>JAJHZJ010000025.1:0-1200000 GCA_023548195.1 Bettongia penicillata ogilbyi | reverse complement strand
TTCCTTATAGCTTCTTGCTATAAGTTCCAAAATACATCTATAAATTCCATCTAACCAAATAATAGAATTTGAGCACTCAAAGGCCATTACAAAATAGATGACTTTTTATCTCCTTAGAAAATAAGTTTCTTAGGGCCCTTTCATTTAAAATTTCTTCCCATACCTCAAGATTTTAGATACATATTTCTATCGCTATAGGGAGAATTCCTCTGTTTCCCAAGGAACCTATTTTGCTCAAAATTCAGGAAAATGCATTAGCTGATAAACAAGATGATGTGAAATTTGACCCAGGACTTCTCGAGAGTGCCATAGTAGGAAGACAACGTAGCCCCTAACAGGTGCTGCCTGGAGGACTCTGGTCAAATTGCTTAATCTCTGACTCCAACTCAGGCAACAATTTTAAGACTATAAATCGCACCACAGATGATAATCTGAATTGAGAGAAGTTTCTTGTGTCAATAAAATCATAACCCTGGTACACACACACGTGCACACACGTGTGCGCACACAAACATATCATTGGTAAGTACCCTAGAACTAGTGTCAGAGTACATGGGTATGAATTCTGACTCAGTGACTTCCTAACTGTATAATCAAGTCACTGAAACTGAGCCTCAGGCTCCTTATCTGAAAGGAGGATCATAGTACTACACTTTAAATAATACATGTAACTCACATGTTTTCGGATGGATGTAAATAATACATGTAAAGGACTTTATAAACCACAAATCCTGCTTGAATAAGAGTTATCATTATTTCATCCACTCAATAAACATTTTTAAGTGTTTACTATACAAAGAGCACTGTTTTAGCCACTGGGCATAGGCAGGTGAAGGACATTCAGAGATAAAGCATGGTTCCTACCCTCAGTGAAGCTGAAGATCGAGTACATGCACAAATTATTATAATGCAAAATAATCAATGATGCTTGCATAAAATAAAATGCTAACTAAGATTTGAGGAGAAATATCATTACTTACAGGGGATTAGAGTAAACTTCATAGAGGAAGTCACATATGAGGTGAGTTTTAACTGACAGGTAGCACTTCAACAAGTGGGGTGAGGGGATGGATGGAATGAAAGAATATTCCAGACACAGCCAACAGTATGAGCAATTATAGACACAAGAAATCATGGGTCATGGATGGGGGGGGGTGGGGGGAGCAGGGAACTACCAATGATTAGTCAACTTTGGCTGGACTTTAGAATATAGGGAAGTGAGTGGTATTATCTAAGGTTGAAAATTTTTGTGGAGGACCTTGAATGCCAGACAAGGGAATCCGAACTTTGTACAGAGATAACAGGGAACTTTGGAAGGATTTGGAACAGAGGAATGACATGATTAGATTGATGGATCAGGAAGAGAAATGTTTGAAGGAAATAAGCTTAAAACATACTTTTTCCTCACTCAGAACCACATTTGGATTAGCTCAGCTTTGCCAGATAAGTTCCCTGAACACCACAATCCAAACAATGATATATTTATTTCATTTGGATAATAGTAGTTCCCCGTCTCCAAATGGTCTACGTGCCCGGGTCTTTTTTCCATAGATGCCTCCTGGTGTTGTACTTTTATGATCTGCAGTATTTTCTTCCTCATTATTCATCAACATTGATACAAGGTTGTAGAATCTTTGGAATCAGATAAAAATGTCATGAAGCTCTCTATGAGGGGTGGTATTATATTTTAAAAATACATTTGTTCATTCCACAAGCAATTATTAATCCAATCCAGTCCAACAAGCATGTATTACATATTCTCCATGGGATGAGCATGATGCTAGGGAATACAGTCCCTGTCCAGAATTTTTGTTATTGCCAAAACTATTCTAAATCTTGTCCAACTGGGGAGGTGGAGAAATTGATATTCCTTTTAATCTATGAGTCTAAGATGAAGAATAGAAATCCCTCCCTGTCTTCTCCGCCTCATGTTTTTAGCCTATGAGTTTGAAGCAAGAAGAAAACACCCTTTCCAAGAACTGAGAGTTTGCTAAATATCTTCTCCTCTTGTAAAAGCAAGGACCTTGAAATACACAGGACGGCCTTCTGTCCAGGTTCTTAGATCTGCTTTTCTAAAAGGAAAGCAACTTTTGAAGGATCAACAATCACTTTAATCAAGCACATATATCATTTACTTAGTTCAGGAGAAAAAGTCAGCACCCTGAACTTCAGAGAAAATACAAAGAAATAATGATCGACAGACAGGGCTTCCAATTGTCTGACTGTAAGCAATAAATACATCACTGATCAACAGACAGATCCGACTGTCTGACCATACATACATAGTTATCAGAGAGAGAAGCACCAGCATCTAGGTTTTCAAAGCCAGGGAGCTCCTTAATGGCTGCCCAGAGTCTCTTCCAGACAAACACTTCCAATCAGTAAGCCCAACCTCACCTCAGAGTATATATACACTTTTCAGAACCAGAGGGCACCATAACCCTTGAGAACCAGTACCTCATTAGAACTTAACAAAAGGTGGGCCTCCCCTAATCAAGCTTCCCTTAATGGGCAGGTCCATTAATGGGATGAGGGAGGGAAGATCTTTAACTCTTACTAGCATTATGCCTCCACACTTGACTATCTGAGAGGGACACAGGAGGGGGACTCAGAGATGGCTGCAGGTGAATGTCTCAATATAGAAGTGTTTGGTCTTTTCTTCTTTCCACTTATTTTATGTATAATAAACTATTTAAATAAGCATGCTGAGTTTCTGTGTTAGGTTTTATGTAGATAATGTTGACTTGCAAGTTTGATTAAAAGAGTCAAACAGGCTAGCTGATATATAAACTCATGTTGGTTTATTCCCTTAAAGCTGGCAAATACATGATCATAGAGCCAAAACTTAAATTTTGACTGGCTGATAAAAGAATGACCAGCCTTAAATACATTTCAGAACGATCCCAGCTCAGGACTCAATTTTATGATCTCCATATATGTTAATAAAATAAGAGAGTCAACGAAATTTTCATTGAAACTATAACCCAGGATATCTGTGTTTTCTTTACCATTAACATGACATAATCTAGTATATGTGCATAAAATATTAAGGTAAGAAAACTCCCACTATTCAAGATAGTGTCTTGGATTAAGGTGCCTTGTCCTTGGTAGTAATTAACAGAAGAATTCTCTGGTCAACCTCATCTGGCCTTGCTGACGCAGGAAGAGGCATTCTCTGAGTTTACTCAGAGAGCAAAGAAGGGATATCTGTTAGGCTGAGAGGCTTCTTCTGGTTGATTAGTTCAGGTTCTGACCCTTATTGAGGTTCAAATGGTATTAAATGATTATCAATTACAAGTGGGATGCTGGAGGCAGCTTGATGGCAAAGGGAATGGAGGTCTGAGCCTGCAATGAGGAAGACCTAAGGTCAAATCTGACCTCAAACACTTACTAGCTGTGTGATCAAGCAAGTTACTTAACCTCTGTTTGCCTCAGTTGTCCTCAGCTGTAAAATGGGGATAATGATAGCACCTACCTGCCAGGGTTGTTGTGAGAGTCAAATGAGAGAATAATATTTGTAAATGCCACTTAACACACTGCCTGGCACATTTTAGGCATTATATATAAATTCATCTTTCCTTCTCCTTTCTTTGATCTAGATGCTTCTGATGGAGCTCTATCTCTCTCCTTTCCCTTTTTTATCCCTGTCCCCTCAATTCCCTTGTTTCTCCCCTGAAGCCCTCCCCAGCTCTTCATCACTCCAGATGAGTGTTCACCAGTGCACTAGGTTGGCCTGCTGAGGAAGGCAAGGATTTCTGCCACTTGAAATACAAAGAAACTTAGCAAGAATGGGGGGGGGGGCAGGGGAGGTGAGAGGAGTGGGAGGGGGAAATAGTCTGAAGTTTCACCTCTGCCTTTCCTGCCCTCTGGGGAATATTTTCCTGATTGCCAGTCATGCAGGAGATGAGTAGTATTTTGTTTTAACTCTGTTTGCTTTTAAAGCACCTTCTTTTCATTCCTAAGTAGTGAACTGATTTTTATTGGATTTACGGTCTGTGAGTGTCTATTAAATGGTATACATTAGCCTTGACTGACTAGCCTAATTTAGCCTTGGCCCACAGTGGTCTCTGTATCCAGCAGAAAACAAACTGCGAGAGTGGAACTCAGATGAGGTGGGGGGCTCGAGATAATTATAGATAGCAAATCTCATACATATTTTGAAACTTTCAAAAATATTCTGCTCTATGACCTGGATTAAATTTCAACACCCCCCCTTCCCCCGCAACTTTCTATCCCAATGAGTTGTTAATCCTCAATATTTTAGCACCTCTGCAGGTGGGCTTGAGAGGAAGGTAGAGGAAGAGAAATGGCAAATCACCTTCATTCTGGTACAGGGTCCAGCCGAGATACCGCACCAGATAAATAATACAGAATCAGACTTTATTGTGCATTGGCCAAAGACAAGTAGAGGTCCTTCTGGTGACAGAATCATTCCTCCTTTATTCCTCCTTGCTGAGGAATTGATAACAAGGGCAAGTGTCATTCTTTTGGTGTAAGGAAAGAGTCCTCCAGTAAGAGCACGAAAGGATCCCATGTGCCTGAAGGGGACAGGGAAAGGGACCGGTTGGCAAGGTTACATTTATAATTGAAGAAGATTGCTTAAAGGTTATGTAGTGATTCGGTCAATTTGGAGATATGAAGAATCATTACATCTAGATATAAGGCTATTTTAGGACATTTCTTCTAATGTCTTTGAAGATGTAAAGTAACATCAGGCTATTTCCCGGGGAGGAGACTAACTGGTTACTAAAATCTTGCCAGTTTACATTGATTGTATTAACTCCACATTGAGAACTAAGCTGTGGAGGCATAATCAGTACTCTAATGGATTCATGATGTCATTGATTTGAAAGGTCCCTTCGATGATGTAGGTCACAATCCATCCATGACTGCCCAATCTCCATCACTCTGGTCTATGTCTTCTTGTAAGTTCACCGTACAGCTTCTACTCAATGTGCTAAAAGACATCCTCCTTTTCTCTTGACTTTTATCTCTTACCCTCCATAAGTGACTAACTCATCTTTTCTTCCTGTCATGTATTTGCTGATGTCATGCAGTTCATGTATGTTGCAGCCTGGTCACACCCAACTATATGCCTTGTGATTTTCATTTTTAACTGTTCAACTGTATTCAACTGTAACTGTTTAACTATATTCCATGTCTCGTTACCATACAGCAACACAGGTAGAATACAGGTCAACAAAAAGTCTTTGTTTCTATGACAAATTTAAAGTCAGTGAAAGAATTTTGCAATTTCCCAAAGGCATTCTGATCTGCTCCCTTTCTTCTGTTTAAGTTCATTTCGCCAATGTATTATCTGTCCCAGACATATAAATTATTGAATATACTCTATAAATTTTCCATCTAACTGCATGTCATTATCTGGGCAAGAAATACTATTCATCCACTTGGTCATTCTTGTATGGATGATATGGTCAAAATCTTTTGAGCAGTATAGATCTCTTCTATGAGCCTCTGCAACATTACAGGATTTAATTCAACCAGCACCATGTCATTCATACACAAGGAGCATTTAGGGAGTCTCACCATCCACAGGAATCTCTCTTCAGCTGGAGCTGTACGCGGGATCTCGTTTATCCTAGTGGTGAACACCTTTAGCAAACACACAAGACCCTGGTCTGTACCTTGCCTAATGTTTATAAACACAGGATCATTGACAAAGTTATTCTGCTTTATGTATTTCAAGAAACCTTGGATGATTTCAATGTATGGAGAAGACAGAAGGAGCCTTTAAAGTAGCAGTTCACTCTATTGAACATAAACACAGTCAGATCTTACATCTTTTAGTCAGTTGTGAAATGACAAAGATGTGACCTACTGTTAAATATTGTTTATAAAAGCCTATTTATTCCCTGCTAATCTCTCCATTGAGAGTGATTTTGAGTTATTACAGATGATTAAATAATTTTTATAGATGGAAGAATGGGTAAATAGGTTCAAAATTTATGTTTTCTCATCACTTTTTTGATATTAAGATCTAGATTTTTCTGCACTTTTGGTATCTTCCTACACTCCAGAAACCTTTGTATAGTTATCCCTTTCACTTCACAATCTTCCCCATAGTGGCTTCAATACATTGCCAGTCAGCATAAGAAATTAAATGGGAATATTTGAGGAGTTTTGGAAAAGTAGCGGATGACATGTGAAGGCCCGCAGATGACCCTGAGCCTATGACCAAATACTTAGCCTAAATTTTACAATGAAGTACTATAAGCACCCCATAAAAGAAAAAGAAAAAATTCAGCCTTCTCTGGTACAAAGGGAAAGTCAAAAAATTTTATGTGGATTTCCCAGATCATGGTCCACCGTGCTGGTAACCCCTCGATGTGGAAGGGATAAGTGTATATTGTTCCTTCAACACCCTCACACTTGTTTCATTTCCAGCATGAATCGCCAAGACAACTTATGCCAACTGAGCTCTTCCCCTCTGTGATCTCTTTAGAAACCTCTCCCCTACAGGAGAGGCAGTGAAATGAAAATTGATCAAATGTGTAATCAAATCTGAATCCTATGAGCCCAGAAAATATTTCTGTATTGGATTTTATCCATTGCCTTAAATCAAAGAATTCCTTTTGTGGCTGGAATTTCTTCTTTAAAGTTCCACCCTGCTTAACTTTTTGAAATGAAGGGTTTACCTTTTAATAGGAAATCTACATCTCATCTTATTCTCCATAGGCTTATTTTCATGCTATATGATTTATAAGATTCCAAAAAAGTTTTTTTGGAATGTAAAGATCTGGAAACATGTATACCTATGGATAGAGGAGTACATAAACTTCAACCTTCCCTCCAGTACATCAAAAGGCATATTGTGAAAATTCTCAGATATGTTGTCACTGAATTTGCAGAGTAATAACCCGAGGCAAATTGCCAATGATTCAAAGAATCCTGCTTGAGAAGTCTGAGATATGATGCCATTATCACCAATAATGGGTAGGTACACTGAGCATTGATAAGGATGGTAAAGGAAAGATAGCAGCTTTATTTAGTCAAAGATTAATGAAAATATATTTACATCTTGTGGACCTTACCTTTTAAAGTGCCAAGAATATGCTTTTAAAAATCTTTGTTGATCTAATAAGTAAACAAGGTCCACTTGGAACCCAAGGTATGGGACAGATTGAAATGATTCAACTACAGACATATGAGGCAATAAATCAACTCAGAAGAGGAAACAGGCCAGTGGAGAAAAGTCAGAAATGAAAAACAATAAACTCAAACTGAGACTCTATATCCCAAAAAGAAGGCTTGAGGCAATGTTAACTATTATTTTTATGATAGACTCTCAGGCAGGGGGTGTTATTATTTAATATTTCTACTGAGAGCAGAATAAGAAAAAAAGATTTAAATTAGCATAATGAAAAGGGAGCCAATGTGGTGGTGGTGTTCAGTCATGTCCAACTCTTTGTGACCTGGTTTGCGATTTCCTTCTCCAGCTCATTATACAGAGGAGGAAACTGAGGCAAACAAGGTTATGTGATTTGCCCAGGGTCACACAGCTAGTAAGTGTCTGAGGCTGGGTTTGAACTTAGGATATGACTCTAGGCCTGGCACTTTATTCACCTTGCTATCTTAACTGACCCTATTGTGATAGTAGTAGAAAATGAATCAAGTAGAGTCACAGAAAGTAGGCTAACAAAATGTTGACGAGTAGACTTCCTTAGGGAAGTCCTAAGTCCTTCCTGCTTTAGTAAATAGATTAAAATAAATATTTTTAATTAGAAAAAAAAATGAGTAATATAAGCTCCTTGAAGGCAGAACTTGTTTTGGTTTTTATAGTCTCATAGCCTGGTACAGTCCCTTGCACATTCATCATAGAAACAATAAATGTTTGTGAAATTGAACTGAAGTCTACTAGATATAGAGTCTGTGGCCATGGGTTCAAATCCCAACTCTGCCGCTTACTTATTTGCATAGCTTTGGACAAGACACTTAACTCTACTACCCTTCATTTTCCTCGTCTGTAGAATGAGGACATTGAATGAAATGATCCCAAAGGTCCCTTCCAACTCTAAAATCTGTGATCCTCTGAATTGGAGCCAGAGGGATTTAAGTTAGATGAAAAGATCTGAGCAAAGAGTAAAGATTTTACAAAGCCTGGGATAAGTTACCCAGGGAGATTTTACAGTTCTCTATCCGGGTATATTTAAGAAGGGAAAAAAATAGTCATAAATCCTGGGTGATCAGGCTTGCTTGGAATTCCATTTCAACTGTATTCTCTAATTCTCAATTATTTACCGACCATCTTCAGAATGTCAGAGGCAATAAATGCTAGACAATGGCAAAAAAAAATATCATCTCTTAAAAGGAAAAGTAATAATTTCCTTGGAAACTCAACTGGCATGTGCTATTTGATTATAAGTGGAACATACAATTACAGTGCATTCTGGTTTTTATTTACTTTTTAGCCTGATTTCCAGTGGAAAGAAGACTTATGAAATCCCCCTGGCAGAGTATACCATGCTTAATAATTTTTTCTCCTCTAGGCTACTTTCAACCAACTCTCAGGGAAGTATAGGGCTAGGTAACTGCAGAATTCACTGTTGTAGGTATTCATGAAAGGAAAACCTCTTCTTTTACTGAGTTAGAAGTGAGGTACCTACATCTATCCCCGTCACACAATTCACTCATCACCTGCTCTCCTGCCTCTCCTAGTTTCTATCCTATAAAGGATACATGCACTAACTTTTAATAAAAAAAAAAAATACTCAAATGTGTTGGACGCCTCTGTTTATACAGCTGTGCATCTGTTCGCCTTTTTTTATGTTTGCCACGTCCCTGTTGTCTGGCTTTTATTGTGAGCTCCTAGAGGAAAGGAACTATGTCTGTTTCTATTGCTTTACACAGTCTCCCCCAACCCTACCCTGCCAGGCAACCTCACACACAGGCGGGCCCTGAATGAACCAAAGCGTATGAGACCTGGCACTCTCCGCCTTCCCTCAAAAACTGGCACTATTTAATTAAGCAATAAATAAAACTACAGGCAGCACAGATTCTGTGTCATCCTGTGTCCAGAGGCACCAAAGTAGACCCAAGGCACAATCTGGTGACAGAAGCAAAAAGCTAGAGTGAAATATGAGAAAAGATCTCAAAATAATGTAATCACCAAGTTTACATAATCCAATAAACTGGCAAACTCAAATCCAGAGGAAATAAGGTTATATTTCTTTGGGTGCCTGCCTTATGCATCTCCTTTTTTAAAATTGTGAATATGCTCACTATCGTTTGTAGTTTCAGTTAAAGGAATCTGTCAACAGTTAGATGCAGTTTGGAGGCTTTCCTTGATCACCAGCATGCAATCCATAATAATTTTAGTGAAATGACTCTTTTTTCTTGATTGAAGACATATAGCATCTTAAATGAGTTTATGTCTGCAATCAAGAAAAATGAATCTATTCAATAAAATAAATTCCCTTCCCTCCTCACTAGTGACCTTTCAATCTTCACCTGAAGCAATGTAGGACAGTGGAAAATGTGCTGAACCCCCAGGTTTGGACCTGAGTTCAAATCCCAGGTCTTGCCACTATTACCTGTATGAACATGGGCCAATCATCTTGTCTCCCTGGGCCTCAGTTTCCTTGTCCGTAAAATGAGAGGGTTGAACTAGATGAATTCTAAAATTCATCCTTGTTATAGATTGATAGCTAGCCGTATTAACCCTCTACTTATACTTTTTCAATCTATCCTTCTATGGGGGAAAGACACAAAAATTTCCTCCTTCAGCCAATACCCCAGGCCCTGTCATTCACAACGATACAAGATTCCAAATGGGTGATGAAAGTTCTTTCCACAAAATATTTTATTTGGGAGAGCAAAATAACTTGTATATTTTATTAAGAATTCAATCCCTTTGGTATTAAATGATTTTAAGTATTAGAATATTACTTTACTATAGGGGAATGTAAATTGTAGAAGACTTAGCAATTTCCAACAGTGCAGTAGAGTAGTGGGGGCGAGGCCGGACAGGGGATGGAAGGGAGTTTCCAAATCAGTAGTTCCCTACATGGATGAATTTACAGGTTCAGATCAAAAATGATAATAGCATTCGTTCAGGGAAGCTTAGTGGATAGAGAGTTTGCATGGAAGCCAGGAAGACCCGGGTTCAAGACCTATCTCTGCCACATACTGGTTCTATGACCCTGGGTAAATCACTTAACCTCTCAGGGCTCTAGACTTTAAAATGCAGAGAAGGGGCTAACCTGTCCTGTTGAAGGAGTTGCCTATGATCCAGGGATAAGGAACCTGTGACCTTCAGACCACATGTGACCTTCTAGGTCCTCAAGTGCAGCCCTTTGAATTCAAGCTTCACAGAACAAATCCTTTTATTAAGAATTTATTAATTTCACTGAAATTTCAGATCCAATTCCTATCCCATCACGCCCTTGGAGAATGCATGGATAACATACATCTGTAAATCACTCTAAGATTTACACAGCATTTTTCTATAGGATCACAGGTTTAAAGGAAAAGTCAGTCTAATCCAACCCCCGACCCCCTCAATTTTATGGATGAGGAATCGAGCCCAGAAAGGTTGAGTAAATCCCATACATTGAGAAGCTCAGAGGTAGCATTTGAACTCAGGCTCTCTGACTACAAATCCAGAGCCCTTTACACTATGCCAGGCTTCTTATATGATCTATAACAGCCTTTTGGGGGTTTTGGTGACAATAGCTGGAAGGCAATATCTGTGACCAAAGGTAGACTGGCTTCCTGCCTGAAGCTCCAAGAGAATTTGGAGACAAAAGAGCCTCCTCTGGAAAATTTCCAGGAGCTGGACTGAATGTTACATAGTCTCAGTTTGAACTACTAAGTAAAATGACATTTTTTGGTTAACATTGTTTGCATTAAAGAGCTATAAACTCAGAATGTTTGAAATGGGAGAGACCTTAGGAGCTGTCTAATCCAAGCCCCTCATGTACAGGTGCAATTAATGATACTCCATCTATCATCATGATTAACTTTGATATATAGACTATTAGAACTGGTAGGGAACTCAAAGATAATCTCATCTAATATACTTACTTTAGAAATAAGGACCAGAGGAAAATGAGTTACTCAAGTTCACACAGTGGTGGGTGAATGCAGAAACAAGTTTTTTTTATTTGGTTGGATTTGTTTTAGGAAACTTGAATAAATAATTTTGATTGATTAAAAATCCTTATTTTTACCCTTTTAATTTTATCTTAAATTAAAATTGAATGAGTAGCCTTGGTGGACTATAATTCTTGTTTCAGGTTTACTAATAAATTCTTTAAAATGTTGCTCTGGAAATTTTATGTTCTAGATTAGAAATGTCTACATTAACTTTAAAAAGAATTTCACATGGCCTTGTCTCCCTTGGAATTACCATGATGTCATCTGTCAATTTGGAATATGCCAAGTTATAGTCACCCTGTCTATGTTAAGCTAGTAGGGAATAGAGAAGAGGAAAAGGATAGGGTGTAGTGTGTCCATGAGACCGCAGGCTCTAAGCTAGCATTGTCAGGAGAAAAATGCATTCTATCCTAGCAATATTAGTAAACATTTGTCCTCTTGGTGATGTAAAGATATCAAACAATTCACGTGGCCCATTTTTGATTCATCTTTTTTATTTTAAGATACTGACTTAGTAGTATGTGAAAATTAATAGAGAGAGGTAGCACAGCCTAGTGGTAGACAAAAGGCTGGATCAGGAAGACAGGTTCAAATACCATGATGTATAATAACTCTGAAGTCATTAATAAGGCAATTAACCTCTGGTAAAGCTTCCAAATTGCATCTGACTGTTGAAAGTCTCCTTTGGTTGAATATCTAAATAAGAATGTAACCTAATAAGCGTGGAAATTCAAATCCAGAGGAAGCCAAACAATGTCTCTTTGGGGGCCTGTGTCTTTTTTTATTCTGAATATGAGGAAAATGAGGGGTAAGAGAGAAGTGACAGAGTGATAAGTGGCAGAGCCAACATCTCAGTCCAGTCCCCATGATTCCAAGTCCATTATTTTTTGCATATGTACTTATTGCCTCCTGCCATTGACTATAAGCTCCTTGTCTTTGTATCCTTAGCACAGTGCTTGGCACAGAGTAGAGGCTTAATAAATGCTTATAGATATCAAAAGTAAGCTCATGGGTTGCTTGACTTGTTGGCTGCTTACCCAGAAGCCCTACAAGTGTGCTTCTGATCTAGGGGAAATTCAAACACAGGGTAGCACTATGAACCTAGCAAGGTCAATGTAGAATCCTCTGGGACATCTAAGGATAAACTGGATGTTAAAGGGTTTGCCTCCCTGAGTTCAGTTCCCCTCCGAGGGGGATCTCAAGGGCTACTGTTGTGAGTGGCTTGTTTCCTGTCTTTGCTCTTTGAGTGCCTTCTGTGATTTTGTATTTGTTTTTTATTTTTATGAGTCAACCTATCAGTTAACAAGTATTTATTACCTACTTGCTATGCGTCAGATGGAAGTGAAGCATTACTTCTTCAAGGAGCTGCAGGCTGTGTTACACACTACCTCAGCTGGAAGAGGCACTTCCACCATTTCAACTGACATTTATTTAGTTCCTATTACTTAGCAGGCACTATGTTAAGTGCCAGGGTTATAAATACAAAGTCTCTGTCCTTCAGGAACATTCTACTAAGAAGACTACATATATATAAAATTTATTTCTTTTTATTTATATATATGCACATACACACATATAGATGTGTATGTAGATATACACATACATGTGTATATGTATATGTATGTAAGTGTGTATGTATATATACATATATATGTATGTATAAGAAGATTGCTAACAAATTTGAAGAAATTTTGGAAAGTAGAGCACTAGGACCTAGATTAGAAAAGACTTCTGGTAGAAGGTGTTGCAGTATCCGTCTTGAAGGAAATTAAGGAGTCTGAGACATAGAAGTAAGGAGGAAGCTGTCTTCCATCTTCCATGGATGGATGACAGCCTCTTAAATGGTCCCCGGGAAGATGGAATATCTTGTGTGAAAAACGATGAGAAGCCCAATTTGTGGGGAACCTCATGGCCCTGAGACCACACGTGGCCCTCCAGGTCTTCAAGGGCAGCCCTTTGACTGAATATGAACTTTACAGAAAAAAATCTCCGTAATAAAACAATTTGTTCTGTAAAGCTTGGACTCAGTCAAAAGGCCCCAGGTTCCCCACCCCTGGCTGAACCATAGAGTGTGGGAGGGATGTAATACATACTTAAGTTGGCTGAAGATAGGTTGTGGAGGAATTTCAAAGTTAGATAGAAGAGGTAGTATTTTATTTCAGAGTAAAGTCCACTGGACTTTCCTGAGTAGAGGAGTGATACAATTGGACATGCACTGGAGGAAAATATGCATGGAGAAGCCTGAGACAGGGAGAGCGATAGCAAATGTACCAGGTGAGAAGTGAAGATCTAAACTGACTGGATATGGAGTATTAAGCAGAGTAAAGAATTGAAAAAAAATACTAAAATTGTGAACCTCAAATCTGGGAAGACAGTAGTGCCCTCAATAGTAATGAGGAAGTTCAGGAGAGGGTAATGAAGAAAAATAATAAATTCTGTTTGAAGCATGTTGAGTTTAAGATGCATACAGGTCATGCAGTTGGAATTGTCCAGCAGACAGTTGGTGATGTCAGATTTCAGTGTATGTACGTAAGTATGTGTGTATATACATGTGTACATGCATCTATGTATGTATGTCTTTGTATGTATGTGCACAAATACATGCATATGGGTGTGTGTATATACACATACACATGCACATACACATATACATATACATAATAGGTGTGTATATACCTGGGAGCTCCATAATTAAATTTGTGGGAACTGATGAGGTCACCAAGTGAAAGAGTATAGACAGAGAAGTGAAGAGGGTCCAAGATAGAGACTTGCAATTTACCCACCATAAGATGCACACCAAAAAGAGATTGAGCTGGAGCCTTTGCATGGGTTGAAGAACTAGAGAACAGATGATATGAAAACCCAGAGAAGAAAGAAGGTGCACCATAGTATCAGATGTTGTAGAGATGTAAAGGATGAGGACTGAGAAGAGACCATCATTGGAAAATTGACTTGAAGAATTTTGAATATAATATATAACATAATGTAAAATAATATCTCTCCTGCTAGCAAGCCTCAGGCTATCATTTCTCAGTTTCATCCCATAATTTGAATTCCACTCCCACCATCCTTTTCATTCCAGGCTACTAACATTCAAAGACACCTATCTGGTTTGCACCTCTTGGAGATTCTGACAACATTAAGTTCTTTTATGCTTGTTTATCTACCAGGTCATTCTTTCTGGAACTATCTCACCACAAAATATGTACTTTAGTTCAGAATCTATGTTTCTCAATAAGGTGCTGTATTTCCAGCACCTGACACGGTGCCTAGAACCTAGCAGGCACTTAAATATTTATTTAATTGAATTGCTTTGTGATAATCTAATAGCTTTTGTGCCAAAAAAACAAAAAACAAAAGCAAAAACAAAAGCTGATTTTCATGAAGTGTGTCAAGGGATTTGGGGATAGATCTCTGAGATCCTGAGAAGCTGAAACAATGTGTGGAGTTTTCTTCTTTTTTCTTTCACCTTCCTCGCCTCCAGGTACTATCCAATACAATGACATGGGTCTCCTTACTGTCCCACTGGGCAAGATTTTCCATCTTCCAACGTCATGTGTTTTTACCATCTGTCCTCCATATCTGAACACTCTTCCTCCTCATCTCTACTTGCATGTCTGACTTCCTTCAAATCCCAACTAGAATCCCATATTATACAAGAACACTTTCCCAGTCACCTTCATACTGTATCTCCCTTCTGAGATTTTCTCCTCAACCTTAGTATTTTTTTAACTTCTTCCCTCTGCTTAATACTACTTATATTGTGTGTTTAAATGCCCCTATTTACTTCCTTAATGTCTCCCCATTAGATTGTGAATTCTCTGACAACAGGAATTGCTTTTGTCTTTCTTTGTATCACTAGTGCCATTTAATAAAGGACTTGATAAATGGTAGGAGCTTAATAAATGCTTGTTGTTTCAACTTTTCCTCATTATTGGAACTGAACTGTGGTTTTAGAATTGGGATTTCAGTAGAAAGAGAGAGTATTCTTCTGTTTTGAGATTTCAAATAAGAAGCTAAAGAGGGAGCATGGAGTACTAGACTTAGAGCTAGGAAAAACTGAACTCAAAAACTACTGCCAATATTTCCTAGCTATGCAACCATAGGCAAGTCAGTTGACACCTCTAAGCCTTAAGCTCCTCATCTAAAAATGATGAGAATATTGCTTGTAATATTTACAGGGTTGTTGCAAGACCCAAATCAGACAATGTATAAAAAGTGATTTGCAAACGATCAAGCATTAAATAAATGTTGGCTGTGAGGTTTTTATAGGCAGCTAGGTAGTGCAGTGGATAGAGTGCCAGTCCTAGAGTCAGGAAGCCTCATCTTCTTGATTTCAAATCTGGTCTCAGACACTTAGTGTGTGACCCTGGGCGAGTCCTTTAACCCTGTTTGCCTCAGTTAATGAGCTAGAGAAGGAAATGGCCAACCACTCCAGTATCTTTGCCAAGAAAACCCTAAAATGGGGTCATCAATAATAGGAAAGAACTACAAAATGATTGAATAACAAAAAAAAGTGACTATTTTTTGCCAATGGCAATGTAAGGAATAGGGATCTTCTTCTAACTGCTAGGAAATGGGGCAAGATGAAGGGATTAAATTGCCTTCCTCCAGGTCTACCTCTTCTACCCTTTCCCAAACATTGTCAAGGGGCAGTAAAGCCAGAAAGTTAGGCAAATGAAGTAGAGATAATTCTGCATTTGATCTGAGAGCATCCATCTTAGATCAAATAAGGAGAGTGCTGGAGGCAGCTCTAACAGACAGCAGGCACCTTTAAATTTTGTGTTGAATATTTATGCCTAAGAAATCAATAATTGCCACAAATTAGGGCTTGATTTGTTATTTTGTTAATTATCTAGACTTTTAAAAGTGATAAGAATGGACACGGTAACTAAAAGTATGTATGCATGCATTCCCCACCACCCCACCACCACCCCCCACCCCAGCCAAGTTGTTAAACATTTATCATCATGCGCCTTTATTGCTTGGTAAGCACTTCTTGAGATCAGTAGAAGACTCAGGGAACGAAGTCCTCACCAGGCTAGAGGTGAGGTGTCTGTAGGCTAAAAATAATCATCAGAAAGCTTTATATTCATCATCTTATTAGAGCCTCAAGGCACTCTGGTTCAAATCCCAGTTCTTTTCTATTTAACATTTCTGTGACCTTTGGCAAGTTATTTATTATCCTTGGACCCATTTTCCTCAAAACCCTTAAGGTCTCTTTTGGCTCCAAATGGATGATCAATGAAACTTTGACATTTCATTATCTTACAACCTCAGTCTGTTCATGCAATGGTACCTGGATCAGTCTTGACATTTCAGATCAACTTAAATGTCTGGTTCATTTGAAACAAATAATAACAAAATAATTGTTACAGTCAATCGACAAACATTTAAGTGTCTGCTGTGTGAGGCTCTGTGGTAGACTCTGGAGACACGATAACAAAAGTGAAACATCTGGTCCTCATGGGGCTTACCGGTGTCGAATCCCAATCTTCCATTTTCCCCAACCTTGAGGAAAAGGCTTGGATCTCCTCATCTGTAAAATAAAAGGGTATTAGTCAAACTCTCAATCTCTTCTAGCTCTTAAATTTATGATCTAGGTGCTGGGAATATAAACAAAAACCCAGTCCAAGTCCTGAGGAAGTTAGTTTGAAAGACAGCAGCAATGTGTCAAAGCAGTAAAATTACTTTATCCCTTCGAATCTCAGTTTCCTTCTCTGTAAAATGAGAGTGCTGATATTTACACTACTTACTACCCAGAGTTGATGAAAGGAAAGAGCTTTTCAAACTGTCAAGAACTATGTAAAAGTGAGCTGTTCTAATTATCAGAACCATTCAAAAAGGATTAAAGAAATTCTGGTAGCCAACAAAGCAAACATTCTGTTTCTTAAGAAAAACAAAACAAAGTAAAACTGATTTTTTTTAAATCAAGCTTTATGCTGGGGAGCTCTGGATGTCGATTCTTCAGCCCAAAAGTGATTTGCAATGATCTCATTCACTTTTGCGTCCACTTAAAAAATATGTACATTTATTAGACATGTTAGAGTAGTAATGTTGCCTAGAACAAAATGAGGGGGGTTAGGCTAAATGAAATAGTCTTTTTCCATCTCTAAAATTCTAAGTTTTCTCATAAGAGATGTGAATTTATATTTCCAAATTTATTTTTACTTTTTCAATTAATAAAAATCCATTTTCTCTCCCACCTCCCCCCACCTAATTGAAAATTTAAAGAAAACAAAACTCTTGTAACGAATATTCATAGTAAAGCAAAACAAATTCCTAGACTAGCCACATCCAAAGGAGGGATCCTCAATTTCTGTCACAAAGTGGTAGCATATTTCATCAGGAGTCCTCTGGAATCATGGTTCGTTGTTGCATTCACTGGTAGATTTGCTGTCCCTTTTTTAGAGGGTGGTAAAAAAGAATCAGTGTGTTTAACCACCAATGCTAGAGCCTTAATGAAAGCTATGTCTCTTCCCCTACCCCAATTTTCTTTCTCTCACCCAGAGTCTAATCACAGATTTTTGTCTTTTTTTTCCCTTTAAACATCTCTTTGAGATGAACATTCCTTGGTATGAGTTTATTTTGTTTGAAACCAATCCATCCCTTTATCTACCCTTTTGCTATTCCCCTCTCTCTTTTCTCCCCTGTTTCCTTGTTGAGTGAAATGTATTTCTGTACTGAACTAGATATGTGTATTCTACCCTCCCTTAACCAGTTTCAATGATGTTGAAGTTCACGTGTCATTCCCCCCACCCACACATACTGCTTCCTCTTTATTTGCATAAACTTCAACTTGTTCACCCAAACTGTGTGAAATGATTTTCGATACGCTCCCCTTCCTCCCCCACCCTGTTTTCTTAACATACTTAAAGGATTCCAAGGTATAATACAAGGTGGCAATCTCTCATATAAACCACTTATGTTGCTAAGGGAAAAACCTAAGAGGTAGGTGACTAGGAGCATCCCCATCATCACAGACCTCATGTCAGGGAGAAGGGAGGAGGTACTATTTTCAGAAGATGTGATTCCCAGTTCAGCCTTGTATTCTCTATTCCCTAAGAAATGGCTTGGAAAGTAGTGGCGGCTGCTGAGAACCCAAGTCCTAATCCTGGTCAATGGCTAATGCTTCTAAAGAGAAAACTGTCATGGCTTGGAAATGGGGTACCACAAAGTATTCAGGGAGAAAGTAAAGTAAGCAAGGAGAAAATATTTACTTGGGGATGAAGGTAGAAATACAAAGGGGAAATAAAAAGGCAGTCAGGGATGAAGGAAACAGGTCCAGTGGGGGGTCCTGGGTGGATTTGGTCCCTTAAAGCCAGAAAAGTCTGGTAGGTTTTTATAGTGTTTTTATCTGGGTCATTTTATCTGGGTCATTTTATCTGGGCATTGGGTAGTTGGACCTTATAGGCAGATCAAACTTCAAGAACTGCTGATGATTAATACTGAGGGATGGGGAGGTGGGTAGAGGGAAGCCTCAGAAATTGGTAGCTACCAGAAACTCAAACTTCCCAATAGTAGGAAAAAGGACTTTTGGGCATTTTGGACTCAGAGGATTTAAGCCATCCCAGCAGCCTCATCATTTAGTGGTATTGGTAAGATACTAGATTCCCTATGTTGTTACATTCATTTTCCTCTACCTTTCCTTTCTTATTTTAAGATCATGGAATCATAAAACAAACAAACAAAACCTTTCCAAGCCCTTTGTCTTACTAGACTCTCTCTATGATCCCTGATGGTGATATGGTTCTCAGGGGATACATATATCATCTCTGCTTAGAATATAAACAGTTCATCCTTGTTTAGTCCCTTATCATTGATCAGTCATATTCACCTTTTTGGGTTTTTTGACTCCTGCTTTTATATTTTAAAGTTTCTATAGAATACTAGTCTTTCATCAGTAATGCTGGGAAAGTCATCCAGTTCATTAAAGATACATTTTTCCTCTGTAAAATCTTATACTCATTTTTTTTAGTAAGTTACTCTTGGTTGTAAACTTATGCCATTTGCCTTCTGGAATATTTTATTCCAGACTCTTGGCTCCTTTGTAGTTGTAACTGCCAAATCCTGTGTGATCCTGACTGGCTCCTTGATACTTCCACTCCACCATCTTGGCTGGTCTCAAGAATACCTCTATTAATTCAATTCTAAACAATCAAACTTATTTCAAAATATCACAATAAACTTAATGAATATATCCAGTAGAATTCTCTGTATTCTCTGATTTTATTCTAAACAAAAAGTTCTTCTAATTCTTTGAACATTTGAGAAACAATTTCAAAAGTACAAAATGAATCTATACTTCAATAATCATTTATTAAATATGTAAAATATATAAGCACTCTGACTAACATAATCACTTTAATTTTATAGTTACTTTAGAGATTGCATTAGAAAATCCCTCTTGCTTAAAACTGTCACAGTTCATTTCCTCTGTCCTACTACTTAAATTTGGAGAATGTCATTTCTAAGGGGTCATTTCAGCATGTTTTGAGTCACCTCTAAATCCATTAACATTCCTATCAAAATTCAGTATGGTGTCTTCCTACATATACATGTAGTGCTCAATAAAAGTTCTGTGTCTGAATGACTTGTTCCCAAGCATTTGTCTAACATATAATGCTGGGTTCTGGCACTAATTTCTTTAATTGAAATGTCAGTAGAGACAATTCAAGATCCCATGATTTCCCAGATGTTTCTCCACATTTTCATGGATTGCCACCTTTTGCTAACCCAAGGTCAATTTGTGTCTGAATATCCACACATCCTGCCAAATAACTGGATTTCTCTATCCACTCTTCAGGTCTGTGCAGGACCTTATAGGACATACTATGTGCCAAATATGTGAATATTGATTTTTTTTTTGGCTGCTCCCGGGTAATAGACATGTAACAACATTTAGCACAGATTAAATTCCTTTACTTGAATTTTGAATACCTGATTCATCATAGAACATGCAATATCATTGCATTACACAAATACCAAATCAAATATTAGCATTTTTCCCACCACATTTTCAGCATTTATTTTTGATCATTTAGACATAGATTTTTTTCATTCATTACTTTGTTATCATTTTAGCGGCAGTCATCTGCAGTCAGAAAGATCATTGACTTTGGAATCCAAGGACCTGAAACCAAATTGGTATTTGACCTCAACTACCTGAATGACCCTGAACAAGTCACTTTTTGGACTTTCAGGAACTCTGTGTCTTCATTTGTAAAATGTAGGGACAGGAGTCGGTGGTGTTTAATATTTATTCCTACTCTAAATCACCTGCTGGATGGGCTTCCCATCTCCAATTTCCCTTCTCTCTCTAATCAGTCCTAACTAATCTTTCTAAAGCACGGATTTTATCATGTCATTCCTCCACTCAAAAAGCTTCATTTTACCCCTCAGGTGAAATTAAAGCTTCTTGATTTGACATTTGAATCATTCCATAATCCTTTCTTTCCATTATCTAAATATATCCCTCGGCACTTGTTAAGTCATTTCAGATTCCTCACCCCAAGTTTTTTTTGGCAGAGATACTAGAGTGGTTTGCCATTTCCTTCTCCAGTTCATTTTACAGATGAGGAAACTGAGACAAATAGGGTTACATGGCTCACCCAGAGTCACGCAGGTAGTGTCTGAGGCCAGATTTGAACTCTGAGAATTGAGTCTTCCTGCCTCCAGACATGGCACTCTATCCCCTGCATCACCTAGCTACCTTATCCCTGGTACAGTACTCCGCAACATATGCACCCTCTTCTCCCATCAAGCCAGTCCCCTTTCTGATCTCCCTACATTACATTCTCATTTTGAATTCTCTGTCTTTGCTCATAATGTTCTACCCTTGCAATTGCCTTTTTCATTCAGGTCTCTATACTCATTGAAAACCCACCTATCTTTCATGGCACAGAGCATTTTCTATTATGCCACCAGGGGCTCTTATAGAGAGCTCATTGTCCTCTGGATTCTTTTTGTTCTTCACCCTCCTGTAATGTGACTGAGTATAATGTTATTTTCACCATACAACGTATTTCTTACTTACATGCTCTTGATTTCCGGTTCTTTAATGGATGTGAGTCTTGTCTCTTCAACAAAATGTAAATTTCTGGGAGCTGGGGATGGGGGTGGGGTGGAGAGGTAGTGTCTTGTTTGCCTTTTGTCTCTCTCACAGCACTTAGCACAATGCCAAGGCTATAGTAGGTACTCACCAACTACTTATTGTCCATTCTTTACCCTAATGATGCTAAACTGGTATCCTGGAATCACACTGGAATGGATAGCCATATAAAGAAGACCTCTTTTAAAAAAAACTGTATTACATATTTATTTTTAACATTCTTTTCCTTTTACATTTTGAGCTCCGAATTCTTTCTCTCCCTCTCACATTCACTGACAAGGCGAGTAAAATGATACCAATTATAAATATGAAATGATTCAAAACATTCTCATATCAGCGATATTTTTCTTAAAAAGCAAGAAAAATAAAGAAAGTGTGAAAATTATACTTCAATTTGCCCTCGAAGTTCATCAGTTCTCTCTCTGGAGGTGGATAGAATTTTTTCCACCATGAGTCCTTTGGAATTTCCTTGGATCATTGTATCGATAGGAGTAGCCAAGTCTTTCACAGTTTATCATCATTACAACATTACTGTTACTGTATACGATGATCTCTTGGTTGAAGAGGACATTTCAATGCACGTTCCACCAGTACCACTTCCTTATGCATATGAAAGATAATGCTGTCGTGGAAGCTGAAACTATGATAAAGAGCTGTCCCATTGACTGTTTATCATGATATTTTGCCTTCACTTCCTCCCTCGTGGCAGTTGTCACAAATATCAAGTCAGTATTTTCAGAAAATGTTTAGTACAGTCAATCATAAGATTATTTAGGGCTGGAAGGGACCTCAGTGGTAGGCTGCTTCAATACTTTCATTTTACAAATGGAGACACTGAGGCAGAGAGATGATATGACTTGCCCCAACTTGTGCAGGGAGTTAAGTGACCGAGCTTTTTCAAACTCAGTTTCCCTAACTCCAAATCTCACACTATTTCTCAAATACAGTTTCATTTTAGAAGGGAAAGAAGGTACCAGTTCTTGCATACCACTCTGTGCCAAGCACTGTGTTAAGTATTTTACAAAAATCTCAATTGATCCTCATAACAACCTTGTGAGGTAGGTACTGTTATGGTCCCCACTCCACAGGTGAAGAAAGTAAGGCAGACAGAGGTTAAATGACTTGCACAGGGTCATGCAACCAGTATATATCCAGGACTGAATTTGGGCTCAGATCTTCCTGATGTCTGGCTTAGTGACCTATCCACTGTACCACCTAGTTAACAACTTTTGGCAGTTAAAACCTAGTCCCATACATATGAATTAAATTATCCTAAAATAAGTGTTTGATATTATATTGACAGGGAAAATAAAAATGATAGTGAAAGAAAGTTATGAGAATCTATAGTGTGAATTTCATTCAACGCTATGGAGGTATATAGGGTCAAAGCAGCCAGGTGGCATAGTGGATACAAGTGCTAGGGCTGGAGTCAGGAAGATTTATCTTCCTGAGTTCAGATCCAGTCTCAGACACTTACTAGCTGGATGCCCCTGGGAAAATCACTTAACCCTGTTTTCCTCAGTTTCCTCATCTATAAAATGAGCTAGAGATGGGAAATGCAAACTACTCCAGTATTTTTGCCTAGAAAACCCAAATGGAATCACAAAGAGTAGGATACAACTGAACAGTAAAATAGGATCAAGGATTAGAGCTTTGATTACATGAGATTAAGGAAGCTCCCTCTATGCTTCTCCTGTATATGATTTGTCCTTCGTTCTCAAAGAGGACCATGACATCAGGGAATTGATGACATGGCTTGCAGTTGACTTTGATTTGAACAAGGGAGGGCCACATAAAGTCATCAGCCTCACTTTCTCCTCCAGTAACTCATAGTCTTAAAGAATTGCCTAGAGGAGTGTTATCAAACTCAAATAGAAACAGATCCCTGCAGGCTGTATATTGATTTAGAAAACCACAAATTAACTTTATGTTATATTTTCATTTATTTTGTGGAACATTTACCAATTAACATTTTAATCTGATTTCACTGTGTAGCTTGCAGCCTAAAGTTTAATCACCTTGGCCTAGAACAGGACTTCTGAAACTTTTTCCACTCATGACCCCTTTTCACCAGAGAAATTTTATGCAATTTTGGGCATATAGGATCTATAATAGGTAAACAAATCAAGTATTTTTTGAAAATAAATCATAAAGGAATTCATTTTACAACAATTCTTTGGCATACATGTAATTTTACCATTTATTAAAAACAAAAGCAAATTTTCATAGTAATGAGATGGATATGCTTATTTTTACACAAACAATTAAATCTCAGTGAAATATTTGATGCTGCAAGACAGAGCATCATCAGCATTTTTCAGAGTTGGTAAAAATTTTGATGTTATAATCATCAATACTGTGTTCAGAACCAGGCTTAAGTGAAGTCACATGATACAACACAGGCAAGCTCTTCCAGAAAGACTTCAGATTATGTGTTTGATTTTTAATTAATTTTTGGTTGCTTCAAGTTCAGAAACATTTTACTGTTGCCAATTTTTTTCTATCCCTACATTCAGTTACATCGAAATCCACAGTTTGAGAAGTGCTGGCCTATAGTACTAAAAGGTTAAATGACTTGCCCAGGGTAAAACAACTAGTTTATGTCAGAGATGGTATTTGAGCCCAGATCTTGCTGACTTAGAAGTCAGCTCTCTGTTCATTAGGCCCTACTGCCTCTCATGAAGTCACTAAACTAAAATCAAATGCAATGGAAAATATTCACATCAATTCATTCATCCTCCTCAAAGTCTAGAAGAATGCCTAGGACATATTGTGTACCTAATAAATTTTGTTGATTAATTGAACTCTATTAAGCATTTTTATTTAGATGTTTCTGGAGAAATGTGCTTGCAAAGAATAAGTTGTTTGGATGTTTCTAGGGAAATGTTGAGTCAGAACCAAATGAATCCATTATATAAAAGTTTAATTGCATAAGGATGAGGTGAAGAGGGTGCCACTCATCTAAGTTACGTATGGCCCCAGGAGTCTCTCTGGGAGTAGTTCAAAGGTGGGCATGAATAGATATCTCTAGAGTCTCATCTACCCATCCTTTTCTAAGGATTTGATTCCTTCCAGAAGAGGAAGTAAGAGGGTGGGGCCAGAGGCTGGCCACTCTGTTCTCCTCAGATAAAAGGTAACAGGCTAGAATTATATATAAATCTACCCCCAAAATATTGTTAGTTTAGGGAGAATCATTTTTAGGTCCATGTTGAGCCCAAGACCACTATCCCTTAAGGGAAAAGAAGTACCCCAAGATATGTATCCAAGGCTTGACACCCTTCTTACCAAATGTCAGTAAGACAAAGAGCACCAGTAGCAAATAAAAGTCATTTATTCAAGTCAATAAACAGCAAATAGAAATCAAAGAAGGTATACAGATGAGAATATATCATTCGATATACAGAATGAATAAGCTCCCATTGTAAGCTGGCAATGAAATAGATTGAGGGGAAGTGGGGGGAAGGGAGAGAGAGAAGGAGATAAATGGAAGGAAAGAGAGGGGGGAAAGAGGACAGAGAGAGAAAGAAAGGGAAGAGGGATGCAGGGAGAGAGGAAGGAGGTAAAGCAAGAAAGAGGAGATAGAGAAAGAGGAAAGAGAAGGGGTGGAGAGAGAGACAGACAGAGAGACAGAGACAAGAGATATTACAGAACAGTAGGTTTTACCCAAGGGAAAATTCCCAAAAGTCCGTAGTGTAGTGAGCTAGAGATAGGGAAATGATTGAAGTATTGCTTTCTCTACATGTCAACTTGTACCCAGATTTTCTCTCTCTTCAAGCACATGAGAGTCTGGAACTGCATGTTTTCTTTCTCAAAAGTGGAAGTCAGACACTGGAATCTCTCCACCTGCCATGTTCAAAGCACCATGCCAGATACTGTAAATAGAGAGAGAGATGGAGAAAGGAGGGGGAGAGGGAGGAAGGAAGGGAGGAAGGAAGGGAGGAAGGAAGGAAGGAAGGAAGGAAGGAAGGAAGGAAGGAAGGAAGGAAGGAAGGAAGGCACTATCCTTAATGAACTTAAATTTTACTTTGGGGGAGGGGAGGTAGATTAAGCCTTCATATACACAGTAAATAACTGGTAGATCTAGAAGGGAATATGGCACTAAAAACAAAGGAATAAGAAAAAACTTAGTGGATCAAATGGCACCTAAACTGAGCCTTGAAACAAACTAAGGACTTTCAGAGGCAAAAGTGAGGAAGGAGCGCATTCCAGACAAATAAACAATCTGTGCAAAGTTCTAGAGAAAGAAAAGGCAATGTTGAGTTTCAGGAAAGCCAGTACGCCAATTTCGTGGCAGAAATAAATGTAAATGGGAGTCAAACTGCGGAGAGTTTGAGATGCAAGGCTGAGGAATTTGCCTTTTATCCTGGAGGCAAAAGGCAGCCACTGAAGATGTTTGATCAGGGGAGTAATATAGTCAGACCTGTATTTTAGGAAGATTAATCTGGAAGCTGTGCTGATGGATCAGAGAAGGGAGAGACTAAAACAAAGGAGATGAAGTAGGACGCTATTACAGTAATCCAGATGACAGGTATTGAAGGTTTGCACTGAGATAATAGCCATGTGAGTGGAAAAAAACGGAATGAGAGACAAAACTGACAAGACTTGGCAGGGATGAAGGAGACTGAGGAGTTAAGGAAGAGACAGTCATGTTACATAAGAAAGAATATTCATCTTGAAGTTGGGAACAACTACATTTGAATCCTGGTTTGAATGACTTCAGGCAAGTCGCTTAACCTCTCTGGAACTGACGCTCAGTTTTCCTCTGTTGTAACAGAAGAGTACATTATTAGTAGCCTTTGCCTCACAAGATTGTTATAAGGATCTGTCATTAAGCATTTAATTAACCGCTTAATGGTGCCAGAAGACTACATATATAAAGTATTTTACAGATTCTGAAGTATTGTATAAATGATAGCTATTATTGCTATCCAAGATTTGAACCTGCATGACTGAAAAGGAGAGAGTGCCTTAAAAAAAGGAGGGGTGGAGAGACAGAGAGTCAGAGAGAGAGAGAGAGACAGAGAGACAGAGACAGAGAGAGACAGAGAAAGAGAAAGAAAGACAGACACAGAGACACAGAGAGAAACAGAGACAGAGTCAGAGAAAGAAAGAAAGAAAGAAAGAAAGAAAGAAAGAAAGAAAGAAAGAAAGAAAGAAAGAAAGAAAGAAGAAAGACAGAGACAGAGACACAGAGAAACAGAGATAGAGAGACAGAGACAGAGAGACAGACACAGAGACAGACATAGAGACAGACAGACATAGACAGAGACACAGAGAGAGAAACAGAGACACAGAGTCAGAGAGAAAGACAGAGACAGAGACAGAGTCTCCAGTAAGAGTTGGGGGCAAGGTAGTGGGACAAGGACAGAGAGATGTGATGATGCAATATTTTGTATTTTGGAGTGCACTTCCACTTTTTAAATGACATCTATTATCTCTATAGATCATCACAACAACTTATGAAGTAATTATTTTTAAATGTTTGTCAGAAAAAAAAACTGAAGCAGAAAGATCGTTCCTTGCTTAGTCAAATGACTTATTGATGGTAGAGTAACATCGGACTATTAGGTGTATGCTACCTAAGATAATTGGTAAAATGATTAAGCAGAAAACTATTATCAGATGACAGAAAAAAATCTAATTTCCTTTAAATCTACTTTGTTGATATCTTTTGATTTTAAATCATCTACATTTCACCCTATACCTCTCCCCCACCTCTTTCCCAAAGAGCCACCTCTTCTAACAGAGAGAAAAATTCAGCAAAACTAATCGATTTTTTTAAATCTGATGTTATATGTAATGGTTAGGTCCACACCTGTGGACTTCTGTAAAGAAGGGAGAGAGGTGGCTTCACATAGTTCTTCTTTGGAGCAAGCTATTCTTGATAATTTTACATCATTCAGTTTTGATTATTTTGTAGTGTTGTTCTCTTCCCATTGTTGTAATCATTGTGTATATCATTTCCATGGCTCTGTTCATTTCACTTTGTATCAGTTTGTGTAAATCTTTCCACATCTTTTTGTATTCTTGTTTATCATTTCTTACAGCACAATAATACTCCATTGTACTGTATACTACATTATGTTTAGCCCAATCAAAGGATATCTATGTGTTTCTAATTCTTTGTTATCACAGAAAGTGCTACTATAGATATTTTTACATATATGGAGTCTTTCATTTGGTAAATTATACCCTTGGGTTTTATACCTGATAGTAGAAACTCTGGATCAGAGAGTATGGACATTTTAGTGGCTGTGCTTACATAATTCCATATTGCTTTCCAGAATGGTTATACCAACTAACAGTCACACAAAAATTTATTAGTGTTCCTGTCTTTCCACAACTACTCCCACATTATTTTTATCTTTTGCCAATTTTCTGGTTGTGATTTGAGATCTCAAGTTTGTTTTGATTTATATGTCTCTAAGAATTAATTATTTGAAGCACTCTTTCATATGGTTGTTAACAGTTTGTGTTTCATCTTTTGAGAGTGGTTTGTTCATATCATTTAATCACATCTGTTGGGGGATGGTTTTCGTTCTTTTAGATTTTAGTTGGCTGTCCATATTTTATGTCTCAAACATATATCAGACGTAAGGTTTTTTTTCCCCAGTTGACTGCTTCCATTCTTTTCCTTGACATTAATTTTGTTTATACAAAAGTGCTTGTATTTCATATAACTAAAATTATCTGTTTTATCTTTCCTTATTACCTCTATTTCTTTTTTTGTTAAAAATTCACTTCCTGGCTCTCCGAGAATGGGAAAGGGAAGTAATATATGCACAAATTTAAGTCATAAAAGAGCTATCATTAAAAATCTCTTGAATAAAAAATTTTTTAGAGAATAATTCCCTCTTAATAACTGTGAAACATATAGGATCCCTATATCTTCTAAGGTTTTATGGTATAGTCTTTAATATTCAGGTTACATATCAATTTAAACTAATAGGGGAATACCGTATAAGACATTGATCCAAGTCTAATTTCACAAGATTACTTTCTATTTTTCCCAGAAGTTCTTATTAAAAGGGTAGCACTTTCATGGGTAATTTACATTTTGTTATTTATCAAAGACTAAATTATTAAGTTCAATTAATTCTATTTCTTTTTACTTAGTCTATTCTGTTAATCTACTTCTCTATTTTTAAGTACCACATGACTTTGATTTTTGTTACATTATAATATAGTTGAAGGTATGGAAGTGCTTCATTCCTAGTTTTTATCTGTTATTTTCCTTAATGTTCTAGATCTTTTACTCCTCTAAATGAATTTGAAAATCATTTGTCTAGACCTGTAAAATACCTCTTTGCTAGACTGACATACAGCTAAATACATAAATTAACATTGATATTGTCATCATTTTATTACATTGGAGTAGTACAGCCATGAGCACTGAGAATTCTAGCTATTTGTTAGTCTTTCTTTAACAATCATCTAATAATTCAATCTATATAAATATTGAGTAATCTACTTTGGTAGATTAACTCTAAAATATTTTATGGATTTCATAATTTTTCTGAATGGCCCTTTTATTGTTGTCTCTTGGATTGTAGAAATGTTATTAACTTTGTGGGTTTGCTTTATAGTCTGTAATTTTGCTGAAAATATTCTTTCAATTGTTTTTTTTTTTGCTGATTTCCTAGGATTTTCTAATTAAATCATTATTTCATTAGGAATAGTTTTTTTCTCCTCTTTGACTCTCATTGTGCCTTTAATTCCTGTCTCTTTTTACTAGATTTCTAGACATTTATCAAATATATCAAATAATAGCAGGAATCTTTTCCCCATAACTGTTGAGGTAATTATGTGGCTTGAGGATATTTTTGTTTTTAATACAATTATGTCAATTTTCTTTCTAATGTAGAACCATCCTTCCATCCCTGGTATAAATCCAATTTGGATACTATACATAAACTTTTAGAGTAATGGCCATAATCTTTTTGCCGAGATTTTATTTAATATTTCTGAATTTATTGATTCATTCATTATAGGGTTCTATAGTTCTCTTTCTTTGCTCTGTATTTCCCCGAGTAATCAGGGGAATCATGGAAGAACTTAGAGTGATTTCATTCTCCATTTTTGGAAATAATTTTTGTAGTATAGGTATTGAATATCATTTCTAATGCTATTTGGAGCTCATTATCTTTTGTTGCCATTGTTGATGTTTAGTCGTTTTGGTTGTGGCCAAGTCTTTGTGACTCTAAGTTTTTCTTGCCATCTCCTTCTCTAGTTCATTTTACAGAGGAGGAGACTGAGGCAAAGAGCATTCAATGACTTGCCCAGGGTCACATAACTAGAGTGTGTCTGACATATTTTGGAGAAATTAAGGTTAAAAGTGTGAATTCAGTCCAATGAAATAAGAGAAACTTCTCTTAAAGTTTTATTTTTCATTCAATTAAGGGCAAGAAGTCATATGATATAGTGGATACATGGCAGGCTTATAGTCAGGAAAACTTAGTTTCAAGTGTACCTTTAATACACAGAAACATTAAATAAAATCTTGGCAAAAAGACTACAGCAATTAATCCAAAAGCTCATTTGTTCCATCCAAATTGGATTTATACCAAGGATGGAAAGACTGTTCTACATCAGGAAGATAATTGACATAATTAATTATATTAAAAACAAAAATCTCCCCAAACCACACAGTTATCCAAACAGATAGATGAAAAATACTCTTGACAGTAAACATTTTTGCTAAAAACCCTACAAAGTATGGGCATAGAAGGATCTTGTCTTAATATTATAACAAGCCTCTATCTTAAGAGAAGTTTAATATATGTCTAAAATATGAACCTGAGTTCAAATCAGCCATTAAGGATGATCTCAAACAAGTCATTTAACCTTTCACTGTCTCAAGAAAGTCTTTAAGACTATAAATTACATACATGTGATGATATAGGATTCTCTATGACGAAATCACAGGTTGAGACCAAAGGGCATGGGGACCTTTTGAAAATTTGTACTTTCATTTGCAGCGTAAGTCAACAGGAACTAGAATGAGCTTGGCAGTGATGTTAAGGGGGTGTTGCCAAAGAGATGGATGCTAGAAAAGATGATGAAAAGTTATGTGGTTGAAAATAATTTCACATGATAAGTTCTTGTATGAATGATTAGATATTACAATTTTCTTCTTATATTATAAACTTATCTGAGAAAGGATCAGACCTTTATTCTTATTCTCTAAAGAAATGGTTCTCCTTGGGATATTTCACATAAAATAGTTATCTATAGTGAGGCAGCATGAAATAGTGGCCTAAAAAATCCTACCTCAGACACAAACTAGTTATGGGGCTGACCCTGAGTAAGTTACTTAAACCTCTCTAGGACTTGGTTTCATTAGTAAAATGAGATTAGAATTGATGATCTCTAAAGTACATTCTACCTCTAAATTTATTATCCTATAAATTACTCTACCGTGATCTGCCTCACTGAAAAGCAAATATCATAAAACCTTGCTATTTTATCACAAAAAGGAAAATACCACGTTAGTGAAAAAATCTGAAATATGGGTACAAATATGTATATTATATATATGTATGAAAAATGTACTTCTTTTCAACGTCCAGTTGTTTAGTCATTTCTGACTCTTTGTGTCCCCATTTTGGAGTTTTCTTGGCAAAGATACTGGATGGCTTTGCCATTTTCTTCTCCAGTTCATTTTACAGATGAGGAAACTGAGGCAAACAGGGTTGAGTGACTTGGCCAGGGACAGACAGCTAGTAAATGCCTGAGGTCATATTTGAACTCAGGAAGATGTCTTCCTGCCTCTCAGTCCGGCGCTCTACCCACTGTGCCACGGAGCTGCCCAATATAGTGACTAAAAACTACCGAAGCATTATCAAGTAGAGATACTATTTGACATGCTTTAGTGAAGGATAAAATTCATTTAAAAGTGTATGCAATTTTTATGCTGTTGTGAATTTAAGATGTCCTGGAAAGTGTATTTTCTCAAATATGTAAACTGACCCCACTTCAATCTTGTTTCCAACATGAATCTACATGGCAAACTCATTCCTTCGTTAAGAAAGCAACAAAACACCAACTTAGACCCATTGTGTAAATTATCACAACTTTCAAATTAGTGGATTCTGAATTAGCTATAACACTATATTGCTTCATTAGACTAAACTGTGGAAACAATATGCAGAAACAAGAAGAAACTCCATTCTCTCCTGTAAGTAACCTGAGAGTAAAGGTAAGGGGACAGGATACACCCAGAGCTTTCAATAGTGCTTAAAGATGAAATTGAGGTGCTTTTTTTTCAAATATCTTTATTACTTGAATTCTTCCATAACCAAAAAGTGACTTGCTCTAATAAGAATTCAGTATCCTCATACTGTACAGATTTCATGACATAGGTCTTTTTCCATCCCCAGGGGCTGATCCGAAACAGAACAAAAGAAATTGTTACTTCTGTTGAAGAGACAGATACCAAACCCAGACCTGCTATAAGTCAAAAGCAAGTTCGTTGGTCTACAATTCTTCCCTCTCCCGGAGTCTAAATGTAAGTGTCCAATATCTCCACCAGCGTTTAGCAGGAGGTTGATGAAGGGGGGAACACCTGCCCATGTGTGTGGAACAGCTCGCAGATGCTACTACTGGTCTTCCACCCTTCACTTCTCTTTTTCTCATCCACTCTAGCCATCCCTTGGGTACCAGTGATGCCACATTGGGAGGTTGTAAGCAAAGTCTAGCTGTTGCTGACCTTCATGTAACCTATTCACCTATTCCAGGTTTCCACCTTCCTCCCTCATCTAATGCAATGTGAGAACATTGCTAGTGACTGGTTTAGGAGTTCCAAATAACAAGATACATGCACTGCAGATGATCTAAACTGATTTTTAAACCCAGGCAACATAATCAGTTCCATAGGAGTTAAGGAGGTACCCAAGTGTTTGCCATATGTGGATAGCTTGATTTTACTGAGAGGTGTCTTTAGCATGAGCTTCTTTCATGATTAGCCATAGGGTTTCCAAGTAATAAAACATCAGTAGGTTTTAAAAATAAATAATTCCCATAGAAATAGAAAAATTAATATTATCATGTATCTCCTAATATTTTCCATACATACTTTTCTATCATTGGCATATGAACCAAAGATTTTCTTCTGATAATATTTCTAGTTGTGAGTTATGGATTTTTAATGAAGAAATAATTCCTTTCCTAAGGAAATGTTTTTACTTTTGATGTTTTTGAAATATCGTATCATTCAATAAATATGGTATTATATATACATGATATTGAAAATATACAGTTTTAAAAAATGCATACCGGTACCCCTTTTATTCCTTGATAAATCTCTAAATAGAAGCAATAAAAATGTAAAGTACATCATTAACTTTTGAACTTTGATGGAAAAGATTATACCGTCCATTTCTGACAAGTAGACATTATCTCATAGTATCCATAGTCATCCTATACTTATGACTATTGTCTGCTCTCAAGTGTGACTTTTGGAAGCACTCATTATTTCATAATATGCAATAAAACAATGACTTCTTACATTTTCTTAATTTTATTTGGTAATGAAAAGCATGAGCTTCACTTCTGAAGAATAGAAAACTGAGATTTTGGGGAATTTTAGAATGGCGATGGAAGTATCTATAGATTTAAAAAAATACAGTACATAGCTAATCGTTTTGTTATTGCTACATCCCCAAGGAACAAAAAAATGCCATGAAGGAAGGAGGGAGGGACGGAGGGAGGGAAGGAAGGAAGGAAGGAAGGAAGGAAGGAAGGAAGGAAGGAAGGAAGGAAGGAAGGAAGGAAGGAAGGAAGGAAGGAAGGGAGGGAGGGAGGGAGGGAGGGAGGGAGGGAAAGAAAGGATTCTCTGAAATTATTTTAAGGGCATTTCAATTCACACCATTTTTAAAAATTATATGCACTGATTATTTACAGAGAAAATTTATCAAAGAACTAAATGAAAGCATTTAGAAATGATTATCATACCCCTAAGTATATCTGAATAGAAAGCTGTCTGTCTTCTTCATAGTTGAGGTTTGCAAGACAGTTGGTGAAGGAGGAGAGATGGGAATTCTCTTCACAATCTCTGAACTTAATCCAAAGAAATGTAATTGCTGAAACTAAAGGCAGGCTCAGCTTCTGGATTTCCTGTAACCAAATCTTACTGCCAAGGGCACCAATAGGTTCACAGAGTTAAAAAAAAACTACGGTAATAATGCCAACTAAAATAGTGAAAATCTAGAAGGTGACAGGAGAGGAGAGGAAAGAGGTGAGGAGAGGAGAGGAGGCTTGTGAAGTTGCAACAGGGATAGAAAAAATCCATCTTATACTTTTTTATAAAACATATCCAAAGAGTTCCAGAGTATAAGGCCAATAAAAATCACAGGGTACCTAATAAATGATTTAAACAATGAGCAACAGCAATACAAACAAACCAAAATAAACACTATGTTTGAAATAGTTATCAAGTCAGTCAGGCTTAGGGATTAGAGAAGACAGTTTTCTAATAAAAATAACCAGCTGAAAGTCATTCTTAGGCAAAGGAATTTTGATTGAAAAAAGAAATAAAGAATTTTTTGAATGTGTATATGTGTTGCATAGGGGAGATGGACTTGGCTTGTTACACTTAATTCCATATAGTGTTAAACTCATTCAGTGTTCAAATATGGGAATTTTGCGCAATAATCTCAGTGCCATTTAAAAATCATTTTGATTAAAAGTTTAAAGAAAACTACAAATGTCAAGAGCAGGAAATTATAATAGGAAAAGCCTCAAACAACATATGAACTAAGAAGTGGAAATATATTGCAGTCATTGATTCTCTATGTAGACATACACATATGCATTACAAATGTATAGACAGATTTTCCCCCTGGGAATATTCCATCCTGAAGTCCTCTTTTCCTCATGACAAATTAATTGAATTCCTGAATCATAATCTATAGAAAGGATTATGGATAGGTCCATATTTTTCATGCATTAAAAAACACATTAGCAAGGTTTTTAAAAAAAAAAAAAATAGCCTCTAAAACAACCATCCCTTTGCCTATTTCCACTAAGTGGAATGTCTCTCTTGGATTCACAGTAAAGAGGTAGCACCTTGCACTTGGGGATTAATGAACTACATCTGCAACCCAAAATACCCATGGAAAACCTGCCGGATTGATCTATATCTGTTTTATTAATCAGACACACTGTGGAAGGGCCTTTTTTGTGGTTGTATTGTATGTTGGAGATAAACAGACTGGGGAAAACCACAATGCATTTTGGAAGCCATTTGGAGCTTTGAAGAATGTGGTCTTTTTCTACTAAATGACAGCAATAAAGAACAACATTTGACAGCTGTAACTTCAGATGTATAAACTCACTTTCTGCTGAGCTTTGCTACTGCAGAGGACAGCAGCGCTAAATACAGTGACCCCAAAGATTGGTTAACATTAAGAGTTATCATTTTACTAAATAAAGATAGGATGGGGAGGGGGAAGGATTTTGCTTACTTTACTGGAGGGTGAAGAAGGATGGATAATTTTGATTTACTGAAGGATTTAAAAAAAACTAGGCTAGAATGTGCAGTCTAGTGAAGCATGTGGCTGGAAATCAAATGTCCCAGAATCTATTCTTGTCTCTCCTAGCAATGAGACATGTGACTTTGGGCAATCCGTAATGATTGTTACATCGACAATCAAAGTGGCAGACAAAGAATGATTGAAAGATTTGGTTGTTTCAAGCCCAAAACCCTGAATCGAAATGGCCCCAGTGTGAAGCAAAAGACATGCATACATATTAGCCTCAGACTCTTGTGTGCCCATCTAAAAATGCTCAAGAGGAGTGTTTCAGAAGTGGAAAGAATGCCGTATTGGGGTACGCAAATTATGAGTCTTCTAATACCTGTGAGACTTCGGCAAGTCATTTAACCTCCCCAGAACTTGGTTTCCTCATCTATACAATCAATAGGGGTGGAGGAGAGGGAGATCTGGGACTAGGTAGGCCCTAGGTCCCTTCTACCTCTAAATCTACCATCCTATGAGCTCGAATATGATAATCCTTTTCCTTCCTCTGGTTCAAGACAATGAGAGAGATGTGGAAAATTCAACCTCCCATGATGCTGTGAAGGATTGTCAAGCTGGTAGGGAAGTATTTAGCCTCAGTGGGCTAAGAGGACTTGCATCCATCCTGACCCCAAGACAGCCTGTGCCCCTCCTTTAATCCTCCATTACATCAAATTCCTCACTTTTATGAGGAACTCCTTACCTACTATTCTCCTAAGAAAGTGATTTAGATGAAATATTATACAGGAAAAAATACAGTCAACTACTATTCTTCCTGTCTACACTTTATTTGTTCCTTCAAAATAGTATTCATGAATACACCATTCAATGAATATAGTGAAACTAAAATATTTTCAGTATTAATTTACGAAAGCATAAAGTAAATTATATTTTAACAACAAATTTTAAAAAGTTATTACATTAGCAAAATTGTAAATATCCCCCAACAGTAACACAGGGTAGGTACTATGAAAGACCTACAGGAGAGTTCAATGTACTGCTTACAGCAGTAGCCCAAGCCAATGCAAATTTCAGCAATTTGTCTAGAACATGATATACTATTATTATACTACATGTTTATCTCACTTCATATAAAATACAGAATTATAAACAAGATAAATGGAGGGCTTAATTGCTTTACAAAAGAATATTTTACTTTACAAAATATTATTCAGAATAAAATTCCTTTGAACAATGAGCTGCTCGATAATATGTGACACAAGGATTGATTTATAAAAATGCAATTGTTATAGATACTTTCAGGAACACATCTATTGTATGAGTGAAGAACGCCTATAGCATACAATGTTGTATGTATTTTATAATATGTCACTACCTGGGGCCCAGTTGGCAGAAGAATGGACCAGATGGGGATGGCCAGGAACCAGAGACTAGACAGACCCACTGGGGCAAGGCAGGTGATCCAGGAAGGTCCTAGCAGCAGGCAATAGGAGGAAGTCTAGACAGGAGGGTGGAGTGTCAAGGGAGTCTGGCAAAAGGCAATAGGCAGAGGTCCAAACAGGCAGATGCTTGGCCTCAAGGAGGTCTGGCAGCAGGTAGCCAGGACCTACCCATGGGGCTAGGGTTCAAGGGCAGAACTCCAGGCTCTAGGAAAACTGGGGAGAACAATAAGACAGGTACTTAAGCTTAAGGAAGCAGACAGGAGACTAGTTGCTAGAAATCGGAAGAACAAACTAGACCACCTAGAAACCTGATGGTTCTGAGCCACCCAATCTATGGGTCCACATGTCCTTCTATTTCCCCTGCCTAGGGAACTGGAGTTATCCCAGGACCTGTTTGCTGTGCAAGTAGGGGATTAAGTGGCTCCAGCTGTGGAGACAGTAAGGCTAGAAACTTGGGGAAAGGGAGCCAGATGGATCGTTACTGGACACTTCCCTCTAGAAATCCCAGGATAACTAAAACCCCTCACGAGAGAATCTAGACAGAAATAAAAGCGACACCTAAGCTTGCAGCGCAGAAAATGAAAAGATGATTGCAGTTTCCTATAACACAAATATGCTATGTGAAAATAATACTGTTTGAGGATCAAATCCAGACTTGGATCCCACATCAGACCAGGGGGAAGAACATATGCCACCAGGGATCCTGAGCAACCAACCTGTCGTGAGTTACGTTTAAAGCTTGCACTCCAAGTAACTAATGAAGACAAATATTTTTTAATGTCTCCTTTATGAAAATCCTGTTCCTTCCTCTGGTTCAAGACTATGAGAGAGATGTGGGAAATTCAGCCTCTCTAGACAAGACTGGAGAAAGTCATGGTAGAATTGGGCCCCTTTGATTGTCTAGGGAAGTAGATCTTGTTTTGCAATGAGCTCCAGCACACAGATCAAGAGTGGAGGTTTCAACATTATATTTGTAACAAAAAGAAAATATGTTAATATAAAAGCATGCCTCTTCCACCCAAAATCAAATTCCCATGTCTTATTAAAAATAGAACCTGCCTATTAATGGTTTCTGAAAATAGCAGCTTCTTAGGATATGTCACCTATCATTTTTGACTGAAGTACAGAATCTTTTAAACCTGGAAGAGATTTGAAAGCACTTTAAAAGATAGCATAAAAGCACTTTATTTAGCATTGTCAAAAAAAAATGAAGTGAAATATTATTCTGATGACTTCATTTATGAAACTAACTGAAATGTTGCCTCTATGTTACATTTACAAACGCTAACTTTATGTTACTTTGATACTTATTTTAAAGATCACTACTTTTTGTGGAAGTCTTCCAATGGACTTTGACCAATAAAATTCTGGTAAGCATGGAGATCACATAATCTAAAGCCTCTCCCCTCTTGTAACTGAAGAAATTGAGGTACAGAGAAATTGAGTGATTTACATAGACTCACACAGGGTCTGAAGTAACTCTGGAATATAGGTTTATAATCTGGGGTCCATGGAATTAGAGATTTTTTTAAAAAAATTTTTATCTTGATAAGTGTATTTTGATCTGCTTTCATTTATAATTCTAGATATTTTATTTTATGCATTTTTTAAACATTGTTCTGAGACATCTATAGTTTTCAATAGAATGCCCAAGGTGTCCATGACTTAAAAAGGATAAGAACATGTAATCTGGAAAGAGGTTTCTAGTGGCATGTCATATGGCTCTGTAGTTGGCCATGTCCTTTTTATAGGACATTTATATCAAACTTTGACTAAAAACAGAGGAGACACAGAGAAAGGCATAACTTACAAGTGTCCAACTTACACAAAGGAGGGAAAAGATAAGTATTATACCACATGACAAAAATATAGAACTATAAGCCCGATCTAACAAACTTAACAGGAATAAAATAAACAGTATTTAAAAGTCTGGCATTTGGGTTCAAAAAAGTAAGAGCACAGGTACAGAATGGAGCAGATTTGACTTTACAACAACTTGCAGGAAAAAAGCCAGGATGCCGTGGTTGCCTAGAAGCTCAATATAAGTCAACAGAGAGCCATAACTTGAAAAAAGAATATAAAGCACTAATGCAATTTAATGTTCCATCAATATAAACCTAATGTCTGGAACAAAGAAGTTTAACTGTACTCTGCACTGGTCTGTTCACATCTGAAGAATTCGATGCCATTTAAAGAGAGACTTCAGTACACTATAGCGTACTCAAAGGAGAGAGCAGCCTGGTGGGAGGTCTAGAAATGGTCTCATATGAGGAATAAATAGTTAATGGAACTGGGAAGATTTAGTCTGGAAAGAAAGGGAAAAGGAATAAGTATTTATGTAGCTCCTGCTATAGGCTTTACAAATCCGTATTTGATCTTCCAATTAACCCTGAGAGGAAAGTGCTGATATCATCCCTGCTTTAGAGTTCAGTGAACAAAGGTGAAGTGACTTGACCAGGGTCACACAATAATATGGGCTTGAGGCTGGATTCAAACTCTGGTCTTCCCTGACTCCAGGCCCAGTACTCTAACCACTGCACCACCTAGCTACCTAGACTTAAAGGGAGGACTGTGAGAGCTGTCTACATATACTTAAAGCAAACGGGTTTAGGTGTATCTTTGCTGCTCCACAATCACAATCAATGATCAAATGTTACAAAAAGGCAAATGTTAGTTTGATACAGGAAATTATTTTCCAATAATTACAAATGGAATGAAGTGCTTCACAGAATGATGATCTGCTTTATAAAGCTCTCTGGAAATATTTGTTATTGACATTTCATTATCGTTATATCATCATCCATCATTGCCATTCCATTTAGGACTAGATTAATCCAATAATTCAAAACTATCATTGACTTCCTAGAAGCACAGACCTGAGCAGGGAGGGAAGAAAACAGAAAGAGAAGTGAGTGCAGTTCTAGCGCTCTAAAAACTTCCAATTTCTATGTGCATATATATTTTTGCACATACATTTATATACAAACTTGCAGTTTTATATATCTATTATAAGATATCAAGACAGCCATATAAATTTCAATAATACAAAACAGAATACGAACACATAGGAAAAGGACAAATGTCCGGAGAATGGAGAGATCACTTTTGACTGGGAAAATAACAAAAATCTTCATGGAGGAGGCAGTATTAGAATTTCAACAAGTGAGCAAAGGGAGTGAAGGTTCCAGGTTCTAAGTAATGATGTGTTCTGAGGTTCTGCATATTAAAAATCTAGCAAGAATGTAGATCTCATTCACTTCGAAATATCAGAAGTGTATTAAACATCTATCGTATGCCAGGCAATGCGCTAGAGGTTGAAATAAAAGGCAAAAGGCAGAATGGTGCTTACCTTCAAGTTGCTTAGGAAGATAATTGAGGAGAGATGAAGTTGGAAAGGGAAGGTTGGAGAGAATTTGTAGAATGCCTTGAACCTTAGAATAAACAAATTTTCTTCCACAAAGACAGTATTTGAACAAGGAGTGATTTGATTACATGTGTTCACTAGAAATATTGCTGGAGGAATGGTGCAGACGATGGGCTTCTTACCATCCAAGTATTGGGAAATTTGAGAACTGAGAATTTGAGAGATTTGGGGAAAATTATTTAAACTCTCTAGGCCTTAGTTCTCCACCTATAAAATGTGAGGGAGTCCCACCAGATGTCATCCAAGGTTTCCATCAGTTCTAAATCTTTGATCCTAGTAGCCTATAAAAGAAACTAAAGGTGAGGAGACCACTTGTGATGCTAAAGCAATACTCTAGACAAAAGTTCATGAGGGACTCGTGTAGCTTTGGGCCTGTGGGAATGAAGGGAGGTAACTGAGGCAAGGGATCATAGAAGTAGAATGGACAGGACTTTGCGATTGATTAAATGTGAGGAGTAATGAAGAGGAGGGAGTCAAAGATAACACTGAGGCTATAAGCATGAGTGATTGGATGAGGTGACTGGATGGTGCAATGGATGGAGTGCCGGGAATCAGAATATCTGAATCCAGCTCAGACTCTTACTAGCCGGGTAACCTTGGGCAAGCCACTTAACTACCTGCCTCATCTGAGAAATGAGAAAAATAACAGCACCTCTTTCATCAGGTGTGGGGAACAAGTTAGAAATTTTGGAAAGCACCGAACACAGTGCCTGGCACTGTATGTTGTTGTTAGGTCATTTGCATTGTGTCGGACTTTTGGGGGGCTTTTTGGCAAAGGTACTGGAGCAGCTTGCCTTTTCCTTCTCCAAAGCTCATTTTATAGATGAGGAAACTGAGACAAATAGGTGAAGCGACTTGCCCAGGTTCACACAGCTAGTAAATGCCTGGATTTGAACTCAGGTCTTCTTACTCCAGACCTCTAGACACAGCACTGCCTAGCTGCCTTAGACATTATATAAATGTTGGCTAGGAGCCAGGAGTCAGAGAACATGATTTCAAATCCCAGTCATGAGGCTTATTAGCTGTATGACCTTGACTAAGTCACTTAAACTCCCTTGGCTCCAGTTTTCTCATTCACAAAATTAGGGAATTGAACTAGATGGCTGTCAAGGTACACATGCGTACATGCGTGCGCGCACACACACACATACACACACACATAAATGTATGATATGTATGATAGATAGATAGAGATGCTTTGTTCCTGCCCTACACCACCACCCTACATTGGAAATCACCAGAGTTGAAGCTTACTTTTGATTTCTGAGTTCCAAAAATGTTTTAAGTAATGACAATATTTTTGGAATTAATGAAACAGCCTCCCAAAATATCTACTTCAAAGCAAGACCATGTTTACATTCTATCCATCCAATTAACCAAAGCCATTTTCTCATATTCTCTGTAATATATATATATATATATAGAGAGAGAGAGAGATATAGATATAGTATATGTATATATATATATATATACTTTCATATACAGATATAAACTTGTATATATATGGATACATTTATATATGTGTGTATATATATATACACATATTCTGTGCATATATGTGTGTATATATGTATGTATATACATGCATACACACACACACATCTTGGCATCTCAGGCAAATAATTTGCCTGAGATGCCCATAAATTAGGAGGAGCAACAAGTCAATTGATGTATCAGTAATGTCAATTTCCTGATTCATAGACAGTATAATCACACAGTATAATATCATTACCTTAAATCAAGTTTCTAAAGAACTAAGACATAAGATCTGTTAATGCCAATGATGAGAAGGTGATGGCAGTAGAGAAAGAGTCACTATGACCCTTCCCTGGCACTCCCACCTTTGGGGATGGAGACAGATTATTCTTGGTGCAATGAGGTCAGCAAGGAGAGGGTACCCTGAACTTCAGCTCCCTGTTTCAGCTGAAGCTGGAACAATGTGGAAAAGTCAGCATCACCAATGTGACCAGTCAATTGCCTGAAACAGAAAACCCTGAAAAGAAATGGATTTGGTTTGGTTAATGCAGGAATCTAACAATCCAGTGGTGGCTAAAATCAAATAGAACATAATTGCCATCTAGTGGCCATTTGAACATATCACAGTAATAAAGTCTGTTTTCAGGATTAGAACCTTAGATTTCGAGCTAGAAGAGACCTAAGAGATCATCTAGTCCAAGTCCCTCTTTTTACAGATGAGGCAACTGACGCCCAAAGAGGTTAAGTGACTTGCCCATGCTCTCACAGGAGGCAAATAGCAGAACCTAGGTTAGAATACAGGTTTTCTGACTCCAGGTCTAACATTTTTCTCATCATACTTAATAAAAGGATTCTAGGACTTTAAGCTCAAAGAAATCTTGTAATCCATCTCGTCCACCCCTCCTAATTTTATAGACAAAGAAAACAAAGCCGATAGGCACAATGTGATCTGCCCAGCATAATAATTTTTCTGGGATTCTAACCCAGGGCTTTTGACTCAAAAGGGAATGCTCTTTGATAACCCTTAAAGTAGCTATTAAAGCTTAAAGGTATTCATGTATTTATATTTAAGTATAACACAAGAGATCAAGAATATTCCAAATTACAGTAACAATTACCACAATTGTTTTACAGCTCATAGGTTTTTGGAGAAATGCTTCTAAAGAATAAAAAATGAACTTGACAGGTGGTGTGATTGGGTGGAAGGAAACTTGGCTCAAATCCTGGCCCCACCACCTGACACCTGTCTGAGCCTAGGCAAGTCCTTTAGCTTCTCTTGATCTAGTTTCTTTCTCTACAACATAAAGGGGTTGGATCCCTAAATAAAGAGGGCAGAGTCCTAAAAATCCCTTCCAGCTCTAAAGCTACACCATAACTTGGAAATTATTGATAGTTTTCTAATCATTGAAAATACAGTATTTAATTTTAAAGCATAACATGTAAATAATGTACTAAAGGCTAATAGGATAGAAATATAATTATCAATTTTTGTTGAATAATAAATTTTGTTCGGTAAATTTAAGTTTAAGTTGCAGCCTGATTAACTAAAGACCAGAAGAGGAGTAATGTAGATCAGAGATTCTTCTTTTTTTATGCCATGGACCTCTTTGGCAGTCTGCTGAAGACTATGGATGGATTCCTTTTTTCAGTAAAAATAAAGAAACAGTCTTTCCCATTCATGCTCAGTGTCCTAAAATCTATTCACAAACCTAAGTTAAGAACCCCTTACGTAGATATTAGCTATCATAGGTTTTCCCAAACTCTCCTCTATGCTAAAAAAGAATGTTGTTGAGAGGTAATATTAAATTCATCATTTTACCTTTTACGAAGTTGCTAATAGTAGGTTATACTAATAAGTGGCATTTATTTTTAATTTTGGTTTGTACCTGCATATGTGTGCATGTGTGTGTGCATGCACATGGAAGGGTGTATATAAATATATTCTCACTTGACTTTACAACTCTGCAAGGCAATTACTACCATTCCCATTTTGTCATATGTGGAAACTGAGGCTTAGAGAGCCTAGGTGATTAGCTAATGAATGTCAAGAGACAAGATTTCTAATCTCTCTCTTATCTGGAAGTCCAAAGATCTTTTGACTACACCACACTGGCTGGTTGACTGCTTATGGAAACTGAAGGGGACTGTAGCAGATGATTTCTAAGATCCCATCAAGCATCTAGTCCAATGACTGGGAAGATCCACTAGGAAAAGTTAAGACCTCCTTTCATTTCTCCCAGCAAAGATTATGTTTTGCCTGCTTTTCTGATTTCTAAGCAGCTGTGTGCTCTCTGCTCTCATGAATCACTTAAGGGGAAAAAAGCCTGCCACATCTCTTCCTGAAGCAAGTTTTCCCACCTGACTTATGCAGTTAAGGCCCCAGCTCTACTTTAAACAACTTCACTCATATTAGTCCTCTGAGTTTCTTTGACAGAAGCTCCTTAAAGAAATCAAACTTTCTGCCACAGTCTTAGATTTTAATATTCCTTTCTACTTTCTAAGAACAAAGTTAACAGTGATATCTTTTAGATGGATGGATGGATATTCAGACAGACAGGCATATGTACACAAATATGTTTGTAGAGAAGAGGAGGGGAAACAGGCAGAGAGAAGGGGGAGATGGAGAGATAGAGAGATGAGTGATAGGAGGAAACTTTCTAAAATCTCTCTTTGAAACATTACAGTTCCTTCTCTCTTTGATAACTCATAATAGAAGTCGCAAGCATATATTACAAGAGAATTCTTCAGTAGGCAATACCTCTGAATGTAAAGCATCATATCCCAATGATTCATGAAGGTTGCCATCAACTCTAAAATAATAAGGATAAATCTTGCTTTGCCTGAATATTCCCAGGACAAAAGTTTCCTACTTTAATCCCCAAAGGCACCTAAACAGTGAGTATGGGTGAGGAATGTAGAGAAAGAGCAGCAAAAAATGGTGAGAAGTAGAGAGGGAAAGACAGAGAGGGCTACAAAACCACTGTCCCCTAACATCTAAGCTCATGTTCATTGTTTCCACGATGCCATCTATCCATCTCATCCTCTGCCATCCTTTTCTCCTTTTGCCCTCAACCTTTCCCAACATCAGTCTTTTCCCATGAGTCCTGTCTTCCCACTATGTGGCAACAGTATTTCGGCTTCAGATTCAGTATTCAACTTTCCAGTGTGTAGGCTGAATGAATTTCTTTCAATATTGACGAATTTGATCTCCTTTCTGTCCAAGGTACTCTCAGAAGTCTTCTCCAGCATCACCGTTCTAAAGCATCAATTCTGTGGTACTCAACTTTCCTAATAGTCCAAGTCTCAGTCATACTGGAAAAGCTATGGCTTTGACTCTGCAGACCTTGGTTGACAAAGTGACGTCTCCACTTTTTAGTCTGCCGTCCATTATCATAGCTTTCCTTCCAAGGAGCAAGCATCTTTTAATTCATGGCTGTAAGTCACAATTCCCAATGATCTTTGAGCCCAAGAATAGAAAATCTGACACTGCATCCATTTCTTCTCCCTTTAGTTGCCAGGAAGTGACGGGACCAGTGGCCATGATCTGCGGGGCTTTTGTATTGTTAAGCTCCGAGCCCCCTTTTCCACTCTTCTCTTTCACCCTCGACAAGATCCTTCTTAATTCTTCTTTACCTTCTGCCATCAGAGTGGTATTGTCTGCATATCTGAGATTGTTGGTATTTCTCCCAGGAGACTTAACTCTGGCTTTGATTCACCGCACCAGGCATTTCACATGAGGTACTCTACATATAAGTTAAATAAAAAGGTGACAGTATACAGCCTTCCCATACACCTTCCCAATCTTAATCAAGCAGTTGTTTCATGATTGGTTCCAGGTGTTGCTTCTTGACCCACATATAGGTTCCTCAACCTTTTTGAGGCTTAGCACAGTGCCCAACAATAAACACTTGTTCCCTGTCCCTCCCTTCTTTGCCCTCTTCCATCCATCTATGTGTTACTGTTCAGTTGTTTCATTCTCGTCCAGCTCTTTGTGATCCTCTTAACGGTTTTCTTGGCAAAGATCCTGGGGTAGTCTACCATTTCCTTCTACAACTCATTTTACAGATGAGAAACTGAGACATACAAGGTTAAATGACTTGCCCAGAATCACACAGCTAGTAAGTATCTGAGGCTAGATCTGAACTCAGGTCCTCTTGACTCCAGGGCCAGGACTCTATCCACTGTGTCAATCATCTGCCAATACCCCAAAACATAAATATATGTACTTAGACCTATAACAGGCATAGAGATAGGAACTGGACCTATAATTTCACAAGGAAACTCCTTCTGCAATTCAGGTTGGCACCTTTTCTGTAAATTACAATCTTAGAGAGTTACTCAAAGAAATGAGAGATTGTCATTTACCCAGTCACATAGCCAGAATGTGTCAGAGGTGTTATTGAAACCTAGGTCTTTTTCTTTCCATAGCTAGCACCCAATCTTGAACACCAGACTCCCTCTATTAATAAAATATAAGATGAAATTGACTTTTAGAATCAGGCATATAGTTCTCAGAAATTTGAAAACCCCTAAAATTCTAGGGGGAAGACGTCTTCCTAACAGTTAGAGCTGTTTTAAAGTGGAATCAGCTAACTTGGTAAGGAGTTGATTCCTTTTCCTTGGAAGTTTTCAAACAAAGGTTAGCTAAACTCTTGAGTAGAGAGTGGCACAGTTGACCCTATTTGTTACTGTTCAAAATTCTATAGCTTTCTGACAATGAATAAAGGAAGTCAAGGCCACTGGAGATGTATTCCTAACATTTGGATATGGAGCACATGTAGAGCAGCTACAAATGCTTTCGTAGAACACATCACTTGAAGTCACTGTCAGTAGCAGAATGCTGGGTTGGATGGCTGGCCAGTACCTGACCCCAAGTGGCATTTCTCAATTTCTTATGTAAAAGTATTTCAAAGACCCATGGCTGGATAATTAGAAATCATTCTTTGGCTTCAGGTGTGTTTACCAATGTCAAATAATGGGAGGTTATACTCTGTCTCCTTTTGGGAATTACAAGGTGAAAGCCTATAGCTCAGTCCGAAGGAATGTGAAATGCCAGATTTAGGCTATTGAGGGGGGTAAAAAGTATTAGAGAGGAAAAGAAAACAGGGAGGGGGAGGGGGGAAAGCCCATGTCTAAACATGTGAGTCAAAATCTGTTCTGAGGAAACCAGGGACTTGAATTTCTTGTAAATTATCTTGCTTGAACTCATAGTGCTGGATTTAAGGAAGGTACAACACCTCCGCAAAGTAGATAAGGACCACAAGATATGAGTGACATATACAGAAGTCATGCATCATCATATAGAGCCAGAACGAAGTTATCCAGTAGGTTAAAGTTGAACCCAGACATTAAATTACTGATAGGAAGTGGTGTATTAAAACAAAGAGCATCTCTTTGCTTTCCTAGTGGATATAGTATCTACAATACAGGCATTGTTCTCCCCAAAATTGGCTTCTGATTGCTGTGCTACAGTGACAAGGGTACTAGGACCTGAGTTCAAATCCTACCTCTGATCATTAGCATCTTGTGACCTTGGGCAAGTCATCTAATGTTCAGTTTCTTCATACTGAGAGGGTAGGATGGTAGAAGTTGGGCATGGAGAAAAATAACTGGGAGAGGGATATTGAGGGAAAGGGAGGGAGGAAACAGCATAAGAACATTTTAGCTGCTTTCAAGTATTTAAAGAACTGTCATGTGGAGGAAAGACAGAACATATTCTGTTGGTCCCAGGGACCAGAGCAATGAGTAGAAGTAGCAATAATTATTGCTGTTTGAAAGTAGAATCAGCTGCCTCGGGAAGTGGTTGGTTCCTCTTCTTGGAGGTCTGGGTGAGAAAAAAGAGTTTGGTTAAGCACTCATCGACTATATCACAGTGGGGATTTATTTCATGCATGGGTGGAAGTACAGAGTTGATGAAGTATCTTCCCAATCTCAAATTCTGTGATTCTCTGATGAGAGGGCCCCAAGATGGTCTCATCCAACTCTAGCCCTGTGAGCTATGTGTCAAGACTACTAATTTCCCAGGATAATTTTTTTCTGCCCACAGAATAGGTGATGAAAACTTGACTACATTGCTAAATGAGATGAGAAACTTAAAGACGAGATGACAGAAAAATGGAACTAGGGGATGACAACTGTAGATCAATTTTGCAAATAACTATGTTTGCCAGATGAAACATGGCCAAAAATATGAAGAGGGGCTTCCTCTGAAGAGGGGCTGCTGTTATCTTGCAGATATTTCTGTCTCAGGTGGCTCATTGTCAGTTCTTGCTGGCTTAAAATTTGTAGTGATTCACTAGCTGAGCATTAGCAGAATCTCTTTTTAAGGTTACATGGAGGGTTTGGTTTTTTTCCCTTTTTTGGTCAGTGTGTCCAACCCATTCCATACATTCTCCATTTAATGGAATTCCCAGCCCCAACCCTCAATCAGAACGAATGACAGATAGTAGAGTAGTCCTCAAACCTGCCTTTTTAAGGGGCCTCCCACCTGAGGTGCTCTGAGGTGCCACCTTTGACTCCTATCTTGTACCCACTCCTCCTCCCTCACCTGTACAGTCAGCCACTAAACATTTATTAAGCAGCTACTATGTACCAGGAACTCTTCTTGATATTTCTTAGTATTAGTTCTGATTTCACTCCCAGGACTGGCCACCTTCAACCTACCCACATTCTTGCCTCTTTTTCCTTTCCCTAGCCCCACATTGGTTGTATAGCATTTAAACTCAAAATTGAATTGAGATGATGGTGGGTAAGGGGGCCATCAAGGTGGAAGCTGGAAGATAGAGAAAAAAATAGGGTGGGAGATACTTTCATTCCCTCACCAAGCCATCTCCATAAAGGCTTTTGATGGGTGAAGAGAAGTCCTACACTTATTTTAGAGAGCATAAGGCAATGTTGTTGTTTTCTCCGTGTGAAAAAAAACACAACTGAATGTTAAGTGACTTGCCCAAGATCACAAGGTGCTAACGATCAGAAGTAGGATTTAAACCCAGGTCTTAGACTTACCACTGTAGCATAGTGACCAGAAGCCAGTTTTGGGGAGAACAATGCCTCTATTGTAGAAATCATATAAATTAGGAAAGCAAAGAGATGCTCTTTGTTTAATGTATCACTTCATATAAGTGATTTAATGTCTGGGTTCAATTTGAACCTACTGCGTTTGGTTGTTTCAGTCGTGTCGGACTCCTCATGACTGCACTTGGGGTTTTCTTGGCAAAGATACTGGAGTGGTTTGCTGTTTCCCTCTCCAGCTCATTTTATAGATGAGGAAACTGAGGCAAACAGGGTTACATGACTTAGCAGGACCACACAGATAGTAAGTGTCTGAGTCTGAATTTTAGCTCAGTGCTTCCTAATTCCAGGTCTGGAGTTCACTACTTGCTCTTGATAAGGCAGTGTAGTATTGTACAAAAAGGGGGGGGTCCTTAGTGTCACAAAGATGACGGGTTAGATCCTGCCTTTGATATATTGAGCTGTGCAGCTGTAGACAAATTTAATTTCTCCTTGCCTCTGGTAGCTCTGTAATGCAGAAGTTCCTAAATTTTAGTGTGGGTCATGCACCCCCCTTTGGCTGTCTGATGATGAATCCTATGGACCCCCTTCTCAGAATAATGTTTTTAAAGAATTAGAGGAAATGTTAAATTTCAGTTAGAAGTAAGTGAAAATAAAGATGCCATATTTTTCCCATCCAAGCTCACAGACCCCCGTGAAATCTATCCATAGACTCCTTGGGGATCCATAGACCCCAGGTTAAGAACCTCTGCTTGAAGCCAATAAGTTCCAGACAAGTTGTTGATCTGCATTGGAGTGAATTTCCATAGCAAGCGTTCTCCCACATGAGTTGAATCATCCTGCCCCCCCCCCAAAAAAAACAACTTCAGAGGTCACTTAGAGGTTAAATCGCTTTAACTTCACCTGATTCTAAGTTTATTGTCTAAGTATTCTAAGACCCTTATGTGAAAGGCATTTTAAGAAATCTATCACTTCAAAGTTAAAAGTCTAAACAGGAAATAAATTGAGTTAGTAAAAGGCCAACAAAAGATAATGTAATACATCTTTCCCATCTCACATTTTGGTAATATTATGACTTAAAAATAGGTATGGGGGGGAGTTCTGAGGAGAAATTTCTGTGAGGCTAATCTACTTACAACTAGAACTACTTCCAGGATTAAAGAGCCTCTGGCAAAAACACTGGCTGGCATCATCTTTCTAAAAGGTAAAAAAGCCTCTCTCTCTCTCTCTCTCTCTCTCTCTCTCTCTCTCTCTCTCTCTCTCTCTCTCTCTCTCTCTCTCTCTCTCTTTCACACACACACGCGCGCACACACACACACACAAACTGCCCCTTTGGCAGGTTTTAAATGACATTTGAGAGTGCAAGGCAGACCTTCTAAATCAGTACCAAAAGGGGGTTAATACAGAACATGCTTCACTCCGCTTTAGCTCAGGAACTGCTAAAAAGCTATGTCTGAGGACTATAAGATGTCCATTTTAAAACACCATCCCACCATATTATTGCTCCAGAAATGGGGAGTGCTTACTCTAGAGTAGTGTTTTAAAGCACTCAACCCAAGACTAGGGATTACAACCCTATAATATCTTTTACATTTAATAGGATTCTAAATGTGACCAGATATTTAGATAACTATCTATAAAAATATATATTTATCTCTATATCTGTTATTGATATAAATATTGATAAAAATCAATTCATGCTTAGTTGTATCCTCACTGATGGGGGATTAGGAAGAACCTGAACTCAAGTCAAGTGGAAAAAGCATTTATCAGGTGGCTTCTGTGTGCTGGGCACTGTGTCAAGAAGTAAGGATACAAAGAGAGGGGTAAAGCTGGTCTCTGCCCCCAGGGAGCTTACAGTCTAATGGAGGAGACAACATGCAAATAATTATATATAAGCAAGAACAGAAGAAAGGCACTAGGCCTGGGACTTGAAAGAGGACAGAGAAGCCCAGAGACAGTGATGAAGGAGGAGAAAATTCCAATCATGGAGACAGCCAGTGAAAATGCCCAAGTGGGAAGATAGGGCATCTTGTGTGAGGGGCTGCAAAAAGGCCAGTGCCACTGGATCACAGAGGGCTTGATGAGGAAGTGAGATGTAAGACTGCAAAGACAGGAGGAGGCCAAGAGAAGAAAGACTTTGAATTACAAGATTGGATCCTAGATGGAACAGAGGAGGTCACTAGAGTTCATTGAATAGAGAGATAACAGGGTCAGACTTTAGAAGATCATTTTGACAGCTAATGAGAAGATAGGTTGGAATGAGGAGAGACTTTAAGGTAAAGGAGAGATCAAACATTTGAATATATAAGTAGCAACGTCAGGGCACACTAGACCCCCAACGTAGGTTCTGCCTGCACCAATACACTGTCAGACACTGTCTTGGACGTATAATGGCATACACCAATATTTCTATGCTAAACTTTCTCATATGAATAGCTTATGGGAAGGTGAAGGAAAGCACAGGAGGACAAAATCTTTGTCTGTTTCTACATGATTCCAAAATAGCCATCCAATCCAAGGGAAATAGTCAAAACCAGTTAACTCTGTATATGGGGTTCTTTTACTTTCCAAATGAATCATATTAGTGTTGTGTAGACACAACTTTGGTTCAGCAAAAGGAATAAGAGGAGGAGGTAGTTTCATGACCCAACAAAAGTAAAGGTCAAGAATTACTAGTGCTGGTCCTAGGATCTTAGATCTAGAGCTGGGAGGCAGTCATCTAAGTCCAATGTCTTCATTTTTACAAATTAGAAAGGCCCGGAGATTAAATAATTTTCCCAGTGTCGTCTAAATAAGTGGCAGAACCTGGATTTGGATCCAGAATATGACTTACAAGTTCAATAACCTTTCTTCCACACCAGTGTAGGAGACAATATTCATGTATGACCCAGAGTTAATGCTATACTCTTGGTATGCAGAGGAAGAGAGTGAACAATCCACAACCAATATCTTAGGATCATGGACTCTTTCTCTTCCCCTTTTGAATAGGCATTTAATTACATCACTTCTTAATAAAGCATTTTCTTTTTTTCCTGTACTCTTGAAATTTTCCACATTTTACTCCTAATCAGTTCGTTCATAGTATATAATGTTAATCTCTTTGAATATTAAAAATCATTCTTATTTTATTAATACCATATATTTTATTTCCTTACCTCCTTTCCATTCCTTGCTGTTTTTTTGGTCCCTCTGTCTCTTTTTCTGTCCTTCTCTGGTCACTATATTTTAATTGGCTAAGAGTTTACATAAGTTGTTTTTTTCAGATGCAACATATTCTTGACAAATAAGCAGCAGGCAACGTTTATAAAATAGCAATGATACCTCCTATTCATTAAATTCTACAGCTTTCTTGAGCCATTAATCCAAACAGTCCCATCAGAGATCCCTCCCTTATCCTCCCTTAGCCTTTTAGTTTTTTCTGAATTTAGAACACTTTTATGCTCTTTTAGATATATATGTATCATTCTCTCTTTTAGATATATATGTATCATTCTCCCAATGAGAGCTGGGTTCCAGAACTAACTACCACCCTCCTTCCCAGTGTAATTCCTCTGTGTCAGTTTTTCCTCATACCTCATTTGTATAAAATAATTACTCATTTTACCTTTTCCTAAATGGTTTTACTTTTTAGAATCCTATTCTATTGATTCAGGTCTACATCAATCTTTCTTTTGAACTCCTCAATTACTAATAACCATCTTAGACATGTGTTTTATATTTCCTCATATAAAAAATAAACAGCCTGTCCTTATTGAGTCCCTTGTAATTATTAGTCTTTGATATATACTTTATATTTCTCTTGGATCCTGTATGTCAACCCTAAGTTCAGTTTTTTTATTGTATTTTTTTAACAAAGCCCTGAAAGTCTGACAATTCATTAATGCCCATTTCTTTTCATCCCAGATTATATTTAACTTTTCTGGGTATGATATTTTTGGCTGCAGCCCCAGTTCTTTTGCTCTTCACTACAGAGTGTTCCAAGACCTGTGGTCTTTTAGTGTCACTGGTGAGAGGTCTTGTGTGATTCTAATTGGGACATCACTATATTTAAATTGCTTTTTGTTGTTGTGTTGCTTGCAATATGTTCTCCCTGAGCTGAAGATCTTAGAATTGACTATGATATTCCTATAGGTTTTCCTTGTAATATCTCTTTCAGGTGGTGAATGATTGTTTTTTTCTATTTCTACTTTCCTCTCCTTATTTTAACACTTCAGGACAATTTTCTTTAATTACTTCTTGTATTATTGTATCAAGATTCCTTTTTTGGTTGTAGCTTTCAGACGTTGTGATTATTATCAGTTTTCTCTTCTTGATCTGTTCTCTAGAACAGTATTTTTCTTAAGGGATGTTTCATATTTTTTTTATTCTTTACATTTTTTATTATTTCTTGGTCTCTTGTGGCTTCCCCTTACCCAATTCTAATTTTCAAGGAGTCATTTTCTTCCTTAAGATTCTGAATTTCCTTTTCTAATTGGTTGACTTTCTTTTCACAACATTCTTTTCTTGGACTGTTCTCTTTTTAAAAAAAAATTTTCCTCACTCTCTCTTATTTTATTTTTAAAGTCTTTTTAAAGTTCTTCTATGAATTCTTTTTGGTCAGGTAATGATTTGATGTTACTCTTTGGGGTAGGAGAGGCTTTTTTTCCTTCAATATCCTCCTCTAAAGATGAGCCCTGGTCTTCTCTATTCCCACAGTTACTTTCTATGGTTGGATTCTTTTTCCTTTGCCTGCTGCTTTTTTTTCTTTATTTGTGAAGCTTATTTTTTGTAATCATCACTACTCCTGGGGTATAGGGGATGGTTCTTCTGGCCTCAGATCTTCCTTCAGTTCTCCCCTCTGGTCTGGAACCAAAACCAAGAATCCCCTGTCAGTAGCATCCTGCCTCATTGCTTCTGCACTCACCGGGCTGGTGTTCGCATTCCTTCCAGGGTCATGTCTAGGCAGCACAGCTGGGTCTGGTGCTCCTTATCAGCAGAGGTTCTCTTAATCTTCCATATCTCAGATAGACTCCCAACACCATCCAGGAAGTGAAGGTTCCAGTGTCTGAAGCTGAGGCTACCCCCAAACCCAGCTTGCCCTAGGGCTTGCCACTTTCACAAAACTAACCTGGAGGTGTTTACTCTTCACAAGGACCAAACCATGATCCTGGAAATTTCCTTTGAATCTTCTTCAAGTTGTCCCAGGCAGACTACTATTCTGCCCCAACTCATGTTTATTTTTACTGCTCTATGTTTGCCCTCAGGTGCTACTTTGTCTTGTTTGCAGGGGAAATCTGAAGAGCTTAGACTTTTCTGACCTACTCCACCATCTTCCCAGAATCTTCTCCAGGAACACAGACTTTTAAAGTTGGATGGGACCTTGACAGACAATTTCTTGTCTGTAAGTCTGCTTCTGGTTATTTCAGAACTTTCCACTTTCCTTCCTCTCAGTTAATTGCTTAATCTCCTACTATATTTTACTGAAACAAGTGATTCCATCGGATGTGAATTCCTTCCTTTTTCTTTTTACCTCAACTGAAAATGTCTCTGTGACTTCTATTATCCTTTCTTCCTTTCTCAGAAGAAAAAAGTCTCCTCTCCTTTTCAGAATTAATCTTTACCCTCATCTCCTTGCTTCATTAATTGTCACCTCTCCGCTACCCAATCTGCAAGGTCTTTCTGTGCATTGATTCTGTGCTCAAGAATGTTCCCTGATCTTAAAATACATTGATATGGTGCCTACTAATTTCTTCAAGTTGCTCTTTTTCTCTCTTTTTTTCTTACTGCTACCTACACATCCTCATTAACCATTCATTTTTTTGGGGGGGTGGGTCTGGCTTCTGCCAGATCTTTTATTGAAACTGTTCTCTCAAAGGTCACCAGTGACCTCATAAATACTAAATCCAATGGAAGTTTCTTCATATCCATTTTTCTTGACCTTTCTCATTGTTTGACACTATTGACCTTTTTTATACTTCAGACAAGCTACTCTCCACCTTTGCACATCACTTTCTTGTGTTTCTTTCTTTATTTTTATGTCTCTGGCAGGAGTAATGCCTTTTCATCCTTCATTCCGGATCAAATATCTCCCACTACCACAGAATTCTCTTCTCTATGTTAAACGACCCATATTCCTTTAATCATTCTTCACTGAAACATTCTTTCACCCTAAACCACCCTAGTCACTTTTCTCTGGTTGTTCCCTAGAAGATAAATCTTAAAATTTAATTTCCAGAGCTAAATACAATACTTCAAATGTAGTCTAATCAATAAAATAAAATAGGCCTGACACCACCCTTATCCAGACATTATTTTGCTATTAATGCAATTCAGGATGACATTAGGGTGAGGAGGAGAGGGGAGAAAAGTGGATTTATGGTCAAATGTAATCTCTAAACCTTTTTTCACACAAGCTGGAGCATTCGATTACATTTATATCTGTCAATCACCATCCTGTATTTGCATCTCTCAAGTTCAATAAACATAGTGCCTATTATGTACAAGATACTATGTTAGTCCCTAGACATACATCAAAAGTGAAAATATCTCTGCCCTCCAGGAACTTACATTCTGTGGTATAGTTAGAGAATCACAGAAGCTCAGAATTGGAAGGGATAACAGAGTTCATCTGATCCAAACATCCTTGAAAAAGATGTCTCTCTAAAAACAGGAGTCCTTAACCTAGGGTCATTCCTACAAAAGTGTGTCATTCCTCCATTTCTTTTTTCAAAAAGAGCCTGTTGTTAAACTGGATGGGACCACTGATTGCAGCAGATGATAACTGACAATAGAGAGAAAGTAGGACTATACGATTTTTATTTTGCTTCTGCTTTCTCTGCCAAGGAAAATAACTTTTATACTGGAAATAACAGAACAAAAATGGCTACTAGGAAGCATATAGCCAAAATAAATAAGGAGATAGTAAGAGTACACTTGATGAATTCAAGTCACTTGGCCCAGATGAACTATATCCTTGGCTACTAAAAAAATTTTAAAAATTTAAAAAAAAATAACTGAAAGAATTGGCAGATGTGGTTGCTAAGCCAACATCAGTAATGTTTGAAAGATGATGGGAAATGAAAGAGGTAACACAGAGTGGAAGAAAGAAAATGTTGTCCAGATTTTCAAAAAATGGAAAAGAATAGGATCTGCAGCCCACAGACCTGGATGACAGTCAGGATCTATAAAGTCTTAGACTCATAGAATCAGAGCTGGAAGGGACCTCACTTTTAACTTCACTTAACCCCTTCACTTTTTAGATAAGGAAATTGAAGCCCAGAGAGGTTAAATAATTTATCCATGGTCACACCATTAATGTGAGAGCTTGGTTTTGACCCCAAGTCCCCTAGAAATTGACAGATTGAGCTGAATCTAATAAGGTGCAATTCAACAGAATATACTAAGGTTCAACCTAGATATAATAATGGGCTCTCACTTAACCTTCCCAAAAATTCTTCAACACATTCCTATGAATTCGAATTCCAGAATTCGGAAATTCCCTTTAGAACTTTCAGTTATCTATTCTAGAGGTATCATTTCTGAAAAGACATCCAAGGACTTCCCCAGCATGAAAGAAAAAGGTAGTGTTAAGCATCACATAAGGTAGAAAGTCCAGATACTTTCATTATGCTGTAAGAAGTTCCAAAATTTCAAGAGTATATGTATGTACGTATAAAACATATGTATATATGTATGTGTGTATACACATGCAGATGAATAAAGCTAATTCCCAAACTAAAATTTCTTATTTTGGGTCATGTTTGGATTGACCACAGTGCTGCTCCTATATAACAACAAGATGAATTTAAGAAATTAGTCAAAGAAGTTTTTGCAATGAAATGGTAAAAATAATAGTAATAAACATTCACATTTGTAGCTTACAAAGCTCTTTCCCCACAACAATGCTCTGAGTGGGCAGTACAAATATCATTGTCCCATTTCACATATGAAGAACGTAAGCATCACAGGGCCTGAGTAATTTGTCTAAGGTCACATAGCAAGTAAAAGTCCAAGCAGAAACTCAAACCCCAGGCTCCTTTCAACAAATAGTTCGATTCATTCGCCATGATTGCTATGTCAGACTACCTGATTGATTAATCAGCATCGGTCTAACCATAATCTAGTTGACTATATACTGAGAGACAGAGACACAGAGAAAAGAGAGGAGGGAGAAGGAAAGAGAAAGGGGAAAAAACAGAGAGAAGAGGAAAGGAGAGGAGAGGGAGCAAATGCACAATATGGTTTCAACTACAACTTATTTAAACATTATCAAGCCTTAAGCATTATCAAGAACGCTGCCAATATTATGAAAGAATCCTTTCCTTTCCATCTTTTTGTTTATTTGTTTGTTTCTAATTTCTTTTATGGTTGTATTTTTATCTTTCTGTCCTTAGCTCCCAGACAACTTGGAGTTGAGTACAGGAAGATAACTCCTGAGCATTTCACAAGGCTTTGCATCCCATTCCACTTTGGGATGGCTTTTATGGTCAGCAAGCTTGCCCTTACATCAAGCTGAAACCTACTTCCTAAAACATCAATCCAATGTTCCTATTTGTGCCTTTTGGGGCCATAAAGGATACATTTAATTCCTCTTCTATGTAACAACCTTACTAGTACTTGAAGAAAGCTCTCATTCCCCTACCTCCTCCCACCCCACCAAGTTTTCTCTTTTCCAGTCTAAAACAAACCCAATTATTTCAACTCACCTTTTACAATATATTTTTCTCTGACCAACCTAGTCTCTTTCCTTTGGATACATTCCAGTTGTCAAGTTCCTTCCTAAAATGTGACATTCATAAATGAATACGGTATTTTGGATGTAGTCAAATCAACACCACAGTAGGAAGTTAAGAAGCAGTTGTTAAGCTACTACGTGTCAGACACCATGCTAAGTGCTGGGATACAAATATTAAAAAAGAAAGATAGTCACTGCTTTCAAGGAACTTACAATCTAATGAGGAAAAATAATACACAAAGGAAGGATGAAAAGGAGAAGAGGAAAGGAGGTACCCAGCATTGGGGCATTATGGTGTCCAGTCCAAAAGAGCTGACCTGGGAGCCCACTTTAAATGGAGGCTTTGAGAAGAGCTCTTGGCTCTGCCCCTCCAGACTTCTAATCTGAGGGGCAGAGGGTGCTAGGATACCAGTGAGGTATGAATATCAATTCTGATGCAATCTCACAGGATGATGAGGCCTCCTGGGGGCTTAGTGGAGTCCAGTCCAAGGGGTAGAAGCTAGTGAGAGATAAAAGGACTATTATGTTCTTCATTCAGGAACACGGAGCAACCCGAAATCATATTTGATTTTTTGTCTTATGAGTTCACATTCTTGAATCATGTTTAGCTTGACGTTTAGCCATACCTCTTGCATCCTAAACTTGTAGAGTTGATTTTCTGAGCCCAACTGTAGAGCTCTGTTCAAGGAAAGACCACAAGTCCAGTCCCTAACCTTGCATCCCTAGCACTAGGTACTCCACAAATTCTTGTTTTAATAAAATCATTGAAAGAATATGATCCCTTCTGTAAGAAATTAGCACATATGAGTGTAAAACAAAGAAGAGTATAAATAGGGGCAAAGAAGAGTCTCAGACAAAATGATCTAGCAAAATTTGGGAAAGGAGAAAACAATTTAAGGGGTGGAGAGGAGAGATCATCAGAGAAGACGTCCTAAAGGAGGTGACATCTTAGCTTCACCTAGCATAAAAAGATTTCGAAAGACAAAGACCAGAAGGGAGTGTATTCTAGAGATAGAAGACAGACTTACCGTTATGTACGGAAGCAGAGATGACTGGATCAGATCATTGACACTCAAGAGTTCTGTTATGTGAAAGAAAGCAATGTAAAATCAAGCTAGAAACGTAGATTGAGGCCAAACTGTGGAGTGTCATTACTGGCAGGCAGGTTAAGGAATTTGTATTTTATCTAACAGGCAATAATTTTTTGAGTGGTCAAGTAACATGGTGAGATATGTCATTTATTTTAGCAACTGTGTAAAGGATAGGCCAGAAAGAAGAAAGGCTGGAGGCAAGAACACCTCTCAAGAAGCTGTCACAGCAGTGTAGGAAAGAAGACATGAGGGGGCTGGGAGGGGGGTGGTGGCAGTATGAGTGGAGAGAAGGGAATAAATGTGACAGGTGTTAGGCAAGATTTGACAACTGAGGTCAGGTAGGGTCCAAGATTAAGATTTCAAGTCTGAGTGACTGACAGGATGATAATTCCATGACTGGAACAGGAAAAGGGGAAGGAGGGTCAGGTTTAGTGAGGGGAAATCATGAGTACAATTTTGCATATGTTAAATTTGAGGGGCTACTGGGACTTCCCAATGAAGACATTCAGCAGCAGTTGGCTAGGAATTCAGTTCAGAGACTGAGGCTAGCAATATAGATTTGGGATTCATCCACAGAGGGGTGAGAACTGAACCCATGGGATGGGGTAAGAGTGGCAGTGTGTTAGGGATACAGACACACCTGGCCATTGTTATCTCTCCACTTGCTGTGGGTCCTTTGCACTTTTCCATTAGCATTTGCTTATCCTGCGTTTCTTAAAATGCCAATTCAGATTCTAGATGTGAAATCTTATGTAATCAGAGTTGCTCATTAAAATCAAACACTGATTCCACTGTGGGAATTAACAATGGACCAGTGGTTTCTATCCATTCGTTCTCTAGCAGAGGTGCCCTTTCCCAGGCATCCAAAAGAGAATTGGGGATTCATACTGGGAACATCGTAGCTAAGCAAAGACACAGAAGCATCTCTATGGGTCAGTGCCCACAGGCTCTTCCTCTCTATATCTATTTACCTTCTCTACAAATATACATGAAACAATGATCCACTCACTTCCACATTCTGTCTCTCACAACTCACTAAATAATGACCCCTTTCTCTCAACAACAAACAAGCCACAGGCACTCAGAAGCCAGAGCTAGATATGCCCACTCTACCACAGGATAACTAGTTATTGATACATTTTTATAGTCAGGAAAATAAGATTACCAAAATGATGTTTACAAGCTACATTTCTAACATACAGCCATTTCCGTTCACTCAGCCTTTATACAAGGAGCAATGTAGAGAAAGGAACGAGAAAAGGTAAGACAGAGCTTTGAGGAGCACCTCATACTCAGATTTGGAGTGTAGAGATGATCATGAAATGCCCAAAAGTGAATGAGATCACTAAGGCCTGGAATTTAAAGATATGAGAGCTTAGGGGGTCAGAAGACTGATGATGGACCAACAAAGTGGATTGAGTAGTAGGCAGGTAGGGGAAAACCAACAGGAAAAGGTGTCATGGAAACTACGGGAAGAAAGTATCCAGGAAGAGGAAATAATTAAGAAGGACAAAGTTAACAAATCTACAGACATCATGGAGGCTGAGGGTTGAGAAAAGATTATTGAATTTAGTAATTAAGAAGTCATTAGACGTGACTCTCAGTAGAAAGCTAAAACTGGAAGCCAGATGACAAGAAGCTGAGGAGAAAATATGCCTTGTTTGGGGGATAGGAAAGACCTGAGCATGTTTAGGCATTCTGTAAGAAATTAGAGATAATAATCCATCATAACTATGAATTATTATGCTTTGCGTTTATAGAACCTACAGTAGTAACACATCAGACAATTCAAAATCAGGTTAATTTGTGCCAGCTTAAGAATCCAACCTATCAGAAAGGCCAATTGTATCCAGGAGGGTTGGGTAGGGGAGAGAAGGGCATAAAGGTGAGCCCTAGGACACAGGGATGGTTGCACTTCAACACAGTGAGGCAGACCACGAGGCAAGTTGTGGGAATGGTGGTCTCTACAGGGAAGAAAGAGCATACTTTCCCCAGGCAGAAAGCACTCCCTCCACGTTTTGGTGACTTGAGGCAGAGCCTGTTCACTCCAAGTTAATTATGATTATAATGATAGTTTAAACATCTTTCTGAAAATGTCAAAGATTTCTTAGCAGGAAGGAGCAAAGCTAATTATTTACTTTACTATCCAGTGGGAAAACACAGATGCATCACAATCCCTCAATATAAATATTGCCATCAGCAGAGATTGAGGCCTCACACTTACTGGATTTCTTTAAAGATGCAGCACAGCTGATAAATTTGAAAGAAAGCCAAGGTCCAGACCATTCTGTAATCATTTTGCCATACGTCATGGAGACATAGCAACACAAGCACAAAAAGATCTGTTTTTCCTCTTTTAAACTGGGCCCTTGATAGACCAAATTGCCAACATTTGCTGGATTATGGAGAAAGCAAGGGAGTTCCAGAAAAACATCTACTTCTGCTTCATTGACTACACTAAAGCTTCTGTCAAGTGTGGATCGCAACAACATGTGGCAAGTCCTCAAATATATGGAAGTGCCAGATCATCTTACTTGTCTCCTGAGAAACCTGTATGGAGGCCAAGAAGCAACAGTTAGAACTGAACATGGAACAACTGATTGGTTTAAGATTGGAAACGGAGTAAAACAAGGCTGTATATTTTCACCATATTTATTTAACTTGTATGCAAAGTACATCATGCTACATGCCAGGCTGATGAATCAAAAGCTGGAATTAAGGTTGCTGGGAGAAACATCAACAATCTCAGATATGCAGACAGTACCACTGATTGTCAGAAAGTGAAAAGGAATTAAGAAGCCTCTTGATGAGGGTAAATGATGAGAGTGTAAACACTGGCTTGAAGCTGAACGTTAAAAAAAAAATCTAATATCATGGCAATGGGGCCATAACTTCCTGGCAAACAGAAAAGAAATGGAAACAATGCCAAATTTTCTATTGTTGGGCTCAAAGATCACTGCAACAGTGACTGTAGCTGTGAAATTAAAAGATGCTTGTTCCTTGGAAGGAAAGCTATGGCAAATCTGGACAGTAGACTAAGGAACAGAGACATTACTTGGCTAACAAAGGTCCATAGAGTGAAAGCTATAGCTTTTCCAGCAGTAATGTACGGCTTTGAGTGTTGGAATATAAGAAAAGTTAAGCACCGCAGCATTGATACTTTTGAATTGTGATGCTGCACAAGACTTTTGACAGTCCCTTTGACAGCAAAAAGATGAAATCAGTCAATAGTTAAAAAAATTGATTCAGGTTATTCAAGGGAAGGTCAAATACTGAAGTTGAAATACTTGGGCAATATAATGAGAAGATATGACTTACTGGAAAAGACCCTGATGTTGGAAAAGATTGAAGGCAAAAGGAAAAGGGGAAAGCAGAGGATAGTGGCATGGAAGTGATAAATATAGTCTTGGACAGACTAGATAGAATGGTCTACGGTACTATGGTCCATGAGGTCACAAAGAGTTGGACGTAACTTAATGACTGAACAACTTAATAGTTGTTAAGGCACAGTAGGATCCTTTGATTAGACAAGTGAAAGGGGGAAGATACTAGCCTCCATACTTCTTGTGCTCTATTTATTCTAAAGACAAATTCCCAAGTCTGTGTGACTACAGGCAGGTGTCTCAGTCACTCTGTGCTATAATTGTGCAATACGTAAAAGTTTCCCAGTAGAAATTTGTAAGAGCTGATGCTATCATTTTTTTTTGAGTGTCATAAAATACTTGGCACTTCAGAAAGAAAAACAGAAAATCATTTTAGGTCTTGTGTACTATGGAGCCTACTATCTTAGGTTTCAGTTTAATACAACTCGTGTTTGACCATTATAATTTTTGTTCAAATAATTTTTCTGCATGTTTTTAAATGTTGGTTTTCAAAAGCGTTCCCTACACCTTTCCCTGGATTACTGGAACACTGTCTCTACATGTATAACCTGGACCCAGTGCTGTGTCCTCCATCTCTGCAAAGGGCCAGAACAAAAGTAAAGAATGTTGTTTGACTATTTTATGACACTTTTCCAAGGAACTCCTGAGGGGGAATAATGCACCTGGCTCCCTTTTCCTAAAGAAGTCTGCTTATGTGCAGTGCTCAAGGAAGTAATTCATTAGACTTCAAAAACACTTGAAATTTTCTGGTAGAGGAAATACACAAACCCTGCTTGTACCATTCTCAGTAGTTTGGGCCACACCCTCAGTCAACTCACTACATACCTGAGGAGTGAAGGACAGAACTTCCTTGGGGATCCTTGTCCTTTCTGCTATACTAAGCGTTGGACCTGGAATGGAGGCAATAAATCTTCGTATTTGGAATTTCTTTTGTCCCCTTTGCTTAGTAGATAAGGGTTTCTGAGATTTGCATGTGGAACTCATAGAGAATTCTGCCCCTCCCTGCTTTTCATCCCCAGTCACAAAAAGGGAGATTATAATATAACCTAAAGTGATTTGGGGTGTCAGGGGTTGGTATGTTCACTGATCTCCCCCTGACACTTCCAGTCTGGTCCACACTCCTCTTTCCATCTGTGCTCTTGTATGGCATTACCCTAGATCAGTATTCATTGCATGTACAAATGGGGGCAGCTAGAAGTGACTGATGAAAGTCACCTTAGAGCTCGTCCCTTGATTCCATGGGAATTCTGCCAATCCTTCCTTTAATTCTCTTCTAATTTAGAGTTGTAATGGTTATGAGAGACTCCTTTTGTCTTGCTCTATATAAACCTACGCTGCCCCTGAGCTCTGCCAACCAAATAGGATCAGCCCATTGGTGATAATAATAGCAATGATAGTGTTTGCTGTTTGCTTGTAGTTGAGTCATTTCAGTCACGTCCAACTCTACATGATTTAGGGTTTTCTTGGCAAAGATACTGGAGTGGTTTGCCGTTTCCTTTTCCAGATCATTTTACATTTGAGGAAACTGAGGCAAACAGAGGTTAAGGGACTAGCTGAAAGATAAAAGGCTAGTAAGTGTTCAAGGTCAGATTTGTACTCAGATCTTACTGACTCTGGGCCCAGCACTCTCTCCATTTTACCACCTATTGATCTAGATAAACTGACTTTCGGAGCATCATAGGTACAATTTTATTTCCCTAGACAAGACAAAGACCAGGAGCAAAGAAGTGCTAGTATGCTTCCTGAATGAGAGAGCGTGCCAAGATGTTTTGCAAATAATTTAAGAGACTATATAATTAAATCCACTTAGATAATATAAGGCTTTTTCTTTTTCCTGAAAACCAGAATCCAACTAGCACCTGAGCTTCTAAAGCAAAGGCATAAATATGGCAAATATGGAAATGTTTTGCATGACTTTATATGCATAACAGGGGTTGTATTTCTTGCCTTCTCAAAGGGTGGGGAAGGTGGGGAGTGGAGAGACAGCATTTGGAATGGAAAAAATTAAAACAGAGCAAAGACAAAAGTAAATTTTAGAACAAGCAGTTAAAGAGAGCTATCCACCAAAGTGTGAAACAATGGAGCCGGCCATCTTCCAAGGGAAGGGATTTACTGTCACCAAATGTTTTCATATAAGGGTTGAAGGAACACGTTTAAGGAATTCAGTGGAGGCCATTCGTGAATGGCTCAGGAGTGGGGATCAAATTTTCTCTAAGGTTCATTTAAACTCTAATAGAAATGTTTTATGGTTCTGACATTCTTAGGATCACGGGATTTTGAGAAGGGAACTTGGGGTTCTTTTAATCTACATAATAATTAATGTTTCATTTTCTTTTTTATTTTTGTGGTGGATTTGTAAAATCTCTTTCACAATTATACTTCTCCAGCTTAGACTCTATGAATATTTAAAGGTAGAGAAAAATAATCCAATGACAATAGAAACAAGTGGTTGGCCTTGTGAGAATATTAGAAATTTCATGAGAAGTAAAGCTGAAGTCCAGGGATCCTAATTACTGATCCACAAACAAAATATCTTTGACCCCATTTTCTATAACACATCCATGTAGAACACCAAGATTAGTAAAAATCAAGACGTTCACTCCATAGGGGAAAAGAACTTACGGTCTCTTGAACCCTGATTAGAAAGAGGCCTGGCTCTTAATGCCTTTTTTTCAATTAGAGGGGGTGATGTTGACTTACAAACCATTCCTGAAAATTAGAGGAAGGTGGAATATAGGGCTTAAGATGTGGGGGAGTGGGGGGGAATGGGAAGAGAAATCTGATCATTCCTCAATGCTAGCCATTTCTGTCCCCTGTGTGGGCTGCTTAGCTGTAGACAGCAGGAGAACAAAGTCCACTTAGAACCACAGTGAAAGAAAACATCAAGAAGTTTCAGCTTCTGGAGCAGAGGCTTTTAATATTTGTGTGTGTGTGTGTGTTTGTGTGTGTGCGTGTGATGGACCATGTTGACAAAAAGTATGAACCCCTTTCCAGAATCATATTTTAAAGGAATTGAAAGAAATGCCAAATTTCATTTAGAATTTAGTGAAAATTCAGGTGTAATTTTTCCCTATCCAAATTCACAGACATTTGGAATTTACGCATACACCCAAGTAAAGAATCCTTGTTCTAGTAATAAATTTGACATATAGAAGAGTCCATCCCTGTCAGAGGGAGGAGAACATGTAACTTCTTTAATGAGCATAAACACTCTATATCTGAGATTCAAATAATCTCCAGAACTCAACGATAAAGCATTTTTGACTCTAAAGAGCAATGACACAGCCTTAATTTTCTAAGACATTCCCAACTCCAACAAAAGAATATGCACTTACAATGAGATTTTGCAAAAGGAATATTCTTGGTCATACCACATGTCCTGATTTTTGGTTTGGAAAATATGGTCACCCCAGCTAACACAGAGGGCATCTAAGTGGCATGGTAGAGAGAGTGCCAGGTCTGGAGTCAGAAGGGCTCCTTTTTGTGAGTTCAGATCTGGCCTCAGATGCTTACTGTGTGATCCTGGGTAAATTTCTTAACACTGACTCAGTTTCCTCATCTTAAAATGAGCTGGAGAAGGAAATGGCAAACCACTTGAGTATCTTTGCCAAGAAAATCCCAAATGGGGTCATGAAGAGTTTGACACAACTGACCTGTCTAAACACCAACCAAAGCTACACAAAATTTGAAATTCAAAATGATCCTACTTTGTAGTTTAAAAGTAAATGAAAGAATACCTACACTGCAATCCAGTTTCATGTTCTTAATTCTTCATTCCCACTGCAAAGTAGTATGTAGTGAATCTGCCACTAGTATAGGGAAGAAAAAAAAAGAACTGATGACCTACATATGAATACCAGAAAATGGGTCATACCAGACAGGGTCAATAGAAAGTCTAAAAGCAAAAAGAAAGATAATAAATTCCTAACCTTCTTTTAATTATCTTTGGTTCCCTAAATCAAAAGATAACATAAAGAATAGAAAAAAAAAGATCAAATGATGACACCTTGCTGACCTCTCTGCTTTTTTTGGCACGTGGAGATGTCCTAGATTTACATTTCTTTCCCTATAAATTCACATCACCTAGAAGCGCCCTGATATCCTAGAATTTTAGATAGTCCAACAATAATTTTCAGACATGAGAGACTCACCAGATACACATATGATTCTTCATAACAAAAGTTTCCTCTTACAATATGCTTTGAGGTCTGCAAAGTGACGTACAGTCAAAATGTATTCAATTTAGAGTCAGAGGACCTGAGTTCAAATTTCAGCTCAAGTCCCTTAACCTCTCTTAAAGGTGTTAGTCTATAAAATGAGGGGAGTTGGGCTAGATGTTCTCTAAGGTACCTTCCAGCTCTATGAATCATATTAGCTTCTCACAATAACCTTGTCGCATAAGTAATATAATAACAGTTATTATTATATTCATTTTACAAGTAAAGAAACTGATGCCCAGAGAGTTAAATGCCTTAACATGGCCAAGAAGTGGTAGCACCCAGAATCTAATCCAATCTCTGACCCCACATCTGTTGACCACAAAAAATCAGATATGAGAGGGAACTCAAGAGACCTTCTGGTGTCTGTCAAACCAGCTGCTGATGAAGAATTCCTTCTCTGTATTCCTGACAAGTGTCCATCACGCCTCTACATAAAACCCTCTAATAATAGAATGTGTCTGCCTCCAAACAGAAGCCTGTCCCTTTCTTGCTAATACTACTATTCAATTGTTTCAGTCCTGCTGGTCTGTTTGTTGATCCTATTTGGGGTTTTCTTGGCAAAGATACTGGAATGGTTTGCCATTTCCTTCTCTACTTATTGTACAGATGAGGAAACTGAGGCCAACAGAGTTAAGTGACTTGCCCAGGGTCACACATCTAGGAAATATCTGAGCTCAGATTTGAACTCAGGAAGATGAGTCTTCCTGACTGTAGACCTGGCGCCCTATCCACTGTCCCCTTCGCTGTTCTTGAATAGTTTTAAATGGCACAAAGTATTTTTCTCACATCAAGCCTGTAAGTCTGCCATTCTGCAACTTCTAACCACTGACCCTAGTTATACCCTCTGGGTTCAAGTCTCTTCCATGGGACTTAACTGCCCTTCAAAATATTTGAAGACTGTAAAGTCTCCTCATCCCCAGTCTCTTCAAACTTTGATGTTGTGTGTCTATTTCTGATCCAGTAGAAATATAGTCCACTACTCCTGATCCTCCTTTTCTAGACAGGCTCCCATTCACCTATTTTCTTCCTTAAGTATGGCACCTACTACTCACAATACTCCTGCTCTGGTCTGACCAGGACAAAGTATAGAAGCAATAAGAACTTTCTGCCTCTTGCAACCTAGAGTAGTGTTGTTATATCCCATTGGAAACTTCAATTCAGTTTGTAGTTCACAAAAGCCCCGACATCTTTTCCAGTCACACTGTTCTCTCTCATGTCTCCCTCATCTTGTATCACTAAAAAAAATTTTCAATTTATTTAAATTACATTTAAATTTTTAAATATTCTAATATTTTAAAAATAAATAAAATCGAAAGGTCCAAGCAAACCCCATTCTTTATTTCCACAAGATCTTTCCAGCCTCTGAGCAAACCAAGGAGAAAAAGCAAATAAACTTCACAAAGCAGCTTTTAAAGTAAAGCCATCTAAGAAACGGTCTATATGCACAGCTAAGGCAGCTAGGTGGCTCAGTGAGTAGAGTACAAGCCCTGGAGTCTGGGGGACCTGAGTTCAAATTTGACCTCAGACACTCAGACTAGTTGTGTGACCCTGGGCCCTCTTTGCCTCAGTTTCCTCATCTGTAAAATAAACTGAAGAAGAAAATTACAAATCACTACTTCAGTAACGGCCAAGAAAACCCCAAATGGGGTCATGAAGAGTCAGATACAACTGGACAACAATAAAAATAGACACAGCTAGATCAAAATGTCCTAAGCTGAAAATGTTCCAAGTAGGCAAATTTTTCCAAATGGAAATGTAAAGTATTAGAGAACCGATCAATTTTCTCATTCATAAATTCCCTAAAAGATAAACTCTGCATTTTGAGTGCAATGAAGAACATCTGATGACCGAACAGTGTCCCTGATCATTGTGGAAGTGTCAGCTCCCTTCATGGGAATGTAAGTCATGGACAAAGGAAAGATCTTGGCTCTCCTATGATTTTGCTTCAGGAGACACACCCCCAGCAGACCCTCAGGTCTAGGTAAAGTGATGGGAGAAGTTGTTTCTGCTCAGCGAATCAGGGATGGCTTTGAAGAGAAGGTAGAATTTCACAGACCTCTCAGAGTGAGAAAAGAACTTGATGGACATCTAGTCCCACTCATTCACAAAAGTAATTAATTAAAATAGTATCACTTTATTACTACATTTAAAGACAGATAGTTCTAAGGATTCATGTTAGGTTACTTAGGCTCATGAATCTTAGAGCTAATCTTTTCTGTTTTAAAACTACCCCTTTTAAAAAAAGACTTACTGATGTTCCTTGGTTTTGTATCACAGTTGTTTCTAGACATATTCCTTCCCTGAAACTCCTCATACCCAGCTGTCCTTACTTTATAGTAAAGAAAAACAGTTCAGCGAAACAAAACCTACATAGCTTAGGCATTTGACAATGTAGGCAACATTCCATACCCATAGTCTCCTATGTCTCCAGGTAAGGAAATTTCCTCATGCCTTCTCTAGGGCCAAGATTGGGCATTAAAATTACCTAGTGTTGAGCATCATTTTCATAGAACCATTCCTCTTATACTTGCTGAGGATGATGAGGAAAAGGCAATGCTTTTGCCTTCACAAAAATTTTTGTGGAATTCTTACCCATCCTTTAAAGTTGAAATCATCTGGGTTTATGATGTTCAGATCAGGGGACCACAGTTTAAGAAAGTTATTAAGAATGTCCAAATGAGGGAGCAGCTAGGTGGTACAGTGGATAGAGCACCAGCCTTGAAGTCAGAAGGACCCAAGTTCAAATCCAACCTTAGACACTTAGCTATGTGACCCTGGACAAGTCACTTAATCCCAGTTAAATGGGGTTTCAAAAAATGTCCAAAGGAAGGCAACCAGGATGGTGAAGAGTAAAATAAATCTATCTTACATGAAGATCAGCTAAATGAACTGGCAATTTGGGGTGTAGAGAAGGGAAGACTAAGGTGGAGACATGTTCACCTGAACAATAATAGTGCTCAGGTATTTCAAGGGCTGTGAAAGATGGATTAGATGTAATTGCTCCTCAGAAGTCTTCAAGCAAAAGTTAGATGGTTGCTTATCGCCTATATACAGTACATACTTTTGTGAATGAGTTGGACTAGATGTCCATTAAGGTCTTTTCTCATTCTGAGACGTCTGTGAAATGCTACCTCCTCCTCAAAACCCTCCCTGATATTTTAGTCAGAAATAACTTCTCCCATCAGACCTCACAGGTTTTATAACTCTAATGCTAACACTTCACACTTTGAGAGACACAAAATATTTTCTTCCGAAGAACCCTGGAAGGTAGGTAAAGCAAGTATTATTATCCCCATTTTAGAGATGAGGAAAGTGAGAGTTAGAGAGTCACACTGATGAGGGCAGGAAAGGGGGTGGTGGGGTGGGCCCCCCCCCACAAAGACCAGAGAACTAGGGACAGGTCACCTGGAATGAATTCATGGACTAAAGCATTCTTAAGGTCAAGGTGGTAAAGATTTATTAAGCTTTTCAGCAGGCAAGAGTTCTTAGGGAACCTGTAACCTTAGAGGGATACAGGTAAAGTTTACATAGTATATTCTACAGTAAAATATGTGTCAAATATGCTAATTAGGGGATTCATAACAGGATTAGGAGTGGTTAGTTCTTAAAGGAACATGCACTTTTGGTATCTACTGTGCAGGTATTTTAACCACAGTTCATCGGGAAATAGCCCAGAGGGGACTACATGGAGGTGTAGTTTTAGATCTGAAATATCATTAAGTCAACTAATGGTCAGGGCTGACTCAGGAATACCAGACTGTTCTCATCAATATCTTATTAGACAAGATAAATGTAAGGGACTAGTATATGTATGTCTAAGTCTAGGAAACATATGATTGGTCAGTTAGTAGCAAATGTCATTATGACCCAGTGCATAGCCCTTTCAGCCAGTACACAGCTGGTTCAGACTAAAAGTTCTATAGGTGTAGCTGGCTACTGTATCAGGAAAGGGGAAAATGGTTGCTGTTGGGGCAGGATGTTCTTGGACTGGGGAAAAACTATCTGAGATAGTGTTTTGAGACTAGGGAGAAATGTGATTTTAGAATTGGGGCCCAAACGCAAGCACCCAAGCACTCCATCAAAAGAGCTGCTAAGAGTCAGACAAGGAAATAGAATCTAGGTCTTAGGTCTTTCCTAACTCTAAGTCTTGTGCTCTTTCCACTACACCAAAACCTTATGTTTAGTGTTCCATAGCACTGATCATGTAATAATTGTATCTGTTTTATGTCTTTTCTCCCTACAAGATTGTAAGTTCTATGAGGACAGAAACCACATCATACCTAACCCTATGTCACACCTGGTGTCTAGGATAGTACATTACATACTGTAGGTCTCTAAGAAATCTCTGTTAAATTGAATCTCCCCTCTGCATTCTCCCTTCCTTGTATTATAGTTTAACTATGAATGTATCACAAGCTCCCAGTAGTCTTAAAAAGTTTCCTGGGAAACAGGAGAGTAAGGAACTTGCTTATGGTTACTCAGCTAGTATGGTTCAAAGGCAGGATTTGAACCTAGGTCTTCTTTCTTTTTGAGGCATTCAGAGTTAAATGACTTGCCCAGAGTCATACAGCTAGTGCATATATGAGGCCAGATTTGAACTGTGGTCCTCCTTCCTCCAGGGCCAGTGCTCTATCCATGATACCACCTAATTGTCCCTAAATCTTCATATTTTTAATTCTAAAGCTTGCTACTATCACACTAGCTTCTCACCTTCAATTTTATTCAATTCAGCAGGGATTTATTACATTTGCTCCTTAGAAGGAAAACTATAACAAATTTGGACAACAGTCTAAAAGGCAGAGACATCACCTTGCTGACATAGGCAAAGCTATGGTTTTTCCAGTAGCAATGTATGACTTGAGAGTTGGACTATAAGGAAAGTTGAGTGTCAAAGAACTGACACTTTTCAGTTGTGGTGCTGACGGAGACTTTTGAGAGTCCTTTGGACGGCATAAAGATCAACTCAGTCAATACTTAAAGAAATTAATTCAGGCTGTTGACTGGAAGGTCAAATACTGAAGCTGACACTGAAATACTTTGGCTCACCTAGTGAGAAGACAGGACCCATTAGAAAAGATGCTAATGTTTAGAAAGATTGAAGGCAAAAAGAAAAGGGGATGGCAGAGGATAAGATAAATACCATCATGGAAACAGGAACATGAACTTGGACAGAAGAGAGAGAGGAGGATAAAAGGGTCTGGGGCGCTATGGTCCATAGGATCACAAAGTCAGACACATTGGAACAACTGAACAACAGGCTTATAAATGGCTAGTTAATTTAGTTGAATTAATCATAGCAGTAATAAGGAGAGTTGGCATTTATGTAGCACTTTAAAGTTTTCAAAGCACTTGACAAATATTGTCTTGTTTAACTATCACAACAGCTCTGTGGGCCGCTAGGTGGTGCAGTGCAGAAGTGAAGAAGACCTGAGTTCAAATCTCACCTCAGACACTTGACACTCACTAGTTGTGTGACCTTGGGCAAGTCACTTAACCTCAACTGCCTCATCCTGGGTCATCTCCAGTCATCCTGATAAATATCTGGTCACTGGATTCAGATGGCTGTGGAGACGTGAGGCTGGTGACCTGCACAGCCCTCTTTCACTCAAAAAAAAAGCCCAACAAAGTCAAGTGCAAGGCATGTCATTATTTCTCTGATGGCATGGTCTTCTTCAGCAATGAAGGACGAGCACATACACAACAGCTCTGTAGGGTAGGTGCTAATATTATTATTTCCACTCTACCAGTGAGGAAATTGAGACCTACACACTGACTTGCTCAGGGCCACACACCTACAAGCCTGGGAGAGAGAATTTGAACTCAGGTCTTCTTAACTCCAAGTTCAGTATCCTTTGCCACAAACCTGTCTGAGTAATACCCTCATTAATCTCAGGAAAACTAAAAATATACGACTTACGTTTAGGCTGTCAACAGCTCTTCATGTCAAGACCCTTAATAAATAGTTTCATCATTAATCCTTATATCATTCATAAGGAAGAGCTATATGACATTTTAAAAGAGTTCAACTGAGGGCCAACTAATTTATCTGTTCCATTTATCCTACACTGTGCAGCAAATTCAAGAATACTTGGATGTAGAGGGTCATCAAACCTCCAGATTCCCACCTGTGCTAATTCATCATCCATCCACAAGATGATGTATTGAGAGATAAAAGGGATTTTAAAGGGCATCTAAGTCCAACCTCCCTCATTTTACAAATGAGGAAACTGAGGCAGGGTATAAGTGACTTGCCCAGAGTCACACAGCTAATAACTATCATGGGGGGATTTGAACCCATATATGCCTGACTCCAAAAACAGTATAGTATTGACTACTCTAAAAATAACTAATAATGATGATGATATAATAGTTAACATTTATATATTTCCTACCATATAGATAATGACAGCAATAACTGTGCTAAGCCATTTAGAGAAAATGCTTCATTTGATCTTCACAACATCCCTGAGAGGTAGGTAGCATTATTACTGAGGAAACTGAAATACATAATGATTAAGTAACTTTCCCAGAGTCACACAGCTAGCAAATATCTGAAGCTTAATTTGAACTAAGGTCTTCCTGATAGACCCAGCACTCTGTCTACTGTGCCACCTAACTGCCTACTACTATACTCCATACTGCCTCATCTCCACTAGGAACTTCCTTTGAGATTAAAGATACTAACCAAAGAGGTGAAGTTTGTAATTTAAAGTGAATACTTTCCAAAATTATTAGATTTTTCTTTTGGAAAACCAGTTTATTAGATTGTGAGTTCCTCACTAGCAAAGACTATCTTTTGCCCTTTTTTGTATCTCCACTGCTTAGCACAGTGCCTGACACATAACAAGTGCCTAATAAATGTTTATTGATCAATTGATCCATAAGACATTATAGCTTACAGATGAAGTCAAAATTCCTCAGTTTAAACTTAGTCTTGCTCCACACTACCTATATGACTTGGAAAATGGAGCCCACACTGCCTAAAGTGTGCCTTTCTCACAGGATTATTTTGAGGTTCAAGTGAAATAATATTTGCAAAATACTTGGCAAACCTGGAAATGCTATGTAAATGCCAACTATTATCATAGCTGTTATCATTTCTAAAAGTCCCCTCTGGTTCTTGATCACATGTCTTTCTATTGACAATGTTTGTTAAAGACACCCACTTTTTCAGATTCATCTGGTTTCAGACTTATCTCAGCAAAGATGCAGCAAGTAGTGTAAGATCTTGAAAGGGTTAACATTCCTTCCGAAGGCTCTTCTATGAATGCTAGCCATTGATTTCCCTGTGGGGTTCTCTCATGTGTCAGGTTATACATTTTATAGTATAGGTTCATTCTCCTTCTATCTCTCTCTTTCTCTGCTGATTTAGAATCTTACCTATTTCCCCACAGTTTATTAATCCTCATGCTCAGCAGACACAAGGATTTCATTTAATATTTCACTTTGGCAAAGAAACTTTCAAGTTCCTCCAGCCCAGAGCTTGGAAAGAGCTGAGGAAAAGTAGCCAGGAAAACTCTACAACAATATTTTTTTAAACCCTCATATGTCCAGATTAAAAAATATATACATTTGTCTTTTCTTCAGGAACAGCAATAACTCTGACCTGACAATATTTTTATTAATGTTCTTGGTAACAGCTGGTAGATGCAACATGTTTTTCTGGAAAATAGAAACCTCAAATACCTCCCATTTACCCTTGATGACCTGGCTTAGGTCTTGAGAGGATTAAGAGTATTTCTTTCATAAAGTCACATTTCATTATGATGAAGGTTATGTTCCAAACCAAATACACTGCAACACATCATCCTTGCCTCAGTGAAACATCAAAAAGTCGATCACCATATAATGGTAACTCCTCAGAGTGTCTGAATCACATGTGGGATGGAGAAATATGAAGGTGTAGGATGTTAAATAAGATAAGACAGATACTCAAGAGAAAGCTGAAAGGCAGGAAAAATAAAACAGATTCTCCAGAAAAGAATAATGAAAAGATACCATTAAAAAAAAAACCCAGACACTGAAAGAATCCCTTAGGAAATATTGGGAATATGCCCTTCTCTCTATCCTTTGATTATATTATGAAAAGACTGTCATAATCAGTAAAGCTCTCAATAAGCAGCTCATACATTCACAATTAAAATGTGACTTGAAGAAAACACTTATGCTGTGATTATTTCAAATGCAGACCAAGTAAGTATACTGCAAATAGTCATCAGATGCCATCAAAGTAAATTAATTACAGTCTTAAAATTAAAATGCCTTTGGGTCAGTCATTCCATCTCCTTTTCTTTCCTTCCTTTATAGCCAAATAATGTTGCTGATATGAGAATCCAACCAGCTTCAATGTTAGAATGTGCCAAGGTCTTTAAATGCTTTCTCTAATTTGATCTGCACTTTCATGGCACCACTGAGTCAACCCTTTTTGGTTTGGTTATTCTGTCTCTTTTCAAAATCAAGGATTGAGCCACTAAATAAATTTTAAAATGATAAGCTAGATGTGGCTAGTTGGATCACTAAGGTAGGACTCTTAGATCAAGAATTTTCATCATAGGAGCATAATAGGAGATACAGTAAGATGCAACCTTAATGCTTCTCTAATCCAATCCTTTCATTTTACAGAAAAAGGAAAGAGGTTCAGAGTGGAAAAGTGATTTGCCTGAAGTCACATAGGTGTAGGTAATAACTAGGATTGGAACCCAGGTCTTCTGACTTCAAATTCATTTTTCTTTCTATTAAAAAGATAGAGGTAGAGATTGGGTAGAACACAGAATAGATTGTAAGTTCCTTGAGGGAAGAGATCATTTTACCTTTGCCTTTGTGACCCCAGCACTTAGCATAGTGCCTTGGTCGATACTGACTGATTGCATTTGAATTCAAGAAGAAAGACCTGAGTTTGACTCCTACCTCAGCTACTTATTAACTGTATAACCATGGGCTAGTTAATGAACCTCTCTGATCCCAAGTTTTCCCATCTACAACATGAGTACAATAGTAATACCTACGTTATATATACTAATATATATATATATACACACACACACACACATACACACACACTCACAGTTAATAGTAAGGCTCAAATAAGCTCATGTATGTAAAGTGCTATATGTATGTAAAGTCAGCTATTACTGTGGTTTTTATACATGCCTATTTGTATATACATATCTGATGGTTTAGTAATTAACTTGCAAAGAAGTAGTTGATACAACAGTATAGACCCAATCTTCATGAATAAAATAAACATTTCAACCTTGTTTCATAAACATTATGAACCTTTTTAGTCATATGCTGAAGGAGGAGGTTATGGGGGAAAAAAGAAGGGAAAAGGCAGAGATGCTGACCTTAGGCAAAATTGCACAGAGCCTAAATCAGGAAGAAAAAGACCCTCACATATAAAGATATTTATTGGATGAAAGCTATCTCTGAAATCCATCATGAAGAAAATATTATACCTACTGATATGCAAATTATAAACGGTCAGCATATGCTCTGAGAAACTTCTAAGCCAATCCTTGACAATCCAGATAATAGCATCATGGTGTAATCTAAAGAGCACTGGATTTGGAGATGGAAGACCTGGACTGGAGTCTGGACTGCCCATCCATGACACTTGCTGCCTTTATGGCCTTGGGTATATCCTTTAAGCAGCATGTGGTTGTTTCCTTATTTGTAAAATAAAGCTGATAGCATGAGCACCACCATCCTCATAAGTACTTGTGAGTTCTTCCTTTGCAATTTGGAAAGCAGTTTGCGAGTGCATTATTATTATTATACAGTATCATCACAGGGCAAATTTAAGCCATCAGAATAACATTGGCATCTTCCATTCCCAAGAGCTATTATACTTGAAGCAGCTAGATGTCAGTTAGTTGATAACCATTTATTAAGCTGCTTCTGTGTGCTAGGCACTGCTAAGCGTTGGATGTCATATCCAACCTCTTGATCAGATTCATCAGTTACGCCTAACATCAATGCTTCACATTAAATGAAAGGACAAGGAAGACGACAGCCAATAGAAAGAGTCATGGTCTCAGAGGTCCTAGTCTCAGCTCTGACACTAAATTATGTGATTTGTGTCAAGTCACCTCACCACCCTTGATCTCAGTTGACCCTCTGTAAAATGAGGTGATTGGACCTACTTTCTCAAGGCTCTCCCAACCCTAAAAGTCTTTACTGTCCTAAAGTCCCCAAGGCCGGGACCTGGAATTTAGTAATAGCGTAGTAGATATAATAATAATGTTAATTTATTCAATGACACAAAGCAGTTATCTTATCCACCTTCACAATAGTCTATAGAACTTAATACAAAGGAATAAATAACAAGGTAGTGACTTGTGCCAGGACCATTTCCATCTAAGCCCCAACAAAAAAATGAGAAAAATGTGAAAGGGTATGGTATTAAATAAAGAAGGCAGAGGCTCAAGAGAAAGAAAAGTGAAAAATGGAGAAAATAAAACAGATTCGCCAGAAATGGGAAAAGGGCAAAAAAGTTACTGCAGAGGGAAAAAACAATAAAAGAAAAGACTTTGACAAATACCAGAGCCTTGCTGATACCCTGAAATCAAACATGAATGAGAAGAAAATACTCAACGTAAAGAACACATATGCTATAAAAGTCATAATGTACATTTCCAGAACTATTCAATGGACCATAGCAGATTTGGAAAGTATGTTAACCAAAATCCATACAATGGTAACAAAACACAGGGGCCATCACCCTAAGGGAGCTTTAGGAAGACTAATACTTCCTTAGGAAAAAAGAGAAAAAGGATGAATAGATATTCCCAGAGTGCATGACAAATAGGTCAAAAAACCACAGAAATAGTTTTAGAACAAGACATCATATGAGTAAAGGCTGACAACAGGAATATATTGCAGAATTTGTGGAATGTAACTGAGAGTGGTTCCCCTCCAGATGGAGCCTATGAAACAGTTAAGATTCTCTAGTGCAATCATAAGGCCTGCCATGATATACACTCAGACAATAACATTTTTACAAAAACATTTCAAACAAATGACTGAATCCTGCATAAGCATAGTAAAAATAGGTCTGGTCATAGGAACAAATGAGAATTCAAAACCAGGTCATCATCACCAAAACTTTACAGAACTCCTGGCTAAGATGGTGACATGCGAGGTCCTCAAGGGGTTAAGCTCTCCCACAAACACTTCTTCAAAGTTCTAAAAGTGTATCAGAAGGAATGATGATAAAGATAACCAAATGGAAAATGTAATAAGCTCCTACCTACAATCTAGAGCTGCACCAAAAGAGCCACAGAAACCAGATGACCCTCCATGGAGTCAAGCCCACAGAAGAAAGGAAGGTCGAATAGCACCTGGAAGCCAGAACCATATCTTGAGAAAGTGCCAGACCGATGCTCTGACATCTTGTAGCTGAATCAAACCAGAAGAGAGGGGCAGGGCAGCACCCAGGCAGCACAAGGAATAAGAGAAGTTATGGGTTGTGGAAGGAGACAAAAGGACAGATCTGGGACAAGTTATGTGTTAAGCCACTAGAAAACAGAGCCAGAAGCTAAGGATTCTTGCAGAGGGGAGAGCCTAGACCTAGCTGCTCCATGCAGAATTGCAGCAGTGGCGTCCAGACTGCTGGAAACATACATAAGAAAAAGCCAAACACAATTATAAATAACGTTATGATAAACCTAAGAAGTAAACCCAGAAAAAAAATAAGTCACAATTCCTAGCAGAGCCTGTTAGAGAGAAAAAAAAGGATTGACCATATGGATGTTAGAAGTGACTAGAAAGACAAAGTTAATCAAGAGATGCCAAAAACATTTATAAAGTTAGAGTTCTTGAGGGAAAAATAATTGAAAGGAGAATAACTTAAAACCAAAGATAACAAGCATTTAACCAGTTTAGTGGACTACTTCAAAAACAGAATGGTGTAATTAAAACTCAGTAACTCCATGAAACAAAAAAATATTAAAACAAAATCAAAAGACTGAAAAAAATTAAAGCCTAAGGTATCTAACTTCAATAACAACACATTTGGAAAGGAAATTGAGGAGGTAATGTTTTATTAATTGAATTACATGAAAACAACGAACAAACAGAAAACAAAGACATCATATTTCAAGACATCATGAAAGAAAACTGGCAAGATCTATTAGAGACAGAGGACAAAAGCAAAAGAGGAAGAACTCCCTGGTTCTTCTAAATCAAAGATAATATACTGCAGGTAGCCAGAAAGAAAGAATTCAAGTACCAAGGAACCATGCTTAGAATCACACAAAACTAAGCTGTAACTATAGGAGAGAAAATCTTGTAATATAATATTCCAAAAGCACAAGAGAAAGACTTACAATCAAGAATAACTTTCCATACAAGACTCAGCATAATTCTATAGAGGCAGGGAGAGAATGGACCTTTAACAACCTAGAGAACTTCCGAGCATTCCTGATAAAAAAAAAAATACCAAAGCTAAGTGGAAACTTTGAAACGAAAATATGAATCAAGAGAAATCTGGAAAGAAAAGCCAACCTGAGTGATTGAAAAGGGGCTAGACAATGATGACATGTTTACATTATAAGGAGGAAAGAGACAAGTCCTTACAAAAACTTACAGTCTTCAAAGGTCACAGAAGGAGTTGAGTAAGACAAGCAAATTATCTAGGTGCAGTATTGTACTATTTCATTGACTTGAAGGGGAGAAAGGGAGGGAAAAGGAATGTTAGAGGAAAGGAATAAAGAAAAAGAAGAGGAAGTTATCATTTTGCATAATCATACTTAAGGAGAGTATATAAACAATGAAGAATGAGGAGGGCAGGCATCTCAGGAATCTCATTCTGTCTGAACAAGACAAAAAAATGAACACAAAGACACACACAAAGACCTTGGTTGTGTACTTTATACTGGACAGAGAAACAGAAAGGGAGATAGGAGATTAAGAGAGTAGGCAGAGTCAGATAGGGAGTGTTCATACATCAAAAAAAAAAAAAATCAAAATAAAACAACCAAACTGTGGAAGATGCGACATAAAAAGAATTGAAAAGACAGAAAGAAAATTTAATAACTAGATATTGAGATGTAGGTTTGGTGAAAAGGAGAGGAAGAGTGATAGGAATGGGCCACTTTAATTGTAGGTTACCAATTTAATCAAATTCCTTCTCTTTCTCTGTACTCTCCTTCACTGCAAAAAAAAAGGGTGGTGAGAGGAAAGAGAGTAAGACGTGTAAGTCATGATGGGACAAATAGACATAAATGATCACAACCATCAACGTGAACGGAATTTGCTCATCCAAAAAACAGAAGATAGCAGAATGGATTACAAGGCAGAATTCAACAACGCATTGATTGTAGGAAATGCACTGAAAACACAAAAATACACAGAGGGTCAAAATAAAGCACTGGAAGAGGGTTTATTAACATTTCAAGTGAAGTCAATAAAAGCAGTGGTGCAAACGTGATTTCAGAGAGGGTACTAGTAATAATATGCATACATACTGTACATAATGGCAGCTAAGTGGCACAGTGGATAGAACACTAAGCCTCAGGTCTGAAGACTTGAGTTCAAATCCAGCCACAGATACTTACTGCTGTGTGACCCTGGGCAAGTCACTTAACCTGGTTTGCCTCAGTTTTCTCATACATAAAATGAACTGAAGAAGGAAATGGCCAATCTCTCCAGCATCTTTGCCAAGAAAACCCCAAATGGGGTCACAATGGAGACGACTGAAAAACAACAATGAACGTTGTAATTAAAGGTACGACAGATAGTAAAGTAACACAATATTTAATACATGTTCACAGAGTAACACGGTACTGAAGTTCTTAAAGGAAGAGGTCATTGAATCATAGGGAGAAACAACCAAAAAAACCGTAATCGTTTGGTATCAGACTGTGCCCCTTTCAGAGCTAGAGAGAGCTAACCAAAAGTTGAGGAAGAAATGATTAATCTCCAGCGATTACCGATGGGGAATATCACTCAACTATGCATGAAACCTTTTAAAAAATTGACAATTTTCTAAGAAATAAAAACTTTTAACCCCATTATTTGTGAAAATACAATAACAGTTATCAATTAAGGAAATTTGAAGAAAAGATTCAATTAAAATGGAAACTCACTATTTTAATCCTAATTAAGTGTTGGGTCAAATAAGAAATCAGTAATAGTGGATAACTTCATCAAAGAAAATGGCAACGGTGAGACAACATATCAAGCTTATGATGAAAACAATTATGTCCTTTGGGGACAATTTATGTCTCTAAATAGTTTCATCAACAAAATCTAGAAAGAAGAAATCAATAAATTGAGTATGTGACTTTAAAACTAAAAAAGCAATTTTTTAAAAAATCTACCCAAACGTAAAACTAGAAATTCTGAAAATGAAAGATTAATGAAATTGAAAGCAGAAAAAAAATCATCATATTCATAAATATGAGTAGGAACTGGTTACTTAAAAACTAATAAAATAGATAAGCTATTAACTAACTTCATAAAAAGAAAAGAAATTTTAAAGAAAATTTTAAAAGAAGAAATGTAAAAGAAAAACTTAAAACAATTTTAAATGAAGTTATTAGAAAACATTTTGCTAAATTATATGCCAACAAAATGGGTAACATAAAGAAATGGACAAATAATTTGCAAAAAAATCAAAATACCCAAGTTGAGAAATAGAGAATTTAAATAATCCAATGTTGGGGCACAAGGGGAGGAAGACGAACAAAGCATAAAGGAACTCTTAAGGGGGAAGAAGTATTTGATGGATTTATAAGTGAATAGTGAATTCTATCAAATTTTCAATGAATAATTAACATTACATAAATTATTTTGAAAAATAAAGGCTTCAAAACGCCTTTTAGAAGAGAAATATTGTGATACCTCAACCAAGGAAAATAAATTGAAGAGAGAAAACTACAACCAATATCATTAATAAATATCAGTACAAAAATACTATATATTATAAGTAGGTTGGACATACATCAGGAAAAGTATATTGACTCAGCATAATAGGCCACATTCAGAATAAAAACCACATGATCACATCAGTAAGCGCAGAAAAAATTTTGATGAAATACAATTCCTCTGTATGTATAAAAATTTTAAAATATAAGAATAAATGGATCACTTCTTAATTTGAAAAATGAATATTTCTAAAGCCAAGAGTTGGTGATAGCTATAATGCAGAAATAATAGAGGTCTTTCCAGTGATGTCAAGAGTAAAGCAAAGATGCCCACTGTCACCACCAACATTTCATATAGTTTAGAAACCCTAACTATAGAAATAGAACAAGAAAAATGCTTTGAGGAAATATGTATAGAGAATTAGGAAACAGTTATCATATCTTGAAGATTACATAATGGTTTACTTAGCTGATCAAAACATTCAACTAAAAACTGAAAAAATCAATAACTTCAGCAAAATGGTAGGAGAGAAAATAAATGTACAGAAATCATCAGGCTTTCAGTATTACCACCACCACCACCTAAAGGGGAAAAAAGCAAGAAAAGATAGAAAAAATAAAATCCTTTTTAAATAATTACAAAATATATAAAATAGTGGGAAACCAGCTTGCTGGAGAATATGCAGGAACTGTACAGGCACAACTAAACTAAAGGACTAAGGACAGACAAATAATTTGAGATATGTTAATCGTTACTCAGGCAAATTGTATATGTGTGTGGGTATGTATATGTGTAATAAAATTGATAATTCCACCAAAAATAATTTACAGAGTTGATATCTACCCATCAAATCACCAATCTAGTTCTACTTTACAGGACTAAAATAACAATAAATTTTATCTATAGGAAAACAGGTTAAGAATCTCAAGGGAAATAATGAAAAAAAATGTGAAAAGGAAATGAACCTAACAGTACCAATGAGCTGGTACAGATCCCAAACTACACTCCAAGGCAATAATCACTGATATTATTCAGTAGTTACTGATTAAGAAAAAGAAATGTTGATTAGGGAAACAAATTAGGCCTATGATATCCAAAAGCATTCTACCATAATAGCATATTCTTTAATAAACCCTGGGACTTCAACTACTAGGGTAAAGACTCATTAGGCAACAAAAATTTTTGGGAAAACTAGAAAATAATCTGGCAGAAATTAGATTTAGATCAGCATCTCATGCCACATACCATAAGGGACTCCAGGTAGATATATGATCTAGTTATTAAAGGTCACATGAAAAAAATTAGAGGAGAAGGGAAAGAAATATGGAACTAAGGATAAAGGAAGACTTCTTGGCAAAACAAATGATAGGTCACAGAACATAAAATGGACAATTTGGATTACAATAAAATGCAAAGTCAAAAGGATTTTGTACAGATAAAATTAATGAATATCTAATTAGAAAATTAGAAAAACTCCATTCTAATTAGAATTAGAATGAAAATAATGAACAGGAAAAATGTTCATTTCAATATTCTCTAATAAAAATGTAGTATCCAAGATATATTAGGAATTGATATAACTATATAGCAATTAGAGTTCCACTACATACAAAAAATTGTCAAAGGACATGAAAGAGAGTTCTCAAGGGAAGAAATCCAAGCTATCATCAACCATGCGAGAAAAAAATGCTTTAATTCACAAATAACAAGAGAAATACAAATTTGATTTGTAAATTGTACGTGAGATGACTGCACACTAATGCACTGTGAGTGAGGCTCTCTACTATTCCAACCATTCTAGAAAGCAATTTGGATCCATACAGAAATATTCACTAAACTGTAGATATCCTTAGACCCAGGAATACCGTAAGGAGGTTTCTATACCCCAAAGGGATCAAAGAAAGAAGGAAAGTACCCATATGTGCAAAAATATTTCAAGCAGCCATTTTTGTTACAGAAAGAAACTGGAATATAATGGAGTACTATTATGCCTTAACAAATAACAAAAGGAACTGATTTGCAGAAGTATGAGAAGACTTAGATGAACTGATACAAAGTGACATGAACAGAATCAAGAGAAACACTCTGTACAATGACTTTTCTTAGTGTAGTTTAATCATTTCAGTCATATCTGACTCCTGTGGTGCCAGTTGGGGTTTTCTTGGCAGAAATACTGGAGTAATTGACTGTTTCCTTCTCCAGCTTATTTGACAGAAGAGGAAATGTAAGCAAATAGGGCTAAGTGACTTGCCCAGGGTCATACAACTGCTAAGTGTCGGAGACTGTATTTGAAATCAATTCTTCCTGACTCCAGGCTGGCACTTTATCCACTGCACTACCTTCCTACCCCATGCAATGACTACAACATAGTAAGAGAAACCAACCGTGAAAGACTGCAAAACTAGGATCAACACAACGTCCTGAAGACCATGATTAAAAATCCTTCCCAATCTTGACACACAGGTCATGAGCTAGAGTTTTAGAATGAGATGTACATGTCAAACATAATCAATGTGTGTATTTGTTTTGCTTAACTGTACTTATTTGTCACAAGGGAGAAAATGTATTTTTTCCCTTGAGAGAAAATTATGAGGAAGGGATAGTAATAAAAATTGAAGGCTAAAAGGGCATCAATTAAATACTTTTTTAAAAAAAGAACAAAAGGAAGTTTAGGAAGGACCATGTTTAGCCCAATCATCACGGTGTTGGAACTACTGAGTTCAGACAAACATATACCCCCCAAAATTATCTATAGACAATAGAAATTCATGGCATTGTATATGATCCTCCTTTTCTGTTCTTTTTTGATAATGAAATGATTATGTTTATTCAAGTTAGTTCATTTCATAACAATTTAAAAAGAAGTTACTTAAAGGTTCTCCTTAAGGAACCCATACTTATCAATCAATGTAGATACTGCAAGGAAATGGTAGAAACTGTGCAACACATTACTACTGGCTACCAAAAAAAAAATGTATCTACTTAATACGTAGCAAAACATGGCCTAGGAGGTGAAGTGACCTGCCCATACTACTTACAGCTAGTGAGTATCTGAGGACAATCTGAATTCAGGTCTTCCTGATTCCAAATCCAGTGATCTATCCACTGCTGTCTCTATGACACCGATACATCTAACTACCGTATATCACATGGTGATAGAAGGAATCATCATTTGTCACATATAACACATATGCGCTGCCCATTTTCAAAGAATAAAATCATATTATGGCACTAGTTTTTCAAATTTGTAAAAATAATATTTTTAATGAACAGTAATTTGATAGTGATGCTGGCACAGTGATAAAAAAAAGAATTGTGTAGTTTTCAGGCCATCTATCAGCATCAGTTTAATTTTGATATCTTTTCTCAACCACTAACTGTTAGAAGAATTGAACCACAGAAATGTTGATGCTTGTGTTGTAAATGAAACCAGAAAATATAAAGAAGCTGAAGATGAATGGAACCTCACTGAACCTCCCTGGGAAGGTGAATAAAGCACTTAGTGGAGCTGTTTCCATGATGCACCCACAGCTAAAAAGAAATTTTAATAAAAGGGGCACTTGGTCATTTATTCTGGTGATTCTTAGGATGTCCAGAAGCCCAAGAAGCCCACTATTAATAGAATGGCAAATTATTTTCCATTATTCATGGCAGAAGATGAACTAGAGAGGTTTGGTAAAGCACTCCAAACCAAGTCAACATATACAGTGACACATGATGACTTCAGTACAAAGGTAATCAGAGGACATGATCGATTACATAGAGGTTGGACATGTACTTTTTCCAGAAAACACTGAACCTGGCAATCACCAAATGACATCGCAATAAATTAAAATGACATTATCTTAACCAATAGGAAAAAATGGTTATGGACGTAGGAGTTTTTTTCTGAATCAGATGTGTATGTAAAGTCAGGACATCAGCTAATTAGAACAAAGGGCAAAATCAATATCCAATTAAAAGAAAGAGTAAAGATAAGAAGACATTGTGAGCAATTACTACAGATTCAACCCAACATATTTAAACAATCTGCTGTCCATAGATCAACCTAAATACAAATAATAGAGTGACCATATGTGGATTCTACTGCCTCAGCACATCATATGAGGTGAAGCAAAACATTGCCACAAGGGTTCTCTTCCAACAAGGTGCCTCCTATGAATGTGCTGAGATCATATTAGCTTTCTCAATAGAGATGACCATGGAGATATCTTTACTCAATGATTAACAAAATTAAATGAGACATAAAACAGGGATATATATGTTTACTCAAGTTGAATCCCAGTATAATGCAAAAAGCACAATTCAAATTCTAAATAAAAAAGGGATTCCTTAGACATGGTGACATCCTGTTTGGAAATGATTCACACCAAACAGAACTCTATACAGACCTCTCAATGAAAGCCATAGGCACTCCAAAGAGTGACCTAGCATCCCATACCAAAAAATAATATAAAATAAATGAAAATAGAAACAAAACACAAGTGAATGGATAATGCATATTATTACTCAGATTATGAAACACAATTTGATGGGCAAGCCAATGAACTAGTTCATCGGTGAACAGATCTTGGATAGGCGTTGAATAGACCAGAAGAGGAGAAAGAGAGTGGTATTAATAGCACTGGGGAAATGGTACAGGATTTTCAATAATTCCAGGCTGGTACGATAATTCACATCAACCATTTCCTCTTATATTGATGGGGGAAAAATGCAACTAATAGAAGACCAATAAGAGAGCAGGTGAAATAAGGTGTTTTTTTTTTTTTTTTCACATAATAGAACAGTTCAAACTCAGCTTTCTGTAACTCTGAGAGGTTTGAGAGTCAGGAAACCAAGGTTCTGCCTGGAACTTCCCTACTAACTGCGTTACCCTGGGCAAGTCATTGAAGCTTTCTGGGACTTGTTTCCTTGATTTATAAATAAAGGGACTGAACTAGATGTTCTCAGTGGTTCTTTCCACTTATGTAATCCTAATTATTATAGTTTTAATTGATTAATAATTTATTAACTTATTTAATTATTCACTTATAGTGAATTTTATAGCTTGCCTCTGATAAGTTGAGGGAGGAGCATGATTTAAGTCTAAGATTAAATCACATAGATGCTGATGGGCCCCAAGGGCTGGAGGGGTCCTCTCTCTCAACAATTATCTTTTGAGGTTAACCCATATCATTTTTTTCCTCTTGATTTAATATCTTGTACTTTTCTAGAGAGTGATTCAACTTCTAAGAGGTCTTTCTGGCACCAAGTTAACATTGTTCTAAAGATAGTCAGGGGAAGATAGGAATATTACAAGTAAATTGCATTTGACTTTTTCTGTATCAATTTTGCCACTTTGCAAATCTTATAGAAATATGTAAATGCTAGCCATTATTCTTGTTGTTATGGAGCAGCTAGGTTGCACAGTGGGTAGAGTGCCCTGCCTAAAGTCAGGAAGACCTCAGTTCAGATCTGACCTCAGATACTAACTGTGTGACCCTGGTTAAGTTAAGTGTTTGCCTCAGTTTTCTCATCTATAAAGTGAGCTGGAGAAGGAAATGGCAAACCACTTCAGTGTCTTTGCAAAGAAAACTCCAAATGAGGTCACAAAGAGTTGGACCTGACTCAAATGACTGAAAAACAAAGCCTTATTATTTTCCTCCTCATTTAAGTCTTGCACAAACTAATATAAAAGAAATTTGCATTCCAAATAACCGCAGCAGGGAAAAGACCTCAAGCCAAATGATCTTTCCCATTAATCTAGCAGGATGCTTGAAATTACTATCATTCAACTATAGCGCAATATATCATCAGCTGTGAAAGTAACTTAGAGATCTTCTCATCTGACTCCACTCTTCCCGAAAGGCTGATTAAGTCATTATTATTTGGGAAGACAGCAACAGAGATCAGATAGCAGGCGGAAGTCTGCATGAAATTTTAAAATTGCCTCAAATAATGACCACAGCATATCACCTAAAAATGTGCAGTAGGACCATAGGTTTAGATCTGGAAAAGACCTTGGGGTTAATGTCATCAGATGCCCTCATTTAACAAAGAGACAGATAAATGACTTACCCAAAGTCACACACAGTAAGGGGCAAAGGCAGAATTTGAACCCACGTCTACTGACTCCAAATCCAAGGCTTTTCCCACTATATCTTTTATCTTCCCAGGCCATTTTTTTTTTTTAATTCTGAAGAGGCATTAACATACTAAGTAGTCATTGGACTAATCAGCTACTGCACAATCTGGAAGGTAATTACAGAGTTTTACATTTCCATTTGGTGGCTGTATTCCCCCAGTTAGCAGTTGAAAGAATTTGAGTCTGTGAACATGTCTTCTCAGTTTTTTAAATCCGGGAACTCCAAGTTCCAAGGACAGTGTCGGGGAGGACCTGGAGATGACAGAGCAGAAATAAGACGCCATTAGGACCGTCCTTTAGAATGTAAGTAAACCTTGAAGGACTAAGTCGTGTCCATTGACCCAGTGTATGTGGACATCCCTGAGAGAGTAGGATGAAAATTTTGTATTTCAAAGTAAAATTATATCTGCTTGTAAGTATTTGTATTTCAAGTGCATTTTCACAAATAGGAGAAGTTATAGTAAAATTATAAAAAGTTATTTTAGAATTATTTTAAAATTCTCACATTGCTTATGTTCATTGATATGCCTGGTTCTTCTATTTGCGCTTAGATAGTTCTTTTAAGCTCTTTTCTCAACACTTGGACAGACAGGCAAAGGGATCATTATCCACATTTAATATATGAAAAAAACTGAGGATCAAATAGGTAAAAACAATTTCTGCCAAATTACACAACAAGTCAGTAGTGGAGCCAGGATTTGAACCCAGGTGTCCTGAATTGAAAGCTGATGGTCTTGCATTGTACTCTCAGTCTTGCTAGATATTCTTTCAAGGCACACCTAGAAATGCCTGATGAACAGGACTAATGCCCTTCATACTTTGTTTTATCAGAAAGCAGTCACTCGGTAAGCATTTATTAAGCACCTACTCTGTGCTAAATTGTGGACATACAAAGAAAGAGAAAAGGCAGTCCCTTTCCCAAGGAGCCTACTGGCGACCTCATCCTAGGCACACCCTATCCCATAGATTCTGCTCTCCAGGGGGATAATCCACCTGAGTCTGGGCTGCACACTCTGCTCCTAGCTTCATCTCTCCTGATAAAACACATCTGTCTTGTCTCGTTCCTTCAGGATTCTCTTGATCACCTAGTTTCAATAACTGGTAATGTATTAGCCAGTTGACTTGTTACTCTCCCCCCAAAGGATAATGGTTTAACTTCGCTTTCAAAAATAATGGAGTTAGATTAGATTATCTCTAAGTTACTACGGGGCAGCTAAGTGGCACAGTGGCTAGAGTGCCAGGTATCAAGTCAGGAAGACTCATCTTCCTGAGTTCAAATCCAGCCTCAGACACTTACTAGCTATGTAATCCTGGGCAAGTCACTTAACCCTGTTTGCCCCAGTTTCCTCAGCTGTAAGATGAGCTAGAGAAATAAAAGGCAAACCACTCCAGTATCTTTGCCAAGAAAACTCCCAATGGGGTCATCAAGAGTCAGTCATGACTGAAATAACGGAACATCAACAAGTTACTTCTAGTAACTTCAAGTTCATGATTGAATGATGCTGACAATAGGAACAGACCGATGGAAAAGAAGGTTTGGTTTACAGAGGTTTTTCAATTCATTCAATATGTAGACAATTGCCTAATCACCTCCAAATAAGTCCAGCATTGCTCATTCAACCCTGGAGTTCGAGATATCTGTGGAAACCAATGCTATTGATTCATGTGTCACAGTAAAGATCTCTGGACCTAGGAAGGCACCTTCAGGTCCACTTCCAAAAATGTGGCAATGATAACATAAGGAGGAGGTGCAAATTGGAAACCTAAGTTAGGTTAGTCTGGAAGAGAGACTGAGGAGGAAAGGAGGCTGATAGTCCTTGTTTAAGGCAAAAGGGGGAAAGAGAAGAAGCCTGGAGGATGTTTATAAAAACTGAAATGCTGTCTATATGATGTTATCTGATGGTTTATTTGGTGTGGGGAGCTTTACTGGCCAATATCCTCTTCCAAACTAACTCTTTTTACTAATTACCTTCATTATTTTGAGGAATTAGAATGAAAATAAAAATCCCTGACATTTATGTGACATTAATGAAGGCATGCCAAATGAGTGATTTCCCTTGACTCCCACAACACTGATGTGAGATATTCTTATCTCCACTTAGTTCTGTATTTTGATGATGCTGCTTATATCAAAAGATGAAAGGAAGGGAAGAAAACAAGCATTTATTAAGCACCTACTGGGTGCCAGGCACTTTATAAATGTGTACTTTATAAATCTTATCTCATCTGATCCTCATAACCCTAAGAGGTAGGTAGTATTATGACCCCCATTTCACAGTTGAGGAAACTAAGGCATATAGAGGTGAAATGACTTGCCCCAGGTCACACAGCTAGTAAGTGTCTGAGGCCAGATTTGAACTTCCTGACTCCAGGTCTAGCATTCTATCTACAGCATTGATAGAGATTGTTAATGCTAGAAGTTAGACAGCATTTTAGTTCAATCTGTAACACTTACCCCTTTTTTCAATGGGAATCTAAAGCACAGATAAAGGAAATTATGTTTCAAAGATCATGCAGCTAACTAGCACCAGAGCTAGACCTAGAATCCAGGTCCCTGGACTCAGTGGTCTTTCTAACATACAAATCTAAAACCTGGGTTGTCATTGCATTTCCCATTTCACAGCAAAAGAATCTGAGGCTTCCAAAACCTGAAGGACTTACCCAAGGCCACACAGGCAGCAAAGCAGCCGATCTGGGCCCCACACTCACATTTTCCCATTCCTAGCCCACTTTTGGAGAAAGCGTTCCAACATTTCTCAGATGCTATGTTCCAGAAGGGAAGCTGGTCCCACATGAAACACAGAATGACAGTGGATGAATAAAATACAGAACAGGGAAAGCAGAAAATGGGTTGTGATCCACATGAAGGAGGAAGGCTATCATAACAACAAATTCTTAACCTGTTTGTTATTAGGGTGGAGAACAAGATCATGTTCCACTTCTCTGGAATTCAGACATGCTTTCTGGTATTTGAAGGAATACAAGAAAAGCACACACAGCCTGGACTGTGCCTATTTATAATAGAAATACCTTTCCAATAAAAAAAATTGTCTGAAAGATGATGTTTGTCTTTAGACAATATTTCCCAGACATTTTTTATTGTTACCAAAGCTCTTTTGGAGTAAAACTAAAAGCTTCTGAGGAGTGGTGACATGAAACCAAAGGAAGGAAAATTACAAAAAGAAGCAAAGTCACCCCCTCCCTTTCTTTTTAAGAGAACCATCAAAGGGCAGCTGACGGAAACACAACTAAGTGGCATTAATTCATTCCTCAAAGGATTTTCCAATAGCTTTTACTGCTACATAAGGAAAGGCTGTAAACCAGCAGGAAAGTAGAGCAAAGAAAATAAGACTGGGGAATCATCCCACATAAGAAAATGAGCAGTCTGTCCATATTGTATCTTTGGCTCATTTCCACAGAGTAAGGAGAAAGACGGTCCGGACAAGGCTGCATGGCCCATAAAACCAGAGAAGTGCTAAGGGTGAAACCACCTGTAACTTAAAATTATGAAGTTTTACAGCCCAGGTGGACCTTACTCCAAAGAACAGAGATTGCTGGTCCTTCTTGGGACTTCCTACCATTCATTCACATTCATGGTCCTAGAGTACTTTGTGGTCCCCTCTCTCGGACACATCCCATCCAGATTCTCCCAGGACACAGCAGAACCATGGAATCATGGAGGCAGTCAGAAAGCACCTTAGAGATGCTCCAGTGTAACTGTTTACGAGAGTGACGTATTACAGCAAGGAGGTTTTATTATGTGTTGTTTGTTTTGTTTTGTAGCGCAGTTATTCGGATATTTTCTGGCTTGACGTTTTTACCTTTCCTGCCCCTTTCACAACAAAGGAGCTGTATATTAATTTGGCTTGGGATCTGTATTATTCAAAAGCTCAAGGGAGTCAAGGATATGAACATTATCTCGAAATTAAGTGCTACAGAAAATGCTTTGTTATGAAAAGGGTCTTAAGGGACAAAGGTTGAATTTCTCCAATTCAATTCCCCTAACGATGGCTCAGGAAGCCTTCTGTTTCTCTATACGAATGCCTACTGATGCTTTTCCTCCCTTAATAAGTGTAAACTTATAATTACTTTCCAATTTTCCTAAGTCCTTGCATCATGGTTCAAAGGCATCCTAACCCCACTGCCATTCAGACAAACCCAGCATACTGCTGTCCTTGATCAGAAAAGTTTTCAATTCTTTGAACTCCAAAGCCAAATCTCTTTGGAATCAGCTCAAAGGGAGAGGCTGCGCTGTCCTCTTAGATGGAAGGGAACAAGTGAAAATGGGTCTTTGAAGATGATTTTTCTCATATGGCAAATCAAGCAGGGTACACATTTAAAATAGTGTCAGGAAAGTAGACATAATATTTAGGAAATGGATCATACTCTTGCCAGGTTCTGGAATGACAGCCAGGGTGACAGTTCATAAGCCATATTTCTAAATGAGGTTCAGAACAAGAGAATGGGAGAGTAGCTTTAAAAAATAAGAATAATCCATCAAACAACAGAAAATAAAAATCCCTTGCCTCTCAAGTCTTCAAACTCTTCAACAATAGGGGTGTTGTATGTGGTGCAGGGTGTCACAAGATCTATACTCTTACGCCTTTTTAGATTTGATACTTATTTTTAGACGACTGCAAAGAGAAAGGGCAAAAATCTTTGTCAGCATGGTAGGATGAAAAACCTTGGGAACTTGAAAAACAGACAACACAAGTCATAGGAAATTCTAATTAGCATAGCATATAGACCTTAGAGATCATCGGGTCCAAACCTCTCATTCTACAGATGAGAAACCAGAGAAGGGGAGGCTAGAGAAAGGGGCATGACTTGCCTGAAGCCATGTCAGGTTCCCAGGTAAAAGGTAGAGGGACACAGAAGAGTGAAGGAGAATTGTTTTGATTATTTATAGGCTTGAGTACAAGTCCATTCCGGTTTTTTTTGTTTGTTTTGTTTTGGTTTTTGCTGGGGAAGAGGGAGAGAATTGTTAAGAAGTGTTAAATAATGCTTGCCTTATATTAAAATGTTATGCTAGCCTAAAATGTACATGGGAGCTAAAAGTTTCTCCTAGGGGTACGTTAGTAAATGTTTAACAACTCGCTTTCCAGCCAAACTGTGACACAACATACTTTTAAATTTAATCCGGATTATTAACAATTTTTCCATCACTTTCTTAAGTCTAGACAATTAGCAAAAGGGTAAATCAAGTCCTGATTCATAAAAGTTGTTAATTTCCAACAGGTAAATGCTCACATCAAAAATTTAATATTGAGCATTCACGAACTAGTTCAAGCTAGCTCCCACACATATCGAGTTTGTTTTGGGTTTGTTTTCTTTTGGTGTGTCACCATTTTGTCGAAACTGTATATTAATGTGACTTGTCATGGACAACTAAGCACAAGTCCAAATCTGATGTGGCCAGAAGAAACTGGCGGGGGAGGGGAGAGAAATATAGCAGTTATAATAATTGTTGAGAGCCCCTCCCCAGGTTGAATTTATTTAAATACAAAGCCTTATGGATTACATAAAGTTGATACCACAATCCAAATCTTCTTATTTCTACCCTAATATTCCTTCTACTTACCACACAGTATTCAAAATTTTTTAACATAAAAATTATGAATATTTCTTGTCAGTGGGATTTTTATATTTTCCTTAATGCCTATGCTTTGTAACAAGCATTAAAAAAAATCTCCCACACTCTCAGTTTCCTTGACTTATGAATCCCCCCATATCGGTGCCTCTCACTTAATTCTTTGGCCTCTCCTCTCTACTTCCATCATGCCCCTGTCTGAAATATGTTCAATGGATCAACTGTGAAAACCTTAGGATTTTTTCCGTGACAGCACATCCATCTCACTCTCCTTCAAAATAAACTCCATGCATTACATAAATGAAATGTAGAGTCCCAGGATAGCTGTGGTTTCCCTTGCCTCGGTGCTCGTTTGTCTTCGAAAGACTATTACAGAGTTCTATGTTAACGTGAAGGTTAATTGTCTCCATAAATGGAAGGTTAAAAAGGGATAGGCTTTAGATCCTCTCTTGCTGTTAACAGTTTATCAAAAACATGTCTTTGATGCCCTTGTTCTAAAGTTAATGGTGGGGAGGATTAAACTTTGTTTAAATGTGTTTTGGAATGGGTCAGATGAATGGACTCTGCTGATTTGGGGTTATGTGAGACAAGTGGGGGAAAATACACATTTTCACTGACCAAGAAATTGTCAAGATGTTTTTGGGTTCTTGTACAACTCATAACTGCTAAAAAAAAAATTTACTACAAACTTGGCAGGATTGTCATCTTGACTGAAGGAGATCATGCCAACCTTGAGGCTAATTGGTTAATTATTTCCCAAGTTATGATGGTTTGAATTAATACGTTTTGCACATGTGCTATAAAAGCTTCAGTGTTTGAATTGCATCAAGTTATTTAAGCTTATTTAAAGCTCAGGAAAACTTTAGTTATGATGACTGAGATTGTCTACAGGATAGCAAGACAACCTGTTAGGAAGTGAAAATTTTATTTTAACAAATGGTACCATCCCAAAAAAGTGTGATTGTTTTTTTCAGTGAGCTGATGGATTTAACCAGATGTTTTAGAATGGTAGAGACACAGCTTTAGTTAAAGTCACCTCTTTGGCTCAGAAACGTTTCTTGTTCCATTATTTACTATAACAAATGTTGAAATGTCCAGCCTACTCCTCACATATGGTGGAGAGAAGACTCACATGGAAAATTGGATTGCATACTCTATCCCCAATACTAATTTTAGATAGGATTTTTTTTAAAAGCATAAGGATGAGTCTCCAACCAGGATGGCAGAAAAGAAAGTTGTAGAAATGGACGTTGGCACTTTCCCATGCCCTTTGGACCCTTTACTTATCTGAAGTGACAAAGGCTCCCTTCTTCCAAGATTGTGTTCAATGGTAGGAATTAGACCATCTGGACGATGAATTTGAACCTGAACAGAGCTGCAAAATTATAGCATCTCAGAGTTTGGAGGGACCTCAGAAGTAGCCTAGAACATCCCTAGGGCATCCCCTCTACAATATCCCTGACAAAGTGTCATTCTCTTTCTGATCAGACCTCTAGTGATAGGAGGATGGACTGCCTTCCAAGGCATTCCATTCCCTTTTGGGATATTCCTAATCATTAGAAAATCTTTTTCCTGAAGTCTACTCAAAATCTACTCTTCAAATTCCCCCCATTCCAAAAGGAACCAAACAGTATGAATGTATTCTGTTTTTTCTCTTTTCAAGGATTTGAGGACAGATATTGCATCTCCTCCCCTAAACATATACACCAAATCTGCTTTATTCTACTGACTCTCACTGGTCTTCAATTTTTTCACCAACCTAACTGCTCCACTCTAGACATACTCCCTTCATAAATAACCTTCTTAAAATATGGCACCTAGAACTAAAAGTCATTACAACAGAAGTCACCTGACCTATAGCAGTTCCTTTACCACCTCCATTCTGGTTAAATCAGCCTAACTTCTCAATCACTGTTTTTGGCTGCCATGTCATTTTATTGACATGTATTGAGCTCATGGCCCACTCTAACTGCTACATCTGCTTCACATGAACTTTCATCTAATTATAACTCCCCTTTCCTTTACTGTTACAACTGATTTTTTTGATCCCAAATGTAGGACATAATTTTTTCCCTGATAACTAACTCTTCGTTCTTCAAACCCTTCACTAAGGCTAACAATGAGAAATAAGATTACTAAATTTAAGTTTGACTCTCCCTTTCCATCTTATTTCTAAGATCTTCTGGAGCAATGCATTATCTAGAAAATAGGTAAGAGAAAAGAAAGAAACAAAAGCCCAGGTAATCCACTGTGGTATAATCAGCATCTGTCCCACAAACAAAGCAAAATAAAACAAAAATGGAGAGTTAGTTATGCAAGTGAAATTAATGCAGTAGGAAGGCTGAGACCAGCATTCCGTATTTCTTCCACAGCAAAGAAATATATAACTTAACACAGATACGTCACACTCATTCTATGTTTTCTGCTTTAATTTTTCTTGAAAAATCTTCCTTTTACTATTTTTACTACTAGTTAAATCCAAGCTCTGCAATTTACTAAGAGGGGCAGATCACTTGACCTTGTTCTACCTCAGTTTCTTGGGGATAAGAGTACTCACACTACCTATTGCAAAGGCTTGTTCTCAGGAAAGCACTGTGTATACTATAAAAGGCTACATAAATGCAATAATTATTTTAAAATGCACATAGTATATAATCCAGTCAAAGTCTGGCTTCTGATCAGATTGGACTACAAATTTACCCAAACAGTATTCCTTAAGGTATTCAGACTTTTCATCTTTATACATAGCAAGAAAGCACAAAACATTTGAAAGTGAGAAGGCAGACTAACCTATTTGGCCTTTTGAATTCCTTCAACAAAATGAGTCAGCAAACACTCTTCATTTCTAAAATAGCTTCATTATACATGCGTTAAGAAGTGTTAAAAGAGAATCCTAGAACTGAGGACTGGAAAGGACCTTATAGATTTTGTCCCAACTTGTACTTTCCAGGGTTATGAAATCAGAACTTTTGAGTTGGATAGAACACTAGAGATCATCTGAGATTGTAGATTTCAGGTTGGAAGCCGTCTCCTAGACCAGCTAGTCCAATCCAAAGGCAGCAAGGTGCCCTGGATCTAGGTTCAGGAAGATCTGGAAGTTGAAATCCAGCTCCACACCCTACTAACTGTGGGACCCTTAATAGCTGTCTGCCTCAGGTTCCTCAGCTGTAAAATGGGATCATAAAAGCACCAACATCCCAGGATTGTTGTGAGTTAATATTTCTAAAGCACTTAACACATTGCCTGGAACTTGATAAACTTGATAGATGCTTATTTATTTAATTTATTTAAATAATAAATTTAATTAATTTATTTAATCCTACTCTTCATTTTACAGATGAGAAAACTGAGGCCCAAAGCCACACAGGTAATCAGGAGCAGAGGCAGTATTCTGGATCCATATCTAGGTCTCACTCTCCTCCAGTGAGGCAATTTTATATTGCTGTTCAGAGAGAAGTGTCTTGCCTGAAAATTAGGTCTTTTGACTCAGTCCAGGGCTCATTTTACTACATGAGGAAAAATGACTGTTTCAGAAGTTTCTCTTTTAGGGCTCCCACTGAATCTTTTATTGCTCAAACTATTTTGTACTTTGATGAAACTACTGTGCTTGGAGAGGCCAAAGTAAAATGAGTTAAAAACGGACTTCATGTATGTGAATGGTAATTTCAAGGGGAAAAAAAATGTTCTCCAGATGTTTTCCACCTCGTCCCAGGACAGAAAAAGAGGAAATGAGCTTAAAGTTTGGGGAGAGAGGTTTTTTGGAATTTTGCTATTAGGAAGCATATGTTAAGGTAGGGAGACATGGCGACAGGTTACCCAAGAATGCTGTGAAATCTGCCCTGAGGAACTACTCACTGGAAAGTGGGGTAAGCAATTGTCAGTCTTAAATGCCAAGATGAAGAGTTTATATTTTATTCGAGAGGTAATGGTGAGCTACTGATGATCTCGGAGAAGGAAATGGACATGGTCTCAGGAATATCAGTTGGGGAGCTGTATGGAAGATGGATGGAGTCAGGGAAAGACTGGAATCAGGGAGACCATCTGGAAGGCCATCACAGTTAGGGTAATCTAGGGGAGAACAGGGTCTGAGTTAATGGAGAATAAAAGAGGAACAGGAGAATTGTGGAGGAAAGAAAACTGATACTTGGGAAGCTACTGACTCAGAAAGATTCTGTTTGCAAGTCATTGGCCCAGAAATAAGCAAGTGTAAAAATCAGGAGCACACTCACTTATTTCATAAATTCAGGGAAGGGACAACATCGGATTCCAAAAACTACACACTTTTAAATTCAAATTGTTATTGAGAGCTTTTGTTTTCATATCATCTCTATCTCCAAACCTACTTCCTAACCAGTGAGCCGTCCTCATAACAAATATAGAAGAGAGAGAACAAGCAGTTATGCAAAGCTAACCAATATGTCGAAATGAGTGAAAAGTGTAAGAGACATAGTTTCAGGGTAATTAATGATCAATTTACTAATTAGACCAGCAGATAATCAAGAAGTTGATGTCATTGGTTCTCTCAGAAACCAAAGACTCCAATGGAGGCAAATGAATATTTAAATACCTTTGGAAAAGGAAGTGTCCATGAAGGTGAAAATCAATTCTAATTAGTTAACAGTTAATGAGGGAATTCATATTGTAATGAGAAGTGGGCTCTTTTTTTTCTGGTTGGTTGAGGTCCTTCATTCTTGAAGAGGACCAAAATGACATCTGTCATTTTGTGATAAACTGTGATAAACTCAAGTTTCAGTGTGCCCAACTGTGGCTGATCAGACCAATACAAGCTCGGAATGCTCTATCACAGATTGGGCGCAGATAGTCCCTGTGAACATTTGGGGTGGATACTCCAAATTTGTACATCCTATGTTTACTTTGTACTGTCTCAATTCTGCTTTGTTCACAGAGCACAGTACCTTTTCTGATGTGGGCATACCATGCTGAATGGTCCTGTGCCAGTGTTTCCCATGTCACACAATCAAAATCCAAAGTTCTTGAGAGAGACCTTGAACATGTCCTTATATTGCTTCTTCCATCCACCATGTGATCACCTGTCCCATATGAGTTCTCCATAAAATAGTCTTTTTGGCAAGTGTACATTTTGCTTTGAACAAAGTGGCCAGCCCATTGGAATTGAGCTTTCTGAAACATAGTTTGAATGCTTGGCAATTTAGCTCGAGCAAGAATTTCAGAGTCTGGTACCTTATCATGGAAGGTGATCCTCAGAATCTTCCTAAGACAGTCCAAATGGAAGCAATTCAGTTTTCTGGCATGGCGCTGGTAGACTGTCCATGTTTCACAGGCATACAACAATGAGATCAGCACAATGGCTCTGTGGACCTTCAGTTTGGTAATTAATCTAATACCTCTTCTCTCCCAAACTTTTCTTTGGAACCTCCTAGACACTGAGCTAGCTCTGGCAATGTATGCATCAACCTTATTGTCAATGTGTACATCCCTGGAAAGTACACTACCAAGGTAACGGAACTTATCCACAGCATTCAAAACTTCTCCATTTGTTGTAACAGATGGTTCCAGGTATGGATGGTGTGGTGGTGGCTGATGGAGCACCTGTGTTTTCTTGGTGTTAATTATTAGGCCAAAATTGGCACAGGCAGCAGAGAATTGATGCATACTTTGTTGTATCTCAACTTGAGGTTGCATTGAGTGCGCAATCATCTCCAAAGAGAAAACCATGCACCCACACTCCCTCCACTTTGGTCTTGGCTTGTAGCCTTTTCAGACTGAAGAACTGACCATCAGTACAGTAGTTGACCTTGGTGTCATGTTCATCCTTATTAAAAACATTTGACAACATGACTGAAAACATCATGTTAAAAAGCATGGGAGCAGTCACACAGTCCTGTTTCTCTCCATTGGTGACTGGGAAGGCACGAGAGCATTGTCCACTATCCAGAACCCGGGTAAACTTGCCATCATGAAATTGACGTACAATGCTGATGAATTTCTCTGGGCAACCAAATTTTGACATAATCTTCCATAAGTCCTCATGAGTAATAGTGTCCAAGGTCTTGGTCAGATCTACAGATGTTGCGTACAGACCTCTGTTCTGCTCCTGGCATTCTTCCTGGAGTTGTTGGGCAGCAAACCCCATATTGACAGTTCCTTGGCCCTTTCTGAAGTGACTTTAATCTTGTCTGAGCTCTTGGATAAAAAGACTCATCTCAAACCACTGCCACTCCAGGCAATCTAGACAAAGGGATTAAACTGAGTACGATGGGTCAGAATTTACCTGGATTAATTAGAAATCAACTCTCCCAGTTGGGTGGGGTCCAGCCCAGGATTGAGGAGAATGAAGAAATAAAAGGAGAAAAAAAACTGGCTATTAACACAAGAAAAACAAACTACTAACCCTAACCCTAAAATTTTTCTTAGTATCCACCAAGTATGTTCAGTGTTCCATACTGATAGTTCTCCCCATTTGCAAAGATGGGAGAAAGGGTCATTTTTTCATCTCTTCTTCGGAGCCAACCTTGGTCATCATAGATACACAAAGTTGTTTCTTTTTTGTTCTTGAGACTAATACTGTTGTAATCACTGGTTTCCTGGTTCTGATTACTTCATTTTGTATCAATTACTTTATTTGCCCACGCTCCTCTTCATTCTTCCTTTTCATCACAGAAACTGATAAGGGTGATATCATTCTCCAGAAAAATTCTAGTCTGGATTATTAAACATGTCGATGTGGTTTGGGGTTGTTGGGAACCCCAAAATGTCAGGATACAGGGCAGTGTCTGCCTGGAATGAATTCAAGAACTCAAACCTTCTTCCAGTCAAATGACAAGGTTTATTGTAAGGCCAAGAGTAAGATTCTTAGAGCCTCTTCAACTTAATGGGGGTGAGACTGATGCTTATATACAAAAAGGACAGATCTGCATGGGATTAAGCAGAGGTAAGTAGTCTGGGGTGGGCCTTATGCAGTGAAAGGAGGTCTCCTAGTTAATTAGGTGACTCGATGGGAACAGGAGTGTTCTATATATGCAAGTAGTCTGGGGTGGACTAAGGAGAAAGGAATATCAAGTAGGGGAGTTAGGTGATCTAGGTAGGCTGAGGCGGACCTAGGGCAGTGCTCTGGGCTGCTGAAATATACGGGAAAATGCAGGGACTAGGCTGCTTTCGAAGACATGGTTTAGGGGCCCAGGTCTTATTCCCCCATCAATGTCACTTGACATTGACTTACCTTGAAAAGGAAGAACCCCGTAAACTCCTCTTTGGGTTTATTGCAAATAAGTCATATTAAACAAACCTCATTTCCAAATTGGACATGGTATGCTAGGAATATTAGAGTAACAAAAAGGAAACTTGGATTCCAGCCTTAATTTGCCCAGTATCTGTTCCTTCTAAATCATCAGTCTCCTCAACTCCCAAGCGGACTCTACCTCAACTGCACACGGGAGTGACTTTATCCCTGGTCTTAGCATCATCTATAAATCTTCAATGTCTGTGATTTGAAATGCTGAAATTACTCTCTCAGATTGTAAGCATTACAAAATTCCCTCCACTTCATTCACTCAGTAAGTCAGTCAACAACCATTTATTAACTGCTTACTATATGCCAGGCACTGCGCTAAGGACTGGAGATATCAAAGAAAGGCAAAAAAACTCAGCCCCCTGCTTTTGAAAAGCTCACAATCTAATGGAGACAACATACAAACAGCTCTGTACAAACAAGACACGTGTAGGATAAACTGAGAGATGATCTCAGAGAGAAGGCATTAAGATTAAGGACTCTGAAAAGCTTCTTGAAGAAGGTAGGACTTTAGCTGAGATGTGTGAAGGAAGCCAGGGAAGGTAAGAGGCAGAGATGAGGGAGGGAAACATTGCAGACCTTGGGGACAGGCAGGGAAAATGCTCAGTGTCTGGACATGGAGTGTCCTGTACCAGGAGCATGCGTTCCTCCTTGACTCAGCTTTACCCCTAAGCAGTCACTCCATTGCTCTCTGCTTTCCAATCTATCATAGTGGCTCTGGTCTTCCTTCCTCTTCTATGAAATCTTAGACCTCTAGTTAATTAGTTCAGTTTCATGCTGTCTTCTGCCCTTTCCTTTGTCCTTCCACTCAAGCCATTTCACCTCTAACCCTGGTTTGATCCCACCATTCAATATTGTTATTATTATTAGACTTTTATTTCTGTGCTGTGGAATACCCCTGGAAGAAGTCAGATAACTGTGCTAACAGGGTTAACGATCAATTTCTGTTCTCTAATTTCACTGTCGCATTTACTTTCTCAATTTTTTTAAATAGAACTCCCCATAGCATCTGTTCCAAATCTCTTGTTCTTTCCTCAAGCCAACCTCTACCTCCTTCCTCTCAGGCGAGGTTCTGCCTCATATACAGAAGACATGCAGCCATCCATTTAAAGCCTGTCTTATTCCCAATTTGACACTTTGAATCCATTTAAAATCATCACTCATTCTCTCCTTCTCTGCTCCAACATCTGAGCCGAAAGCAACCCATCTATTGGTTTTCTTGTACTGTCTCTTTTCTTACCTCCTTCTTTAATTGGTTCCTTCACTCACATCCTCTTCACTCTTTATTCATTAACTTTCTGTCTGTGAAAATACCTCGATATCCTCTATCTAACTTTATACTACCACCATTGTTAGACTTTAAAAACCTCCATCAATTGTCTCTTTGTAAGCTACCATACTCTTCCTTCTTACTCCCCATTCACTTCCCGATGCTTCTTAGTCTGACCTCCAACCACATCACTCACCTGAAACTGTTTTTTTCAAGTTTATCAGTAATCTCTTAATTGCTAAATCCAACGGACCATTCTCAGTTCTTATCCTTCTTGATCTCTTACTAGCATTGGACATTGTTGAGTACCTTCTCCTCTTCCACAGTATTCTTCTCTCCACCGGTTTTCACAATACTGTGTTCCCCTAATTTTCCTCCTAGCTTTATAAACCACTCATCAGTGCCCCTTAATGGATCATCCGACATGTTCTACCCCCATTTCTGGGTATACTCTAGGTCTCCATACTGAGCCATCTTTTTTATCTTTCTCCTTTGGTACTTCCTCGTCTTTTTCCCTTTTTAACTTTCCTCCCAACCCTCTTCATGAGTTCTTAACCTTTTTTCCTTGTCCCTTAAGGCAGTCTAGTCAAGACTATGGACTCCTCAGAACAGTGCTTAAATAATAAAATAAAGGAAATGAATTATATTTGTAATAATTATTAAAATACTTGTTTTACTTAGGAAGAAGGAGTTTGGGGGTGAGATTATGAGGTCCATTTTGAACACATTGAAGGTGAGATGACTGTAGTGTCCAAATGGAGCTGTCCAGCTCTTTTGGGTTATGTAAAACTATTGCTTAGGAGAAAAATTGCCATATTTTTAGATTTGGGATCAATCTGCAGAGAAATGTTAATTAAATTCATGAGAGCTGATGAGATCAACAATAAAGAGGTGTTCCTAGCTCTGTTCATTCTTGGATTGAAATCTTACCAAGGATATGCACATAGAGATACATGACCAGGGGATATTCACAAAGAGGAACATACCCAGAACTCACTTTGCCAGGGCAATTGCATGCAAGGCACATGTGTGAAGAATGTATGTGACTAAGGCATGTATGATTCCACAGCAATTTACTCCTCTGATATTGCAGAGCTGCTAACACCCTCTGGTTACATCATGGTTCCACTCTCTGAGAGTCTCGTCTCAGCTTTCTGTCATTGCACCTCTGTTTGCCTCTGTTTCCCAGCTGTAAAACTGAAATAGTAGTAACACTTCCCTCCAAGCGTGGTTGTGAGCATCAGATGAAGTATTTATTTAAAAAAAGCACTTGGTACACAGTGCCTGGCACACAGTAGGCATTATAGAAATGCTCATTTGCTCTCTCTCCTCCTCCCTCCCCCCCTGCTTTCTGAGTGGGGCGTCTTGGTCCTGGTCATCCTATCTCTTCTCTACTGGGCATTTTGTGGTTCCTGCCAAACTCTAGCTGCCAAGTTGTTCTCTCCTGCCATCTACTGGGCACAACAAGCTCTTCATTTTCCAATACTATCTACTGGTTCTGCCAGTATCTACTGAGACAGGCTAACCAGAAAACCTTTCTCTGACAGTCAGGCTGAGCCGCTTTGTTACTGGTGATAATGTGTCATAGCATCTAAGTAAAGGCAGGTAAAAAACCACCCCTTGGCTCAGATTAAGTCTATTCTTTTAACTGCCTATTCGGTGATGTTTTAAAGTTATGATTCTGAACAATTATATAACTTAGAGTTAGAAACTGTTGGCTTTAGAAATACCTTCCTTTTTAATTTCTTATTAAAATGCAGTTCAAGAACTCTGGGCCCCCCTGCCCTCGCCCACAAGAAACCCAGAAGCCATGCAATGGCTGGAGCTATGACCCTCACTTAGTATACAAAATTCTCCCTGATTGATAAGTTGAACAGGTTATGTTTGTCTTTCCAAAGAGGACTACGACATCAGGGAAATGATGACTGATAGGAGCGAGGGAGGGCTGTGCAAGGTCACCAGCCTCACTTTATCCTCCAGAGCCATCTGGGTCCAGTGGTCTGATAGTCATCAGGAGGACTGGAGATGGCCCAGGATGCAATGGGAGACCCTGGCCCTTTCAGACTAAGGCCTTTTCATGTTCTCACTTTGAGTAAAGTAGTGTTCATTCGGTGAACAGGCCTCTTAAAGAGTTGAGTCAAGGAATGGCCCCTTTAATTTAAAAAAAGAAAAAAAAATCAAACTGGGAGAGGAGACCCTTAGAGTTGCAGGTCAAAAGAGAAAGTTACTATTGACGTTCACTCTGAGCCTGGAGGGCCCAAAATGTAGTCATTAACTGGTGCTTGGGCAGAGACATTGTGGTCCAATCTATGAGCTCCAGACTGAAATGAGTTTAAGGAGAAGGAAAGGATGAAGGAAGGGAGGGAGGGAGGAGGGAAAGGGAAAGGGATCTAGCTTGAATATCTGGCCACTGGTCCCAGATGGGTCTGGAAGAGAAAGTGAGGCGGTGACTTTGCACAGTCCTCCCTCACTCAAATCAAAGTCAAATGCAAGTCATGTCATCATTTCCCTGATGTCACGGTCCTCTTCCAGAATGATGGACAAGCACAGCCTGGTAGTAGTGTGAGCTGCCTGAATGGGGACCCAGCCAATTGGGTAGGTTGGAAACAAGAACAAAGATAAAGGAGCAAGATTCTGATCCTGGTTCATGTTACTACTTTGATTATGTTTATCTCTCACAGCAAAGTGCATCCCACATATACGGTGATGCCCTTTGTTTCTTTATTTCCTTGTGTTGTATTAACACTGTTTAAACTGTTGGCATTACTTTTCAATCTCCTTTCTCCTTCAGGATGTTTCCCTTCAATGGGTCAGATCATTTGACATCATGTGTAAAGGGGAAGGGAGGAGGAGGTAAAGGCAGAAGGAATACTGCTATATATTTGCTAACAAGCCGAGATAAGCTCTCTTGCCTGGAATTATTAGTCTGTTAAAACCTAGAAATGATATTATTCTTTGCCTAGACCAAAGCTTAAAAATACTGTATAAGAATTTTTCCACTTAATCTACTAGAAAACTCCTGAAATCATTTTGCATCATCCTTTCTTGATCATTATATATAACCTTGTAGATTATCTCTATCTGTGTCATATCCTCCTACTAGGCTATAAACTCCATCAGGGCAGGGATATGTTTTAACTAAACTTTGAATTTCTCTTAGTGAAGAAAACAATGTTTTTAATGTTGCATATGTATAACATGGGCAGCTAGGTGATTTAGTGGATAAACTGTCTGCCCTGGAGTAAGGAGGACATGAGTTCAAATCTGATCTCATATTTATTACCCATGTGACCCTGAGCAAGTCACTTAACACCGTCTGCCTCAGTTTCCTCATCTGTAAAATAAACTGGAGAAGGAAATTGCACACCACTGCCAAGAAAACCCCAAATGGGGTCATGATGAGTCAAACACAACTGAAACAATTCAACAATAACAACAAAAATGTGTATAACTAATTTTTTTGGAATTTTGAACAAATGAATATATTCCAACTTTAACATGTATTTGTATTAAGCTAATTATATGTCCCATGAAATTTTGGAGATCTTGGATGTAATAGACTTATTCTTGAGTCTCTGGAAATGAAAAAAAAATCATGAAATAAAATATCAAAAGAAAACAGAGTCCTGATACAACTAAAACAATATTGAAACCCTAAAAATATTTTTTAAAAAAACCTACTCAAATGCCCACAGTAATGTAATATACTCAAAATAAGTACTAGTAAGAAAGGGAAAGGAATAAGAATTTATTAAGTGCCTACTACGTGCCAGACACTATGCTAAATGTCTTCCAAATATTATCACATTCAATCATCATAACAAAGCTGGGAGGTAGATGCTATAAGGAGCCATTTTACAGTTGAGAAAACTGAAACAGACAAAGGTCAAGGGACTTGCCCAGGGTCATACAACTAGTCATAGCTGACTCTTTGTGACCCCATTTGGAATATTCTTGGCAAAGATACTTGGTGAAGATCTCCTCCAGCTCATTTTACAGATGAGGAAACTGAGGCAAATAGAGCTAAAAGAGTTAACATGATGGAAAATGCTTTCCAAATCCAGAAAAAAAAAAACTAAGGAGTCTGAACGCAGATTGAAACATACTACTTGCGCTGTCTCTTTTTGTTGTTTCTTCTTTCTCATGGTTCCTACCATTATTTCTAATTCTTTCTTACAACATGACTAATGTGAAAATAAGCCTATATTATATTGTCTGCTGTGTTCAGGAGGGGAGAAGGGAGGGAAGGGGAGAAAATTTGGAACTCAAAATCTTATGAAAGTGAATATTGGAAACTAAAAATAAATAAGCTAATTAATATTTTTTTCCAAAACAGAGTTAAGACTCTCTCTCCCAGGGGCACACAGCTAGTAACTGTTGAAGGTCAGATTTTAATTCAGGAAGATATCTTTCTGACTCCAGGTCCAGTGTTCTTTCCACTGTGCCACCTAGCTGCCAGGTGTTAGCAAAATGCCAGGAGCTCTGGCAAGACAATATACAAATTTGCCATGTTCCAGAAGTTGTTTCTGTCATATATGCGACAGTCATTTAGGCTTTGGCAACTTAGCTGAGTTTTTTCTCCCATCTCAAACCAACCTTAACATTCTTGCCATTCTACTCAAAGCCCTGAAAGATAACTGTTTCATAGCTGGAGATCTCCATGGCAGATCAGCAGTAATGTTCCATGCACTGACAGAGGGCATGAATTCAAGTCCTAAATCTTCCCCTCACTAGCTGTGTGCTCTTAGCTAGTTCAGCAGATTTGACTTCAGCTTCCTCATCAATAACAGGATGGGGCTGGCTCTGCTAATCCAACTGTTACGCTTGCTTTCTATTCTTGACTGACCTAGTTGGGTGTTGTTTATAGTATCTGCTGCTTTCCCATGATGAATTAATGAGTGAACTGGAAAAAAGTATTCTATTTATGAATATATAACTATTATTACTTTAATTTTTTGGTAGTCTTTTCCAGCTGAAACACAGCAGGTAGAAATTCCTTCAAGGCAAGATAATCAGTTAATTCTATCTCCTATCACTTTGTTACTGTATACCTTATTGTCTTAGTGAACAAAATATTACTAAAATTGATAACTTAAAATTACAAAATTAAAAGTTTATCAGCCATCTATTTGTTCTGATTTTCCGATCAAAAAAGATATCATTATTAAACTTGGAAATATTTCAAAACAGTAAGGCTTGTAATTGAGACACCTATTAAATAGATTAATGAATACATATCTTCTTGCATTTTTAATATTATATACTAATAGGATGACATAGATGATTCTAGATGGAATAAAAAGAAAATATGAGTGTGAGAAATCCAGGAAACAAACTCCCCCAGAATAAAATTCAAGCTATTTCTAAATAGTTTTCCTAATATAAAGATTTGGCTCCCTTTGAATGAATATTATGATAGCAAGAGGCCTTGGTTTCATATATTGTAAATACATAATTATTTTTTGAGTTTCAGGATGCATAAGAAAAGAAAGCATATTCCCAGTGTTAAATGAGTGTACTCTTAAAAAGAATTCATAGAACCAATTCAACCACATGGAGGTAGTCTGCCATCTAGTGATACTTCCTGGAATACCATCCAATTTCCAAGGTAGCTCCTTTCTTCTGCTTTTATGTAAAGGCGATTCACGTAATTTAGATGCATGATATTTTATGGACTAAGTGTCCATAAACAAGTAGGCAGTGCCTGCTACCTGGATGGAGTGCCAGGTCTGGAATCAAGAAGACATGAATTCAAATCTGGCATCAGACACCTACTAGTTGTGTGATCGTAGGTAAGTCACTTACCCTGTATTCAGTCTCCTCATCTGTAAAACAGGAACCTCCCAGGGTTGTTGTAAAGATCACGTGAAATAATGTTTATAAAATGCTCTTAGCATCTTAGTGTGATACTCTGTGAACGCACCATGTGCTATAAAGGACACCACAGTCACGCAGCAGCCCTAACTTGTTCATGTGCCATCTTCAAATCATCAAAAATCAGTGTTGCTATATCAATTATCGAGGGGCTGTACTATCCGAGCCGCTCGTTAGATAATGCTCTCCCTGAGGTACCAGTTCAGCAGCCAATTCAGTTGCTCACTGGAACTTACATAGGGAAGCCTCTCCAAAGTCCCAACCTTGGTCACCAAAGGACACTCAGCCTGCAAACGTCTAAACCACCCTCTCCCTACCCTCACCCCCACACCATAATCAAGTCACAATAACTTTGAGTGGTGGGACTGGCAAGCTTCAAATTTAGCTAAGGAATGATAAGGAATATCCACATCTTTAATATACTTTCTTTTTTAACAACCCCTCCATGCAGGACACAGGTACTCAGCATACTGTGGTCATATAGAATACTGAACACAGGGAAAATGAAAGAGAAAACATTGAGCCCTCCTATAGCTTCTTCCTCTAATCATCTCCCCATATTCCTCTTGCTTATCCTAGTTTTGGGGGTATGGCCAGGTAATTCCTAAACCTCATATCCACCATTTGCTACAGAGGTCAGAGGAAGAGGAGTGTGTGTCAGAGCACCGTACTCAAAGCTCTATATAAACTAAGGAAAGTAAGGGAATCCTGTAGGATAGAGGAGAAACTACCCACAGCCTCATTCACCGAGTCCCGGGGCTTCACAAGAATTCAGGTCCTCTCCTCCTCAGGTTCCTAGTCCCACCTCAGCTCTGGGGTCTCTGCTGTCTCTCCTTTAGTCTCAGATCCTCCTCCTTTGGTCCCAGTCACCTCAGGTAGAATCTCAGGTTGCAGTATCCAGGAGCCACCACCTCCTAGCATTTTGTACCCCTAAAGTTAGCTGCCAGTCATGTCTACATGAGCAGAAATCCTCAATACAATCATTGAGGTTCCCTTCTCCCCGTTTCCAGGACAGCCAGGAGGTCTCTGTCTTAAGGGCTAGCAGAAGGAAACTCCAGACCTATGACCCATGGGCCTGACTTGTCTATTCCCAGTCTCTTTCAGGAAGCTTCTTGCACATTCTGAGCCACACTTTGGGCAATCCTACTTAACTCTTTCCTTTTGAATTTTTAGCAACAAAACTACTTGTCTTCAGAACAAAACAAAATATGTGTAATTCAAATAGATAAGAAGTCATTGCATTGGCACAGCTTTCATATTCAAATAAATAGTATTTACTTGCAAACGATATTTTCAGCATAAATCAGACACCTAATACTATGAATTTGATTAATAAATTTTTCCCTTCATGGATAGTCTTAAGGCAAATTTTAAATTAAGGATTGAAAACTAGTTATCAAAAATCATTTAAGTAGAAGTAATTATTTTTTCAACTCTACAGTTTTGCAGATTAGGAAGCCAAGGCCCTTAGAGGTAAGGTCTCTCGGAATTAATGCAATCCAAATGAAGGAAGTTTTGCTGCAGAATTACAGAACCACAGATTTAGCGCTAGAAAAGATGTCAGAGACCACAGAGTACAAATCCCTCAATTTGTTCACAAAGAGGTCAATGACTTGCCCAGGCTCAAACAGCTAACAAGCATCTGAGGCTGAGGGGAGACGTTCCTGGCTACAAGTTCAGCACTCTATCCATTATACCATCTAGTCACCGGCATTTCGCTCTAGAGAGCATAGAAATAATAGCATCAATACGCATTTTCTCTAATTAGGAAGGTTTTTCTTGTTCCTTGGTGGCCTGAATTTTCACATCTAACTGACAGAATTGAAGTAACTGAGGCATCCTATTCAATGGGTGAAAAAACTGCCTTTTTTTTTTTTTACTAACTCTGTCCATCTTCATTGGTAGACTCATGAAACCACAGATCTTTCAAAGTATCATCGTTGTTTCCTTTAAAGCTTTAAATTCCAAGTTGGAAGAGGTCACAGGATCGTTTTGAGGCTATCACTCCCATCACCAACCTCTGCTTCCAGTTGCCACTCATCCTACTTCTTCCTTCAGCATCCTCTATCACTCCTCTTCAGTTTCCTTTGTGGTGACTTCTTGTGGAATTATCAGTTTCCTTGACTGGCTCTTTTAGACCATTGCACGTCCAATAGGATCAGTCTTCAGATTTTCGCAATGTTGATACGTCCCTTTCTTTCCGCAGGTGATGGCTGTTCCCCTGACCCCTCTACAGCTACTGGCAGTGGTGATCCTCATTTATCTCAGTTTCATCAGGTCCACTCATGGCGGTGCCTATTATGGGATCAAACAGCTTCCACCTCAAATCCCAGCTCAGATACCCCAGTACCAGGCCCTAGGACAACAAGTACCTCACATGCCTTTGGGCAAAGATGGCCTTCCCATGGGTAAGGAGATGCCCCCCATGCAGTATGGCAAAGAATACCCACACCTACCCCAGTATATGAAGGAAATTCCACAGGTGCCCAGGATGGGCAAGGAGGCAGCTCCCAAGAAAAGCAAAGGTAAAATCAATTAATCAGTAAGTACTTGCTAAGCAACTACAGCACAGGAGGCACAGTGCCAGGCGCTGGGGGTATGAGTTCAATGAATATGGAACCATCCCTACTCACAAAACCTTGCATTCTAGTGGGGAAGAGAGAAGTACATCTGTAAATCGATGCAGCGTAAATATAAAGTGAACACACACACATGCGCACACACGCGCACACACACACACACACAGTAAGTGGTAAAATACAAGATAGCTTGGAAGTGAGGACACTAGCGGAGGGAAAGATCAGAAAATGCTTCATGCAGAAGACAATACCTGAGCTAAATCTTAAGGGAAGAGAGTGATTCTACAAAGCAGGTTTAAGGAGGGAGTACACTCCAGGCATGGGGGAGAGCCCTGCAAAGAGAGATGGAGAGTGGTTTGAAGAGGAGAAAGAGGGACAATTTGACTGGATTGCCGCCGGTCAATGAAACTGGGGAGATAGTCTGGAGCCAGGTGGTAGAGGGTTTCTGAAAGCTAAACAGGCAGTAGGAAGCCATTGGAGTTGGTTGAGTAGAAGACTCATTGCGGTCTTTCCTTCAGAAAAGTTACTTTGGCTCCAAGCACGTAAGATGAATTAGAAGGGGCAAAGTCAAAACAAATGGCAACTTTCAAATTCCTTTTTTTCAACAGGTGTTTATTAAGTGAATGCTATGGATAGACTACTGTGATAAGTATGGGATGGGTAGTGGAACACAAAGATAAAGAAGACATTACTTCTCCTTATAAGATAATGTGGCCTCAGATTTCCTAATCTGCAAAACGGGAAGGTTGGACTAGAGCAAGAGTGGGGAACCTGGGGCCTTAAGGCCACATGTGGCCCTTTAGGTCCTCAAGTGTGATCCTTTGACTATATCCAAACATCACAGAACAAATCCTTTTAATATAAGAATTCCTTCTACAAAACTTGGACTCAGTCCAAAGGTCACATGTGGCCTTGAGGCACACAGGTTCCCTAACCCTGAACAATAGTCTCTGAGTTCCCTTTGGTTTACATCTATGATCTGTGATCTATGGTCCTAAGGATATAGAGGGTAAAAAAAAGCATGTTTTGAATTTTACTTTTTAGTTTTCTGTTTGTCCTTGTAAAATGCCTACTGAATGTCAGGCACTGCACCAGGAGCTGTATAAAGAGTTCTTGTGTGCTTGTCCTTCAATCTCGAAATGGACCATGACATCAGGGAGATGATGACATCACTTGCAGTTGACTTTGATTTGAGTGAGGGAGGGTGGTGCAAGGTCCCCAACCTCACTTTCTCCTCCAGAGCTATCTGAGTCTAGTGGCCAAATATCCATCAGGACAACTGGAGATGGCCCGGGATGCAGTGGGAGACCTTGGCCCTTTTAGGCTAAGACCTTTTCAGGTTCTCATTTTGTACAATGAGACACAGTGCTTAGGAGGATTGCCTCCTAGAAAAGAGACAGAATAGACTGTGAATCAACAAACATTTATTAAGAACACACTCTGTGCTAGACATTACATTAAGAGCTGGGGATACAACGGAAGGCAAAAACACAGTCTCTTCCCTCAGGAAGCTCACATTCTAATGGGGACAACCATTTGCATGCACAATATGCAAATAACTATATACATGCAAGTTATATATTATCTAAACAGAAGGCCCCAGGAGAGGGCAAGGGGAGAGACTGGAAGGATCTCCTACAGAGGCTGGGATTTGAGCTGATTCTTGAAGGATACCAGGGAAGGAAGAAGGCAAGAGGTGAGGAGAGAGAATATTCCAGATGTGGGGGGCAACCAAAACCTTAAGGGATATCCAGAGTTAACAGACATGACCTGGATCCAGCAAAAGGAGACTGAGGACTTGTATTGCCCAGGCAATATTCACAGCATCGAGGGCACAGTTCTGAACCACAAAGTATAACAGACTCTCCATATAGAAGGCAGAAGAAAAATATTTGTTCAGACACCAGAAAGCAGCCAGATCCCAACAGCAGAAAGCCAAATCCATCATAGTAACTAAGAAATCAATACACATTAATTAGCACAGGAGGGGACGAAGCCATTCCCAAGCCTTCCCCACCCTGCCTGAGCCTTCCCACAAGCGAACACTCACAACACTAGCTGGGCTTGCCTGAGTCCTCTCTCTCCTCCACCCCAACTTCTCTCACCACCTTTCTCTCAGATCTGCTCCACCCTTTCTGTTCCTCCTGTTCAGCAAGCTCCTCTCACCACATGTCACTTAAGTTTCCATGTGATTTAAGCAGGTCACCTGGACCTATTAATGAATGGAAAAGAAGTTTCCATTTAAATTACCATTACAGTAGTGGTCAGACAGGTTGGAAGAAAGTCTAGAGAGAAGAGTATCCTGAAACCTAGATAATCCAGAAAAGAGGGTGATCAATAGTGTGGAAGGTTATAAAGAGGTGAAGAAGGAAACAGACTAAGAAAAGGCCATTAGATCTGGCAATTATGAAATCATTTTTTAAAAAACTAAAATCAAGGGGAAAATGAATGAAAAAGACTTTTTATTAAGTGTTTACTATGTGCCAAACATTGTGCACTGAGAATACAAACAGGAAAAAAAAAAACTCAACAAGCTCATGCTCTATTGGGGGAGGCAATACCTAAAAAAATAATTAGCTAAAGGGTAGATGGAAAAACCTGGAAGTCCTAAGAGAACACATACCAAGGATCCCTACTTTCTTTATTCTCTGATGCTATAATTTAATACAAAGTAGTATTCCTAAGGGAATATGTGATATACTGAATTTACAGTCAGTTCTTGACTGTTCAGGTACTGATAATCCAAACTATGGATTTGGTTTTCCTCATTTCCCTACTAATGTCTCTCTCTGCTTTGGCCATTTCTTACTGATTAGGATCAGCACCATGCAATGGACAGAGGAAAAGGAAAGAATGAGAACCGCATCAAATCATTTTGCTCCCTGTTAGCAGCTCTATAGATATAAAAATGTAGTGCTCAGAAATATATGTATAAATAATATATAATAGTATATAACATATACAATAGAATTGTTATACATATGGTATGTGATAATATACAAATTATATGTAAAATGTCTACATAGAAAGATATAGTGATCAGAAATGCCATTGCTATTAACCAGAATGGACTTCTGTTATTACCTTAATATTTCATTTATTCATGACCCAATTTAGTGTAGAAAACCAAGAATGTTTTGCATTTTGAGTTTATCTCAATTTCATTACTGCTACTGACAATGATCACTTACAGTCACATATTTCATCTGCTCTTAAGACTAAAATTAGAGTTGTCACAAAGAATTACAATATTGAATTATTCAATTAAGGAATTTAGGGGAGAAAAGTACAATTCAGAAGACTTCAGTAAGTAAGCAGAAGGGCAGTGTAAAATATTACAATACTGTACACACACAACAGAACAGTTCTCACCTTTGATATTTGCTTCCTGTGCCCTTAAGCAGATTACTTACCCCACCTATATCTCAGTTTCTTATTTGTAAAATTAGGATGTTAGATGACCTCTGAGGTTCCTTCTGGCTCTGGATATGATCCTATGTTCCCTATACTCACAAATATACATCTTCCTTCTATCTGATATTTTATTCATTCATTCATTTAAAAAAATAGTAATGGCTTACTATGCACAAGACATTTGACAGCTCCTTTTCAGCTCCTTTTGGTTTTCAGGCTTTTCCCAGGTGTGTCTGACTGTTCATGACCTCAGTTTTCTTGGCAAAGATACTTTTGCCATTTCCTTCTCCAGCTTATTTTAGAGGTGAGGAAACTTAAGCAAATAGGGTTAAGTAACTTGCCCTGGGTCACACAGCTAATAAGTGTCTGATTTGAATTCAGGATGATGAGTCTTCCTGGCTCCAAGCCCACCACTCTATCCACTGGGCCACCAAGCTGCCCCTAATTAGCTCCTTAGGGTGATTCAAAGATAAGGAGAATGGATCTCTACCTTCAAGAAGATTATACTCTAGTAGAAGAGAGTAGATAAGTATACAAATGCACTTAATGCAGAGTATGGTTCAATAACTAAGAATAAGTAAGTACACAAACAAAGTGCGCTGGAACTTCAGATGAGGAAGCAATCACTTCTGTCTATAAGGATCAAAGAAGACTCTGCAGGAAGAGATGTCATTGAAACCAAGCTTTGAAGGATACAAAAGAATGTATTCCAGATATGAGTCATGAAGAGGAAGCCTGAGATGTGCTTCCCAAATAGTGGAGAGTCTTATCTGAAACTTAATATAAAAGAAAGTTATAAATGGAAAGGAGGGCAAGAAACAGAACATAAAAGACTTTGAACACTAAATTGGGGAGTTTGGATTTTATTCCAAAGATAATAGAGAAGCATCAAAGATTTTTGAGCAAGGGGTATGGCAGGATCAAAACTGTATATTAGGAAGATTAGTCTGGCAACTTCATGAAGAATGGTTTAGAGGAGAATGAGCTTGGAGGAAACCATGGCAGTTAAGACAAGAAATAATGAGGGCCTGAACTAGGGGAGGGATGTGGATAATAGAAAGGAAGGGATGACTGTGAGAGATACTGCGTTAATCAAATAGATAGGACTTGTCAATAGACTAGAAGTGAAGGCTGAAGGAGAGCAAAGGAAGTTGATAAATATTTATTAGGTACCTACTATATGCCAGGCATTGTGCTAAGTGCTAGGGCTACAAAATGAGTCTAAAGACAGGAGCTTTCAGTCTTATGAGGGAGACATCACTCAAGCAACTATGTACAAAGAAGCTATATTCAGGATATATAGCAGATAAAGAAGAGAGGGAAGATTCTAGAATTAAGAGAGATTGGGAAAGATTCCTGTAGAAGAGTCTGTTGTGTTTTGAGTATAGTTGACTGGCTTCTTGGTAAGTCAGAAGGAAGAACAGTGCTGTTTCACTAGCCAGCCCCAAAGGGCAAAAACAAAACAAAACATCAGAGTTTTTTGCATTCTAAAACTATGCTTCGATGAAGCATCAGCTTTATTCACTATATTTCTATAAAAGTATGGTGCACAGTTCCTACTCTTTCCATCCCTGTTCATTATTCTCCTAAATAAATAGTGTCTTAATTTAGCTGAACTAAGCAGGGCCTCAGTTTTGTTGAAGTTAAGGCTAATGGAATGGATCTCACCATGCAAATCTCTCTGTCTCTCTCTCTCTCTAGAAATACCATTAGCCAGCTTAAGAGGAGAACAAGGTCCCCGTGGAGAACCTGGCCCAAGAGGACCACCGGGACCCCCAGGTTTACCAGGCCAAGGGATACCAGGAATCAAAGGAAAACCAGGCCCACAAGGCTATCCAGGGATTGGCAAGCCAGGTATGCCTGGAATGCCAGGAAAACCTGGAGGCGTAGGAATGCCTGGGGCAAAGGGTGAAATAGGACCAAAAGGAGAGATCGGACCTATGGGCATGCCAGGACCACAGGGACCTCCAGGGCCTCATGGACTTCCTGGCATTGGAAAACCAGGTGGCCCAGGGTTACCAGGACAACCAGGACCAAAGGGTGAACCAGGACCCAAAGGACAACCAGGACTTCCTGGTCTTCAAGGGCCTAAAGGAGAGAAGGGCTTTGGGATGCCAGGTTTGCCAGGACTAAAAGGTCCCCCTGGAATGCATGGACCTCCTGGGCCTGTGGGGCTTCCAGGAATAGGCAAACCAGGAGTGACAGGATTCCCAGGGCCACAGGGTCCTCTAGGTAAACCAGGCCTTCAAGGTGAACCAGGACCACAGGGTCCCATAGGTGTACCTGGAATTCAAGGACCACCTGGTGTGCCTGGAGTTGGAAAGCCAGGTCAGGATGGCATCCCTGGACGACCTGGATTTCCCGGTGGTAAAGGAGAGCAAGGACTACCTGGGTTGCCAGGACCTCCTGGTCTCCCTGGGGTTGGGAAACCAGGTTTCCCAGGGCCTAAGGGTGACCGAGGTATGGGGGGTCTTCCTGGAGCTCTTGGACCTAGAGGAGAGAAAGGTCCTGCAGGTGCACCTGGGATGGGAGGGCCCCCAGGTGAGCCAGGCTTGCCTGGAATTCCAGGTCCCATGGGACCTCCAGGTGCTATTGGCTTCCCAGGGCCCAAAGGAGAAGGTGGAGCTATGGGGCCACAAGGGCCACTGGGTCCCAAAGGTGAGCCAGGGTTACAGGGTTTCCCAGGGAAACCAGGTTTCCTTGGTGAAGTGGGACCCCCAGGCATGAGAGGTTTGCCAGGTCCAATAGGGCCCAAAGGGGAAGCTGGGCTTAAAGGCTTACCAGGCATCCCGGGAGCCCCTGGGCTCATTGGACCTAAAGGGGAACCAGGAATTCCAGGAGATCAGGGTTTACAAGGCCCATCTGGAATTCCAGGAATTGGGGGGCCAAGTGGTCCAATTGGACCTCCTGGGATCCCAGGCCCCAAAGGAGAACCAGGTCTACCAGGTCCTCCTGGGTTCCCTGGGGTAGGAAAGCCTGGGGTAGCAGGATTGCATGGACCACCAGGGAAGCCTGGGGCTCTGGGCCCTCAAGGCCAGCCTGGCCTTCCAGGCCCCCCAGGACCTCCAGGTCCTCCAGGTCCCCCAGCTGTGATGCCTCCCACACCACCAGCCCATGGAGAGTATTTGCCAGAAATGGGGCCAGGGATTGATGGAGTGAAAACCCCACATGCCTATGGGGGCAAGAAAGGCAAAAATGGAGGTGTAGCTTATGAGATGCCTGCATTTACAGCAGAGTTGACCACGCCCTTCCCACCAGTGGGAGCCCCAGTTAAGTTTGACAAATTGCTTTACAACGGAAGGCAGAACTACAACCCCCAGACGGGCATCTTCACCTGTGAGGTCCCTGGTGTCTACTACTTTGCATACCATGTCCATTGCAAAGGCGGAAATGTATGGGTGGCTTTGTTCAAGAACAACGATCCAATGATGTACACATATGATGAGTACAAAAAGGGCTTTCTTGACCAGGCATCAGGAAGCGCTGTGCTGCAGCTGAGACCCGGAGACCGGGTTTTTCTCCAGATGCCTTCAGAGCAAGCTGCTGGACTGTATGCTGGACAATACGTCCATTCTTCTTTTTCAGGATATTTATTATATCCCATGTAAATTTAAACCAAAAAGAAAAAAAAGAAAAAAAACAAGGAAAAAAAGACAGCAAAAGAAAACAAAATGAAGTGAAAGCAAAATCAAACACAAAACACATAATTGCTTCAAAGTGTTTATACTGTTGAAAAGTTATATTTAAATGGAAGTTTGGACCATAATATACAAAAAAAAGCCAAAAAACAAAAACAATAAAAATGCAAGTTTAATGTTCTGCAGAGCTTGTTATTAAAATGACAGGAAGAATCTATGTATCACATTTCTAACAGATGTTCTGTACCCACTGAAATCATATTAGCAAATATACATTATACACTTCCACAATACCATACTTTCTAAAGTTCAGTCAAAATATTTCATTATGAAGGATCATTGCTAACACAAGTCATTCATTCATATTGTTTACTTAAAACTACTCAAGAATAAATCTTAAAGAAGCATCAATGACCAAAACAAATCACATGCCGCATTTACTTGCATTGTTTACCCCATATTTTCACCAGTATTTTACTAGTGAAACACAGGAAGGGGGCAATTATGTAGTAACACTGTCCTTGCAGAGGTAATCTAAGGCAATGTATACCATGCAGAGGATAGCTTCCTTCCAATAAACTGCTGGGGTTTTGTCAGCAGGATTCTCACTTGGGGCAGGGTTGTCACTCGGTGCGAGCCACTGAATCTCTTAACCAACAAGTCACCTAGAAGATGTGGAGACAATGTACCCAGCACTGCAAGAAAGGCCATGGAGGACGCAAAAAGACAAGTCATGGGCTGTATCCTCAAGATGCTTACAAGATCGCTGGGAAATGAGAATGGTGGTTAACCTGTTTATTCCTGAAATATATTTTCCCCTGAGGTTTCTTCCATATGTTTTGGTTCCTGTTATTTCTTAATAGATCTAACCAGACCAAATAAAAAAAAGAATGCAACAACTTGAAGTTATCTGGGGAGAGGAGAGATTGGGGTCAATGAAATAAGTGTTCCCCACCCTACCCCAGTAGCCTTCAGACTCTGTATAATATTCATTAGCAGGTATCAATTGTATATCAAATGTATATTTATAAAAAAAAAGCCACTGTGAAGCCACAGCCAGAGAAAAGACAAACCACAATTTCTCAATCACTTTTCAATGTTGAAGGGGCTTTCTTGCCTATAGCAATAACTATTTCAAATCAGTTCAAACTTTTTTAAGGATAAAAAGTACCTTAAAAAACACTAAACCATTCCTTTACATACAGAGCAAAAACCTTTAGAATTATTTGGGAAGATAAACTTTTATTTGAAAATCAATCTGTGAAACTTAGAAGTAAGTACATGCATGGTTTTCTGAAGTACGTGTTGAAACAGGACATCAAGAACTGTTCTTATAGCAGTAAACTGCAGAAGACCCAGTTATAATTTCAGAGGACAAAGATAGCATTTTTTTTATGCTGCCCTATAGATTAAAGAAATGGCATGATAAAAGTTTACTGCAGACTGACGTACATGCATTTCCATCTCTATACTTTAGTGTGCTTATATGACAGTGTGACATAGTAGATAGAGAGGTGTCCTAGGAGTTAGGAAGACCTAGACAAATCACTTAAACTCTAAAGTTGCCAGTAGGCAACTTTAAAACTATAACTTGCAGAACGGTGCCCAATCTGCACCAGCAAGAGGAACTTCTTTTCTGGTAGTTAGTTCACCACATCAATGAAAGTTATAGAACTAGACCAAAAAAAATTTCTTTTTAAAAACCCCAACAATTCTTATTTCACTACTTCAAAAATTTACAATTTTGTCAGCATGGGTATCCTTGCCACTGTGAAACTGCAGCTAGAAAGAAGACAGATAATTCTTTCTCAATTGCTTCAGTCTAGGTCTTAGCTCCTCTGAATTTAATAGGTGACCTTCAAGAGCTGCTGCCATTGAAAAATCTCCTCACCTTGCGGCCAGTATGGTGATAAGCCTCCGCAAACTTAGCTAAGTTGATTTTCAGAAAATAGTCCTATAGTCCATTAGCAGTACCACAACTGAAGTCCTCCCAGTATGGTTCTGACCTGCCATGACTTTTACTTTACTGGGATAGCCATCAAGAACCCAGAGTCCTCTTCATACCAAGATAAGGCATCAGGTCAGGACCTTTGTATAGGTTTATTTCTCGGAAAAGGGAAAAAACATTTAAATTACTTTCAAGTAGTCACCCAGAGACCTACAGAAACACTCAACTGGCCTATTTGTTAAATATAGAGTCTTAATGCAGCAACATAACCTATGGTGAAGGAAATTACTATAAGAGGTGCTGAACCTCAAATATCTTATAGAATATAGCAAAGAATAAACAGACTGGTGACTTTATTGAATTTCTACTATAGATTTGAGACTTGTGAATAGCAAATCATTCCTTCTGGTCTCAAAGAAACAAAAGATCCACTTCAAATCTATTTCCTTCTGGATACTAACAGTAGCATCCTATGGGATAAATAATGTGGAGAGTAAAGACATATGTACTTAAAATTCAGAATATGGAAGAGAAGAAAGAAATGAGGGGGAAATATACAGATGAACTTGGTATAAACACAGTGCATGGCACATATGCCCAATACAAGTGGTTTCTAATAGGACTAGTTGTCACTAACCAGTTAACTGACTTAACTAATCCAGAAAAATTTTCTTACTGACCTGATGTACCTTCTCTGTGTGAAGTACAGAAGTACAGTTTCTTCTTAAGAGGACTGAAAATAAATGAATTTGTTTCCAAGATAACTTATTCACTACTAGCTAAATGCAAAGGTTTTCATCCAAAGAAGCCTCAGCATTCAATATCACAACAGTTAGCATCTGGTGCATATAAAGTCTCTATGTTGATTCTCTCCAATGATTAATATGACAAGAATGTTGGTTTTCTGGTGGGACAAATAAACAACACACACAGTACAATACAGATCAGCGTCCTATCTGGGGTATGAGTACACGTACTCAAACTGACTTGAAACGGCCAACTAGGGCAACTCAGTTGTGAAATAGTTTCCATATATATATAATATATATATATATATGCATTCCGGCTAGTTCTCCACCAAAGTGGGGAGCCATTTCCTAATCAGTTGAATGAAATTTCACTTACCAAAACCATTGATTATAGTTGCTTCCAAACTTATTTATTGGTTGTGTATTTGCCTAAATTTGTATATTAGCAGGCATACACTTCTAACTTGTAGGTGGTGGGGAGGAAGAGGAAAAATCCTATGCGAGTACTGTTTGTTCTACAATGGTGCTAATCTCTGAGCAAAATGATGAATTGTTTCACCTTATTTAAAAAAAAAGAGTTTAAGATAGTTATCTATATGTCTGTGTATCCCCTTTGAGTGTTACATGTTATACTTTTGCTTTGATGTAAAGTCAAACCTAACATGAATCTGTTCTGAACCATAATCGCTATTTAACTCAAAATTAACTAGAATTTGACCAGAGAAAAATGGACAAAACTGGCATGACCATTATTTAAGTACAGAGTTTTAATGCAGCATGATAACGAATGGGGAGGGAAATAACTTTAGTGGATGCCTAACCTCAAATATCTTGCAGAATATGTCAAAAAGTGAAAGGACTGGTAACTTTATTGAGTTTCCACTGTAGATTTGAGACTTGTCAATAGCAAATCATTTTTGTATTTAAAATTTTTGTACTGATCTGAAAAAAAGTCTTATTAAATATCTTTAAAAGTACTCTTCTTCTTTTGCTTTTCTTTCTCAGTATTATTGGAGTCACACACACTCTCTCAACATGGTCCAAGTCTGACGTGTATGGTGGGTGTAGTGGAGTTCTTCATCCAATTCTGACACTAGTCTGGTTTTCTCCCTCTGTTAAACTGGTATAATAATACTTGATTGGTTCCCTTAGAGAGTTGTAAGGAAAGTTTCCGTAAGCCTTAAGTACTAATATAAATGTGAGTTTATATTGATTCCCCCCATTATGAAAGACTTCTGGGTGAAAAGCCCCCATTTCTAATTTTTTCTGTGCTATTTTATTTTGCAATTCATAAAAGAAAAAGAGAATGTGACACAGAAATAGGTCTACTTTAAGGCAGCCACTAATTTTAAGAATTGTTTCTTCCTAGAGAGACCCATTTTCACTTTGCCATTATGATGTCCAGTTCTGCATAACAAGACCATTTCCATGTCCTGATACACAGCCTCATACTAGCACTGCTTTTTAACAGTCAATAGGATAAACACTAGAAAGAGCTGCCAAGGGAATTTATGGATCAGTGGTCCCTAGAAATTTTTAATATGAGACTAATTTCCCTACATGAAGGCAGAAGATCAAACTAGATGACCGTATGGTATCCTTTCTTTTTGCATTCCTTCATTTTATGATACATATATTTTTTAGTTTGGCACCTAGGTGGCACAGCAGATAGAACGCTGGACCTGGAGTCAGGAAAACTCAGCCTCAGACACTTACTAGCTGTGTGACCCTGGACAAGTTATTTAATTCTCTTTGCCTCAGTTTCCTCATCTGTAAAATGAGCTGGAGAAGGAAATGGCAAACAACTCCAGTATCTTTGCCAAGAAAACCCCAAAGGAGGTCACAAAGAGCCGGACACAACTGAAATGACTGAACAACCCTAAAATGAAAAAATGGAAATTTTTCACATGACTGAAATAAAAGTGAAACAAATGCCCTGAAAACACAAGGGCACATTGTCAAGATCACCTTAACCCCTACTTGTCCCTTTGCACTTAAAAAGTATTCTCCACTCAGCTATGACTCGGAATATAGATAACTGATCCTGGAAATAAACATTAAGGATGAATAATCAAAGACAACAGCAAAAATGTTCCACACGTACCTCTGATCAAATTACCTTGTGCCTGGCGTAGATGACTGGCTTCTGAAATAACGTAAAACCTCCCGAATTCAGTTCGTCAATAAGCTTTTGTTAAGCACCCACCACATGCCAAGCACCATATGCCTAAAATGCAGGATAATTTTAGGAAGGTCAGTTAGAAATAAAAAAAGTTCCATATTTCAAAATTTTTTTTAAATGTAAAGGTTTTTCTTATTTCCACATACATATAATTAACCATAACCAAGCAGAGCCTAACTCAGTTGGTAAAAAATGTATATTAATGGTTATGAGATTGAAGATCCTATTCCTTCCCCTCCCAGATTGATATCTTTGTGATTAACTTTCGTCAATCATTGAACAGTCATTGAACAGGTGTGGTCTTAGACAAACTGAGACCTGGGCAAGAGCTTAACTTGGAAAGGTCAAGGTCACCCACTATATCCTGGGTTTGACCTTTGTCTTGCCACAGAACTTGGATGGCGCTGGAGGAGAGACTGAGGCTGCCTCCGCTCATCGCATTCACAAGCAAGTGAAGACCTCACCCTTGTGATGGCATCGGTGCTCTTCTATAACAAAGGACCGTGGAACAACAATATCGTTAGCCCTGTCAATTTTCTGGCCATAGACTGTAGTAGTTATGATCTCATTTTACAAATGCCTTTGGTTTTTAAGTAAACAAGATAGATTAATGAAAATTCAGAATATTAAGAAGCAAATGTACTGAAAATATAAATACCTTTCTTTAAAAGCTATCTTGAAAGCATCATTTGAACTCTGACTTTTTCCTTTACAACAATCTCACGTTTATACCACAATTACTCAGCTATGTCTTGGGAGTACAATCCATTACTTGTACTACAAGACCACTTCATGTATAAAGCCCTAATGAGAGTGGACAGGGGCATCTTTTTATCTACAAAGATGGAACCTTTGTTTTCTATATGCAACGTAAAGTGAATGGGACCAAGTCGGCAGAAGATGCAATATCTCTCATAGTGGAATTTATAATCTAATGAGTACAGACCGACCGGTGATATCAAATTCAAATAGAAACAGGGGGCACTAAACCATACATCATGATCCCTCCAGGTTGCATATTGACTTATAAAACCACATATTCACATGGTTTTATTATATTTTTACTTATTTTGTTAAATATTTCTCAATTATACTTTAATCCAGTCTGGCCATACTCAATAGAATGAGGGCCATATGCAGGCTTCAAACAGCATATTTAATGCCACAAACACATGTAAAAAAATCTATACATCTATATGTATGTGTGTATCTATTTATACACACATACACACATGTATACACACATATTATACAATGATAGTATGATTTCAAGGTAATGCATATGCAAATTAAAGACATTAGGCTGCCAGCTGTACAGTTTACCTAAATATCTGGAATTTGTAGTAAAGAAAAAATAATTTGTCAAAGGATCTGTAGAAGGATGGGAGATTGGACAGGATCGACTCCTGTTGGGATTCCAGGGCCTCTCTGAAAGACCTCCATGAGGTTTGGTCATTCTGGAAATGCTTTCTAGAGGAGCCTTCCTCTCCTCCTCATCTCCTGCTCCACAGAGGTCTTCTTCTCCTAGGGGATAAGGGTTTGAGCTTCAGAACAGAAAATGTGGTCCCTGGCCACCCTTTGGCTGACCTGAACCAGATGAAAATGTAATTGGGAAATATTTAAGAAATAAAAATGCAACAGGACAGAGGTAATGTTAATAAGTGGTTTTCTAAGTTAATGTGCAGCCTACAGGGATCTTCTAGGTATGATATAGTGCCCTCCTCTTCTATTTGAGCTTGACACATCTTCTCTTTAGATGGAAATCCCAGAAGTAAAATGTCTATGAAAAGTCTTTCATCCCAAATGGGGTCACCCAGAGTCAAACACGACTGAAAGCAGTACAACAGCAAAGTCAGATCTATTAAAAAAAACAACATTTTGGGAGGGGTGCAAAGAATGGATTGGAGAAGGGAGGCATGGCTCCCTTAAGAACGTTGTGTGTGTTAGGGATGGTGCACACTAGCACGCAGCGCACTGGTGTCCCCCTGGGATCAGAGATCAAGTCATCATTCTTTCCTACACTCACACATCCTCGCATACACCATCTCCCACACTCATAAGGTCAGCATACACACTCATTGAACCCCTTTTTCATTCTTTTATTCCCGTTAATCTTTTCCTTATGTGCCCTTGATGAAACTTCTCCCCATACCATACACCAACTGTTAGCTCTTGTACAACTTACATTATTAGCTCCGTGAGGGAGCTTTTAGCTTATACTCGTTTCCTCAACACTTAGCACGGTGCCTGGCATATAGTAAGCATTCAACAAACGCTTGTTCTACTGCATCATTTCTCCCAAACCTCACCAGCTCACAAAAGCCTGAGCAACTGTTGGTGGAGTTGTGAACTGATCCAACCATTCTGGAGAGCAATTTAGAACTATGCCCGAAGAGTTATAAAGCTGTGCATACCCTCTGATCTAGCAATAGGTCTGTATCCCAAAAAGATTTTTTTTAAAGCGGGTTGTGTATGTATGTGTGTGTGGGGGAGGCCCTACTTGTACAAAAGTCCTTTCTGTGGTAGCTAAGAATTTGATATTGGGGGGATGCCCATCAATTAGGGAATGGTTGAACAAGGGTAAACAATGGTATATGATTGTAATGGAATATTATTATCTTATAACATAATAAGCAGGATGATTTCAGAAAAACCTGGAAAACTTACATGAACTCACACAAAGTAAAATGAGCAGAACCAGGAGAACAGTGTATACAATGTATATAACAGTGTATACAGTAACAGCAACATTGTATGGTGAAGAATTGTGAATGACTTGGCTGTTCTCAGTGATAAAACGATGCAAGACAATCCCACAGGATTCACGTAGAAAAATGTTATCCACCTCCAGAGAAAGCACTGATGTTGTCTAAATACTAAAGCAGGCTATTTTTCACATTCTTTTTTTTTTGTCCTAATCTTCTTGCACAAAATGACTAATACAGGAATATTTTATATGATTGCACATATATAACTTATGTCAGATTGCCTATCTCAGGGAGGGGGGAGGGAAAGGAGGGACAGAATTTGGTATTTAAAACTTATAAAAGAATGTTAAAAATTATTTTTATATGTAATTTGGGGAAAATAAAATATTATGTAAAAGTTAAAATGAAAGTATGAATAATGCAAAAACAAAACAAAACTCCTTCCCTCACCCACCTAGGACAATTTCCAAACTCCAAAATGTCTAATGCCGACCCTCAGACTACTTCTAGCCCCTATCACATGGTCTGCTGTTTACAAAAAGAATGGTACGCACTAGAAAGAGATGCAATGAAAATGACAGTTCAATTTCAGACATACTGAGTTTGAAGTATTGATTGAGAGACAGGGAATCAATGGTAGGTCAGCTGCAGAGATGTAGATGTGGTAATAATTAGTATAAAGAGGTCACTGAGGCCATGAGAGTAAAAAGACATCCAGCTGACCCACTGATATAGGCCACAGAAGAGAATATTTAGGGGGCATAGGACTATTGTCATCATTTATTTGAAGAGCTATCATCTGCCTCAAAAGGCAGAACTGGGGGCAATAGGTAAAGGCCACACAGACAGATTTCATCATGATGTGAAGGAAAATTTCCTAACAATCAGAACTGTTCAAAAAGTAGAACTGGATGACTTCTCTCTGCTTCATGAAGTCTTCAAACAAAAGTTGACTTTTGCTTGAAGCAATTCTTACCCAGGTTATCCTAGACAATCTTTGAGGTCCCTTCTGGAATTATGGGATTGGATAATACTTGGGCCTTAGTACTCACTTGATCTTGCTTCTATGTGGAGATTCCCAAAGCGTCATTTGACCTTGTCTGGTTTTGACTCTCAGATCTGGCTTTCTTCAGTCTGGTTCATTCCATCAGCTCAAATCCCAGTTAAGAAGCAAGTAGTTTAAAGAAGTCCCTGGCAATTTTCTTTTTCTTTCTTTTATGAATTCCTTCTTCATACAGAACATTAAACTTCACCTTAGCACTGTTGAATTAGCACTAACTTTAATTTTTTAACCATGTTTTGGGAAATAGCAGTTTCTTGGATTAAAAATAATCATTCTGAATTTAACAAACCACAACAATAAAAGATACTGCCATATACATGGTAGAAGAGTAAAGGATCAAATGAGGAACCAACAATAAATGATTACATAGGCGCTCTTTGTTTTTTTGGCAGCTCAGTCTCTAGGTTCTCCCTCTCCCATAAATCCTTCCCCAAAAATAAAAAGGGAAAAATCCAAGCCATACAAGTAATTATGGTCACTCATTTGCCACATTCCAAAATGTGTCTCATTCCATACCCTAGCTGCATCACCTCCCTCTCAGGAGGTGGGTAGCACGCTTCGGCATCTGGAATCACAGGTGGTCATTGCAATGATCAAGGTTCCTAAGTCTTTTCAAGCTTTTTTGCTTAGTAAATTGTTACTGTTCTATCCCTTCACTCTGCGTCATTTTACACAAGTCTTCCCATTTGTAACTACCCTTTCTGTCATTTCTTTCAGACCAATAGTCTCCTATGATGCTCATTTAATGCCAATGTTGCTTCTCATGCCTGATTGCAAAGAACAAAAAGTTAGTTGCATACTTATTTTGTTGACACCCATGATTCCTCAGAAAAGACCTTTGATGAACCCTGATTTTTTGATACTTTCCTATCTGATATAGTAAAAAATAAGAAGAAACAAACAAAACATTTTATTTCTTTGTTTTAAAAAAAAGTTACTACCTAATCAAACCACAAGGAAATTCAATCCACTAACTTCTGGGAGTAAATGTAATCAGACTGAAATCCCTCGGAAGAAATCACAGCAGCCCACTTTACAATCTTGTTCCCTAAGCGCCTATTGTGAGCTGTTGAAACACAGGACCCTCTACTAATAATTTCCTTTAAAGCATCCAGGTCCCTCAACTTTTCCAGGGATTTTTCCTTATCCTCTCATTACATATAAAAATAGATTTTACTAGACTCAAAAGTACACTAAAATCAAACTTTGTGGATCATGTTGAGACCTACTTTTCACATCTTGTCAAAACTACCAAAACCAAAGAATTAATTTAGTGATGAGTATAGCCAAGTCGAATCTTATTTGATAAGTGAACAATTGGCAAGACTTTTCACCTGTGCTCTTCATTCATTTATTCATTTAAAAGTGATGAAAGACCAAAGCTGATGGCATCTATACAATTCTGCACAAGCTTGCTATTTATGTCTTTCCTAACTGAACATCATCCATTCTTGCCATGTTCGAGGCCAGACCTGTGTCACCACCAGCAGGAATTTCCAATGGTCCTCAGGCATCTGCTCATTGCTCAGACCACATTTTTTACTGAATGAAACAAAGGTGATTTGCACTGTACCATCCACATTCAATCACCTTTACATGAGTTGTTTTGTACTGACTATGATTTTGCACAGCTAAAATGCTCTCCACAAAGAAACTCCTAAGAATTCAGGTCTGCATCTTATCACCTTAGAAAAGTCAAATGAGGGGAGGAGCCAAGATGGCGGAGTAGAAAGACTCATGTATGCTAGCTCCGAACCCACAGCCCATAAATTTCCTGTAAAAAGAACTCCCCACAAATTCTAGAGCACTGCAAGCTGTGCAGAAATGCAGTGGAGGAGATTTCCATTCCAGAGAGCCCTGGAAAGCTGTCCACAGGGGTCTGTCGCGCTCCGGACAGCGGAGCCCACCCCTGCACTGCCTTGGCCATGCGGCCCCAGAGGCGCAGATAAGAGCAGGCTTCAGGGACGGAATCTCCACCAGCCACGAAGGTCCCTCCACCCACAGGCGCTTCAGGTCAGTGTGAGAGATGTCTGGGCTGGCCGAGAGGGGAGTGGGTGTCTCCGTGACTCGGGCCCCCTTGGGAGGCAGCAGCAGAGGGAGTGGCAGAGGAAGCAGCAGCCCGGCACTCCCCAAGCAGGCAAGAGCTCCATTGTTGAAGGTCTCTGCATAAACCCCCTGAGGGAACTGATCCTGGGAGGCGGCCCTGCCCCCATCTGAGCACCAGAACTTAAGCTCACATTGAATAGCAGCTGCGCCCACCACAGAAAGCCCTGAGGCTGGGGAGTAGCATTTGAATCTCAGACCCCAAGCACTAGCTGGGCAGATCTAGGTGGGGGTGGACAGGAATCTCAGAAGTCAAGTAACTGGCTAGGAAAATGCCCAGAAAAGGGAAGAAAAATAAGACCATAGAAAGCTACTTTCTTGGGGGACAGATGTTCCTGCCTTTCATTTCTGATGAGGAAGTACAATGCTTGCCATCAGGGAAAGATGTGGAGGTCGGGGCCTCTGTATCCCAGACATTCCAGGGGGATGTCCGGTGTGCTCAGGCCATGGAAGAGCTCAAAAAGGATTTTGAAAAGCAAGTTAGACAGGTGGAGGAAAAACTGGGAAGAGAAATGAGAGAGATGCAAGAAAAGCATGAAAAATGGGTCAATACCTTGCTAAAGGAGACCCAAAAAAATGCTGAAGAAAATAACACCTTGAAAAATAGGCTCACTCAATTGGCAAAAGAGGTTCAAAAAGCCAATGAGGAGAAGAATGCTTTCAAAAGCAGAATAGCCAAATGAAAAAAGAGGTTCAAAAGCTCACTGAAGAAAACAGTTCTCTCAAAATGAGAATGGAACAGATGGAGGCTAATGACTTTATGAGAAACCAAGAAATCACCAAACAAAACCAAAAGAATGAAAAAATGGAAGAGAATGTGAAATATCTCATTGGAAAAACAACTGACTTGGAAAATAGATCCAGGAGAGACAATTTAAAAATTATGGGACTACCTGAAAGTCATGATCAAAAAAAGACCCAAACATCATCTTTCATGAAATTATCAAGGAAAACTGCCCTGAGATTCTAGAACCAGAGGGCAAAATAAGTATTGAAGGAATCCATCAATCACCACCTGAAAGAGATCCAAAAAGAGAAACTCCTAGGAACATTGTGGCCAAATTCCAGAATTCCCAGGTCAAGGAGAAAATATTGCAAGCAGCTAGAAACAATTCCAGCATTGTGGAAATAAAATCAGGATAACTCAAGATCTAGCAGCTTCTACATTAAGGGATCGAAGGGCGTGGAATAGGATATTCCAGAAGTCAAAGGAACTAGGACTCAAACCAAGAATCACCTACCCAGCAAAACTGAGTATAATACTTCAGGGGAAAATATGGTCTTTCAATGAAACAGAGGACTTTGAAGCATTCTTGATGCAAAGACCAGAGCTGAAAAGAAAATTTGGTTTTCCAACACAAGAATGAGAAGAAGCATGAAAAAGTAAACAGCAAAGAGAAGTCATAAGGGACTTACCAAAGGTGAACTGTTTACATTCCTACATGGAAAGACAATATTTGTAACTCTTAAAACTTTTCAGTATCTGGGTAGTTGGTGGGACCACACACACACATATGTGCACACACACACGTACACGACACACACACATACACACATGCACGCACATACAGAGACAGAGAGCACAGAGTGAATTGAATAGGATGGGACCATATCCTAAAAGAAATTAATCTAAACGGTGAGAGAGAAATGTAGTGGGAGGAGAGAGGGTGAAATGGAATGGGGTAAATTATATCTCATTCAAGAAGCAAGCAGGAGACTTTTTAGTGAGGGAAAAAAGAGGAGAGCTGAGAAAAAAACATGAAGTTTACCCTCATCACATTCGACTAAAGGAAGGAATAAAATGCACACTCATTTCGGTATGAAAACCTATCTTACAATACAGGAAAGTGGGGGAGAAGGAGATAAGCAGGGTGGGGGGGATGATGGAAGGGAGGGGAATGGGAGGAGGGAGCAATTTGAAGTCAACACTTGGGGAGGGACAGGATCAAAAGACAGAATAGAAACAATAGGGGGCAGGACAGGATGGAGGGAAATAGTTAGTCTTACACAACACGACTGTTATTGAAGTCATTTGCAAAACTACACAGATATGGCCTATATTGAATTGCCTGCCTTCCCAAAGGGAATAGGTGGGGAGGGAGGGATGGGGAGAATTTGGAACTCAAAGTTTTGGGAACAACTGTTTAGTACTGTTCTTGCTAATAGGAAATAAGAAATACAGTTAATGGGGAATAGAAAGTCATCTGGCCCTACAGGACAAAAGAGAAGATGGGGACAAGAGAAGGGAGGGATGACAGAAGAGAGAGCAGATTGGTGATAGGGAAAATTAGAATGCTCAGTGTATTGGGGTGGGGCGAGGGGATAAATGGGGAGAAAATTTAGAACCCAAAATCTTATGAAAATGAATGCAAAAAGTTAAATAAATAAATTTATGTTAAAAAAAAAAAAGTCAAATGACCTGTCCAGACTCACACAGCTAGTATGTGCCAGAGATAGGACCTCAATTCAGGTCTTCCTAAGTCAGAGTCCAGCTCTCTAACACTGTGCCCCTCCCAATATGACTTTATGATTTGCTTAGTGTGACTTATTACAGGAAACAAAGGCTTGAAATTTAGCTCTGGAAATGATCTTGAAGGCTATTTTGCCCATCATCACAGATGAAGACCTAGAAAGGTTAAAGAAAAAAAATCAACACTCCAAGGGTCACACTTTTATTCATTGTAACAGCAAGGACTCTGGCATATACAAGATAGCCTACTGTACAGGTTCTTCGATCTGCTTTTTTAAAAGGAAAGCAACTGTTGATGGGTCAACAATGTACTTTAATCAAGCACATATATCATTCACCTGGTTAAGGGGAAAAAGTCAGCACCCTGAACTTTAGAGAAAATACAAACAGAGAAATAAAGATCAACAAACAGGGTTATGATTCCAATTGACCTTAAACAATACATACATAGTTACCAGAGAGAGAAGCACCAACATCTGGGTTTTCAAAGCTGGAGGGCTCCTTAGTGGCTTCCCACAGTCTCATCTGGCACACAGACCTTCTTCCAAAAGCAAAGCCCCAAAGTAAAACTTCACCTCAGAGTATTTATACACTTTTCAGAGCTGAAGGGCAGGACCCTCTCATCCAGTGTCTTAACAGAAATTAACAAAAGGTATTTGAGATCTATTAATGGGTTGGGAAGATCTAATTAACATTACACTCATTCAACAAGTATTAATTAGCCACCCACTATGTGCTAGGGGGGCCTAGAGTGTAATGCTCCTAGTATGTGCTAGAAGGTAGAGATAAAAAGACAAAAAAGAAATACTCCTTGTCCTCAGGTACATATATTCTAATGGAGAGTGCTGTTCACAAAATTTTTTTCCATAGCACAGTACTCCTTGAGCAAACTGAAATGTTTAAGTTGACAAAAAAAATGTTCCTCATTCCAAGCATTCCCTTATCCAAATCTAAGGATTTCTCTGTCTCTCAACCCCCTCCCCATCCTTTCACCCTCTTCTTTCTTTACTTTCCTAGGGTTTAAGGGGGAGGTCTGCTTGTATTGATAGAGCCATATTTGACCTTAAGTGGGCAGAAAATTACACTTGGGGACAGGAGCTGGGGCATTTGAAAGTCTTGGAATATAGGGAGGACTTTCATGACAGACTTAGTGAAGCTCCTGCCAGTCTAGTGTGCCATGGTGTACTCTGACTGGCACAGTTGAAAGAGCCTTGGACCATAAGTCACAAGAGAACTGGGTTTGAATGACAGTTCTTTTCATTTACTATGTAAACATGGAATCTTGCTCTGGGCCTACATTAGGTCACTTCTCTGATAGTTTATGTTCAATATTGAAAAGAAATGAGATGCTTGTAGGTCATTCATCAGTTAAGAAAATTTAGCCACAGTAGAAGGACGTTCAACAAGGAGATACGTTGAAGACATACTAAGATGACTAATGATGCTTCCCTTCCTCTGAGTTGTCCAAGTTGGAGTACCACTGAAGCAATACTAATGTAAGCTTCTCTTGGCAATTTCGCACTCAGGCAACCAGACATTAAGGTTAACAGGTCAAGTCACTGGTTCCTGTCTCCAGGGTGGTTTCAATACTTTCAAAGGAAAAACTAGCCTAATTTGCATGAGGATGGAGGTTTAGGATATTGCTTCTACCTCACATGAACAAGTCAATTAACTCTGAGCTTTAGTTTTCTCATCTGTAAAATTGGTATAATATCTGTATGAAACCTCTCAGTGTTGTTATATGTTTGTTATATGGGTCTAATGAGATAATATAAGTAAAGTGCTTTCCAAGTCTTCTATAAATGAGACATAAAAATGCAAATGCTATGTAAATGACAGCTTAGTATTGCCTCTTCTACTTCGATAAGATGTTCTTTCAGTGAGTCCTTAGAAGTTAGAGTCCCCAGTGAAATTTCTCAGGGATACTGATTCTTGTTTCTCCATAATATTCCCATTTGACTTAAATGCCAAAAAATATGTGACACATTGAATAAGCTTCCTTTCTCCTTTTAACTCTCAAGACATGAAGGCTCCTTCCTGGCTTCTTTGCCCCCACTTTTATCCTCTAAATTCCTCATTCTATTTTTCTAAAGAACATTGTAATAGGCCAAGGAACCCAGTTAGCCCAGGCCATGCAAGTCTAGGGGATTTGCAATAAACCAACTATCTACCTTTCACCATTTTGTATCATCCTTGGACCTTGCTCCCTTGGAAGTATTTCTCTCTGTATTTGCACAACTCACGTGTTTTCCCATTTTGGCCTTTCTTAAAAAGGCTGAGTCCTCATTGCAACTGGCCAAGCCTTAATGCTTATGGGTGTTGTTGTAGTTTTTATGTTTCTTCTTTGTTGGACCATTTGTAATGAGAGAGGATGATTCAAGGAAAAACGTGAAGGACTCAGAGTCAGAGGCTCAAGTCTGAATCCTGACTGCCTGTATGTATTACCTGTATGGCCTTGGACAAATCACTTTACTACTCTGTCTCATTTTCTTTATTTGAAAATATTGGTGGGAGAGCCTATTAAATGACCTCTATACTCCCAAGTCTAAATCTGTGATTTTATGATTTGTATTGATTGAAGCTCCTTGAATACATATAAAAAGCTCCCCTTGAGATGCTTTTTCCAAGGCAATCAGCCCTACCTGTACTCAGTGGGCCTTACCTCCCTCTAAGTGAGAACCTGAAAAGGTCAGCCTAAGAAGGCCAAGGACTCCCATTGCATCCTGGGCTGTCTCCAGTCATCCTGATGAATATCTGATCACTGGACTCTGACGGCTCATGAGGAGAAAGTGAGGTTAGTGACCATGCACAGCCCTCCCTCATTCAAAAGCAAGTCATATCATTATTTCTCTGATGTCATGGTCTTCTTCGAAAAGGAAGGACAAACACAACAACTCAGACAACAGATTGACATTGACATCTGTGCCAGAGGTCAGGAATTCCGGGACCTGAGATTGACTTATATGGCTTATCCATTTTAATCTCATTACCATGATGTTAACTCAGGCCTTGACTGAGGCCATTTCTCTCAGTCTCTTCTCCCTTCTGCTTGGGTTTGGAAGACAGAGTACCAAACTTCTCCTTTATAGAAGGCAGAAACTGAAATTCTGGCCTTACTCTAGAGAGAGAGTGCTCCAGTATACCCCTAAGGAGCCAAGGCAGGACTAACTATGGGTAGAGAAAGGAGGAACTGTGGAAGGGCATCGGCTCTACAGACTTTTCATGGCAAAAGATCTGTATTGAGAGAAATGCTAAGAAAAAGTCAGTTGTTTCCCCATATTCTCTTCCTGGTGCCTATACATCCACAGACGCTATAATATAATCTGCTGTTTGGTTACTCAAATATTTCTAATAAACTGAATTTTGCCTCAACCACAAAGAGGCTAGCGGTTAACTAGTGATTAGATATAAATATTAAATTTAGACAGAGAGCCTAACCTGTGCCTAAACGTTAAACATTTTCTAACTGGGGGTTCAAAGCAGTTTTTCTTTTAAAATAAATTCTTGAAAGATGACGATCAGGGTACTACATGGGTCTTAATTGCCAATAGACTTAAAATGGGCTAATTATTGTAACAGTATTACATTACCTTGGGTAGAAAGTTCAGAGCTCTATTCAGAAACCAAGTTAGAGATGATGAGTTTGGCCCAGAGTAGAGCCAAGTATTCGGATACATGCTGAAGTCCTCACTGCCAAGATCAGAAGAGCTGAGAACTCTTTGATTTTCCTTGGTTTCCGTCTCATACCTAATTCTCAGCTACGGGGATTTAGACCAACAATGGGGCTGTCACGTGTTCTCAGCCAGGATAACGATCCTAGACAAACTCCTCAATTATCTCTTATTGCCCTAAGGAAAGCCACGGCAGCGATGGCGTCACGGCGGCAGCGATGGCGTCACGGCGGCAGCGATGGCGTCACGGCGGCAGCGATGGCGTCACGGCGGCAGCGATGGCGTCACGGCAGCGATGGCGTCACGGCAGCGATGGCGTCACGGCAGCGATGGCGTCACGGCTGCGCAGCCCGGCGCCGCGGGACCCCGTCCTCCTCGAGTCACCCTCGCGCTCCTGCTCCTTGCTCCCCAAGCGACGCCTCCTCTCTCTGGTCTTCGAGAGGACGTCCAGGGAGTTTCCCGCCTCCAAGCTCTGCAGCCATCCGTGAGGAGCCAGGCCAGCCCCACTCCCTGCCCCTGAGGCCAAGGGTGGAAGTCAAGAGGGCAGCTCACGAAGCACCCATGAAGCGCTCTGGGTGCGAAGCGCTGGGGGAGGGAGATAAAGTCCGTGCCCTCACAGAGCTCCCCATCGGAAAGGGCAGACAACGCGAACACAAGCGCACGCCACCGGGCTGCCCATCCGCCGGGTGGGAGAGGACGGCCCCCGGGGAGGCACCACATGAGGACAGCCTCCGGCCCGCGCATGCTCACCTCTTACGGTGAAGCTAGGGATGCGCACGGCACCCACGTGGGCCGCCTTTTTTCCCGCGGCCGTGTCCCTTTAAAACTGGAGGAAAAAAGAAGCCTCTCTCCTCTTTACAGCACTTTCGACAAATACTACTTTTTTAAACAAATCGAGAGTTAACAAAATTTCGTAGGATATTTAATAAACAAACGTCTGTAAACGACATCAGTTTCTTCCGCATGATTTATTTTCTTCTTCCTCACCCTCACTGTAGAGGTTCTCTTCTTTTAACGTGCGTGTGGAAAGTGCGGGCAGCTGTCAGCCGGCCAGGACGGGGCGGGGCCAGGACGGGGTGGGGCCGCAAGGGGGCGGTCCCAGGAAGGGCGGGGCCAGGAGGGGGCTTCTGCGCCTGCGTAGTAAGTGTCTCCCGGGAGGAGCCGGAGCGGGGCTGGCAGCCTCTAGAGCTGGTAGGTTCCGGACTCCGCGTGCTTGCTGCACCCGGTGGCGAGAGACGCTGCGATCGCATCCCCGGGCGTCCGCGGAGCGAGCATGGCCGACGACCTGGGAGACGAGTGGTGGAAATCGGAGGCGGCCGGAGGCGGCGGCGGCAGTGCAGGTACCCCCGGCCCCAGCGCCTCTCCCCCGGCTTCTCTTCTGTGCCGTCTGCGCGACTCTTCCGTTCTCCCCAGCTTGGACGAGGCGGACAGCACGTGGCGTGCACCCGGCTCTGTCCTGGGAGCCCCTGGAGTGGGAGACTCTGTACCCGCGTGGGCCTTTAATCAGTGTGCATTAGCTGAATTGATGTTGTGTCCGGTGTGGAGGTGCCCTTCCCCGCGCTCTCAGAGGTGCTCCGCTGTCCCAGGGACGCTCCCGGAGCTCGTAGAGGTTCCCAGAGCCCTCTCCCCATCACGAGGACGATCCTGGAGGTGTGCTGGGGTTTGCGGACGTCCTGTGTCCCCAGGGTAGAGTGAGAGAGTGGGCCAGGCCTGTCAGTGGCCCTCCTTGCTCCGTGTGGGATGTGCTTTTTCTGTTTCTTTGGACTCCATCCTGTCTTACTGTCTGGAAAGTGAGATGATAACGGCACCCGTCCCAGCGATTATCGATAACCGTGGCTAGGATTTACATAGCGCTTTAAGATTTGGAAAGAGCCTGGCCTGGGTTTTCTGAGCGCGATAACCCATTCAAAGGGACTTGCAAGCCTTAAAGTGCCATGTAAATTTTGGGTGTCATCCGGTGGGCGCACTCAGGTGCCTTGGTTATTTTATTTTTTAAATGAGCGGTTTGGACTCAGGGCCTCTAACCATGCTGTAACTCAATGATGGCATGATCTATGATTTTAAAATAGCAGCGTCTACTTTTTAAATAGTATTTAAAAAAATACTGTATGATGGCAACTGATAATGACCTAGTACTTTACTATCTGCCAGGCTTCCAAACCTGTTGAGGTAGGTGCTTTCAGTTTTAATATCTTTTTTTAAAGGATAAGGAAACTGAAGGCATGCTCTATAATTTACCTACAGTTAGGTAGCTGGAAGTGCTAGACTGGAATTTGAACTCAGGCCCTGATTCCCAATCCAGTCCTCTTCTCATTACAACACAGCTGTTTTGACTCATTAGCAAGAGCAGGAGACCTTTGGTGTTTTTTGTCAAACCAGTACAGGCTGACGGTTACCTAAGAAGTGATGTACTGTAGTGATAACCACATTTCCATATGCTTTAACATCTACAAAGTGCTTTCTTAGCCAGAACCTTATGTGGCAGCCTAATAGGGTGGAAAAAGCAAAACCAAAAAACCCAAACCCTTTGACTTTTGAATCAGAGGACTTGGATTCAGACCTCAGCTCTGATTTCTCTGTAACCTTTGGCAAAATACTTAATCTTTATGGACCTCATCTTTAAAATGAGATATTGGAACTATATCCATCAGTCAACATTTTTTAAGTACCTACTATGTTCCAGGCACTGGGTTAAGTACTGGAGATACAAAGGAGGCAAAAGACAGGACCTAAGGAAGGAGGCAACAAATATATACAAACCAACAGGTTATATAAAAATATATAAACACATATGTGTGTCTTTATATCTATATATAATATACATGTATAGACATAGATATATAGATATACACACAGGATATAGATATACATACAGGATAAATAGGAAATAGTTAGCCAGAGAGAAGGCACTAGAATTAAGAGCAGTTGAGGCTTCCTGTAGAAAATGGGATTTTAGTTGGAACTTAAAGGAAGCCAAGGTGATCTGTAGTCAGAGTGGAAGGAAAGAAAACGTTCCATTCATGAGGGACAGTCAGAGAAAATGCCTGGAACTAAAAGATTCTTGTTCATGAAACTGCCTGATGGCTCTTGCCACTGGAATGTAAAAAGATCAGAAAGATTGGAGGGCTAGGGTACAAAGGACTTCAAACACCAAACAGAGCATTATGCATTTGTTCCTGGAGACAGTAGAAACCATTGGAATTTATTGAATAAGGGAGTGACATAATCCTTTGCTTTAGCCAAATCACCTTGGTTGACTGAATGGAGGATGAATTTCAGTGAGGAGAGACCTGAGGCAAGCAGGCTGTTACAGTAATCCAGGCTTGAGGTTGATGGGGCCCTGCACTAGGGTGGTGGTAGTGTCAAGGAGAGGCTCTGGAGTTGGAGGGTGTGAGAGAGTGAGAACTCAAGGATAAGAAATCTTAGATTCTGAGCTTGAGGGATTGGGAGGACTGTGTTGCCTTCTACAATAATAATGAAGTGGGGGTGGGGGGGGTGGATAGCCTCTAGAGAGAAAGATAATGAGTTCTGTTTTGGATGTATTGAGTTTAAGGTGTCTACTAGACATACAGTTTGAAATATCTGAAAAGCATTTGGAGATGGGAGGTTGGAGGTGAGCAGAGAAGTTGGGGTAGGATAGATAGACTTGAGATTCATCCGCATAGAGTGATTAAAATCGTGGGAGCGGATGAGATCACTGAGTGAAGTTGGTTGGTTGGTTGGTTGGTTGATGTCCTCATCACTGTGATAAAGTGAAGTTTCAGTGTGTCCCACTGTGGCTGATCAGACAAATAGGAGCTTGGAATGCTCTACCATAGGTTGGGCACAGATAGTCTGTGTGAATATTTGGGGTGGTTACTCCAAATTTGCACATCCTATGTTTCCTTTGGGCTGTCTCAAAGAGCACAGCACCCTTTCTGATGTGGACATGCCATGCTGAGCAGTTCTGTGCACAGTCAAATCCAGAGTTCTTGAGAGTAGCCTTGTATCACTTCTTACCACCATGTGAGTTCTCCATAAAATAGTCTTTTTGGCAAGTGTACATTTGGCATTCAAACAACCTGACCAGCCCATCAGAGTTGTGCCCTCTGAAGTTTGAATGCTTCGCAGTTCAACTCGAGCAAGGACTTCAATGTCTGGTACCTTATCCTGCCAGGTGATCCTCAGACTCTTCCTAAGACAGTTCAAATGAAAGCGATTCAGCTTCCTGGCATGGCGCTGGTAGACTGTCCATGTTTCACAGGACTACGACAATGAGGTCAGCACAATGGCTCTGTAGACCTTCAGTTTGGTAGTTAACCTAATACTTCTTCTCTCCTGAACTTTTCTTCATAGCCTCCCAAACACTGAGCTAGCTCTGACAATGTGTGCATCAACCTCATTGTCAGCATGTGCATCCCTGGAAAGTACACTACCAAGGTAAATGAACTTATCCACAGCATTCAAAACTTCTCCATTTGTTGTAACTGATGGTTCCACATATGGATGATGTTGTGGTGGCTGATGGAGCACCTGTGTTTTCTTGGTGTTAATTATTAGGCCAAAATTGGCACAGGCAGCAGAGAATTGATCCATACTTTGCTGCATCTCAACTTGAGGTTGCATTGAGTGCACAAACATCTGCAAACAGAAAATCATGCACCAACACTCCCTTCACTTTGGTCTTGGCTTGTAGCCTTTTCAAATTGAAGAACTTATCATCAGTACAGTAGTTGACCTTGATACCACGTCCATCCTCATTAAAAGCATTTGACAACATGGCTGAAAACATCATGCTAAAAAGCAGGGGAGCAAGTACACAGCCCTGTTTCTCTCCATTGGTGACTGGGAAGGCAAGAGAGCTCTGTCCATTATCCAGAACCTGGGCAAACGTGCCATCATAAAATTGACGTACAATATTGATGAACTTCTCCAGGCAACCAAATTTTGACTTAATTTTACACAAGCCCTCACGACTAAAATCGTCAAAGGCCGTGATCAGATCTACAAGCGTTGTATACAGACCTCTGTTCTGGTCCTGGCATTTCTCCTGGAGTTGTTGGGCAGCAAACACCATATCAACTGTTCCTCGGCCCTTTGTATGGAGAAAGAAGAGGGCCCAGGACAGAATACCGAGGGACACCTATGGTTAAAGAGCATGTTATGGATGAAGGTCAATAAAGGAGACAGTGAAGGAGAGGTCAGATAGGTAGCAGGAGAACCAGGAGATAGTGGTTGAATCCTAGAGAGACGAGAGTATCCAGGAGGAGAGTGTGATCAAGTGTAAAAGTTGCAGAAAGGTCAAGTAGAATAAGGATTGAGAAAAAGCCATTGGATTTGGTCTCTGAGTTCCATTGTAGTCTTGGATGTGATCCTATGCTACACCAGGAGTTACTACAGTTATGATGCCCATTTTTATAGTTGTGGAAACTGAATTATAAAGCTATTAAATAATTTGTAGATAGACACCCAATATTTGGTCAGAACTGGGTTTTGAGAAGAGGACTTTTTGACTTCAAAGTGCAAGTCAGCCAGCATTTAATAAGAGCTGTATCCACCACCACCCCCAGGTCCTTGAGTGTGGCCTACTGACTGAGTCCAACTTTTACAGAATAAATCCTTTTATTAAGGGGCCACACTTGAGGACCTAGAGGCCCCCATGTGGCCCCAAGATTGAAGGTTCTCTGCTCTTATGCTAGACACCATGCTAAGCACTGGCAATACAAATAGAAGTAAAAAGAAACAGTCACTACCCTAAAGAAATTTCCATGCTCTGATGAGGGAAGAAAACACATCCAAGGCCCTTGCTGGAGGGAGAGTTCCAGGCATGGGGTCAGCCAGTCAGAAGGTGGCTTGTCGTGGGCTGCAAGGGGACCACTGTCATTGGGTGGCAAAGTGTAAGGAGAAGAAGCTAGAAAGGGGCCAGATTATGAAGGGCTTTGAAAGTCAAACAGAAAGTTTTATGTTTTATGTTGGAGGCTATAAGAAATATGTTAAATCGAGTTATTTCTATTTTTAAATTTTGGCCTTATTAGCAGTGATTTATATATGCTTCCCAAATTTTACTTTGTTTTTTAGTAGAACACCTTAAGTTGCAGAAATTTTATGGTTTGGCCTTGCATATGGCCCAAATTGGACCTTACAAGCAGTGATTTATATATGTTCCCCAAACGGTAGGCAGCATTTTTCAATAGAACACTTTAAGTTGCAGAAATTCTGTGGTTTGGCCATGCAAATGATTTGGCAGCTGTTGCCTTTCTTTTTGTGTAGTGCCAACTGAAGTCCTTGTTGCAAAATAAAACACCTAGTAAAGTTCTCCCCTAACTGTATTTGGTTTTTAAAGTTTTAAGTGGTGCTTTGATAGGAAAACTGTTTTTGTTGCCCCAAGGATTTGGGGCTTCTGCTCTATAAATGAAAATTAATTTCTGTAGTTGAAAGATATCATTGTCATCTGGGATCAACATCTATGTCCTTTCATGATACTGTTGAAAGATGCCTCATGTATTTTTTCTAATTTCTTCCTAATATCAGGAAACACTCAGGAGGCCAGCTGTCTTCTTCAAATTATATTCCTTCAGTTTTGCCCAGTCCCTCAGGAGATGCATTAAATGTGGACTGCTACCTTCGCTCATTTTCCTTAAACCTGAACAACTTCAGTTTCAAGTGAAAGTTCAGTATTTTTAGTCTTGTTCTGAAGTTTGGCTCTATAACATGCCGTTTTTATATTCCTTGAAATGTATGAGTATATAAAATGCAGGTTCAGATTTAAAATGTTACAGTAGACTTTGATACCTGATAACGAAACCACAGCAAATTTTATTTTCAAAAACATTCATTGAACATTCATTGCCTGTCTGATCCAATAGTAGATGCTTCTAAATAAGTTTGTGAAAAGATACTCTATACCCTTGTGGAATTTGCTTTCTTAGATATAGATATATATTTGTGAATATGATTATATACAATAAATTTATTGAAACCAATAAAGATGCATACTTTTAATGACAAGTTTAAAGAAAAGAGAAAAGGCAAAGCATGTTACTAGTTTTTTTATTTTATTTTTAAAATTCTTCTACAGTGGATTTTGGAAAGGATGAGCTGAAATTAGAAGGAAGTTAAACAGGAGAGAAATAGAGGGTATTTTTTAGACTTAGATAGCAGGTAAATGAGAATATAGAGCAATGAAGGGGAAGGAGGGAGGGGAGAAGCTATTTTGACAATTGGTGGGACCCTGATTTCCAGAAGTGATTCAGGGTGGAAGAGACAGAGACATGAGAAGAAGGATGTGTCATTGTTCTCTCCCTACTTGTAGATTTCGTGGTAAATTTTTTTTTAGGTAGTAGGACAAATAAAAGGTACACAATGAACTTGTAACGAAATTAATTCTTTAAAGCATTTTTTTTAAAAACAAAGCTCCAGTTTAGATATATTATCAGTTGTTCTTGCTAAATTTATAGTAAACGTAGATTCTTTTATGTCTTGATAAAATTTCTCTTGTAACCCCTAAAGCCTATACTTTTCTAGATTAAAAACAAGTAAACAATTCATTACATCCATGGGGCTAAATGCGCTTTTTAAACCACTGCAAATTTTCTGAATGCTTTATTTAATGTCCTGTTTTTCCCCCCATAAAAACAGAATTTAAACCAACTACCCCTACAACACTAGACTACAACTGCTTTATGTTTTGCCAGCTTTCTCATCATTAACCATATTATTAAACTGTTAATGAATACTCATCTTTTCAAAAGGCTCCATAAACCCTCCTCAACTTGTTTACCTAGGTGGCCATTGATTCCAGGTGTTTTTGAGTAGGATAGAACACTTTGCAAGGATAATAGGAAGTTGAAAGAATTTAGTAATTACATTGTTTCAGACTTAAGTCTAACTTGCCTCTGATAACCAAGCTTTTCATCACTGGTCATTTCAGTTACATTAATAACATTCCAATTAAAAGACAAAACCTTTCCTTAAAAATTTTTGAATAGGGTAATTTTTTAGAAATCATAATATCATAATACATGTTGCAAATTACTGTTTATGAAGCACTTTACATTTGACCTTCACAACAATCCTGTGAGTTAGGGCCAGCAAGCCTTAGTCCCATTTTATAGATGAGGAAACTGAGGCTCTGAAGTGAAGTGATAGAGGTTAAACAACTGGAACTTGAACTCAGATCCATTCACTGCGCCTTCCATGTCATGAGGGCTGCCTTTCGCATAATTGTGACCCTGTAAACTTAAGGATGATGGCAGTCCAGTGTAGAAAGACTAGGTTTGTATGGATGTGTGTTTTGGTTTTTTTTTTAATTTTGGATTTATGTTAACACTTTAATCTAATGTTGCTTCCTGGTTTGTTTTTTAATTAGGCAGCTTTGTGTCAGTAGTTCAGAAGAATGTCTTTATTTTAATTTTTTATGGTGAAATCTCATTTTTCTAGAAACGCAAGACTGCACTGAATAAGGAAAGTTATTTTGTATTCATTTATATGGTGAAATGGCTCAAATCCTATTTCAGTGAACTCCACAATGCTTTATTATACAGGGTGTCCCAAAAGTCTTAGCGTAGTTTAAAGCTTTATAACTACCCTAAGACTTTTGATACCTTGTTTTTTCAAATGTTGTAGCATCCAGGATTGCTTGAAATAAGCAAGCTTTTCTGTGAAGTTTAGAAACAATTTTATACTACAGAAGTTATTGCATGGCATGTAACATAACGGGATGTGGCCGTCATTTCTAGTTTAAGATGAACTTATGCTTCTTTAACTGTTTACTCATGCAAAAAGTTGGTGTTTTTCTACTTAATTTTACTTATTTTTACATCAAATAGTTCATTCTTGTGACCCAGCTATTTATTTTGTTAGTTTGATATGTTTTTCCTTTGTAAGCCTGACTGCCCATGTATGAGGAGAAAGATGAAGAAAAGATTGGATTTCTTTTGTTTAAAGGATTCCCAGTATAGGAATTTTCTCTGCCAATCCAGAGGTCTCACATTTCTGACTTAAAAGGAATTGTCTGAGGCACAGAGAGGGTAAATATCTTACCTAGGGCAGCACAGCCAGAGCTCCGGATTTCCTGCAAGCCCTGGACTCTGCTGTGTGTGTTCCCTCTATAAACCTAATGAAGTGTGTGCATTGGGGATTGGAGGGGGAGGTTGATGGGTGAGGGAATCCCAAATCTCAAATACAAAATGCTCACCTATATAATACTTTATTAAAGTTACAACAGGTGTATTCTTTAATTATGAACTTTCCAACTGATTTTTTTCTAGTAGTTTTTTTCTTGCACCTTATTTCAGATTTTCATACTACATCTTTCCTTTTATCTCTCTCTATTGTTATATATTTATCCCCATGTGGTCGTTTTCTTCATTTGTACTCTCTGAATTGTATATTGCTCAATAGAATGGGTTTTCCTAGCCTTTATTATACACACATTGCCTTTGCTTCTCAATACACCTTCATTAAATCTTGTGTTTTGACTCAATGACTAACCCTTCGCTGTCCACTGGACCACCTATCAGTTACTCAATGGCAAACATATTGAAGATTACTTGATGACTTGTGTCCCCCTACTGGATTATCAGTCCTGTATTACTTTTGGTAGAGGGACTTAATATGTTGTCGTTAAGTTGTTTTCAGTCACTTTGTCACCCCATTGGGGGTTTTCTTAACAAAGATACTAAAGTGCTTTGCCATTTCCTTCCCCAGTTCATTTTATAGATGAGGAAACTGAGGCAAACAGGGATAAGTGACTTACCCAGGATCACACAGCTAGTGTCTGAGGCCAGATCTGAACTCATGAAGACGAGTCTTTCTGACTCCAGGCCCAATCAGTATTCTCTCCGCTGTGGCACTTAGCTCTCCTGCTACTTGCTATACCGATTTCATTTCACTGTTCTTTTACCACTCTCTTTTCACTTAATCAAAGTATTTTTTCTCCCTTTTCTAGACGTTGAAATCACCTGAGACCAAACCACTATCTTTTTCTCTGCCAAAAGACTGCCAACTTTGCTACTTACCCCTCTCTCTTTTACCTCCTTAACTGTCTTGCATAAAACAGTAGGGCCAAAGTGGTTACTGAGTGACAGAATTCACAGGATTTACAGATGGAAAGGATCATAGAGGTTTCATTTTATAGATGACACACCTGAGAATTAGAGAGACTTCTTGCTCACGGTCACACAAGGGAGAGTCAGGATTGAAACCGTGGTCCTCTGTCTCTAAATCCAGTGCTTTTTATGCCTCTTATGCACCTTACTGGTGAGAGACAATAAGTTGTTCAGCATATATTGAGTAAATCCTCTGGAAAAATGAATCTGAGGCTGTTATCACCATTCCTGTCTCCAGGACATGATGTGCTCACAGAGTTGGAATGGAGGCTGCCCAGTCCAACTTGTACCTCACCACAGACCTCTCCGCAGCATCCACACTAAGCCATCATCTGCTTGTCACCCAAAGATCTTGAGTGTAGGAGGAGCCCTCTACCTCATGCTGTGTATCTTGGTCCAAATTAGTTTGAACACTGAGTCCCTTTAACATGTATTTGAATTTTTGCTATTTGAAGTTACGATGATATGAAATATGGTCATTGGTTCCAGCTCAATGGAAATATGTGAATGTGAGTTCAGATCATGTGACCACTTGAGAAGCTTCATTATTCACCTAAATTTTTTAGATAGCTCTGATGGTTGCAAAGTTTTACCTTACATTGAGCTGAAGTCTGCCTCTCTGTAACTTCTACCTTGTGCCTAGGTCTTCTTTGTGGCCAAGAAAAACAACTCCAATCCCTGTTTAACAACTTTTCAAAATATTTGGAGATGGTTAATCTTCCTTTCCCACCTCCTCCTATCTTTTCTCTAGGCTAAACACCCCCACTTCATTCAGCTGGGGTCCTTAAATGGATGTGCAGTCTTCTACATTCAAATCTAAACTATTAAGGACCATGATTGGTTTTTTTTTTCCAGTGAAATGCGTAGCACACAGTAAGTGCATAACAAATGCGTATTGATAAACTGATTGCTATTTAGTGGAAAATAAATAGCCTTTTCCTCTCTGATGGGATTACTATAGAAACCTCTTAAAACATATCGGAGCTCTTTAATGTTAGCAAAGTTCTTGCTTAGTAAAGGTCTATGGAAAGAGACAGTATTTCTAGATATGTTTGTAGTCAAACTTAAGACATAACTCGGAGGGACTGTAAAAAACTATCCAGCAACTAGAGAAGTTAGCTTTAGCAAGAACTAAAGCGATAGGTTTCTTGTGGGCTATCAAATCTTGTACTTTATTCTAAAAATCTGATTTTACTTTTTTCTATTCTGGACTAGGAGAGTACAACCTAAGGATTTTCCCTGGGCTGGATTGGAAATGAAGAGGCTGAGGAGTTGGATGGTTCTTCTGCCTTATTTTCCCCCACATATCTGTAAATGTTTAATTACTTTTTTTAAAATAACTTAAACATTCCTGGTACTAGATACATGTAGTGCAGTGCAGTTTCAGACTGAAATTCCCTCTCTTGCACAAAATAGAACAATTTGTTTCCTGCTCCACCATGCACCAAGATGGCAGCCCTTGACCTGCTTGTCCTTCTGGAGTAGTTACCGGAGCTTTCCAGGTCTCTGCTGGAGAATAAGACTTGTCAAGATGGCCACAGCAGTATGGTTTACCTTCTGCCTCCTACGTGAAGATAAGTGTTTGATTTGATGGTCCTTGTGATGTGCAGCTTTCCAAAATCGGAATGATGAACTGGTTTTTTGATGTGCCCTGGTTGAGGCTTAGGAGGAAGTTTAGTGATTACCATCGACTTCAGTTTAGGAGTCCGTGTGGGAATTGTACGCTGGAACACTTCCTTGATCTTGGAGTAAACAGAAGAAAAAAACAGTAGTTTAATTGGCAGACAGACACACAAAGTGTTCAGATCAGTCAGATTGTTAGCCAGAGGGACATGGGCAATTGACAACAATTTGAAGAATGGAAACTGGCTGGAGTTTGAGAAAAGGAAGGGTTAAACGGGTGCAGTTCACTTGTTAGAAACAGGCAGTTGGGTGGATGGAGCAGTGCACCTAGATTTTGTAAGAGGTGAGTTCAAATCTAGCCTCAGAAGCTTATTAGCTGTGTGACCTTGGGTAACTTAATCTCTGTCTGACTCTGGTTGCTCATCTGTAAAATTGGGATAATAACACCTACCTCCCAGAGTGGTTGTGAGGATAAAGTGAGATGTTGTAAAGCACATGGCAAAACTTCAACTCCTACATCAATACTAGTTTCTCTCAACGAACACATAAACAGTAACCCTTGGCTGTCAATATCTCCTAGACGAATAATTTATCAAGCTAATCTCAGCATGTTTTCTTTAGGTGTAGGAGAAAACAACCTCTCCCCCCATTTAATAATCATGTCGATTTAATAAATAACATATTAAAAAGTGCTTTCCAGTGATCAGGGGTATTTGGGTCTATTTTTTTCCTTCGGGCCTATCGCCAATTCAATAAAAGGATTAGGAAGTTTGCAGAACTGAGCTGTAGATTAAACTAAGCTCAGCTGGTCCCTCTCTCTCTGACTCAAGTCTCAGCTTTGTCCCCTCTCCTTATAATGATGCCGCCTTCTTTATGAGATCTGAGACCTCTAATCTAAGCTCAAAATATCCGCGAACTCGCCCCTGCCTTGCTAACTCCTTTCCCCTCTCTCCATCAGACTACGAGAAAGTAATAGCTACCAACCAGTGCCTTCACCTCATTACACCCTTTCATTCCTCTCATCTTGCAACCTGGCTTCTCATCACTGTCCTGAAATTTCTCATTTCCCCCCTGCTTTCATCCTTCCAGTAACCGCAATCTTCCTGCCAGATCCAGTCACCTCAAGAGTCCACTCTTCCCTTGTGAGCCCTCTGATTGGAGAAGAGAACTTAGATCTTCCCAAACTTCCGTTTAAGGGATACCCAGGCCAGCCCTGTCTTCATTTCCCAGCCAGCTGTGCTCCTTGGGTTTTCCATTATATGGCTGAGCCTCGGTACCTTCCCTCTCATCCCCATCCCCCTTTCTGCTTCCTGTTGTGTCAGATTATAAGCTCCTCTATCTTCTCCTTTTGTCTCTTTACAGTCACCTTACAGTCATGATATACTTGGTCACTTCCACGCTTTCATCCATAACTGGATAAAGTCTAACTCTGCATCCCAATGTCTGACCCTCCCTCTTGAACTGCAGACCTGCATTTCCATTTGTCTACTCTATGTCACAGGAAGCTTGCAGGCTGAGATCTCATGGGCCTGAGGGGAGTCAACAGCTCAGACAGCAGTAGCTAGAGCCAAGCCTAGAGGTAGCAAATGGATAGTCAAGAAAACTTGAGTGTAATGTGGCCACAGACCCCAGCTGCTTCACCGGGGCAAGTCCCTTACCATCTCTCAGTGAGAATGTGGGTATAATGATAGCACCTACCTCTCCTCATTGTTGTGAGAATTAAATGAAATAATAATTGTAAAGCATTTAGCATGATGCTTTGCACACAGAGGACAATTAATGCTTTCTTCTTTCCTCCTGACTGACAGGCACTTCTGGACCCTAAGAAGATCGAGGACCATTGTGGATATGGCATCTCTGATGCCCTTTTAGGATCTAAGTGCATGAGGTTTAAACTTGTACGTTTCATGTTCAGTTTATTTTGGTAGTAATTATTTTTGAAAACTGAAAATTGTAGGGTGTCACGTTGAACGGGCACCTGGCATTGGTGTAGAGGGTTGTTTTTGTATTGTAGTTTTTACTAGTATATTGTCCAAGTTCATAAGAAAGATGTGTGGGATAGAATTCCCAGTGTTCCTAGAAATATCCCCTTACCACAGTCGTCAAAACATTTTAGATCTCTAGCTGTGTGACATATCCTCCTAGCATACAGAATTGTGTTGTGGAAATAACTAGGTTTCCCCTAATTTTTCACATTGTTAAGGTTCTCTATTAGAACAGTATTCTTGGATGTAAAAAAAAATGAGTAATATTGGTGTTTATAATGGCATGTGTTTTGATCATGAAGTATTTGATCCCTGAGGACCCTCTTCAGCTCTGAGCCTGATCCTGTAAGATAGCAGTTCTCCAAGTGGGATTCGCCAAAAGCTCCCTGAGAGTCTTCAGGAAATCCTCTAGATCAAAACTGTGTTCATAATAGCACTAAGATATTTGTCTGCTGAAATACACCTGTCTTTTTCACCTGCCTATCTTTGTGAGGTCAGCTTTTCTTCATAACTTTCAACCAAAACAACATTAAAACAGATTGAATGTAGAAACAGATAAAAGATCCCACCTGTCTTCTGTAATAGCCAGACAGTAGAAGTTTCCCAAAATATGTGAAACAATGCCAATTTTCTCACTGATTTTTTTTGTTTTACATAAAGTTATATATGTTAACATGTAATAGGTTTATCATTGTTATTTTTAATAAATATTTTTGAAATTATTAGTCTGAATTTCTGATGCAGTAAATGTTAATAGATAGAACCCACATGAACAAAAGCTCTTTGGGGTCCTTAATGATTATTAATAATGTAAAGAGATTCTGAGACCAAAACACGTAAGAAATGCTGCTATAAAACATCTCTTAAGGAGCCTTTTTTAAAAGGGCCACAAAGTCTAAAAAATTAGTAACAGTGGCTCATATTTTTATGTACATTATTTTAACTCATAAATACTGCTTCCTTAATTTGCCTTTTAAAGCTTTCCCTTAAGTACTTGTAAACTCAGGAGGCAGGTACTGTATCATCTTTTTTTAAAGTTGCATCTACCCAGGTATATAACTTGACAGACTGTGAATTCTAGATGATTTATATTCTCCATTGTTGTAGCAATTTAATGGCAGGGTTTCTTCATTGCTCTAGATTTCACTACAAAGTTTCCACCTCTAGATGGCAGCACAGGCTGACTCTTTGCTTTGGAATTTGCAAAGCCAATCCATGTTCAGCTTACTTGTAGAACCATAGAACTAGAAGGGGTCACATGGATCTTCTTGAAACGGAGAGCTTCAGGAGCTTGCCTGGGGTCGCTTAGCTAGGTAGTTAAGACTTGATTTCATGTCTCCTGGCTCACACCTTGAATTGGGAGTATTGCTCTTTTCTGGGTTAAAAAAATCAAATTAACTATAGATCTAAAAAATACATATGTCTTGGAAGAATTCCTTGTCAAAGTAGCTATAATAAGGTTTTGTACAAATTTAAACTGTATATGCAAGTACAGATCTATGTAATTATGTCTTTGTAATAAAAAGGTGATGAAATCTCTGTAATAACAAATCTTTGCAATGAAAACGTGATTTTTTTTTCTTCTCTGATAAGATCACAGAATAACTTGACAGAGGTCCTAGGTTCTATCAGTGTGCACATAACTTGGGGAGATTAAAGATTGTGGGAAACTTCGTAAGGGGAAAAATTAAATAAATAGGTGTATCAAGCACAACTTAATACCACATTTGGAAGATTGCATCCATTTACAAATAAGTGAAGGATACGGATTACAAGGAGTGGAAAAAAGTGCTTTTCTTTAGGGAATTTGCATTTGTTGGAGATGTGATAGGACGGCAGTTCATAATCAAGAGTATCTCAGGTTTATAAGAGACCTCAGAGGTCATCTAGTCCAATTTGTATCTGAATAGGAATCCTCTCTACAGTAATCTCTATAAGTGCTTATCTACTTCCTGAGAAATCCCATTCCACTTTTGAACAACTCTAATTTTGGTTAAAGTTATTTGAGGCAGCTAGATGGCGCAGTTATTGAGTTTTAGACTGGACTCAAGAGATTCCCGTCCAAATTCTATGCATACACTTAGTAACTGTATGACTGTGGGCAAGTTATTTAACCTCTCAGCCCCAGTTACCTAATTTGTAAAATGGAGACAGTAAGCCCCTGCCTCCAGAGGTTGTTGTGAGGATGAAGTAATATTTGTAAAGTGCTTTGCAAACCTTAAAGGGCTTTATAAATGCTAGCTGTTTATTTTAACTAAGCCTTAATTTATGTTTCTGCAGTTACCATCCATTGATCCTCTGGTGCCAAGTAGGTCAAGTTTAATGCCTCTTCAAATACTTGAAGATAACGTATGTCGGTCTTTTATTTTTCAGGCTAAGTATCCCCGTTTTCTTCGGCTCACTCTAGTATGGCATGACCTGTACTCTTCTCAGCAATTCTGGTTGCCTTCATTTAGGCCTATTCTAATATGTCAATTTGTCATCTCTTTCTAAAATGCAGCACCTGTTTCATTTGAGATATATAGCAGTAAAGAGTATAAAAGCAATTCAGTGTGTAGGTTCTAGGGGAACCAAAAATGAACTTATAAAAATATTACCAGTTAGTATCAGTAGTCTAAAAGAGTTACATAAATGTAACTATAAAACTTTATTAAGATTTTTACTTGTCTGTTGCCCAGTTTTTTAATCTAATCCTTTGGGTGACTAGAAGTCTTATTATTTATCTCTTTCATTTTATAAAAGAAAGTGAGAGGATCCCAAGAGTGTAAGTGATTTGCCCATATAGGTGGTAATTGATGAAGCCTAGGAGCTCAAGATCTGGAGTCAGAATATTTGCTTACTCTGAATGAAGTTAAATCTTCCTAGTGCTTTAAACTTTTTGAAGCTGCATGCTAAACTTTTATAGAGAAAATGATACTCTGAATTTCTGCTGCTTTGGATTGATGCTAAAGGACTACTATAGGACATACTATCAGCCGTAAGGTTTTGAAGCAAAATGAAGTTCTGAAAGATCCAGTCATCTTTTTTTTTTAATATTTAAATACAAAATATTTAAAAACCAGCATTCAAAAAAATTAGAAGTTTAAAAAACAGTATCAAAGACCATCTGGTCCAACTCCCTCATTTCACAGAGGAATAAATTGAGGCCAGAGAAGTTAAGTAACTTGACCAGGGTCACTTAGCAGAAAGAACTAGGATTCAGACCTATTTCCTCTGGTTTGATTCCATCCAAATCCAGTACTCTTTGACCTTAACCACAACTTGTAAGGGGTGTTCCAAGCCTCCCTGACTTTATTCATTGTCTTTGCTGTGGAATATCTGGGTCATTGTATTATTTATTTGACCTCCTTTTCAATATTTTTGTTGAAAATATATAGTGGGAAACAATAGGACTCACAATTCTGTATTGAATTATGACTTTTACCAGATTTTTCCTCTTTCTTTATGCCCTGAAACATATTTGTTAACTCTCTGCTTTGTACTTAAAATGCTTTCAGCGTTTGGGATACCTTTTTCCCCTCTTTTCTCCTGCCTGTTGCATTGCAGTTCCTTTCATTAGCCTTCTCTGACTGCCTTTTGAGAACCTTCGATTTCTGCCTTAGTTCTCATGTAGCCTTCTGTAGGTTGTATTCTAAATAATACTCTTAAGTTATTCATGTGCAAGAAATTTTGCCTTATCCCAACTTACTATATACTTTAGCCTTTGGCACTGTGCTATATACATAGTAAGCATTTAATATTTTTAATGAATTGTTGGATTGGTAATATAAAGAAAAAAATCCTGAAGTGGAGGGGAGAAAATCCTTAAAATTTATTTTTTTCCCCTTGTCTCTTTTGTCTTAAATGCTGCTAACTTGAAAATCATTGCTACTAGGTTGTTGGTGTGGGGGAAAACATCAAGATAATATGACATGCCAAGTGACTTGTAGGATTAGACTACTATTTTGTATTATTTTGTTTCTTTTTGTTCAACTTATCATTCTTTTTTGGAATAAGTCTTTGTCACCAATCTGATACTTTTGCAAAGAAAGGAATCCTTTGGAAGAAATCTTTCCTATTTAAAATAATTTATCTAATGTTAACTAGTTAGAAAACTCATGAGGTAATTAGATCATATCCATTAGTCTTCTGAAAAGAACATTTGGTTTTAAATAGATTCCCACTGTTCCTGAGCGTTATGATTTGTGCTCAAGGGCGGTCCAATTTTGAGGTGAAGATTATAGTAATTTGGTCTTTTTAGATTATGATGTAATATGCCGTTGTGGTTTCTGGGCCTTTGACTAGAAAGGGAAGTGTACTAATCTGCCTCCCTCCTAACCCCAGTTACTCCTCATTTCTGTTTCTACTGTGATTAAGCCATGGACAGGACAATAGGAGAGTAAACTCTGACTGTAATTTGTCCACTCCCTGTTCTATCCATTCATTTCCTTCCTAATCTTTTTTTTAACGCCAAAGAAATGTAATTGTATATAAAAAGCATTTATTTAAATATACTAACCATAGAAAACTTGGAACCCTTACTTGCTTTTTATTTCTTTATGTCCTTTCCTGCATGTGAGTTTTTCTTTTACAACTTTTTGCTTCTCCTCTCCCTTTTGGTTTTCTTTCCCGTTGCTTGACATATATTTCTTCAAGGCTCCCCACCCCTTCTGTCCCCCTCTCCTTTCCCATCTAGCATTCCTTTTCCCCAATAACTTTTATATTGCCTCTTCCTCTTTATTAATTTCAGTTCCCCATCTTTGTTTCATTTTCCCTATTTATTTCCTTATTCCTTACTTCATCTCCCAAGTTTCTATGGGAGAGGGGAATCAAGGCAAGTAAAAATAGGTATTAAAAAAAAACCCTAGGAAAAAGGACATTGGCTTTTAACTTAACATAACCATCACGAGGCTGGAAAATCAGGATGTTCAAGCCTGGGTTTTTGCTATGCCTCTGGCTCATGTAATAATGTTCTTTTTGCAGTTCAGGTTCCCTTTTTGTTTTCTGTTTGCCCTAATGGCTTTACGTCTCCATTTTTCAAAGTTTATTTGAAAATATTTTCAACAGTTCCTGTTTTTAAAATGTTTTTACCTCATCTGAAAAAGAACATTGGACTAGATAGTGCCTAAGGGCTCTGCAGGTCTGACTTTCTTTGAGTCACTTCATTCTATCTGTAGCAACTCCAGTCTTGCCACTAGGGACACTTTAATCTCCTAGACTAAAGAAGAAAAAATCTGTAGGTGAAAAAGTAGGTCATTTCCACTCTCCCTCAGTATGTCATTTTTTTGCTAGAGACTGCAGTTGCAGAGAGGGAAGGTCAGAAGTACGTGGGGCACTGCCATCTCCCTTGTCACTGATGCTGGAGTGGCTCTCATCCCCAGCCACTTGGCTTTCATTCTCAATTGCATCATGAGCTAAAGAAAGGTGAAGGGAGATCTCTCTCCCTCCGGGTCTTTGCAGAAAAGTCTCATAGCACAGTGAAGAGGTGGAAGGAATAACTTGTTGGAGCAAAGTAGCTCCAGTGTCCTCTAAAATATTCCAAGCACATTCTGTGACTGCTGACTGTTATTGTTGTGCAGTTGTTTCTGCCATTTTCAACTCTTTGTGACCCTAGTTGGGATTTCCTTGCCAAAGATACTGGAATGGTCTGCCATTCCCTTCTCCAGCTCATTTTTCAGGGTTAAATGACTTGCCCAGGGTCACGTAACTAGCTACTGAAGTGCCGGAGGTAAGATTGGAACTCAAAAAGAGGTTTGACTCCAAATCTTGGCACTCTGCTCACTGTGCCACCTAGCTGGCCCAGCAACAACAAAGGAAAGTGACTTCCCTAGCTTTCTCTTGAGTCCTTGGGAAAACTGACTTTCAGATTTAGTTACATTTTTGTAGTTGCCTGTGTTCTTAGTTTACTAGAGACTTTTCAGTTTGTGGGCACACTGGCTTTTAAATTGATGGAGCTGTGTTTGCACAGTGATGTCTCTGAGCTGTCATGATGTTAGAGACATACAAATACAAGACAGAAGAAAACTAATACTTTCACATGCAATCACACACAGTCCTGCTGTACATCTGTTATCTCCTCTCTGGCTGCTAAGGTAGCCCTTTAGTGGAGAAGTTTGCTTGCCTTGTACTAATTGATACATTTCTACGTTAAGGAGTGAATCTTCCTCTTAACACTGAGTGTGCGTGCCCATTTTTCCGGGAGAGGCCAGCTCATTGTTCCTTAATCCCTCCAGTATTCCTAGTCTGTGGAGTAATCTCATTGCTGTTCATGGGGTAGGAAGCAAGTTTAGAAAAGGTAATAGTGATACGGCTCAGGACACGCCTTTTATGAAAATCACTATTTCAGGTTAATTGAAAGGAGCTCTGGAGTCCTGAATTCCAAGCCAACGTCTGCCTCATTGTCTGTGTGGGACCTTGGACAAGTCCCGTAAACTCATTGAGGTTCAGTTACCTCTTTTATGAAATGAACATAATGATGCATTTCCTTTTCCGATTGTCTTCTATTTAACGATTTTGTATTGATTTTCTTTTTGGTTATTTAGTATACGCTTACATGTGCATCCTCCCAGTGAAAATGTATGATACTTTTGAGTAAGTTTCCATTCGTTGTATTTGTATATGCAAGACCTAGCACTTAGTATTTAATTGATACTTCTACGTTTAAATTATCTGAAGGGCAGTATCTAATTGTTTTTTTGTTTTTGTATCCCCAATACCCAGTTCACAATACCATGTGTGTAACAGGTTCTCATTAAATTGGATATCTGCTTCTTGCAATTGCTGAGAAGACAAAATGAGATGATGTGTATAAAATGCTTTCTGACTACAAATCACTATGTAAGTGTCAGCTATTAATTAATATGTAGCTCAGGCAGCCATTTTGTTTGCTCACTTGTGAGAAAAATAAATCAGCAACTGCCCCCTATTCTTGTGGCTCCTACTGCTGATAAAGGCAGAGTTCTCAGACTCCCAGAGTCCTTGCCAACTGGAATCTCACAGTTAAACTTAACAATAATCTTACATTACTCACGTCAGCTGGAATATTTTCAGGCTTCAGTAAAGAACTCTAAGTTCCTAAACTTGTTTGCCAGTTCTCTTAACTTCAGAGTTTCGAATTAGGATAGCCATGGGGATGGTCTCATTTAGGAATGTTTCCCCTGCCTGGGCTTGGTAGCTGGACTTAAGGTCAAAAGTAGCACGCCATGCAAGGGGACTTCACACTGGTGAAGTTTTGCTGCAGCTTGCTTTGGTTTCCACAGTAAAGTGTCCCTTTTTATGTGTTGCTGATTTCTTCTCCTTTTTCATATTAACTTACCCCAGAGAACAGGAGGGCTGCATTTCTATGGGCCCGTGCACTAGTGCTCATGAATCTCTGCAAAACTGACTCTCCTTTTTTAATTAATAGAACTCTGTAAAACTTACCTAGCTGGTACAAGTGCAGCTGACCCACAGAGAGACTCCTGGAGTTAGCATTTTCTTTTTTATATGCTTGGTGAGGAGAATGTTGTAGGGTTGCACAATGTAAGGCTCTTGCTATACATTGCAGCAAATGCTGAAACTTTCCCAAACTATGCCTGGCACTTTTACCATTACGTCTGGGTAGTGTAGCTGTCATGTAAACTTGCGCTCTCTTGAGAGATAAGAGGTAAGAAGGAGGTAGTTCCTACAATCCAGCTTTCCCTCTTTACTTCCAGTCTGTTAATATTACAAGAATAATTTAAGCATAATTATTATTTAGCCTGTAGTTCTCCCAGCATTCTTTGCTCTCTAGAGATATCTAGAAATCATTGAATAGAGAGATTTCCTTGAAACAGGTAGCATTTCCTGCAATATAGCTTCTGAAATAGATCTTAATTCAAATGTAAGACTAGACTATTGTGTTAATACACATTTTCCTGAGCTTGCTGTGGTAGGCATGATGCCATATCCACCTCCTTGTGGGAAATGCCACGTCTCTGGATGGATATTATATTGTATTGTGAACTTCATTGTGATATGAAATTATTTACAAGCTAACTTTAGCTTCTATTGTTAACATTTTTCCCAGTTGAGCTAACTTACTAAGAGTTGGATTATTGGATTGGTGAAAATTTTAATTGAAACATTAAGGATCCCTTTTGAAAACAAAGACACTTTTTTAGGAGAAAAACATTTGTAACCCACAAATGTTGGAAAATAGCAATATTAGTTGCCTTTAAGAAAAGTGACAATGTTGACATACTTTCTCAATATGGCTTGATTTATAATGCCAGAAAATATGTAGCCAGTAACCAGTGTGTTATTCCATGTAGCCTGACCTTTGAAATAAGTATTTTCTTGTGGTATAATTTGTCTCCATTTTTTAACTGTAATCAGTGGAATTTAAAAAAAAAGTGCCCTTTATTTAGCACCTGAAGTTGGATATTCAAAACCTGACTAGTCATTCTTCAAGCATTCATTAAACACTTAGTATTGTACTAAGTGCTGGAGACACAAAGAAAGGAGGAAAATTCTCACATATCATCCATTCTAATGGAGAAGACATCCTGTCTATAACTACATTTAAGATACAAGTTATGTACAAGATATATACACAGTAAATAGAAGTAATCTGAAAAGGGAAGCCATTAGCAGGTGTTGGGGGAGAAGGAAGACCAGGAAGGGCCTCCTGAAGAAGGTTGAGCTTTGAGGTAAATGTTGAAGGAAATCAAGGAATCTTAAAAAGGTAGAGAGGGACAGAGCATTCCAAGCATGAGGACAGGAAATGCAAAGGCAGGGAGGTGGGAGATGAGACTACAAATAGGTTGGTGTAGCTTAATCAGAGTTCATGGAAATGGAGTAGTATGTAAGCATATTAGAAAGTATTCAGGGCTCAAGTTATATAAAACTTTAAATCGAATAGTATTGAATTTGATCCTGGGGATAATAGGGAGCCGCTGGAGCTTATAGAGCAGGAGGACTGGATGGTCAGACAAGTCCCTTTGGTGCCTGAGTGGGGAATGGATTGGAGTGGGGAGGCAGCTGAGGCGGGAAGACCAGCTAGGTTAGGGCGCTTTCCCTAGGACCCAGGAACTGTTTTTAAAAAGATTTTAATAGTTGTGTATCAATGTAACTGGTTTTCTTTGTAGTCCTGTGTGTGTTGTGTTGTGTATTTAAAAACGTTTTGATTAAAGGTCTATAGATTTCACCAGTCTGCCAAGTGGGTTGTAATAACACAATGGTTAGGGAATCTCTGCTTTCAGTTTCTTCCTTGTATAGCTCATCAGACTTTTCAAGTGGTAGAATGAGAAGCCAGTATACTGGGCCAGTTTCTTTACTATCTTTGGTAAAGAGTGTGTATTATAAATGAATTAGTGTTTTCTTCGAGAACCACAAAATTTTATGACTGTGAGAGAGCTTTGATCCAATAGCTGTCTAATAGTTGTATCAACTATTGGGTTATCCTAGCTAAATTTCCTTTCTCCTGGAAACCTTTCTGGATCCCCATGAATTCTAGTGCCTTGCTTTGTTTGGTTATTTCCAATTCTATATGTGACTCGATTGTATATAATTATGTACTATATATATGTATATGTATATATATAAATTGGTAGGGCTTTCTTAAAGCGAAAAACCAAAACAACAAAGTCTCTCAGTCTGAGAATGGTAATACAACTGGGACATTTGGGTTATTGAAAGAAACACATTAAGAAATCCATTTCAATCTTCCAAAGCATTGCCTTAAGGGCATTTAGTCAGTTTATAATTTTAAAAATGAGTTTTTGAAAAAGGATTATTATACCCAGGAGGGGAGCCTTTAATACCAAAGTTCCTATCAGAGTAACATTTTATAACATCCGTTCATCCAATGACCTGATGGAGTAACTGCTGAGACGTTCCTTAAGTAACACATGTGGATTCTTTGCTATCATATTATCAAATTATACAGCACTTAGGTTTTCATTTGGTTTGCTTAGCTCTGAGCATTCCGAACCATATCAATAGGATGCCTGGTACTATGCAGCTACAAGCTCTGGGTTTATCCATTCTTGACTACATTTGAAAAAATGAAAGGGTTCAGAAGAAGGAAAGGAACTTAGGGCTTATTTACATTAAAGTGATTTTAAATATCTTTTTTGTTGCTGTTATTTAGAAATATTTTATCCTTAGAGCATTACACCTTTTTCTGGACAAGTACAACTTACAGAAATCATACACAGCCCACTTTTTATCAGGTGTTAACATTTACCATGTTTTGTTTATCAGTTGAAAAAACAATCTCCTGTTACAAAAAGTAATCACAGACCTTAAAGGATCTGAGAGTTGTTTTTACAAATGTACCAACAAAGTGTCAAGCTAAACAATATTTTAAATAGAAAAAAATACTCATTTTTAAATAGTTTGGTAAACTTTATCTTTTGAAAGTGTGTTTTTTTAACCATTTCTATCACAAATTTACTTCAGTAATCAAGGGTGAGAGGCAAAGTCCTTATTTCTTCCTTTTCCTTTAGGTTAGGAGCTAACTTTTGCCACGTGCTTTATAATTGTGTCCTGAACTGTTCCCAAGAAACACAGAATTATAGGATCAAAAGTCGTGAAATTTTCAAATCGGAAGGAACCTTAGAAGTTATTTAGTGCAACATCTTCATTTTATAGATGGGAAAAATAGGCCTGGGGACATGAGGTGGCACAGGGAATTCATTTGAAGAGGCTGGGTTGAAGTGGGTGGATTTTTTCCTAGGGTTGTGGCAGGGTAAGCATGGGAGCTTCCAGCCATCATCTCCATCTCCATCCAACAGCAGGCATTTAAGGAGACCTTTTTACTGTAAAGACTGCTAGTGGTCCTTGGATTCCAGTTAAAGGGGAATCCTACTGACCAAAAGAGGGTGGAATAGTTGAGGTCTAACTCCCTCTGGCAGGGTAGGGCGGTATAGTAACACCTAGTGATGCCTGTCTCCACTCAAGCTTCCGATGTTTTCCTCTGCTTATATTTTTCCTCTTGCTTGCAAAAATTTTCTTGCAGAGTGATTTTTATGTAGATAAAAAAAAACCCCTGAGGCATAGGGAGAAGGATATGTGTGATAATTCAGTGGAACATCTTGCCCTTTCTGTCTAAAAAGTTTTAAAGAGAAATCCCTTTTTATATAACTGTAAGATAACATGGATATTCTAACATCTACCTTTTTGAAATATTATAATGCAATTAATGACAAGCATGAGGAGTAAAAATAGCAAAGTGTAAAATAAAAGAAAGTGAAAGCCGTAGTGGGACAAGAATCTCCTTGACTTGAATCTTCAAAAAAAATGTTTATGCCAACACAGGAGTGACAGGGGATAGGGAGTACTATACCGTGGGGCATGGTTACGGTAGAAATTTGTGTTTTAAAATGGAAATAATTTAATTGATTTAGATCAGGAATTCTTAGCTCTTTTTGTCTCAGTCCAGTTAAGCCTGTAGACTTCTCTGAATAATGTTTTTATATGCATACTCTAAAATACATGATTGTAAAGCAAACCAGTTATAGTGAAATATAGAAATATATATTTTGAAAGTACAAGGATCTCAGGCTAAACATCCGTGATTTAAAACGGTGCCTCTTTCAGCGTAATAGAATCAGGACTGTAGCCAGACAATGCCACATAGACAAGTAGCACATTGGTCATGGATTTTGTAGGCTGACATCTACTACCCTCGCAGAATTTAGTTGGAAATCTGCCTTTTCAATCATCCTCATTTTTAGACGATTTGGGGCATTATTTTTATTGATATGACATGTTAGACTCCTCAGAAATGTGAGTTCCTGGTTGCTTAACAAGGACGCTCGCATGTCATATGAAGTGAGGGTGGAAGTGGTTAATGCAGGCAATCCTTTTAGCAAAGCCCCCAGACTACCACTAAATTCCCCCTTTTCATGACCTGAATATTCCCTCTTTTTTCTTAGTGGGACTTTTACCAGCTATACGGTGTTTATCCCGGAAACTCTGCTCTGTATGCTAGCATGCTGGCATTTGCTTAGGTAGCGGTATAGAAGGAGTCTGACCCAGTCACCATCTTGCCTTGGTAGCATTTAGCACTGCCCTTCAAGGATGATGTCACAGCCACCCTGTCAATAGGGCACAGGCTTCCGGATGCTGTCCAACCCCCTCCCGCAAAGTGATGGGGAGTCTGCTCATCTCCTTTCTATTTTTACTTGTGAAATGACTCAGCCCAGATTAGATTGGGCAGTTCTTGGAACCCAGCAAAGCCAGCTGTGCCCTGGAGCAGTGGTCAGAACTTTGCTTTTGGCATCCTTGGCACCATTGTCTGACTAATTAAATTAATAGCTTAGTTTTAGCTTAGTTTCTCACTGTGAAGATGCACGTAACGCTCGGGAGTGAGTAGCGCCTTCAAGTTGGAGTTTCTAATGTTGGAAAACAAGTTACTAAGCACTGGGGCTTATTGTGCCTGTGTAATGAACCTCTTGTTTCTAATGTTGAGTCTCTGTGAACTAAACTTGCATTTCTCAGTCACCGTGTTGCAAAGGTGTTTATACTGTTAGCAGCTTATGCTAAGGACAGATAAGGCAGATTTCTTCCTCTTTAAAACTATCCATATGTTCACTGTACCTTGGTCATTTCAGTAATCACTTTTAATGTCATGCTGTGCTTAGGCCCAAATGGTTTCATAGCCCATACTTTTCGTGGTTATTTTATAGGTAGATCTAAATCTCTACTAGTGTAATAATTCATTTATTTTCCTGAGAGCGGCTAGGTGGCAGTGGATAGAGTGTTGGACCTGCAATCAAGGAAGTCCTGAGTTCAGATTTGGCCTCCAACATTCTCTGGGCAAGTCACTTAACCATGTTTGCCACAGTTTTCTCATTTGTAAAATGAGCTGGAGAAGGAAATTCTGCCAAGAAAACCCCAAATGGGGTCACAAAGAATCAGACAGCATCCTGATCTTCCCTTTGTCTCTGCTATTTTCAAAGCCAAAGAGAATTTTTTGAATGAAAAGTGAATGAATTAATGAGAAATCATATATTAAATCCTTATTATATATAAAGTACTTTGCTTTTTTTTTTGTAAATGAGAAAAATAACGAAATGATTCAGGTTATTTAAAATCCACTATTTCTTTTCTTGATTCCTTCAGCTCCTTTTGCTCCGCCTGAAAAAATTGCCTTGTCTTTTGTTTGTATTTTGTGCCCCTGAGCCCTCCTGCTTCTGGGATCTTTGCTCTGTATGTAACGTGTTTGAACATGTTGTTAACTTCACTGTCCTCTATTAAGATTGTGAGCTCTTTGAGTACAGAGACTGTCTTTTATATGTCTTTGTATCCTCAGTGCTTGGCACAATGTTTGACACAGTAAGTACTTAATAAGTGCTTATTTACCTGTATATATTGTATATGTATATGTTGTATCCCTTAATAGAATGTAAGTTACCTGTGAGGAAGTATGGTTTTATTTTTTTGTTTATCTACAGAGTATAGTATGGTGGTTGTCACATAGTGAGGGATTAATAAATCGTCATTCATTGATTGATTTGAACCTAGGAATACTCTTGATCTATACGGGGGATTGGGGGGTGGGGGTAGGCAGGGGGCAGAACATGCAGCCTTGAGGCATGCATGTAGCCTTCTAGGTCCTCAAGTGCAGCCCTTTCATGGAATCAAAACTGCATAGAACAAATTTGTTTGGATTCTGTCAAAGGGCTGCACTTGAAGACCTAGAGGGGCACATGTGGCCTTGAGGCCACAGGTTCCCCACCCCTGGGACATTAGAACATGAAGGGTTGTGTGTGGCATAGTATTATACAACTATTGACCACTTTCAGCCCCTTCCTAACTGTCTTGGGCTCATTATCCCTCTGGTCCATGATGTTAGGGCAGCGAGAATTACCAGCTGTGCCAGTTCCTATAGTGGTTTTGTGATGGAGTACCAAGTAGCCATTACAGGCTAAAACTTAGACTGCCCCACTCCTTTTCACTTGTAACATAAGTTGGACTGGAATTCACAAAGTTAAAACTAGCCAACTGCAGTAAAACAATGTCAAAGTATATATTCAAGCCCATTTTAAGTATAGTAATTCAGAAATTCAAATGATAGAGGGGATATAAGTTTCAGTAGTCCTATAGCCAGGTCAAAGACAACTTTTTTTTATTAAAATTTATTAAAATAAAGAAACATGAATTGGGATTTTAGATTATTGAGGCCCAATCCTGTATTTGCCATACTGTGGGTTGTCTCCAGTGAGTATCTCGTATCTCAAAGTATCAGTAAACGAATGGAAGTTAAGAAAAAAAAATCCTTTTAATTTATTTAGATTTTAAATATCTCTTAGTAATTGGGGGAAGGAAGAATCCAATAAAATCCAGCAAATCAGCCCAAAAACATTATTAGGGTCTGAGTCTTTGAATTGTGGGGAAATTAAAATTTGGACCTAAAAACTGGATCTGGAATTTGAAAAAAGATAGCATTTTTTTCCACTTTAATATAAAAATAAATACTCTAATCTCCTTGACATCTTTTAAGATCCTCTTGTTTTTTCCCTTGAAAAAACATAGTCAACCTTACCCAACCCTACCCTCCTTGACTGGTTTTGCTTTTCTACATAAAGATTCTACCTACTACCTTTGGCCATGGCATCCTAATTTCTGTGTCTCTTCTGTGATGCCGATCTGTTGCCATGTTCTGTTGATTTTACATTTCTAATATTTCTCCCGTATGCCTCCTTTCTTCCCCAACACTCCTACCACCTTCCTGCTGGTTCTCATTATTGTGGACTATTATAAACCTTCTGGTTTGTCTCCCTGCCTTAAATTTCTCTCCACTACAATACATCCACCATTTATTGCTGTTATGTTATCTTCCTAAAGCTTAAGTCTGACCATGTCAGCTCCCCATTCAATAAACTCCATTGGTTCCCTGTCACCTTGAACATCAGCTATCATGTCCTGCTTGTAACATTCTCTATAACCTGCTCTCCCTTTGCAGTGTTCCTTACCTTACCCACTCTCACTCACTGATCATGTGACCCTGGCCTCCAGTCCATTCCTCGCACAAGACGCTCCATCTCTTAACTCTCCATTTTCACCAACTTTTGTTCCCCATTCCTGCCATTCTCTCCCTCTCTGCCTCACTGTTTCCCTGACTTCCCCAAAAAGCCACCTTCCATAGGAAGCCTTTGCTGATCTCACTTACTGAGACCTTCCCTCTGTTGTTAAACACCTTCAGTTTATTCTGTATCTCTTGTTTGCACGTAGCTGTTGACATGTTTCCACCCCCTCCCCCCATTAGACTGGGAGCTTCTTAAGAGCAGAGCCTTTCTTTGTATCCCATGTGCTTCAACAAAGTGCCTGGAATATATAGTAGGCATCTAATAAATGTTTATCATATATAAAAAGACAAGGAAAGGTGGAAATCCTCCATATGGCACCAATACAAAGAAATATATTTTCAAGTGAACAAAGATGCAATTTTCTTTTATGGCTTTTTAAAACTTAACCATAAGTATGTACTTCTTAAGTATATGGTTGTGTTTGCTTCATGCCTAGATATTTCAGAACCCATCATCATCTTTGCATGAGCTACTCAGTTGTTTTTAGTCCTTAGAAGTTTAGAAGTGGTTATCTGCGGGGAGGAAGAGGAGACCTCAGAAGGGGAGAGGAGTTCATTTTATGGCCCCTCCACCCCATCCTTTTCTTGTTCAAGTGAACAGAAAATCCTGCAAAATTAGAAGAGGGACAGAATTTTTACAAGCTTTTCTCCCTTTAGGGTAGAGGTTTGAATTATGTAGCCATCTCTGCTACAATACACTTATCAGAACTGTTTCATTTTTGTCATCTCACCCCATTCACTTTACACAGGTACACACACACACGCACACACGCACACACGCACGCATGCACACATTTTCAGGAGTCAGACTTACTTTAAAATTATGAATAGCTGTTAATTGGTAGTATGTGAGAGGAAAACACTACAAAACTTAGTTCTACTAAAGGAATATGTGCCTGGGATGGTACAGAGGGAATACGGGAGGAATAAGGAATAAGGCCTTCAGTGTATTAAGATGGTGGCAGGGGTGCATTTTCTCCTCTTGAGCTTAAAACACTGTAACGTGTTATACTGTAATCATGTAACACTGTAGATGATTTTTTTCAAATGAGAAATTATCCTGTATCGGTTGTTTGAACAGTGATTTATACTTTCATTACTTCAAGATCCAGCTGCACATAGATGATTTTATGGGAAAAATTAATTAGAGGTATTTAAAAATGGGTGATTTTTTTCATAAGTCATTGAAGGTTTTAGCTGTATATTCAAGTTAGGGGAAGTTGAAAAACAGACAAACCTAGATAAAGTTTATTAATCTGTTAGTGTTCCTGAAATTTCAGCTTGTTTTTAAAGTGAACTAAAATAAGTCTAGTGTCTTTCTGGTAGAGGAATCTCTCTGAAAGAAAGCAACTTTTTGAAAAAGCTGTTATTTTTGGATTTGAGATGAACACTTGGGGTGACTGGCCGCAGAAGAATTGATCTGGAATGGCAAAAAAACAATGAGTGCTTTGGAACCGTAGAACTTGGCCCAGAGAAGTATCATTGTGATGAAAACTCTGCAGTCTTTTTGTCTAAGGAAATATTTAGCTTCACATTAGAGTAGACATTAATTTTCATGGAGTAATGGATGTTGCTTAAGACCCAGGAGACTGCAGTACAAAACCTTGGGTCGTGAGTTCTTTCTGCTGCTTATTTGAGTGGTGACTGACCAGTCATTCCTCTCAAAAACAAGGCATCAGACTTCTCATGACTGCTGTTGAAGTAGATACAATAATTATTTAGGAATAGGGCCATTAAGCGCTCTGAAATTCTCAGGTCAGATGCTGAGTAAGGAATGATTTTGATTGATGTTAGTAAAGAATGCCTACTTTTGAAGGACAGAGACTTTATGTGTAATTTCTTTTAAAGTTTTTGCTTAAAATTTAAAATGGCTAAAAGTTCTTTAAACTTAGGTATTTTGTTGTATCTTTCCTTCTAGCTGGGTCACTGCTGGTTCCTAAGATAAATGTGTCTAAACACAAGCTTTTCCATGCATCGCCAGACTCTGATTTTTGCCAAACTCACTGGATAATGATGCAATCTTGTGAAGCTGGTGTTGGAGTTCGTCACCATGGAGGTGTTTTCTGTCAACAAAACCTTAGCTTTATGGTCCTTTAATAATTGATTATACAGGAAAGGCAGAGGATGCTTAGGAAGGAATATTGGTTTGGTTTTTAAACACCTCTCACAGTTGAGTGATGAGATGAATGATTACAGATTTGGGACTGAAAACTGACCTCACTGAATTGGTATAGTGGTTTTAGAGCTGGAAAAAAAGAAAGTGGTGATGGGCTGAAATTCACAAATTCCCAACATGCCCTGGGTCTCTCAAAAGTTTCATTTCGTCTTTGGACTGAATGGATTTAATATGATCAAGAAATCCTATAATCCGGGCTCACAATAGTTGAGGAATTTGAATGGATCCTTGTAAATTAGAAAAGGCACAACTGGTCACTAAAGCAGAATCAGTTTAGGTTTTATATATACATAAAACTACTCTAGGCACCTTCTTTTTCCCCCAAATGAGTTCATTCTGATTGTCTTTAGCTTTGATTTGCTTGTTGAGATTAAAAACAAAAAATAAAACTTAGGAAATAAGCTTCTCAGTACAATCTAGTTATGAGTGGTATGGTATTAGGGGAGAAACCTCAAACGTTTTATGAACTAAATTGGAAGGGAGTTATATCTCTTCATTGAAACTGGTTGAGGTACTAAGCACAAAGCTTGTTATATGACTGTAGTTGACAGTGTGGGTTGGATTTTTTTTCTTTCTGTATTTTTCGATGAGTCATAGAAAATTAATAAACCATTAGTCATCCCTACAAAACTTAATTTTAAGGCTGGCTACAGACCTATTTTTCAAAGATAGTGTTTCCTCTCCTCATTTGGGGTTCAGAGGATGCAAATCAACTTTAAAAATAGCTTATGTAAAATAATTCTGAAAAGAAATAGGAACACATTTTAGACTCTCTCTTCTTTGGGGAGATTTGTGCCATCATCCTTTTTTTGGTATGGATATTCAAAAGTAAGTGAGTAGTAGGTCTTGTTTTAAGGGTGGAATTAATAGGCACTTTAACTATAAAATAAAATTCTTTTATACATGCAAAAATATAACATAAGATGACCAAAAGAAAATCCAGCAAGCAATGGTAAAAATAGCAAATTATTTACTGTTTTATAATGTTAAAATATTTCACCAAGACAAATTGCAGTCAAAAATTAATGTGAGTTATGGAAAATGAAATACATAAGGATGCATTTATACAAGTGCAGACTAAATATTTTCCATACAGGTAGGTAAATGAAAAAAAAACCAAACGATATACAGTAAGTGCACACTGGATATGACTATGCAGGCAAAACATAGTTAGTTTTATATATTCTTGTACAGTTCATGCACAAATCTCTCCCAAAGGAAAAGTCAGTCTTTTTTTTTTTAATTTGGAGAGAGGTAAGAAGAAAGGGGTGGGGGTGGGGGGTAAGTTCCTTGTAAGAAGGTCAGTGCGGATGATGATGATGAGGGGTCAGTTGTATATATTACTTACTGTAATTTGTGATTGTCGAGGGAGAGGAGTAGTTGTTGGAGTGATGGTAATACTGCTGGTGACTTTATTTGCGGCTTTGCCCGCTGTTCCGTTAATTAGGGCTGGAGTTCGGTTATCTTGAGGTGGCGTTGAAGGACTGGCAGGCCTCACAGGACTGGCCACAGCTTGCATATAAGGGCTTCCTAAGTGAATGTGAATTTTGTTATCCTCAGTAGTTATCACACTTGAACTGTTGCTGTTTGACCTTTGAAACTGCCATGCTGACTGTCTCTCTGGGGAAACTCTGAAGACGGCGTGCTTGGCACCTATCTCTACTGGCTCTGGTGACCGTCTCTGTTCTGGAGAGCTTGCTGAGCCAGTCACAGCCAAAACATGAATGGGAGACATTGTCCTTTCAGGAGTTACAGAGCCACAGGATTCTGGGGTTGGTGCTCTGGCAAAGGTAGCCATAGTAATAGGGGATATGCCATGCTCTAAGTTTATGGGGCTGTCAGTAGAGGTCTTTGACTTCACTGGTGTAATGGAGGCATTTTGAATAATGGTTATTCTTTGCTTTGGGGTACCACAGTTAGGTATCACTGCAGTGCTTGTATAAGAGTGAGGACTTTCTGCAGTAGGACTTGTGATTTCAAGAGTGGCTGTATTTTGCCCATGGTCTGGAGTAACCTTTATGTGAAGAGGTTGACCAGGTGTGTGACTTAGGACCAGATCCCCAGGTTGCACGTAATTTCCATTCTGTTTGGCTGGTATTTTTCCATTCGGAGGATGACCTTCCTTGGATTTCATCCAAGGGATCCATAACTTCCTGTTGACTGGATGTGCAGTAGAGGAGTTACATTTGAAGGACACTTTTGCCTCATTGTCATTGGGATCTTCATCCTCATTATCACTTTCTTCATATAACTGCCCATTAATTATAGCTCGTTCCAAAGGAAGGAGACTTTTGTAATCAGGAGGTTCATTGTCTGCTGGTTCAGTTTGGACTTCTTTAGAAAATACTTGAAGGTCAGAAATTCTCCTTCCATTAAGACTGGGTCGGAGACTCTTACTGAAATGCCGATACCTCTCTAATTCTTTAGTGAGGTTTTCAATCTCCCTTCCTAAGTCCCTATTTCTGTTTTCTTGTTGATTGAGTTTCTTTTGTAGAACTGTATGGTCACCCTGTAAGTGACATATTAAGTCTTCAGTTGCCATATATTCATGAATTTTCTCCTTTAATGCATCTACCTCCCTTGAGAGGTGACCAGACTTGGCTTCTTCCTCTTTAAGCCTTTTGAAAAGCCACTGTTCCTGACTGGACTCTGTCTTTTCTGCTAACTTGTACCTAGCAAGTTCCATTTTAACGTCCTCGAGTTCCTCCGATAGAAATTTAGCCTTGTCTCTTTCATTAGCATAGCGTCTCTCAAGAGACTCATATTCATCCTCAGTTTTCATGAGATCATCTTCAATAGCTTTCATGTCTTTTAATTTATGCTTCAGTCTCTCCACCTCTTGGGAAAGCTCTTTAATCTTATTGTTTTCTTGGTGTACAGCTGTCGTCGACTTGCCAGTCTCCTGTTTTGATTTGTTTTTGAGAAAATCTTTCTCAATAGCTTCTAATGATTGGAGTCTCTTTTTCAGAATATTGATTTTGGACAAGAGATCATTTCCTTTCTCTTCTTCTGCTTTAAGCTTGATTTTCAGTTCATCCCTCTCTTTGGTCACATTGTACACCTTTTCCTCTACCTCCGTTTTGGACTTTAGCGCTCTTTTGCTTTCCTCAATTAACTTTTCAGTAACCAATGTCACTTTACCTTGTTCCACTTGAAGCTGAGATGTAACGGCTTGTAGCTTATCTTCTGTCTGCTTCATTTTTTCACTCATCGTTTTCCGTTCATCAACCAACATCACTGTCAGTGTTTTCAGTTTCGTTAAATCCTCTTTTAGGGTGAATTCTGTCTTCTCTAGCTTACTCTCGATGGTTTCTAACTCTTTGATTCTAACTTTTAAACCATCCAGTTCTTGAGACAGTTGCTTTGTTGTCATTTTTTCTTTCTCTAGATTGCATTTCAAAGCATGACACTCCTGCTTGCTTTTGCCGAAGGCATCTTCCAGTTTTTCCAAATCCATGATCCTTTTGTTGAGTTTGTCAACCTCCAGTTTAAAGTCCTTACTCTGGGACGTCTCCTTTTCCAGCCTTTGGTGGAGATCTCGGCACTGCTCTTCCATTTTTATGAGTTCTTCATCTTTGCCTTCCATTTCTAGTACTCTTTTCCTGAGTTCTTCCACTTCTGCCAGTATGCTGGAATTACCACCTTCTCCCTTGTTTATCTTTTCTCTTATTTCTTGTAATTCTTCTTCCGCTTTTCGTAAAGACCTGTTTGTCTCCTCCAGCTCATCAATTTGGCGGCTGAGGGCTGCTAGCTTCAGCCGGAGCTGTCGGTTTTGGCTGTCCTCATTGGTGAGTTTGGCCATTGCTGCGTCCTGGCTCTCGCAAAGCTCTGGGGCTTGTTTTTGCAGTTCTCTTTCTAACCTGCTCGCCTTGTACCCTTCTTCCTGAGCTTTGGCTTCAGCGATGGCTAGTTTCTCACGTGCTTGCTCAGCAGCTGTGGTCAAGTCTTGGATTTTCTGACTCTGGAGGGTGAGCTGTCCAGTGAGCCTCTGTTGTTCATCCACAACCATCAAAGCAAATGATTTCAGTTTGGTCAGCTCCTCCTTGAGTGCAGCAACTTTCTTCTTGTTCTCCTGTTCTCTCTGTTTGTGGTAGGCTGTTTTTTGCTCTATTAACTTCTTAAATCTGAAAAACACAAAGTACATTCTGTTTTACTACTTTTGCTCTAGTGGATTGTTGGGAGTAGTAAATCATTCTATAACTTTGGGAATCAACATCACTTGCTAAAGGATGATACTTGGCAGCAGTATGGCTTGGTAAATAAATAGTGCTGGATTTTGCATTAAGAAGACCTGACTTCAAATCCTGCCTCCTATGCTGATTAGCTCTGTTGCCTTGGGCAAGTCATTTAACTTCTCTGGCCTTGATTCTTCATCTGGCTGTATAAGGGGTTGTAAAAGTGATACAGCTGGAAGTGGTGGCCTTTCAGGGTCTTTTCTGGATTTATATCTGGATTGATAAGAAGTTTAGGTGCTTGCGTGGTGCTCTTAATAATAGTTTTGGTTTCCAAAGAATGCAGAGGAGGAGGTGGAAGGGGAAGAGAGTTTGTGAATAAGGATGATAGATACTGTTTGTCCTATTGTAGCCTGGAGACCGTCATCTGAGGGTTTAGCTTAAGCACTTTTACTATAATGAGTGGGAGGTTTAGCGTTTAAAATCTAAACTTCCTGACTTGATTAAAAAAAAAAACACATACAACTTAAGATTTAGTTTGATTTAGTTCTTTTACTTTGTTGATATGCAAACATTCAAGAAGCACTAATCCCAGAGGACATAATTATGATGATAGAAAGAACTCCAGATTGAAAGTTAGATTTCTTGCTCTGCTATTTACTATTACCTGTATGAATTTAAGAGAGATACTCTTTTGTGTGTATAAAATATACTCTTTTCCTGGTGTATAAAAATAAAACCGACTTAATGACTTTTAAGGGTTCCTTCCAGTTCCTAATCTGTATATGACGTTGTGATTTGCTGCATTCAAAGATAAGTCTCAATTCAGTGTTTCATCGTTTCACCGAGCACATAGCTACTCCTTTTTCAACTTTCCCCACAACAAAATAGAGCAAGGGATATATTCTTATATTTTAAATGTTCTTGCTGTTCAGTCATTTCAATTCCGGCTGCCTCTTCAGGACCCCAATTGGGGTTTTCTTGCTAGTGATACTAGATTGGTTTGCCTTTGCCTTTTCCAGCTCATTTTACCGATGAGGAAGCTGAGGCAAACTTGGGTTAAATGACTTGCCCAGGATCACACAGCTACTACAAGCCTGACTGCAGATTTGAACTCTCCCTAGTCTCAGAACTGTAACATCCACTGCACCACCTAGCTGCCCAAAGTCACTCAACCCTGCTGAAAGAGGGCGTACTTTGCTACAGCTCTGCAGTCTCAGGATTGTAGAGGGAGCATGGGAAAAGAGAAAGGAAGCAGTCATAGATTCCTGTGAATATGTGCATGATACCACTTGATCTTTGGGACTACACCTATTACTGACGTTCTACATAAAGAGAAAACAAGAATTGGAAGGAACTGGATTTTTTTCTTTAGTAGTGGCAAGTAGCTTTGTAATGCCTAGCCGCAGATTTCACAAGATGCTTACGTGGAGATAGTTTGTAACCATAGAGGAAAGAGTTTCTCTGCAAAGCTGAGTGGTTTGCACTATGGGATTTGAACTTTGGCCTTACATTTACAATTTAACTTAGGTGTAGCAGTATCTGATTTCTCAGTAGTGCAGTGTGTTACTTGAACCCGTTCATTTTAAGTCAGGTTGATTTGCAGTTCATTGCGCATTGTGTGTTTGTAGGTGGTCACCCTTCACTGAGGTTGGAGGAGGTTTGTCTTTTAGCTCTGTTAGGTGGGATTAGTTTTGGTTTGGTTTTTAATGTTTGTCAAGTAAGTATTTTTCGACAGTAGATAACTTTCAAGCAAAATGGATCCAAAACATGCAGAAGTCTTCTGTAATTCACCATTTCTTTGAATCTACCTGAGTCCCATTTTTCCTTAGTCTTTAACAGGATTATGTTCATTTCTTACATTTTGATCATAATTTAGTGAGATTATAATTTCCTTTCTTTAACAATTATTATGCACATTTACAGACCCACTCACCATGTTTCATTGCTTCTCAGAAGTGACCCAGTTTTTAAAGACTGTTTTCAGGGGAGCAAAAGCCGCTCCAGCCTTGCTAAGCAGAATGAGGCCAGCAAAAAAGCTAACAGGTGGCAACTTCTTTAGAATAGATTGCAGAGCATCCTTGGGAAGTATGTATTTCCTGCAACTGGTCTTTTAAACCACATTGTTCCAGATACCAAGGGTGTTTTCTGGAGTTTTGGTTTATGCTAAATATTTGGTGACCCTTCAAGTCTGTCGGGCTTTTGGAATCTAGAGTTGAAAAGGACATATCTTGTTTGTGGCATGTTATTAATTAGACACCATGTGAACAGTCTTATTTCACGGTCTCTGACTGCGCTTCTACTAACCCAAGCTGTGCCACTGGTTAGAAGGAACCTTAAGCCAAGTGTGTGATTTACATTAACTCAGATTTGTAACTACTGCTAAAAAAAAAAGGACCCAAAGTGTATATTTTTCAGATGGTTGGTCAGGTGGTGCTTTTTTACAGAGAAAAACCAAAAGACTGTCAGATGGGATTTCTTCCCCTTACCCTCCTACCAGTGTTGAGAGATTTAAATGTGGGATAACAAACATTATACACTTTTAAATTTTATTTTTAAAGTACCTACATGTGTGACTCTGACAAGTAGAATGACATACCTCTAAGAAGCATGTGATTAGAGGTATCATTTGCTTAAATGAATTTAAAAAATAAGATTCCATTTATCTCTTTCTATCTGTGCATAGATACATGTATTTAACAATATGCTTCCATTTCAGACAAAAGTTGTTCACATCACTTAGTTCCAGTATTCCTAAGCATGTCCATTTACTGACCCTATAGACTAAAGAACATTTACTGAAACTTTTCCAGTGAAAACAGGCGTTGGAAGCTGGTTTTATAGCCATAAATGTGAAGTGGTTAGATCCAAGTGTCTTGTTACAGCCTTCCTTTGGTGTCTCTATTATAGCTCAGCACTTATATAACTTATTGTGGTTTCTCACTGTCATTATATGCAATACCGATTGCTTAGTTTTCCTAAAAAATTATATCTGTCATTTTGAAAGGTCTTTGTTGTTACCCACAGTTATTCTTGTTTTACAAATTACATACTTCAGAGTATCTTTCCCTTTACATGTTTAAAGACCCCTGGAGGTATGTGCACACATTTATTTCCTTCTGGAAGTAATAAGGTTATGAGTGTCAAGCAATTATACAGTATGACATTGGCACGTTTCTAAGTGTTTTTAGGTCGTTTTCGTCTTTCTGTGAGAACTGTCTAAGTAATGTTTTGAATGGTTTTTAGAGAGGGTAGCTCTGAAAAGAGATGCTAATTATTGTGTAGAAGAACTTTGGAGCCCTTTATGGAAAGGTCTTTTTGGAGGAAAAGAGATGTAGTAAATGACACACACATGATGGTGCCTCTCCACACTGTTCTTATCTGAGTCTTAGAACAGTCACATGACATAAAGAGTGTAGTAATTATCCCCATTTTGCGGTGAGGAACTGGAGACTCGGAGCTTAAGTGACCTTGCCATGGTCATGTCATTGGTATCAGAGGCAAAATTAGAATCTAGGGCTTCCCTGATTTCAAGAACTAGTCATCTTAGTAATCTCTCTGAAACTCCCCAAATAATGCCTTCCTCTCTCTAACTTTTCCTTCCTTCCAACTGGACCATCCTCTGTCGCCATGGAGGAGGTTGGAGCAAATAGTGACGTAGCTTCAAAATAATGAGAGTTGGTCTCTGTCTGTCATTGTCACAGCCTTGTGGGAAATCCTTCAGGTGTTGACATGAAAGTAGTAGAGGAAGAAATGAAATGATTTATCTACTTATTAGAACCATACTAGTTTTGTACTTAAAATACAACTCAACAAATCTGCCTTCTAACTATAAAGTAGCTCTCAAATTTTCAAGGTCGACTCTGGAAACAGAAGCAAAAGGAGAGGAAAGCCCCAACATGTCTTCCTCTAGGACTTGGCACTCAAGCCATAGATGGACACCTAAAGAAGGGTCATGAGAGATTCGGCATGGGACTTGGGGCACTTTCTGGAAGGAGCCAAAAAAGAAGCACTTCTGCCCCACGTACCTCCTGAGCTGTCAGGCTTCCCCCTTCCCCACAGTATAAAGCCTACACTGTTATCTTCCTTCATTGAGCAACTTGAGCTCCATCTTCCACCTGCAACTTTTCCTGACCCCTTCCAATGCCTGTGCCCTTCCTCTCAAACCACTTTGTATTTAACAACTTTCTGATTATTGTATTTACTATCTTTATAGTTTGTGTGTGTGTGTATAGTATGAAGTGTATGTGTAGTGTGTATATATCCATAAAGAGTGTATATTAAAAAAATACACACACACACACACACACACACACATATATAGTGTGTGCATAATACATGTCCTTGCTTTCTCTCATTAGAATGTAAGCTCTTTGCAGGTAGGGAGTGTTTCCCTGAACATATTTTTAATCTCCCAGTGTTTCATACAGTGTCTGGCACACACATGCTCACTGCCTCATAAGTACTTGACTGATTGATTAAAGGCAGCTGGGTGGCCCAGAGTTCAGATTCTGCCTCAGATGCTTTGTGATCCTAGACAAGTCACGTCACTTCTGTCTACATGTTTCCTCATCTATAAAAGTGAGATTAAAAAATAATAATAATAGCCCCGACCTCACAGAGTTGTTATGAAGGTTAAATAAGTTAATATTTGTAAAGCGCTTTGCAAAAGAAAATTTCTTCTATGGAAAAGGAATAACAAGTTGGACATGACAGATTTGCAGTTTCATGTGCAGTCCTTTTTCATTAGAGCATATTATGGAAATGCTTGTTTTATCCCATAAATTAAAAAGAAAATAAATACAAATTTAGAGAAAAAAGCCTTAAAGTACTATATAAATTCCAGGTATTAGCCAGCTGTTACTATAAACTTTCAGAGTCTTTGGTGGAGCCTGAAGTGATCCACTTGGGAGCCAGTTCCCACCCAGCCAGCTCGTCTTCCATGTCAGTGTTCTCTGACACTTGAAGCTAGAAGGTATCTCTTTTTCGAAATTCTCCTAGCCTTTTGTACCTTCTGCTGCCTTTTATCTCAATTATTTACATACATTCCTTGGATGCCCTATGGTGCGTGGCGCAATGGACCGCGTATGGTGAATGTTTAAGAATATCCATTTAACCAGTGAATTCATGCATATGTGGACCTGTGTTTCTTCATCTTTGTCCCCTTCCCTGGCAAGAACCCAATCCAGTAGTAGTTGGTTGACTTAGAACTGCTGTCCTCCCTCTGTATGTCATTCCCTGCTCCTCCCCTCTCCCCCTCAGCTTTCTGCTGCTCTCAGTGAATTGCATATTCCAGTACTATGGACTGAAAGATTGCACTGATCGTGGTTGATGCCGTGATGGCCTGACAAGGGCTTTGTTCAGCCTTGACATCTGTTTAGTGCTGTAGTGCATAAATGTGGTGTTAATTGGATGAACAATTAATGAAGGGAAAAAAATTCAATCTTCCTCTGGAAAATCGTTTCGTTTTTGCTGTCTTCCACTCTTATAGGTCCCTAATGAGAAGAGACATGTTGCTTCATTCTGATGCATTCGGCAAGCTGTTAATCACTGAGTTAGTCGCTGGTTAAATGTTCCTATCAGCAAGAAAGCCAGTCTTTCACTGCCTGACATAAAAAGGCCATGTCTGTAAAAGATTCTTTGCCAAATAGGGCAGATCCAACTTTTGCCCTCTCGTTTCCTTTTCTCCAGACCCTAAAAAATCCTGTAATGATGAGAATGTGTCTCCACATGGTCTCATGTATCTGTTTCAAACCACTGTTTAAAACATGGGCAAGGACCCATTCAGTTGCCTGGTTTTAAAATTGGGACTGTTCCCAGGGATGTAGTAGGATGTGGAATTGGCAATTATTTCCTTCATTCAACAAATACTTATTTAATGCCTACTGTGTGCTAACTATTTTTTCACTTTGCCTGTCTTTTGAAAACCTCTTTATAAATATAAGTTACTGTTACATTAAATTTAACGAGATCTTAACTCATTGCAGGGGGTGGTTAGGTGTGGTGCGCCAGGAGTCAGGAAGACCTAGTTCAAATGTGGCCTCACACACTTACTAGCTGTGTGACCCTGGGCAAGTCACTTAACCCTGTTTGCCTCAGTTTCCTCATCTCTAAAATGAGCTGGAGCAGGAATTCACAAATCACTCCAGTATCTTTGGCAAGAAAACCTCAAATGAGGTCATAAAGAGTTGGACACAACTGGAAAAAATTTTACAACAACGAAACTCATTATGGTAGCACAAGTTCTATTAAATGAATCCATTCCACTAATCTCCACGTGGGATAGACAATTTCTTGGGGATAGGCAAGTGTCTTCAAACGTTAGACATCTTTCAGGTATCTTTCTGGTTTATTGGGATGCTCCCATTCTTGGGTAAGGGTTTGATTTCTCAGCATCTGTTATTTGCTTCAATTTCCCTCCAGAGATTTACCAAGTTCTGTTAAGCAGGACAGCTGCATCATGAAATCCCTTTGAATTGTTGGTTTTATCAACTAGCTGAATTTCTGGTCTTATGCAGGGATTAGTTGGTCTGTGGTTATGGATCCGTCCCAGTATATCTTGTAGTAGTTATTTTATAAGGTGTAATTACTAATGTTAACTTTCTAAATGGACAGTAGCTGAAAAGATGGTGAAATAATTCCTAACTTTCAAGCCCTTTTGTTGAACACTGATTCACACTTTTCATTGGACTCTTGAGGCAGTGTGGTTCAGTGGAAAGTGTGCTGGATTTGAAGTCGGAGACTTGAATTCACACCCTGGTTTTGTTAAGTTCTCCTTCTGTGACTCTGAGGAAGTCACTTTAACCTCTAAATTGTCTAAAATAAGGAGATTTGGACCTCTCAAGTCCCTTCCTGCCTGGAATGTCCAATCCCAAGACACACACTTAATAGCGATTCATATGATGTCTGTTTCTTTATTGTACCCATCCTTTCTTCAATAGAACTCTGTTGTATGTAGTGTCATTTTTAGGTATGTTTATCAAAACAACTGTGAAGAATCTTTTTCATTGTATGTATTCCTGGTTCCTTTGTTTTTCCCCCTCAACAGTCAAAGGTGTCTCATTCTGTTCTTTTAATTACAGCAGCAATCGCATGCCATAGTCACGGTGTCATGAGTCAGATTCATTTGGCTTGGTCAGCATGATCTCTTAGAACATGAACACTTTTTTTATTTTTGGCGTCTGCCAGTAGAGTGTGACTGTGTCTGTTTAATGTCTTCATTATTTAAGATCATGTCATCATTGAGATCATTGAGAAAACTATAAATGGGTGACTCCAAATCTAGTGAACTGATTTTCTTAACTGTTTCCCTCCCATGTGAACGTGGAATTTGGGCATGCAGTGATAGAGGAGGAACACGAGAGAAGGAGTTTGCTGGTGAGAAGTAAACACAGTGAGAGTAAGACTGGGTGACTTCTCTTCCTTCATCAGCCATTTTCATTATGATTTAGGAGCTTTTAACTTTATTTCTCTACCCCTTAAAAGGGGTAGATTATTTGTGATTTTGTGTGTATTTTGTGTTCAATGAAAACCTTATATTCAAAGGAATATAAACTCTGAAGGCAGAGTGCATGGCAAATTTTCAGTCCTTTGTCACTCATATGTCCAACTCTTCTTGACCCCATTTGGGATTTTCTCAGCAAAGATACTTCCGTTTGCAATTTGCTTTCTCAGTTCATTTTACAGATGAGGAAACTGAGGCAAACAAAGTTAAGTGACTTGCCCAGGGTTGCCCAGCTAGTGTTTGAACTCATGAAGATGAGTCTTCCTGACTTCAGGCCTGGTGCTCAATCTGCTGTGTTACCTCCCTTCCCACAATACACTGGTATAATAATAGTAACATTTATACCGGGGCAGCTAGATGGTGCAGTGGACCACAACTTACTGTGCGCCTGGAAGTGTGCTAAATGTTTTATAATTATTACCTCATTTGAGGTAGATGCTTTTGTCCCCATTTTACAGATGAGGAAACTGAGGCAAAAAGCAGTCAAGTGATTTGCACAGGGTAGCCAAGCTAGTAAGTGTCTGTCTGAATTTGAACTCAGGTCATACACACATACACAAAGACTACAACCACTACCATCCTTCACATAGAATTTTAGACCTGGAAGGGACTTTGGAGCGCATGTAGCCCAACTGACTTATTTGACAGATGGGGAAACTGAGGTCCAGAGACACTGTAGAGCTTGCATGAGAGCACATAGCTAGTCCATTGGTCTTCCCACTGAACCACACTGCCTCTCATAAAGGTTAGTTGGGAATTTGAATAGACGTACGTTTCCCCGTAACTACTCTTCCTCCTAGTCAGAATCAATTAGAACACAAAGCATTTTTTAATTATCTACTGTATTTTAGGTACTAGAGATCCAAAGAGAAAAATTAAATCCTGCCTGCCTTCAAGGGGCTTGTAAACAAATAAACACAAAATATATTCAAAATAAATAACTTGAGAGGATGTTGTAAAAGCCTTCAGGAGGTGGTTCCTGGGACCATTTGAATTAGTCAAGCAGACATTTCTTAAGCACTTGGGGAGCTAGGGATTTCAAAAGCCCAGGGAGAGATGAGAATGTGTTCCAGGAGTAGGGCATAGAGAGCCTGCATGGAAAGACATGGAGATGGAGAATCCATTTCCTGGAAGGATTTATTCTGGAAACAGCAAGTAAGCTTATTTGGCTGGAACGTAGACTTGGATAAAGTGTTGTTCAGCCCTTTCCGTTGTGTCTGACTATTTGTGACCCTGTTTGGGGTTTTCTTGGCGAAGATACTGGAGTGGTTTGCCATTTCCTTCTCCAGCTCATTTTACAGATGAAGAAACTGAGGCAAATAGGCTCATACAGCTAGTACGTGTCTGCGATCAGATGTGGGTAAAGAGTCGTAATATATAATGTCTGAAAAAGTAGGTTGGTGTTAGATTGTGAAGGGCTCCAGATGTGAAAGAGGTGTTTGTGTTTTGTTCTAGAGGCAATGGGAGCTCGTGTGTCTCTGATTCAGGGACTGTTGTGATCAGACTCATGGTTTAGGAGCTTTGTGGAGGATGCACTGGAGAAACTAGGAGCAAATAAATCCTCGTTGACTGAGAACATGCTTGAATCAGGGAGACCAGTAAGGAGATTCTTGCAGTAACCCAGGAAAGAGGTGATAATACCCTGAACTGCAGTGGTGCCAAGGGCCAGTGAGACATATGGTTGAGGCAGATAACCATAGCTTTCTTTGTAACGGGTTGTGTATGCCGAGGGAAGGAGAGGGATGGATTAAAGCACTCTCAGCTTCTCAGTCTGGGTGGGGAAGACAGTGACAGAAATAGGGAAATTAGGATGAGGTGTGGACTGTGGAGGAAAGATCGTGAGTTCTGTTTTGAACATGTTGTTAGAGATCCCAGTGGTACAGCTAAGGGTCTAATAGGCAGTGGGTGACGGACTGGAATTTAAGGAGAGAGTAGGTCTGGAAATCTCTGTGTACACATACACGTATTTACATATAAATAGGGATCTAAGTCATGATTTGGGTCAAGTCATTTAACTGAGTCTCATTTTCCTCCTCTAAAATGACGGGCTTGGACTAAATTATTCTCTAAGGTCCCATTCCGTTACATAGTTTTCTAAGCCTACATGCCATCTGTCACCATGTGCTATGGAGTCCAACCTCTTCAGCTTATCCCGTCTGTCCCCACTCTTTTCTCTTTCCACTGCTGTTGCCTGCCTGGACTCTTGAGGGATCTTCCCATCAGACCACCCATCCCTTGCATGGCTGCCATACTAATCCTCCTTATAAGAGAGTCTGGGCATGTCCCTCCTGCTCAGAAGGTCTTCAGGGCCTGTCTAGTGCAGCTGGAGCTTCCAGAGTCTGGCATCATCCCACTTTTTCCAGCATCTTCTCATATCACCCCTTTCCATGTACTCCTAAACCTGCCCTGTGTTCCTCACTTCCTTTTGTCTTTCCTGAGACTGTTCTCTGCACCTAAAATATCTATTCCACCTTTACTTTTTTGTTTTACTATAATGTATCTATGGGCAACGGCTATGTCTTGTATCTGTGGAGCTCCTAGCAGAGTGTTCTGAGCAGTGTCTGTACCTGCAGCTCCCGCTGTCCTTTTAGAGCCACCTTCTCTTTAAACACCGATTTTTTTGCAGTTGGTAAGGATCCTCCCCATCACATAACCACACAGTGTTCATGTTTCTTCATTGAGGCTTTACAATGTGTAGAATTCTTTATCTCCATTCCTTCATTACACACTTATCAAAGTCCTTGGTGGTAGATGCTGATAGGTATGGCCATTCACATTGAAAAGGTCATCTAGGGATAGTCCAGCTCTTTCATAGAATGTTGCCGTTGTGCAGTTGTGTCCAACTCTTTGTGACCTGTAAACCATAATGTCCATAGGGTTCTCTTGGCAAAGATACTGGAATGTTTGCCATTTCCTTCTTCAGTTCATTTTACAGATGAGGAAACAGACAAACAAGGTTTGTCACAAGGTTTGTGACCTTGCCCAGGCTCACACAATTAGAAAGTGTCTGAGGCCACGTTTGAATTCAGGTCTTCCTGACTCCAGGCCCAGCACTTTATCCACCACAGCACCACCTCTTTTAAAACTTTGTACCTTACAGTTATTTGCATATGCTGCTTATCACTTTACTAGATTACAAGCTCCCTGTGGGCAGAAACCATTGCTTATCTCAAACTTTGTATCTCTCCACTGTCTAGCTCACCTTGTCCTATACATGTATCAATTTATTAAATATTTGATGAATTGTACTAGATGCTATTGCCATGAAAACCCAGGCAGTAGGGAAGAGATAGTGGGGAAAGGCTGTGAGCACCAAGTACAGTGTGTGCAAGAAAATTTTCTGGTTTTGAACTCCTGGACGTAAATAGTGTAAACTTAACCTAGGAGGAAAAAAGTAATGCTAGGAACCCAACTGTGGAAGTGGTTTGTTTAGAGGCTACCTTGGAAGGAAGCCTGGTACATCATATCATACTACAGTGCGCACATGTAATTTAACTTAATCTAGAATTCATTGAATTTGATTGAAAGATCTATTATGCATTTGAAATATTTTCTACAAGATTGCATTCTGCCCAATATAGGCAGTCCTATGTGTTGTTCATTTAATTCATGTATAAGGTTAATGGTTCTCTTAAAAGCTATTTCCAGAAATGAAAATGATATAATAACTTGGAAGGCACCTCCTGTAATCACAAGCCCTTCATTTTGGAGTTGAGCAAAGTGCAAAATCAGAGGGCCCAAGACCATACAGCTTGTTAGCATCTGCTATCTTCCTTTCAGACAACAGCTCAAGGACCATCTTCTTTCTCCATGAAGCTTCTCCTGAGCCCCTGCCCCCAGCTCTCCCTCTCTAGTGCTCTCCCTCCCAAGCAGAGGTTCAGCTTGTGCACCTCTCAGTGTCCAATTCCAGATGCCTTTCTTTGCTGTACATAGTGATAAGCAGGTATTCATTACATGTATGTCCCGGTAGACTTAGTATGTCCCTTTAGCATTTGCTCTCCACCCTCACTCTGTTTTTAGGGGACAGAACCTGGGACTTGATTTGGTGTGCCAAACTCCAGGGTGAGGAATCTCCTGCTCTCCTTGCTTCCCTTCTATACAGGTTACAGTCTTAGAGAGCTGCCTAGAGCAATGGGGTCAAACTCAAATGGAATCAGAGCCTTGTGACCCCACATTGACTTAAAATACAGCAAATTAACATTATCTATATTTTATTTCTATTTATTTCATTAAACATTTCCCAATTACATTTTAGTCTGGTTCTGCAGTTAAGTCTCTTATAGCCTGCACCAGGAAGAAGTTTGACCCCTCTGGTCTAAAGTACTGAAAAGTTAAGTGACACAGGGTTACACAGCCACGATATATTAAGTATTTATCAGATGAACTTGAAATCCACCCTTCCTGGTCTACTCTTTAAGAACTGTGAGGGTAGAGATGCATCTTGTTGTTCAATCGCTGCCTCTTCTTGACCTATTTTGGGGTTTTCTTGACAAAGATACCAGAGTTGTTTACTATTTCCTTCTCCAGCTCATTTTACAGGTGAGGAAACTGAGCCAAACAGGGGTGAGTGATTTGCCCAGGGTCACACAGATAGTAAGTGTCTGAGACTGAATTTGAACTTAGGAAGATGAGTCTTACTGACTCCAGGCCTGTTGTTCTGTGCACTATGGCACCATCTAGCTGCCCAGTGCAACTGTAGATGCTTAATTATAGTGCAGAATATACTAGGTACTCTGGATATTAGACAAGATACAGTCCCTGCCTGCAACATGCTAGCTCTCAAAACTCTTGTTTTTAGAGTGGACAATGTAGTCCCTTTAGCTTTCAAATATAGAGGAGTGATTTATTTTCCAAGTACCTGCAGGGAACTCAAAGGGAAAAGATTTATGTTGCTAAGGAACACTCTTTTGTCTTGTAAAAACATTTTATGCATGATTCTTTTTTTTTGGAAGATAGAACCAAAACATTTATTCAGACACCAGAAAGCCAAATCCATCATAGTAACAAAAATCTATACACAATAACAATGCAGAGAACAGTACCATCCCCAAGCCTTTCCCCTGCTAGGCTTCCTACAAACCAGCTTCCTTAAACAAATCACAAATGAGCTCTTTCACTTATGATAGCCAGCTGCCTCCTTGCCTGTATCTGTCCTAGCTGGGACTGCTTTCATGACTAACTTCCTTTCAGCTCTGCTCTAGCTCCACCTCTTCCTATTCTACCCATTGAGTAAGCTTCTCCCACCACAGGCTCCATGTACCTCAGACTTCCATGTGACCTAGGCAAGTCACAGGCACCTTTTAATGAATAGGAAAGATCTTCCCATTTAAATTTCCTTTATACCCCTAACCCTCTTACTGATTTGGGAGCACATGCTGGTCCAACTTTAGTTAAGATGGAAAATAACTGGTCAGCATCCTCCATGTAATCATATCACTTACAGTTTCCAATCATGGATGGATAAGTGGTTTAACTTCTGCTTGTAATGAACTGACTTATTGGTTATGGTCAGTCCATGTCTTTTCCTCTCTAAGTTTATTTAAATAGATTTTTCTTGTGGAAGATATATAGAATGGATGTACTTTGGTAGTAATTAAGTTTTTTTTTAAATTTTAATTTAAAAATTCAGTAGGAAGATCAGACAAATGACTGAAATGCTTTATTCATGATTCTTATCACACAGCCATATATATATATGTATATTTATACCTATATATGTATAAGCTTAGCACACATTCTTTGAAAGTATCCACAAAATAGCTGCATTGACCTTTCTTAAAATAGCGCTTTTGTTTTTATTGGTCACCTTTTTTTGTTGCTATAATTAATACTAGTAAATTATTTGTAGTTTTTATTATGCAGAGAAATTCTGTTCCTAGGTATGAAAAATAGTTTATTTCTAATACAAATATTAACATTTATTAAGTATCTACTATGTTCTAGGTGCTTTGGTAGGCACTGGAGATTTAAAAAAAGAGGTAAAAGTTAGTCATGGTAGTCCCAGGGTGGGGAATCTTTGGTCTTAAGGCCACATGTAGCCCTCTAGGTCCTCAAGTGCCTCCCTTTGACTGCATCCAAAATATACACTGTGAAGTTTGGATTCCGCCAAAAGGAGGCACTTGAAGACCTAGAGAAATTTGGATTCAGTAAAGGGCCACTCTTGAGGATCTAGTAAAGTTTGGATTGTATATTAGCAAACACAGCTCATGATTGTATAGTACTTTGTCTTATAAAATATGTTCTTCACAGCAGCCCTGTGAGGTAGTTGGTGAAAGTATTTTTTATTTTTTTAATCTCGGAGAGTTTGATTTATCCAAGGCTACTCAGTGGGCAGAGACATTTCCTTGAATTGTGCCTACAGATATTCTCTTTCTGTCATTGATTGGGTTCTTAATTTTAGCAAAATATGTCCCCTTTCTCATCCACAAGCTTTAAAAAAAAAACAAAACACAACACAACTGGTTTTCTGTAGTTACCACTGCTACAAGGAAAGTAGCTTGGCCTTGAGAAAGCTAAAAGACAGTGGCAACATTGCATGAGGTCATACAAAGTCAGTGGGCATGTCATGAGTTGTGATCCAGCAAAGGAAACAAGGAGGAGAACGCAGAGAGGACAGTGTCATGAGAACCCAGAGGGAATACCGTACTCAAGGGGTGGGTGTAGGGCTGATCAACAGTGCCAAATGCTGTACAGAGATGGAAAAAGGGTGAGGATAGAGAAAAGGCTGTCAGATTTTTGTCCTTTAGAAGTCACTGGTAAGTTTGGAGAGATCAGTCTGGGTAGAGAGGTGAGTGACTGGGAGGAGAGGGAATAGGAATTTGGTAATGAAAGGAAGTGGAGAAAGATGGCACAGTGGATGGAGCCCTGGGCTTGGAATCACTGTAACTCTTCCTGTGTTCAACTCTTGCCTCAGACACTTCTTAGCTGTGTGACCCTGGGCAAGTCACTTAAGTCTGTTTGCCTCAGATTCCTCATTTGTAAAATGAAGGAGAAGGAAATGGCAAACCACTCCAGTATCTTTGCAAAGAAAACCCCAAAATGGGGTCACAGGGTCTGACTGAAATGACTGAACAACACAAGATATAGAACAATACTGTGAACAGGTTCAGATGGGATTGCTTTAAAGGCTGAGAGGGACTTGGGCTTGGTTACAGAAGACAGGGAAGGAAGGAAGGAGTGGAGAGGGAGAGGGGGAAGATTTAGGAGTTGGAATAATTGTAGAGACGGTCTGCTGGAGAAGATAGGGGATGTGGCTGAGACCTACTGAGAGTTGGCTCTTCATGGGACACTGAGTGGGGATGAGGTCAAAGGTTTGGGGGATGCAGAGAAGGGAGCCTCTCTTTCTCTGGAAAGGGAACATCCTCAGTTAAGAGGGCAAGGGGGAGGGCAGTGTGGGAGGTTTGAAGGGAAAGCTTGGGATAACCTTTGTGGAGAGTGGGAGCAAGAGCCAGTCAGTGAGGAGTGGAGGCTCTTGCTGCCTCCTTTAATGGCACCCTGCTGCCTCATTCTTCAGCGTGTGAGTAGGAGTGGAGGAAATGAATGGAGAAGAGTAAGCCAGGGTGGGGTTGCTCTGTAGATAGTCAGTGGCATGGAATTTTAAAGCTGGAAGAGACCTCAGAAATCATCTCATCTATTATTTCCCAATCCAAATTACACTGTGGAGTTGTAAAATATGGAAACACTCTATCTGGAACGGTTTGGCTAGCCTCAACCCCAGCTCACTGGCAATTTAGAGGGCAAGGAGGGGAGCTAGGTGGCCCAGTGGATGGAGCATCTGCCCTGTAGTTAGGAAGACCCGACTTCAAATCTGGTGTAAGACACATATTAGCTGTGTGACCCTGAGCAAGTCACTTAACCCTGTTGGCCTCCCTTTCCTTGTGTAAAGAGAAAGACATGGCAGGTCACTCTAGTGTCTCTGTTAAGAAAACCCCAGATGGGGTCACCAAGAGTCAAATACAACTGACACTAACAGAAGTCATTGTTTTCTACGTACAGGTTTTAAGAAATAAGAATTTTTTGGTAGTAAAAGCTTTACAGATCAAATCAATATTGTCCAACCAGTGTCAACCTCCCCCGGCCTGATCCTTTCTTTTCAGGTGAAGACACTGAGGTCCAGACTGGTTATGATTTCTTGTTCAAGGTCCCCGAGTGACTGAGAGGCCAAACTGAGACTGAACTAACTTCAGCTCCTGCTGAGTAATGGATTGCATGATAGCAGCAAGCACAACGCGTTCCTGACATTAATGTGCAGCACAACGTATCAGATGCTTTAAGATACCCGGAAGACGGGCAACTGGAAAACCCAGCGGGAACCATTGACATGAAAGCTGAAAGGAAGGAGAGAAACACTTCCATAGAGCCTAATGTGCCAGACTCTGTGCCAAGGGCTTTACAGCCATTGTCTCATTGGATCCTCATAAGAACCCCACAAGTTAGGTTATCCCCATTTTACAGATGCGTATATGGGCATAACTAGTCATTCAGTTTGTCTGTGAACTCCGAGACACTGATTAGCTATCTCTTCAGTAGCTAATGGTTATATAGAGCTTTAAGATTTGAAAACTACTTTGTAAATATTATTTCATTTTACCCACCAAACAATACTTTGAAGTAGGTTACTATTATTATAACAATTTTATAGATAAGGATAGTGATAAAACTAGCTATTCATTTTGGCTACAATTGCAAAGGACTTTTGGAAATAGTATCTCATTTTCTCCTCACAATAACTCCTTGAGGTAGGTTGCTGTTATTACCCCCATTTTACAGATGCAAATACTGAGGCATGTAGAGATTGAGTGACTTGCCCAGGGTCACACAGCTAGCAAAGTCCTGGGCAGCTGAGTGGCACAGTGGCTAGAGCTCTAGGCTTAGAGTCAGGAAGACTCCTCTTCCAGAGTTCAAATCTGGCCACAGATACTTACTAGGTGTGTGACCCTGGGTGAATCACTTAACCCTGTTTGCCTTAGCTTCCTCATCTGTGAAATGAGCTGGAGAAGGAAATGGCAAACCACTCCAGTATCTTTGCAGAGAAAACCCCAAATGTGGTCACAAAGACGCAGATGTGAGTGAACAACAGCCTGCCGACTCCAGATCTGTTGTGTACACCGTGTCCCCTTGCTGCCTCATCAGGCAACTCTTCTGAGTGAGAAAGCCAAAATGATGAAAAGAGGCAGTTTTTAAAAACACCCCCTGAGAGAGTTCCACCCATGCTGCTCCAGGACAGGCGACATCCATTAACTCTCTCCAGAGTGTCCCTCTCAGCCCCACGCTCCCACATGGAAGTACCAAGTGGACTGGCATTTCCTTTCAGTATATCTAATGTTTATGAAATAATGTATATTTTTCAGATTCTTTACAGTAACTGACAACTCTTGATTTTCTTATCCAAGGCTCAAAGTTATTGGAGACCAGTGATTATTGTTCATTTTTCCCCCACCTGCCCAGTATTGCTCTACAGCTGAATGAGGGCATCCTGTGCCCTTCCTTGATATTGTTTTGGTTGTTTAGTATCGCTAAGTATTTAATGAATGCCCAAGAGAAAACCCAATATGTTTATTTCAAAAGACTGACTTTCCTAAAGCTTGATTGGCTTCTTGTAATTGCCATTCTTACTTTGTAAATGAAAAAAAAAAAGAAATGGGGGCAGCTAGTGGAACAGTGGATAGAGGGCTGGCCTGGGAAGTAAGGATAACCTGAGTTCAAATCCAGCCTCAGACACTTACTAGCTTTATGACTCTGGGCAAGTCACTTAGCCCCCATTGCCTTCCCCATCGCCCAGAAGAAAAGCACATAATGAAGCATTTTTAGAGGGAGTTTAGAAGTCCTTCAGAGAGTTTGACCTCCTTGTCTTGAGCTTGTAGAAACTGAGGCTCAGAGAAATAAGTGACTTTCCTAGAGCCAGTATTTCAGCTGAGGTCTTTAGTGTTTTTAGCACCACACCACTTTGCTGTTATTTTCTATTGGGATTATATTATTCTTAGACTTTCTCCATTTATGGACACAAAAGGCTGGGTGGTCTCATGGGCAGAGTTCTGTGCCTTCCCCTTTCCCTCTCCTCCCCTTTTTAGGTTTCTGCTAAGATTTGGCTTTGTGACCTTAGGCAGGAATGTTGAGAGGATTAATATGGATTTTTGTAATACTTTTTGAGCTCCTTAGAAGAAAGGTGCTAGGGCAATCCAAAATATTGGTGTGAAGATGATGTAATGACTTAACAAGATGTCTCATGCCCAGATTGTCTGAGAAAGCCAACAAAGAATTGGAGAGTTGGATGTTTAGGAACTGAAATGGTGGTTGGCTGGGCGGTTGAGTTCCTTACAGGTTTTCCTATAGACAGTTCAGGTGCACTGATTATTAGGGTTCTTGGTAAAAATGTCGTGGTATTATGGGATTCTTGTTGCAGGACTAGAATGGGCCTTAGAGGCCTGTGGAGTCTAACATCCTCATTTTACAAAGGAGAAAGATGAAGTTAAGTGACTTATCCAGGGTCTCAGAGGTAGAAAGTTATCTGAGGTCAGATTGAAATCCAAATGTTTCTAGTCCCAGAGTGCTCTCTTCCCTGTGCTACACTGCAGTGTGATTTTGGAGATCACAGTCTTTTTCAGATTGGGGCAAGATAATGAAATGCATCTTGACCATTTAAAAAAAAAACCTATCACAACTTGAAGCTGATATTGATTTATAGGGTGCTCTTTTAATAGGATAATGTATGATAAAAAGTCAAGTACTCTATCTAAGAGGACATAGGAAGAATTTTGCATTTTAAACCTTTAAAGTTAAGGTGTCCTGATAACAATAATTCTCATTGTTATACACTACCTTGATGCTTTAAAAGCTCACAGTAATTAGTAATGCGCCATCTTTTCTTCACGCTCTCTGTTTGAAGGAGAAGCGTATGTATTATTGTCCTGACTTTATATATGGTATAATTGAGGCACATAGGTTGACTTGTCAAAATCACAATTAATATATAAAATTGTACTCGAGTCCAGAATTCTCACCTTCTAATCCAGGGTTCTTTGTTTGTGGTTAGATATACTCACAAACATTTGTATGAGGCCTAAAAAGGAAGGTGTAGATTTCCAAAGGATTATTTTAACCCCTTCTTAATCAGACTTTTCTAGGACATATGTTTATGGTAAGATGAGACTCCCCAATCAGATTAAAAAACATATATGGAATATGACCATAATTTAAAAAAAATACAGCTTCTGAAAGCACAAGTTTCATATGGCTTTCTGTCATCATTAGACACTAAAAATGTTACCTTATTAGATTAGCACCATGTTAAGTCCAATGATTTGGTGTAAATTTATAATTATTATAGTATAGTTTTTAAAAAAATGGAGCTTTGCCAAAAATAATATTCCCCAGGGGAGGAGGCTGATTCTAAATACCATTTCCTCAGAACATTTCAAGGAACTAAAGTTCTCAGAAAAAAATTTAGCAGGCAGTCTTATGCAAGCAGACATTATGTGCATGTCACATACCAGGCTTGTTGGTTTTGGTTAGTAAATTAAATCTGTGTGAATTTTTCCTTCATCGATCAAGATTCAACCAATCTCCTGATATGTCTTCTGTCTTGGAAGTTGGAGGATTGCTCAGATCGATGGCTTCAGAAAAATTATATTTTGTCTGTGAAAGCATCTTGCCTTCCATTGTTAATCAGCACCTTTCAGGATACAGGTTGTCTTCACTTGTGAAAATACCAGTTATTTTTGGAATGAACTTGCAACATTGTCTCATTCTCTTATTATCTTGTGCATGTGTGTGTAAATAAGGCAGAGTTTTTACTTTCCCGGGTCTTAAACTGATTCAAAAAACTACAACCCCCCCACGCTCCCCAAAAAACCGATACAAACGACTTTGATTCTTGTACATCTTAAAAAGAGGTTCTGCTTTTCAGCTGGCTTTCATACTTTAATGTATTGATGTTCAGTTTGTCAGATTCACATAAAATGCCTAGCTGGACATTGGTGAAGCCATGTGCCTGAATGAATGAGTTCATCTGCATTCACCTCTTTGGAGTCTGGCTGCCTAACGTAGTATCAGTGACTGACGTGGTGTGTTCAGGAAACCCAAACTTTCCTAACTAGTTTAATAGCAATCTCACACTAAAAACACACAAGACACACACACACACACACAAAATTTTACTCTGGCTGGTAGATTTTCAAACTTTTGGGAACAAGAGGAAAGCTAAAAATGTTAGAATGTCTGTAACATTTCCTCCTGTTCCCTTTCCACAGTATTATTTCTTCATTGTCACTGTAACTAGAAGTGAGTAAATGAGCAAGCTAGGGAACTACCTTAAGAGACACTGTCTTCAGGCCACCCCACCTTTTTTAGGAAGTGCTTTAGAAGAGTTAGTGGATGGAGACTAACACTTGGCTTGGCTGCTGACGAAGGAAACAGTTGGATCCTTAAACAAGACATAGCATCTCACGCCTACTCCCACTCCCCCCCAACTCACTTTCTTTATCCTAACTGAGGATAATTGGTTTATGTCTTTGCTGTGATTTTTGGATAGCCCCAAGTTTTAGCCATATGTATGGCTTAATCACAGGCAGGTGGACAGTTTTCTTCTCGTTTTAGCAAGAGCAAGTGGCTATTTTTCCTGTGGCCTCTGCTTTGAATGCCCCCTTGCGTGCAATGTAAAAATCTGTAAAAATGGTTTTGGTCATCTGAGCCTTGTTTAATTTTCCCTAGACTAGCCATCCAGGACATTTGGATTGCATTTTCCTATTCTCAGCTGTTCTTTCCAAGCTTAGAGAAGATCCAGTGTGCTGACACAGTTTTGTTTGTTAAACCTCTGTGGTTAAATGTGTGTCTGAATGTGAAATGTTAAATAGCCTGCCTCCAAAAATCTTAATGATTGCAGTTTGCAAGTCCAGAATTCAACCTTTCTTCTACACATCATCACAGGATCACAGATCCATAGATTTAGAGCAGAAAAGGACCTTGAGGATTTCAAGGCCAACCTCCTCATTTAATAGATAAAGGAACTGAGTCTCAGAGAGGTTCAATGACTTGGCTAAGGTCATCGAGCTATTCTGTTTGTCTGAGGTGGGATTTGAACTCATGTCTTCCTGAGTCTAGGTCAAACACTCTGCTACTCCACACTTCTACATTTTTGCATATTTGGTTTCCATATCTGCATGACTTGGTTGTATTTGAATGCCCTTCTGTTTCGTTTCTGCCAGTTCTTACTTTGTGACAAGAGCTAAGATTTTAAGGCAGATACCTGGTTTATCTTATAATCTTATACTTTCAGATTTATTGATATTTGTAAAGTCCTGTCATTTCACTCTTACAGCAACCTTACTAATAGGCACTTTAGCTATCTTTTTTTTTTTTACCGTTTTATAGATGAAGAAGCTGAAACTCCTAGAGCTAATTAAGTGACTTGTATCTGATCACACTGTGAGTAAAGTATTCCAAGATGCAAACCCAAGTCTTCTTGACTCTTAGGCCAGCACTTCATCCATTAGGCTACCCTGCCATTTGAAAAGAAAATATTCTCCCTCGTTTGTAATGTTAGCCCTGACTTCTGCCACAATGGAGAAAAAGGAGCAGATAACAAGGAAAAACCTTACTCCTCAAAGAACTAAAAAATCTCTCTAGAATAATTACAGAATACAGTGGATGGACCAGGATTCTACTGGTAAGGACTCCATTTCCCTTCCTGTGACTGAAGGACTGTGTGACCTTGCCTGAGTCTCTTCAGTTTTTTCCCAAAAAATTTGTTGTTTGTCTTCTGTCTCATCTGCAAAAAGGGAAAAAGTAATGTACTGCTGTTTTCTAGCTTTTCAAGCCTTTGGGGATAATAATAACTCATGTCTCTGTCATTTTCAGGTTTATAAAATTATTTCCTCATATGGATAAGGAAACTGAGACTTAGGGAGGCTGTGATTTGCCAGAGGTCATGTGACTGATGTCAGAGCTAAGTCTTGAACCTAAATTCTCCTGATTTCTGGAACTCTAGTCCAGAAGTTTGTCATCTTTTTTTTTTTTTTCTGGAATCAGCCATTAAGTGCCTACTATGTACTAGGTGCAGTGCCAGCCTCTATACAAATATTATCTCATTTGGTTCTTACAACAACTCTGTGAGGTAGGTGCTATTATTTTCTCCATTTTATGATTGAGGAAACTAAGGCAGACAGAGGTTAAGTGATTTACCCAGGGTCACTAGTAAGTTTTGGGGGCTGAATTTCTATTCAGGTCTTCCTTACTCCCAGATGAGCCCTCTAGCCACCATGAACCCCTTGGAGAAATTGTTAAAAACCTATGGAACCTTTCTCAGAATGTTTGTTGCCTATATTATAATTGAAGGAAATGCTGACTTTCAGTTAGAGGTTAATGAAAATAAATTTTTTTTTATCATTCAAGTTCACAGATCTCTGAAATCTATCCACAGATTTCAAATTAAGAACCATTGTTCTAGTTCAGGGGTGGGGAACCTGCAGCCTCGAGGCCTCATGTGGTCCTCTAGGTCCTCAAGTGCAGCCCTTTGACTGAATCCAAACTTCACAGAACAGGTCCCCTCAATAAAATGATTTGTTCTTTAGAACTTGGACTCAGTCAGAAGGTCTCACCCAACTGAGAAGATTCTTCAAGGGCCCAGGTTCCCCACCCCCACCTGTAGTCCCCCTTCTACATTTCCTTAAGAATCTTCAACTGACACCAACTTCAAAATAACTGCTAAAAGTCAGATCTGGTCACTCCTGTCTTGTTACCTAAGTGGTAACTTACAAAGGTTATGTGTATTTCTTGTAACCTTTATGGATATAGGTGTTAACAACATACCTTCAAAACTTTCATTTGGGCTTCTGGTTTCTTTCTTAAGAAAGAAACTGGTCTGTATTTGTCCTTCGTTTTCGAGGAAGACCACGCCATCAGAGAGAGAAATGATGACATGACTTGTGCTTGACTTCGTTTTGCATGAGGGAGGGCTGTGCAAGGCAGAAGAAAGAAAGAACTCCTTTCTGCAGTCTAACACTTCCAGCTGCTCTACTGTCCTGACAGGTACTGTTTGACTGAAGAAATACTGTCTTGGGAGAAGATGTTGAAGTGAGGAACTAGGGTGTGTAAGGAGCTGATTGGCTGTCCCCAAAAGTCAGCCTGGTCGGTACGATATTGAGCTCTATCATTGAGTACAGGCTTCTTAGGTTAGTTCTTGCAGATATACTTTTCATCCAGTATCTCTGTCTAGTGGCATCCTTATTAAAGGGAAGTAGAGGGATTCCATGCTGCCTTTAAAGAGGGTGACTGCAAGATAAATTCCCAAATGATTTCCAGTTCATCCTTTAATTACAGTTTGTTTGTACGTAGTCGTATGTATGTTGTTTTTCTCCTGTTTGAATGTGACCTCCTTGAAAGCAGGGCCTTTCCCTTTTTTGTATACCCATCATTTAACACAATGCCTGGTACATAGTAGGTGCTTCTAACACAGTCACTTTGAATTCCTATTCCTGTGAGCTGTTGATCTGACTTCTTTTCAGATTTGAACTGCTAGAAAGGTAGTCATTCTGGGGAACTAGGGGGTAAAAATCATTGAATCCAACAAGGTTAGAGTTGGAAGAGATTTTAGTTAGAGATGAGCAATTTTGGAAATAAAAATCATAGTTAGAACGTCCCTTGGAGATCATCAGGCCCTAGTCTATCCCACATGTCTTATAGATACAGAAACTGAGACCTAAGGGTTAAAGTAACATAGCTAACACATGGCAGAACTGGGGCTCAAACCATGGTTTTCTGGGATTTTTTAAACAATGTTATTGTTTTATTGTTGGCTAATAGGGAAATATGTTTTGCATGACTTCACATGTATAATCCATATCAAATTGTTTGCCTTCTCAAAGAGGGGAAAGGACCTGGAGAAGAGGATATTTGTAGCTCAAAATTTTAAAAAATGAGTGTTAAAAATATTGTTATATGTAAAATAAATATAAAAATTTTTAAAATAATGAACTGTTTTCACTACTCTCAGGATATATTCTTTTCAAAGGGTGAGGGGGTCAGGTCCTTCAAAACAACAGGTCTACCCTGCTTTGTTCACTTTCTTTTTGGGGCTTAGTAGAATATGAATTTTTCAGGTTTCACAACAAAATCTTCTTAAATACCTACTTTTTCCCTATGACCCTGATATCATCATAGCTTGCTGGGACTCACCATTCTGGCACAGGTCATTTTCCTCATCTACCAAAGGAGTGGGTTTAACTGAGTGATCTTCTAAGGTCTATTTTTCATGTTTAGAGTGGGCCCTCTGCTTTACCTGCCACCTCATCTCTCAGTATACTGTTTTTACTTTTATAGGAAAAAGTTCTTCATTTGCCTAGCTTAAATAGGTCTCTCTTAACCCTTGAAGAAAATACAAACCCCAGACTCAGGTGTTTAAAAAAAATTAGAGAAAAGGGGACCATTCTTTCCATTTCTTAGCTAACACTTAATTTTCATATGATGCAGCTAGGTGTTGCAATGTGTAAAGTAATAGCCTTGGAATCAGAGCAATCTGAGTTCAAGTCTGGCTTCAGACCCTCTCTGTGTGACCCTGGCAAGTCACCTGACTCCATCTGCTTCAGTCTCCTCATCTATAAAATGAACTGGAGAAGGAAATAGCCAATCAGTCCAGTATTTTTACCAAGAAAAACCCTAAATGGGGTCATGAAGAGTTGGACGTGGCTGAGAAAGGACAGAGCAGCAACCCATTTCTCATGCAGCGGGACTTCCTAAGTATGTTCCGTTCTCTTACAACTTAAGATTTTGATTCACCATGCCAGTCAGTCTCACTTAACAAATGAAGCATGCCATATAGTGTGGGTAAGAGGGAATTTTCAGTGGTAGCAAGATCCCTGTGCTTGAAGCTAGAAGCCAGTTGCTAACTGGGTGACCTTGGGCAAGTCAGCCACCTTCTCCTCCTCTGGGAATAACAATAACCAGAATAATACCCTTCCCACCTCACCTCAAGGGGTCATAATGAGATGAAATTAATTACTCAGCGTAAGAGCATTGGAAACTACAGAGTGCCCAATGGAGGCGTGTTATTGTAGCACTTCACCATGTAACTGACACACAGATGTTCATTGTATTGTGTGATATTTACTAAACGGCAAAGTAGGAAGGAGTCATGAACTTTCAACTCGAGGTGTTGCTTAGCCTGCTTAGTCACGTAGCTCCTTCAAATCTTATCATTAGTAACAAATTATTTAAAAAATTTGTTAACTTAAATATGGAGCTAGCAAGATGTAGTGAAAAAGGGAATCAGGAGATCTGTGTTCTAGGATCTAGGATTTTCCTCTAGTTGGGAGCCATTAAATCTGTCATCTGCAAAAACATGGAAGTTGCATTAATACCAGCCCACAGTCTTACAAGGTCTCTCTTTACAGCAGCCCTATGAGGTAAGTACTGCAGAAGTGTTATCTCTTTTACAGATAAGGAAACTGAAGCTCAGAAACTTGCCCAAGTCAGATGCTACCCAATTCCCTATCTTCTGATTGTGCACCCCTGGACTTCCTCTGTGACTAGGCAGGCTTTGAGGCCCTTTCTAACTCTAAAAGTTACAACAAAACTTAGTTTCTGTATTTGGAAAGTTTTTCCACACTAATTCTGATCCCCGACCAGGTTTTGTTTTTTTTTTTTAACTTAGAAAAGAGAAAACTTATTTCACCTTTAAACTTTTGTTCTTGCAGTAGAATTGGTGGGCTGTGAGACACATGAAGTTTGGCAGCGGAGCTCCTGTCAGAATGGCCCATCTTGATGCACTGACCTCATCCCCAAAGCTGCTGCTAGTGTAAGGATTTTGAGCTGTAACAGACTCAAGGACTGAAGTGAAGATCTTTTATTCCATCTAAAGTGTTCAGTGTGATTCTCTGTTCCACACGCCTCCACCTCCTTGTTTTGTCTTTGTTAGAGCAATAATAACATCCTGAATTTTTGCAGTCTCTTTCCCCAAGTAGCTCAGAATGCCAGGCAGATAGCCTTCTAGAGGATTGTTGTTTGCGTCTTTAAAGGTTAAAGTGTACATGGTTGTTTTCCTTTTTAGTATGGGACAGACAAAGCTTTATGAGAATAAAGGGGCTAGCTTACAGTCACCTGTGGAGGAGAGAAGCTAACAATCCCCCATCGTTTTCTCTGGCCTTATGATTGTGAATGTCTGGACTCTTCTGTTATCTTCATTATTTTATCAAAACATGAAGAAACTTATGTACAGCATTTCTGAAAGCATTTCTTAATTGCCCTAGTCATTATCATTAATCCCCTACCAACTATGTGCAAGATGGGCCAAGAAGATAGTGTCGTACAGCAGTTCTCAAAACTTTTTTCATTCCTTAAAAATTATTGAGGATTCTTCTACCAAAGAGCTTTTTTTGTCTGTTTTACCTATTGATATTTCCATATTAGAAATTAAAATAACTTAGTATGAAGATAGTTTTGACCTCATGGACTCCTGAAAGGGTCTTCAGACTTCCATCACAGGGATCTCCAGATCACACTTTGTTAACCCCACTGACATTGTGTGCAGATAAGTGAAGCATAGAAGCTATTGTCTAGCAGATAAACAGGTACTCAAATGTTTATTAATTTAAGAGGAAGGAGAGGCTTAGTGCTTGGATTGACATTCTGCATAGGTTTGACATTGGATTGATTACATTTGTGCCAGTAGAAAAAGTCATTTCTATTTTTGGTGAAATAAGGCATTTGTCGTTGTTCAGTCATGTCCAATTCTTCATGACCCCATTTGGGGTTTTCTTTGCAAAGAAAGGTACTGGAGTGGTTTGCTATTTTCTTCTCCAGCTCATTTTCCAGATGAGGAAACTGAGGCAAACAGGGTTAAGTGAGTTGCCCTGAGTCACCCAGCTAGTAAGTGTGAGTTCGTATTTGAACTGCAGTCTTCTTGGCTCTAAGCCCAGCACTTTAATCTACTATGGCCCCTACCCAAACCCTATATCCCTAGAGGATTACCAGAGTGTGGAAGGAGCAATAGGCTATGGAGAAAAGGTATTTAAATATAGAGATCTTGGGGTTGAGCTGACTTTTCCCTTCAGCTCATCTTCCAAGTCTCTTCTGAAACTTACCTTGATAAAAGGATAGTGCTGTGGAATTCAAACTTCCTTGTGGCCGTTTATTAAATCTACACAACAGCAATGTTTCATATGCCTCCTCTTTTACAGAAGACTTCCATTCCCGAGGGCTTTTCACCTGGTACTCTTTCATAACTTTTACTCAGTATTATTATTTCGTGGCAGTGTAGATGGGGTTTGACTCCTACTTACTTAAGTGTTATACTACACACCTGTTGGTTCAAAGTAAAATTTGCAGTGCTCTGTTTGCTATTTGAGCCTGATTTTACTTTCACAGTCAGTACAGCCTAATGCCTTGTGATAGTGACAGAAGTTTAAATGACTGACCTCGAAAATGAAGTCTAGCAGAATGACCACCCCCAAATTCTTGCTTCCAGAAATACCCTCACCCATGTACACTGAGGGGTCCCTTGATGGGTTGTGAAACCCAAGAGTAGTTTAAATGGTGACTGTTTCCCACTGCCTCAGAGCTGGATGTTTTCATCCATTGGTCCTACATGGAACCTGTGTTGAAAGCAGGTGTTAACAGGATTTAATTGGGAAGGAGCATCCTGGGGAAGTGAGCAAGGAGAGGGTGACATGAGATGTTTGATTGGAGCACCCAAGAGAGCGACTCTTGTCACTTGACAGGCTTTAAGTGAATTGATTAAGTTCTTTCTATTCAGCAAATATTAGTATCTACTCTTTCAGTGTTTTTTTCTTTTTTTCTTTCTCATTTTGTTATTCTATAACAAGTTATTTGCTTGTTTTTAGTGTGTCTGAGTTTTTATGACCCCATTTTGGATTTTCTTGGCAAAGATACTGAAGTTTGTAATTTCCTTCTCCAATTCATTTGACAGAATTTGAAACTGAGATGAATAGGGGTTAAGTAACTTGCCCAGGGTCACACAGCTAGTAAATCTTTGAGGCCAGATTTGAACTCAGAAGATGAGTCTTCCTGACTCCAGGCACAGCACTGTGCCACCTCACTGTTCTTTTTCTCATTTAGCTACATATCTTTACATCTTCCATTCTGCTTTTTTTTTAACCTCATAACCCAAATGTCTTCCAACTTCCTTTGTTGTTACTAAGTTACAGAAGACCTTGAGACTTAATTATTTTCTCCTTCAATATCTTTTGTGACTGACCAGTTTAGTCGCCAGTATTTAAGGACTAGAACTTCCGTTTGACTAATAATATTCATCTGTTAATTTCCTGGAAAATTTAAGCAGGAACAAAAGCCGGGCAGAAATTTCAGGATTATTACCTAGTGTTCAAATGCTTACTTAATCAAAGCTTCCCAGAGTTGTCTGGGGAATAAAATACTGTTTTTTCTAAGTATTTATTTATTCATTCATGGGACATTTTGAAGTGCTCTGTATTTATAGAGTACTGAGCAAGGCACAAGGAATAAATAGAATTATGTAAAATGTGGTCTTTGCCTTCCCCAGGCCTTAGTTTCCTCATCTGTGTAATAAGAGGTTTGGACCAAATGTCTTGTAAGTTACCATCTAACTCTAAATCTACAGTCCTATAATCTTTTTTAGTTTACTGTAGTGTGGGTTTAAGACACCATCATCACTAGGTGTAACAGACTGTATTTACATGATAAGTATATTAGAGAATTGCAAAATAAAGTACTTTGAAGGGGAAGGATGCTTCTGACTTTGGGCAGGGAATCAGGGAGCGCTTCATGGAGGAGATAGCACTTGAGCTGAGATGTGCAGGAATTCAGCCAAGAGAGGGAAAGGAAGACTATTCTGGACGTAGGGAGCAAGCAGTGTGAGCAAAATGTGGAGATATGAAAGCATAAGATAGAGAACGGTCCACGTTGATGAGTGGAGAGTGTACGGAAGAACATGATGTAGAAGAAGACTGGGAAGGTAGGGTGCTGGATTGTAAATGGGCTTGGCATCCTAGGAAGAGGAGTGCAGATTGTACTCTGCAGACAGTATAGTGCCACTAGAGAAACTGCCAGATTTGTGCTTAAAGAAAATCATTTTAGCAGTGATGTGAAAGGAGGACGTGGAAAGACCATATAGGTTGTTATTAGGCGTTTCTCAGTAGTGTCCATGACCCCATTGGGGTTTTCTTGGCAGAGATACTGGAACGTTTTGCCATTTCCTTTTCCAGCTCATTTTACAGATGAGGAACTGAGGCAAGCAGGGTTAAGTTGACTGGCCCAGAGTCACAAAGCTGGTAAGTGTCCGAGGCCAGATATGAATGAACTCGGGAAGGTTCACCGGGCCTTTGCAGTTAGTCAGGTAGCGGCATGGAGGCTCTGAGGCTCTGTTCAGGAGTGTGCAAGTGGGAACAAAGAGGAAGGGGACTCGGGGGGATGTGTGGAAGAGGGGGAATTGGCCGGACTTGGGTAGTTATTAGTTATGAGAGATGAGGTGAGGTAAGAGGCGGAGATAATCCTAAATATTTAAATAGAGGAACTAGGTGAATGGTGGTGCCATAGACAGAAGTACAAAGTTAGGAGAGGACACAGTTTTGGCAGAAAGATGGTGATTGCAGTTTTCAATGTTACTTCAGAGGGGTGTGGTATAGTAAGACAAATAAATAGCTTCATAGTGAGTTGCTACTTCACAGATCAGGCTGTGCTACAGGTCAGATCATATCCAGCAAAGCACAGTAACTATGCACGATAAAAACTGAATAGAAACTTGCCCATTATAGAACATGCTACCCTGTATTAGTCTTAGACTTCTTGTACCACGACATTTCCACTGTACTGACATTTTTGTACTCTCTCTTGCTAGGATTCGGTGAGTAAGGGAGCAAATGATAGTGGTCAAAAATGTAGTGCCCTGGAGGTTGAGGGGAGAGAGGGTGGCGTGTCAGGAGACTGATTCTAGTTCTGTCTTTGCCATTAATTAACTATATGAGCTTGGGATAATTATTTCATTTTCTAGTTTTCCAAAAGGTATTGTATGAGATGATCTCTAAACTCTGTTCTGGATTTAACATTCTATGAGTCTGTAAATATCCCATACATCGTCTATGTACGTTTGTGTACATTTCTCAAATGTATCTGGGTTGAATGGCATGGAATATCCCATATGACTTATATCCATGTAGTAACTCACTTGTGTGAAGTCCTTTAAGTCCTGTATGGAACTTTCCTCATAATAGCTTTATGAAGTTGGTAGTATAAATATTATTATTTGCCTTTCATAGATAAGAAAACTGAAGATGGGAGAGATTAGATGGACTTGCCCAATGTCACACCATGAGTACATTCCAGAACTAGGAATGTATCTCCTGACATTGAAGCCAGTATTCTGTGCCCTCCATAGCATGCTACCTTTCCATCAAGTTATAATGTAAATGAATGTGTGTTGAGACTGCTTCTGGTGAATAGATATCTGTTAACGTTTCTCCAAAAGTGATAATTTCGTTGTTGGACTTATGTGGTTGCTATGGATATCTTTCCAAACCTAGGCTAGGGTAATGAATTCCTTAAGGAAAGGAGCATTTAGCACCCTCTCACAAACCAGATAAGCTTGATACTGTCCTAGTTTCCATATGTACTCACACCCGATGAGTTCACTCCATCCCTCTACCTTTACAACATAGTAAACTCTGGTATTCAGGTTGGAACCAATAGTTAGTCTAAGTATGGGAAACCAAGCATTTAAAGTCCATGTGTGTCCATGTTCTCTGAGTGTGTACAGGAACAGGTTCTCTGAGTGTGTACAGGAACAGGTTCTCTGAGTGTGTACAGGAACAGGTTCTCTGAGTGTGTACAGGATGGGCTCCTCTACATCTCTTTCTTAATTCCAATATCCAGTAGTGTTCTTATTCCTTAATGAGTCATATTATACTAAACTGAAGAAGACATAAAGATTTGAAGGTGGTTAGGGAGGAGAAAGAAGGCTATTAAATTTGGTGTCCCCTGCTTTGGGTTTCAGAATTTAAATAGCTGCTATCATCCGTACCTACAGATGATGTGTTGATGATTGGTGCATGGCATAAAGAGGTAGTCACACGTATGATGGAGAGTGAAAACACACTTTAGAGAGCTCTAAGCCAGCCTTCCTATTTTACACACGACAAAGCTGAGGCTTAGAGAATGGTGGCTTCCCTAAAGGCACAACAATTTAGGGTTAACCCCAAATCCAGGGCTCTTTCCCCTACATCGCCCTCTCTTCCCTAGCACTCCAGAAGGATAAGTGAGTGGTCTTCCTCACTGTGCCTTCTAACCTTTATGCACCCAGAATTGACCAGCTGTGGTAAATTGGCTTTTTCTTTTCATCAGAATTCCTTTTAGAGTATCATTGTGATGAAGAGAAAGAAGGGTCCCTATTCTGGGAGCTTTTTATTTGTTCTAGATTGTTGTGCTCCCCCAGATTCTGTGTCTCAGTTGAACTCAGACACTATTTTCAGGCTAGAGAAAGAACCCATCATTCATTTAGCCTGTGTGCATGGATGATAGATTTACCAGAAACCCAAGTCTTAACTTCAGGGGCTGACTTCATTATGTGCATGAGAGTGCAGGGGGGTGTTGTATGTAAAAACTTTGCCCTGTGCCATCCTATTTTTAAAACTGCTCCTCCATAGGCAAGTTTGGAGTTCTCCTTTCCACTTAAAAGTGTAAAAAAATGACTTTTCTCTTGTGTTCTGTAACACACCAGGACATTTTGATAGAAAAGTGACTCATGAACTGACTACCATTCAGTAACTACAGACTGGCTCAAAAAAATTGGAGTAAAGACAGAAGCAGCCCCAGAATGTTTGCAGAAATCTTAGGGTGCTGATCTCCTGTTAGTAGTAGCTTTTCATGTTTAAAACTTCAGTCATATACAACGTAAGAAACCCTAAGGATACACTTTAACTTGATAGTTGCATCACAGTACTTTAAAACATGCGGTTTTTGTTTTGCTTTAGGATAGACGGGAAGAAAACAGTGAAAGCTTATGACTTGTGTCAAGCTTCTAACATAGGTCGTAGGTCCACCGTTCGGGATCATGGCTCCTCTCCAGTGCTTTCTGTTAGGGTGACACCTTTCCTCCTTTCCCCCACTCCCTTTCCTCAGAGGGTCTTTGGAGCCTCACTGCCAACGTTTGAAGTTACTGACATTGTTGTGATATCTGTGTTGCAGAAGGTGCCCCAAAGCAGGGTAATTTTGTCCCCCTTTCCTCATTTTCATTTTTTCATATCAATGCATGTTTGGCAGTGAAGGTACTGGGGAGAAGAGAGGACAACATCCCGAAGCCTTTGAAGGAGTTGTATCTGATGTGAGTTTCAGTTTGAGTGAAGGTTCAGAAGGGCTGCTTTGTGTTTTCATATTGCCTGTTACTATAGAGTCCATCACAGCATTTGGGAAATAATGCAAAAATGCCCGTCCTCAGCAGGCGAGGGCCGGCTCCCTTCACTCACTGTGGAAAGGGGTGGGGTGGAGTTATATCAAGTTGATACACATTCATTAGCCTTTAGAGTTATAAACACATCAATTTTAAAATTGACTCTTTCTGACACATAGATTTCCTGAGAATTAGGAAGTGGTTATCCATCCTAGAATACAAATTTAGGAAGAACTTAGTTTTGAAGTAGGGTTGCCCCTTAAGGGGATTTGCACAATGATTTAAAAAATTATGAACTGGAAGAAGACTGTAGCATGCTGGTGTGTGTGTGTGTGTGTGTGTTTGGGGAGGACAAATCAGTGCTTACTCTCTTTTAAAAAATCCAGACTATGGGAAATACAGCTGTGAAGAAGTTATGTTTTCATCAGGCTAGATGCAGCTTATGCTCCAGATGGTGCTTTGCGTATAGCTGAAACAGTAATTAATGGTTTCTGTTTCCCTGCCATATTGGATTCAAAAGAGCAGAATAGCCTTTTGCCTAGGGCAGGGATTTTTTCCTCTTCCAATTACTGCCTATACCAAATAAACAACTTGGCTGTTGCACATTCAGTATTTCTTCACCATGGCCTGGGTGTTGGCCTTTTATTTTTCTTCTTCATATTACTGTGGTCTTCTCTAAGCTTCAAATAATAGTTCTGGGGAAACCTACTTATCAGTACTCACTTAACTTGCAGGTCTCGTAACCTGCTTTCAGCCTGAATGAAAAATTAATTTTCTCTTGGGGTACTGGAGTCAAGAGACTCTGATTGCTCGACAGTACTGAATTGGTGAAATTCTACTCATTAAAAACAAGAAAAGGAAGATGTTATTTTCCTCATGAATTTATAAGAACTTGCTAATAAGAGAGAACAGTAATGTGCAAACATGACCCAGATTTGGAGGGTATAAAAAAATTCACAGATGTTCCATCTCCTGCTGTCTTAAATCTTGAATAAAAAGCAAACCCCCCCCCCAAAAAAAAAAACCCTAAACCTTCTCATTATGTTATTATAATTGCCCTGTTCAGTCTTTAACTCTAGTAAATGAGATGGGAGTGTTCACAGTTCATCAAATGCAGAGATATCTTTAAAAACTTAGTTATGGTTATTCGCATATCAGTAAGCTATGCCTGTGAAACACTTAGTCTCCACTATACATACTATAAAACACAGGGGTGAGTTTTAAGAGGAAATAGTTCTGTCACAGTACATTTAATTTTTATGTCTTCTAATATATGTTTAGTCCAAGTACAGCATAACCGAAAAAGCATATAACTATTTCATTCCAACTACAATATAGCAGCTAATCTGGTTTCTCAACTTGGAAGATCTGTGTACTTGTCATTAGAAAAAAACACAACAAACTCTACCAAGTTTAATTTTGGGAAAAGAAGCCAAGTGTCTCACATGTTTTTATCAAGCGTTCTGACTGTGTCTTCTTATACCATCAGAATTAATTTGTAATATTAGCTCATTCCAGGTTTAGATGTTCAAAAACCTCAAGGCTCTGCTGAGTAACAAAATCTTTTTTGTAGACATATCCTGTCAAGGAAGCAGTGTTCTACAGAGCTCACCTTGATCCAAGACATCATCTTAGGGTGAATAGACCTAGTGCATTTATCCAGTGACCGGAGTTAAAGCAGAAAAAGTTAGAACTCAGAGCTCTGGCAATTACTTCCTCTTTCCACACTGACATTTGCATGCTCAATTCCGAAAGGAGAAGTGTTGTGTATAGATAAATGCAGGCTAGTTAAGCAGTGAGCCTCCCCTTCTAAGTCTTAAATTGGTTTTACTTTCAAGCCGGGTATGTTCTTCATATTTCATACAGAATTTGCAGTGAAATCACTCCATCAGGAAGCAGTGTACCAATGGCTTGTGTGCCTTGTGTCACCCAACCACAGAGACACACATGCAGGCACCAGTGAGTATTTTATAATTCCTTTTTTACTTTTCCTCAAAGCTGTTTAAATACTCCATGTGCACTCACTTGGAAAGTGTGTGTAATACCTAACTTTTCCCTTCTTCTTAACATTGAAAAGCAGAATGCCTCATCAGTTTCTTCTGCAGCTTGTGTTAAGTTTAGGGTAAGTAGAGAAAAGTTTTCTCCAAGGGTTAATTAAACACACTTTGGGAAACCTGTTTCCAGGCTGCAATTCCGAGAGCATGTTAAAAGAAAGGAAGGAAGAGAACAGACCTATCTCCACTAGCTCAGTCCTCCTTCTGACAGAAGGACTCCTTGTTTTCTTAGGAGGAAAAGAAAAGACAGCTTTCTCTCTCTTACCTTAGACGTATCTGCTGTGCAACCCCATGATTTAGCCCCTGCCTCCTGCTGCCGAGTCCTCTCAGACATCAGAGACGTGAGCATTCCAGGACTTGAACTAAACAATGAGAGATAGACTCTTTGCATGCCCCAAGCCTATGGAGCATTACGTCATGGCATTGCCATATAAGGAACTCTGTGTTGTGCAGACTCGTCGTGTCTGACTAGTGTACTTTAGTGATAGCCAGAACTGAGAAAGCTTATTAATGGCTTCTGGCTCCTGCTGACGGTCAGGACTGTGTGAAGTATTTCATTTGTCTGTCCAGTTCACTGGGAAAAGAATGTACGGAAGACTGAGCTGTGCCGCTTCCTTCTTGTTACTGATAATCAGGACATTGAGAGCCATCAGCTGATTAGTTTTTAATAACACCCCCTACCTTGGTTCCCTTGCTCAGAGCCTGAAGGGTTTTAGGAATAGTCTCAGGGGGTTGGGAGGAGGGATGGGGAAGAAGAGATTGGGGAAGTAGGTTGAGGAAAACAGCCTCTGAAGGTGATTTCAGACGTCAGGGAAAAAAAATCTCTTTGTAAAGGGTTGGGGTCCTCGGAGGATAGTATTTTATTTCCTGATGATGTAACTACCAAACAATTCCTCAAGTGATGATGGGAAGGCCAGATGAAATTTTACTTTTTAAAAAATTTTCCCTAAAAATGAACCTTTCTTTTCCCTGGGGCCCCCCTCCCCCATTTCTGCATGTCCTTATTTCAGATAATTTAGTTAGAAGTGATCAGTTTCCAGAGAATGTTTTTAGGGAAAATAAATGCCTTATTTTATATTCAGAGGGGAAACAATAAAAGTAGGACTTAGCTTGAGAACCATTTTCGCTTCCTTACTCCTTCCATTCTGCATGTGTCTTAACACCTCCCCCACCCCACATCCCCTGCCCCACAACAAGAAAAAAATCAGACTGGGTACATCTATGATCTTCTAGTGCGGGAGGAAGTTTGCTCGTATAAATCCTGTTTAGGGTTTTATGAGATTTATCCTCCTAATTCCTTTGTACACTGAGAACTAAGTTCTGAAGTCAGGGTCTTCACTGAATTGTCCAGTTCTGCTAAATAAATTGTAGATGCATGTGGCTGCTTTGTTTGCAGACTTCAGATGACTGAGTACTTTTAATAGCATGAATCTTTTTTAGAAGCTCTTTAAAAATTGTATTAAAGTGGGATTGCTTCTTAATATGATGTACATATGTCTATAGAATTACTGTTTCCATATGTTTAACCAAATTAAAGTAATGACAATAGTGCGCTTTCTGTCATGTATATTCATGTGTTGAACTTTTAGAAGAACAGATAGGAGAGATGGTTTAGAATCCAGATGTAGAGTGGAAATCACATGCTATCTTTGCCTTGATTGTTTTGTGTGGGCTGGCTTTAGTTGTTTCTCTCCTATGTAGCAGATCACTGGGTACCATCAAGACACAAGTTATATTGGCTTCTTCCATTATTTGATTTTTAATAGATCTTTTCTTGACTGGAAGGGATGACCAACTCTACCCTTTAGTTTAATTTGTGGCCATCCTTCCATTCGTTTTTTACAGGTTGACGTAGTCGTGCTCATTGTCCATGATCATTTCTGTACTCTAGATTCATGAAGTACTTACTTTATGGTCATTTTATTAGTATACTCGCCTTCGTGCCCAAGTGGATTGAGAAACCTTCATTACAAGATGGGACGTTGTGACTGTTAGGAGCATTATGCGAGGTATAAGCTATTTTGGTAGAAACCCAGACTAATTGGAGTTTCTAGTTAAATGTATTCATGTAGTCTGTACCTTGAGTTTAACCTTTGAAATACAAGTGGTACTGCATATACCTATCTGACGCTGCTGTTGGTATTGGATTTTTTTAATTTTTTGTATAAATGCTTTGTGTTATTTATAATCCATATATATTATATATATATAATATATAAAAGTTTACGTATACAGTAAGTTGGGCTTATATTTTTCCCTGTCCTTTACATGTGGTAGAATCATGTTGCCCAAAGCCCCCATGTTATAGATGGTGAAATCAGAAGCACAGATAATGTAACTAGGTGAAAGATCGGTGTTATGGTACTAGGGTGTGGGGGGAGGGGGGGTAGGGAGACTGGAATTAATACCTGGTCTATTTCTGGGATACTGCATTATTCAGGTTCTAGGCTAAGCCTGACTTGATGGCACCTAAGAGTAAGGTCATAGCACATGATTTGTCTTTAAAGGAAATGATGGCTATGTCCCACCTTGGACTGACTTTTGCTAATTAGCTGAGTGACCAGGTTCAGAAAGCTATTAGGCTAATTAATGCATTCCTCCATTAATTTACTTTCGTAGCCATACATCATCACTCCAAGTACAGCAAGCTGTCTTACAAGATCGCTTACATCTTGCGCATCATTAAAGCATAGCAGGCAAAGGACTGAGTAGGGTTCAGTGCAAATCCATTCCCATCATGAAGCTAGAGGGAATCTTTCAAGGCCAGAATTGCCATCCTATTGACAAATACTTGAGCTGGGTCCATTAAGCCCCTGGATTTTTGTTGTGGTTCTCTGAAACTTTTTCTGCATTTTCCTTCTCCTTATAAGTTACGTGCCATCGTTATTTTCATTGTAGAACTGGGTATCGTTCCTTCTAAACTTGACCGCTTATTCTTAAGTTGGCCATGCAGAGAGACAGCATGCCATAGACTGTTGGAATTGACTTCTGGAAGACATGGGTTGCCTATGACACTAGCTGTATGGCCTTGAGCAAGTCATTGAAACCTCTTAGCCTCAGCTTCCTTATCTGTAAAGTGGATATAATAATAGCTGTTTGTAATTGTTCATACCCTTCAGTTAGGTATGACCCTTCATGACCCCATTTGGGTTTTTTGGGGTTTTTTTGGCAAAAGATACTGGAGTGGTTTGCCATTTCTTTCTCCAGCTCATTTTACAGATTGGGAAACTGAGGCAAACAAGGTTCTGTTACTTGCCCAGGATCATACAGCTAGTAAGTGTCTACGTCCAGATTTGAAGTCAGGAGGATGAGTCTTCTTGACTCTAGAGTCTGTGCTCTATCGACTGTGCCATATAGCTGCCATATAACTGATACCTGTTGTACTTTACAAAGTTGTTATAAGGCATGAAATATGTGTTCAGTTTTGCATTACAAAGTTTTCAAGCCCTATGTATATATGTTATTACTATATAAGAAACCTATTACACCTTATATGTGAATCATATTATTCATTTCTCTTTACACTCTATTCTGTAGAAATAGTTTTCATTTTCTTGCCTTTTTTCCCCAAGTACTTCCAGTATGCAAATTTAAAGTAGAATTCCTGAGAGCCAGATATTGATTGCCTAGGGGGAAAGAATTTGCCTTCCTTAGGCCTGTTCTCTCTGTTTGCAGTAGGACTGATTGCTTTCTTTTTATACACAGGAAGTTACGATACATCTTAAAATTTAAATCCTCTCAGAGACTCTTTACTTGGTCTTCTTTATCAGTAAAATTTTTAATGTTTTTATCTAGGATGAATATTGAAGAAATTTTTCTTCCTAACTAAATGCTTTCTGATATGTGGAAGATAAGACTCAGTGCCAATTGCTAAGAAATATTATTAGTTTTATACCAACATTATAAATGTCACTGTTAGTAATATAAGAATTATTACTCAGCTATCTTTAAATTCCTTGAATGTGCTTGTCAGTGGCATCGCTTCTAAATTTTTAAAGTGACTTCAGTATTCACAATGACTCTTAGAATAGAAATCAAGTTAACATGAGAGGTACAGTCATTGTGAGTACTGTCATGTCACAGATAACATTCAATAAACTATTTTCAGGTCATAGTCTTTGAGGTGGGTTTTATTTGGATGTTTATTGAGAAGTGTTTGTGTTAAAATATGCCCCCAAAATGCCCCCCAAAATCACATTTTTTATAAAGAAAGTAACTTCTCCCTTCCCTCCTTTTTATAAGCGTCATTTCTCATTTCTTAACATCAGCTGCCTTGTTTATATTTTGTCAACTACTTGGGATCATCTTCAGGCATTCGAGTCCAACCAAGCCTGCATAGCTCTTCATCTTTTATTGCCCTTTCTTTTGTGGGGCTTGGAGGTAAAGTCCCTGCTTTGCTGTGGTCCTCAAGAGTGCTCATGTTAAACTTGAAGCTTTCTTCACCATCTGGCTAGATCAATATGAAAGCACTGATAAAAACTTGGGTTTATGTTTGTGTTGGGCAGATTAGGAGTAAAATGTGGAGGACAGAGTAGGACAGGAGGAAAGGGGTACAAGTACTCCACAACTCTATGCTGCATTAAGTTCCCTGTTTCTTGTTGGTGCTGGCCAGAGTGTGACCCTTTAGTGTTAATTTATTCTGCACCACAGCCCTCTCTCACATGTGCAGCCCTCTTGCAAAGCAGCTGTACCCCGTGCATTCGCCAAGCCTACTTTGCCTGTTTCCAGTTGTTTCTGCTGTACTGCCCCATAGTTCAGAAAGGGAAGACAGAAGGTGAATTTTGAACACCAAGTGGAACACAGCACTGCGTGCCCACAAGGAAGTCTGGAAGAGAAAGTCTCACTGGGTAAGGAAACCTGTTGGTATGTTCCTCCATTCCACATACTACCTGCCCTCCTCTGTACAGCAAGTTGTGCACTCTAAGAAAAAGAGTCTCAAACTTGAGCTGCTTTTAACCACATCATTGAACTGAATGACTTTGAACTTTGCATTGGATACATCACATCCTTTGCCTTCCATGTCTGTGACTTGTGTATCTGTTCCTTTCCCTCATATTTGTTGCTTTGCGTTGTCCATCCTCCTTCTGCTGCTTTGTTTTACAGAGCACTGAGTGAGGCTGTAGAGCAGAAAGACTTTGGAGCTAAAGGACCTAGATGCAAATCCCCACTATGCCACTTACTACCCGTGTGACCTTGGACAAGTTGCTCTCTGGGTCTCATTTTCCTCGTCTGTAAAATGAGAAGTTTGGGCTTTAATGGCCTCTAAAATCCCTTCTAGCTCCAAATCTGTGATGCTATATACCCAGCAGATGGGTAGGTGGGGCGGAGGATGGAATGCTGGGCTTGGAGTCAAGAAGAGTCATCTCTGCAAGTTCAAATCTGACCTCAGACACTTACTAGCTGTCTGACTCTGGCCAAGTACTACTCCAGTATCTTTGCCAAGCAAACCCCAAATGGGGTTACAAAAACTCTGACACAACTGGAAAATGACTGACCAGCAAAGTCACCTAACTGAGGCAGACTCCAGCAGTAGCTGTCAGTCTATATGCTTAGTCTCATCATGCTACTTGATGTCAGGACTTTTAAAGATAGGTTTACCTGAAACCAGTGAGGTTTAGGGGAGGTTTTTGTGTAGTTCTGTTTCCTTTTCTGAAGAGCTCACTATGCATTCTGTCCAGAAATGGTTTTCTTATAGTAAGTACTCTATATTGAACCACGTTCCTTGGTGTCTGTGAAGCTTTGGTTTTCTTCCTCCATATAAAAAGTTTCATCTTGAATACTTCAAGTCCAAAGGTTTAGCAAGACAGGCGTGGGGCCTCGTATTTAACAAAGAATCTTCTATTTCGTGGAAAACCTAATAGACTTAGTTTACACAGTAAGATATGAATTAGCTGCAGTACTCCAGCGAGAACGCCGGTGGGTCTGCAGGATGACTTGGCTAGAATTAAGGATTGATAAAATGACGCCACCGTAAGAGAATTAAATGGGGAAGAGGAAAGGCCTGCTATTTAGGTCCCATAAGTTTGCTTATTTATTTCTGCAAACATGTTTCGTTTCCCTAGTAACTAATAATAGTTTTGAGAAATTGTTGTACTCACAAGTATTACTGCATGAGCAAAAAAAAAAAAAGAGAAAAAGAAAAAAAACCTAGAATCACAGAAATTAGAGATGGAAAAGACCTATTAGGTCATCTTCTTTGTCCTTTGCCAGTACAGATTGTTCCCAGTATTTTATCCAGTCCATTTTTAAAGTGACCCTGTCAAATAGTTTATACTTACTATGCTTTTTTTAAAGTAATGAACTTTTGAAGAAAATGAATGTGGCAGATTGTCTTTTTGCATATGCGTGGAGCCACCATTGACCAAGGGAAAACTTTTTTGGAAAAGTCCATGGGTACCAATTACAGTAGAAATGGTTTTATTTAGAGTGAATGGAAAATACTTTAGGGTATCACTGAGATGTTTGGCCAGAGTTCAAAAAAAAGAGGTAGATCAATTTAACTCTTCCCTTTCATCTTTGGGAGCTCAATTATTCCTTATAGTGTATTAATTTGGGAAATTAAATAGTTTTACTTTGTTAGCATATATAGTTTGGTAAAATTGGTCTTTTGCTTTGAAAATGTAAATCTACTAAGAAGTGAATAAAGGATGTGTATTTACATATCAATTTATGTAGACATATGCTTACATATAAGCATAAACATATTTGTATGAAGTGGAAATATCCAGGTTAGTAATTTCTTCTTCAGTAAGAATTCTGACCACCTCCGTCCTGAGTCTGTAATGGTGTAATTTTTAATTCTGTCTCTGCCACTAATGGTATGGAAAGGGATAGGGACGGAATCTGATTTCACTGATGTTGAGCTCTCCTGGGTGAGGAGAGTGCCCCTATTGATGCAGGTCTGTGTCTTCTCTATGACTTAAAGTTTTAGAGAATTGACCAGATTACTGAAAGGCTAAGTGATTTGTCTAGGGCCATACAGCCATTGTATAGCAGTGATTGAACTTGAACCCAGATCTTCTGTTAACAATGCCAGTTCTCTATCCACTGCCTCTCAAGCAGTATTACCATGAACAAATTGCTGCTTCATCTCTCTGGGCCTCAGTTTCCCCACTTGTAAAAAGAGGAAGTTGAATTTGATGATCTTTAAGATCTGTCTCATTCAATTCAAACATTCTTCATGTTATGAGGAAGTCTGATGCCAAATCTCTTTATTTTTGAGTCTTCCAGTATCAAAAGTTCTATGATTGATATCCCCATTTTCATTTTTTTGGAGAAGCGGGAGTCTGTCTTTAGAATCCTCTATTTGTATATGTATGTACATAGCAAATCATTACCTGCACAGTGGCGTAGATTTAGAACTGATAAAGATGGTCTAGTCCAACTCTCTCATTTTACTAGTGAAGAAAGTGACCCTGGGCCCACCTTATTACAAGTAGTAAGTAAGAGAGGCAGGATTGAAAAGCAGACCCTCTGGCTCTAAAGCTGAATCCTTTCCTTTGTATTACACTTCTCTGATATCACACTTTCCCTCCCAGGCTTATTCGTCCCCATTTGCTGATGCAAAACGGTTCTACTACTGAAAGAAAGAAAACCTCTGTCTTGATTTTTCCCTCCTTATTGAAATCTCTTCTACTTGCATTTTTTTCCCTAGTGATCTCAGTTTAGCAACTTGTGGCTATTTTATTAGAGTTAGCCCTTGAGATCCTTTGCTATGTGCCTAGTTAAGGTAAAGTGCCAGAGCTTCCAAGAGACATGGTGGGGGCGTAAAGAGCCATTGCCACCAATGTAGGATGTTTTACTTCTGTATGTTCCCGGTTTTCTTTTAACCATCGACATCTTTTTTGGTAGAAGAGAGAGTGTGCATGCTTTTCCCCCTGCCAGACTTCTAGCCCTTCCAGATTTGGCTTTTATTCTCCTTATTTTCTGTTTTTGAGCAAACTGTCCAGCTGTCTCCTAGAAGCTCTATTTTTCTCTTCTGTTCTGTTTTCTGTTCTGTTATTTTTATTTATTTTTCTACTGTCAAGCATTCACTTTTCACCTTTCACCTCTTTCTGCTCCCTAAAAAAGAGGGAAGGGGGGGGCCTCACAGGAAGGAGGGGAGTCAAACAAAATATATATTCCCACACTGGGCACATCCAAAAATTTATTTCTTATTCTTTTTTGAGAAGAGGGCAGTCTATCATCTCTCCTGAGGTGGGCAACATTCCATTTTATTCTTTATCAGTCCTTTCAGATTGGGTTTGGGCATTTAATGGATCAGAGTTCTTAAGCCTTTCAAGGTTGTTCACTTTTATAATATTGATGTTTCAATTGTATAAATTGTTCTCTGGTTGTACTTACTTTACTAACAGCTAGTTAGTGACAGAGACAGAGCTAGACTTCAAATCTGGCAGATTTCATCTTTTTTCCCTTTGTATACAACATGCTGGGTTTTTAGGATAGTAAGGATCCTATGCTTTAACTAATATTGATATGCTGATATTGAGGAATATGAACATCAGTCATACTTGGGCACATTTTAAAACTTGTCCTTTATTGATAAAGCATTTGTGATTCTCCTGAGCCACAGACAAATGACTTCTTGACTGTTGAACTGTGAATTGTATAGGAATAAAGATTCCTGCCTTGCAACTGGCTCTGTCATTTGGCATGAAGAGTCCAAATCAATTCATTCAAAAGTGATTACAGTGTGCCAAGGTCTACGCCTTAGATGCTGTGGATGAGTAACACAAGCAGCCTCTTCCCTCAAAGACCTTACATTTTATTCGTTAGATCCACGCCAGAGTAAGAGCAGCAGTCTCAGCTTCATTTTCATTTCAGGTCAGTATCATCTAGCTGTCAACCTTCTGCTCACTTGTATGTGATCCTGGGGGATCTCGTCTGTGAGTTGGATGATCCATGGATTATCCATCATTTATAATGATTTACTATAACGTTACTTCTAGAGGATGCAGGAACTTGTGATTCTGCTTGTGAGTTAACCAAGGCTTTGACCCCAGCTGCCTGTGTACCAGTGGGTCACTTGACTGCTTGTCAGCAGCTCAGATCATTCACAGTCACTTCTGTGGTCGTGGTCATGGAAGACTGACAAGTTGTTTTATAGAAAGGCAAAAAAAAAACCCAACCAAGAAACCAATGCTGTCTCCATGACCCTGATTGAGGAGTTAGTAATTCTTTCTTTCTGATGAAAGGAAGGATGAAAAAGAAGGATGAAAGAAGCTGTCCTTCTCCACTGGTTCCTTCCTAATTTCTCTTTCTACAAATGGGCTCCAGATCGACTCAGTTCTAAAAATGAATTTCTTTGATGCTTTTATATTGTCTCTCTCTCTTTTTCTCCTCTTTCCCCTCTCCTTCCATTCCCCTCCTCCTCTTCTTCCTTCTTTCTCTGTTCCCCACCTTCCTTTCCCCCATCCCTATCTCATCTTCTCCCTTCCTTTCGTCTCCCACCTTTCTCTCCACTTTCCAGTTCTATAAAATATAAAAAAAATCAAAAATAAAATATTCAGAAGCCCCACTTCACGTCAGCTGTAGGACTGTCCTCATTGTTCCATAGAAGCTACCCTCTCAAAGGTCTCCAATGACACTTAATTATGTAAAGATTCAGTGGCCTTTCTTTCATTCCTACCCTATTTGGCTTCGTTTTAGCCTGTTATACTTTTGACCACCTCCCCCTTCTGGATGCGCTGTCTTTCTGCCCACGATTTGCTCCTACCCTTCGTTCTTTTTTCCTTTACACATTTTCTTTCTTGATAAACTGTTATTCCAAGTACCTGCCTACCCTAAATTTGTATGTCCAGCCGTGGCCCTTTCAGTTAAATTCTCGTCTCTATCTCTGGGCCTAAAGGACGCCTCCAGCTAGTTCTCCAATTTGCACCAACCTATCAGACCCTGAGATATCCCGCATGCTTTTTGATGCCGTTGTCACCATTCACTCATTTCCCATGTTTAAAGCTTTAGTTATTTTTGATTCTTTACTTCTCTCCCAGTTCTCATATTTCATCACTTGCCGAGTTTTGTTGCGTGTCCCTTTTAGGGGAACGTTATGTGGTGACTTTACTGTAACAGTAAAAGCTAGCATTTACATGGGGATTTAAATTTGCAAAGAACTTAGCAAATATCTCGTTTTATCCTCACAACAACCCTGTGAGATAGATGCATCGTTAGCATCTCCATCTTACACTTGGGGAAACTGAGGCAGAGTGATTTGCCCAAGGCTGCACAGCTAATAAGTGTTTGGGGTTGGATTTGAACGCATTTAGTGTCCTTGATTCCAGGAGAATCACTCTGTTCTCTGTGACTCCTTGCTGTTTACAACGTGCCAGCTAGGGCAGAAAAATATGCCTTATCTCTTTAGCTGTGGTCATTCTGACTTGGCATGGATTGCATCTTCCTTGAGGCCTGGGACTTCTTTCTTTTTTGTCTTCCTATTCCCAGTGCCTAGCACAGACTAAGCTTTAATAAGCATTGGTGCAAGAATTTGTAGGCTATACTGATAGCCATTTAAGCAAAACAATTTGAATTGAAATTGTACAGAAAATGAGGTTTTGCATGTTCATGAATTGAGAGCTGCCTGTGCAAGGACAGCAGGATAATACCCATTTTAACTACTGGGAAAACATTTCTAGTTATTTTTGAAAGCCTAATAGAAGTGATACCTTGCCTCCTGCTCCTTCTTCCCCCCACCCCCTGAAACAAAAGTAACAGATAAACAGGCATAGGAAACTAACAAATGAAATAATAAATTTTACAGCTTGAAATGGTGAATCTTTTTAAGGCCTTGAGTGAGTTTAATTCTGTCTAGTCTCTGACCAGTAATGTTAAATATGGTGACATTGACTATTGCATTTCTAAATATTTTTAAGAGCGTTTCTTAGGGCACACAGCTTATGACTGCTCCCTGTCCAAATGAATGGATGGGGAAGAATGAGAAGATGATGTTTGTATCAGAATGGCAACTACTGACTATCTTTCAAATCTTGTTATTTTTTAATTGCATGTGCCCATGACGGAAAATAAATTTCCCAGTTATTCAATTGAAACCAATGAATAAATATATTCATAATTTATTTGAGCTGCTAAAAATACCACCTCTAAATTGTAAACTTGTTTGTACTTCAGAGATTCAGGACTTCTACTGTTGATAAGACATCTGAGAGAAAAAGATATTGTTTTCCTTTAAATCTGTTGGGCACGGAAAAGAAGCTATATGTTTTAAAATACTTAGAGCAGCTCTCATTGTGGCAAGGAACTGGAAATTGAGGGGATGCCCATGAGTTGCAGAATGACTAAGCAAGTTGTGGTATGTGATTGTGATGGAATGTTATTGTGCGATAAGAAATGATAAGTCGATCAGTTTTAGAAAAACATGCAAAGATTTTCCTGAAATATTAAAATGTGGGATGAGCAGAAGCAAGGAACATTGTATACAACCACAGCAGTGTTCTTCAGTTTGAAATTTAAAATGTAACCAAAAAACTTAAGTTAAAAAACTCTATGGGGCTGTGAAGACTTATACTGAAAGGAGGGTACATTATATGGGTAAATATCTACAGAAATTCCACCTGTTCAGTAAATAATGATTTATTTTAAATCCATCTGTCAACAAATACTTACTGAGTGGCCAACAAATCAGTTCTGTGTGCTGTGGGAGTTGTAAAAGAATTATGAGGCAGGTAGTTGCCCTCAAGGAACTTAGAAACTGGCTTGGGACATATGACTAAAACACCTGAAAAATTAGGCAGCATTAAAGTGATAAACTGTTAAATATTAGCTATGGATGTAACAGAAATTTAGAGAGGAGGGTTATCAGTCTGGTCTTGAGTATTTTGCAAATGCTTTAAGGAGAAGGTAGGATTTGAGATTTCTTTGAAGCATAGATAAAGTGTAGGAAGTGGAGAACAGAGGAGGAGGCAATTCTAGGTAGAATAACAGTACAGCAGGTATCAAGGCAGGCCCAAGTCTGGTATGTGTGTGGGGCAGGGGGGAGACCTGTAGACCTGATAGACTGGTTGCTTTGCCATATGTGGTAGGAAATAAGATGGGACAAGTAGTAGGGAGAAAATCCAGACAGAAGAGCTGTGACTTGCTGAAGCACTCAGTTCTGCTCATCAAGCTACAGCTTTATTTTTTGGGAGGGGGCAAGGCAGTCGGGGTTAATTGACTTTTCCAAGGTCACAAAGCTAGTGAGTGTCAAATGTCTGAGGCCACATTTGAACTCAGGTCCTCTTGACTCCAGGGCTGGTGCTCCATTTATTGAGCCACTAAGTTGCCCCCTTGGGGCAGCTAGGTGGTACAGTAGATAGAGCACCAGTGCAGGAGTCAGAAGGACCTGAGTTCAAATCTCACCTCAGACACTTGACACTTACTAGCTGTGGACTGTCCTTGGGCAAGTCACTGAAGCCCAGATGCCTCCTCCTGGGTCATCTCCAGTCATCCTGATGAATATCTGGTCACTGGATTGAGATGGCTTTGGAGAAGTGAAGCTAGTGAGCTGCCCAGCCCTCCCTCACTCAAAACAAAGTCAAGTGCAAGTCATGTCATTATTTCTCTGATGGCATGGTCTTCTTTGGCAATGAAGGACAAACACACACAAGTTGCCCCGAGTAGCTTTTTAAAAAAAAAAAAACAAAACTCATTTCCTAATCTGTAGAGATAGAAATGGGATACAGCACAGTATAACAATGGCTTTGGGTTTAGAGGACCTGCTTCTTTTTTACTGGGTTACTCTAGTTACTCTATAAAGTATTGCCACTCCCTGGAAATCCTATGCCTGTGTATGTATGTTTGTCCTTCGTTGCTGAAGGAGACCATGCCACTTAGCATAGTGTCTGGCATATAGTAGGACATTATGTAAATCCTTGTGCCTTGCACCTCCATTTCCCTCCTTTTTGGCTCATTGTAACCCGTGATCCTGGGTCATCTCCAGTCATTCTGGGGAATACAAGGTCTCTGGATTCGGATGGCTCTGGAGGAGAAGTGAGGCTGGTGACCTGCACAGCTCTCCCTCACTCAAAACAAAGTCAAGTGTAAGTCATGTCACCATTTCTCTGATGGCACGATCTTAGGCAACGAAGGACGAACTCACACAACCTATGATCCTGTGATACTTATTTTGTACTATTCCCTTTTCCCTAAGGAAAAGAAATCTAGTTGCACCTTTCAATTAACTGATTATTATGTTCTGCAAGTTATACTGCAAAAAATGTCGTTCCTACCAGTGACCTGAAGAGCATTAGCTTGGTTTTATTACCATGTGACTGTGACTTGTTTCTTTCCTAAATTAGAATCTCCTTTAGGCTGCAGGGTGAGGTTGAGTTGGGAGGTTCTCAGGTCTTTGCAGTGATAATAGGTGTGTTTCCAAGTTAAGAAAGACTTTCCTATTTGGGAATTTTAGAAACTGCATTAACTTAGGTCATTAGGATAATTCTTAAGTAATCCGTCAGTGTCTGAGGGTTAGACACTGCTCCTAAAACTTGTTTTGTGTTGTTGTGGTTCAGTTGTTTCAGTTGTGTCCAACTCTCAGTGACTCCATTTGGGGTTTTCTTGGAAAACATACTGGGGTGGTTTGCCATTTCCTTGTCCAGTTCATTTTGAGATGAGGAAACTGAGGCAAACAGGATTAAATGACTTGCCCAGGGTCACATAGCTAGTAAGTGTCTAAGACTGGATTTGAATTCCAAGAAATGAGTCTTCCTGAGATCAGGGCGTGTACTTTGTCCACAGGGCCACCTGGTTACTCCAAAACTCATTTATCTGCATTCAAACTAGAAAGTTATGTTTCATTAAAAACTCTCATTTTCAGTTAAGTGTTTTAAGTGGAAAGTGTTTCAGATCCTGACTTTGCTACCCATGTGACTTTAGGATAGTGACAACTCAGTTTCTTCAACTGCAGAATGGATAGAGGAAATAGCGGATGTTAAATAGAGGACATCCAAGCTCCCTTTGGGCTCGGAATCTGTGATCTCATGAAATTTTTAGCATTTGTTTCTAGAGATCTCTGCCAGACAGAGAAAAAAAAGAGTTCTCTCCTTTGTCCCCATTATCTATTGGTGACCACTGCATTACTCATTTGGTATAAATAATTGGTGTGTAATGCTTTAGATGGAGAAGTTAGAAAAACGTTTGGGAAAATAAAGTTAGGTCATTTTCTTTCTTTTTCCTTATTTTTTAGGGGGGAAAGGAGGATCTGGACATGTGACTTTATCAGTCGAGAGAACATTCATTTTAAAACACCTGTTTTGAAACTGCCTCTGTTGATACCAATATGATCAGCTCTCTGTGATTAGGAAATTTCCTGGATCACCAAGAGGTTAAATAATTGCCTAGAGCAACATAGCTAAGTTAGTCAGAAGTGGCGCTTGAAACCAGAACCTCCAAAGTTAAGATTGTCTCTCTCTCTCTCCCCCTCTCCCCGCCCCCCCCATCCTATCCTATCCTATCCTATCCTATCCTATCCTATCCTATCCTATCTTATCCTATCCTATCCTATCCTATCCTATCCTATCCTATCCTATCCTCCTTCATAATATAATAAATGATTTACCTGAAGGTCATAAATTATCCCTCTAGATTGCAGAGGGATATGTCATCTTGTTAGAAACATGGTAGACAGTGAATACACCCATATGTATCTTCATATGTTGCCCAGAAGATTCATGATTCAGGTACCAGTTGCACAAATGACTCCTAAGGGTCACTTCCAACTCCAATAGTCTTGGATTCTGTGATTTCCCTGCACATTTTTGTAGGCTGGATGCTAGCTTTGGTATCGGTCATTGAACGTTGATTATTTATGTGAGTCAGCATGCTGCAGTGGGTCGTGGACTGGCCTTGATGACAGGAAGGTGTGGGTTCAAATCTGATTTTTGACACATACTGGCTGTATGACCCTGGTCAAGTTACTTCACCTCTTAGTGTTTAAAGGACTAGGTCTTAGGTCTAGGTCTAGGACTCTAAGTGGCACACAGTCAATAAACATTTATCAAGCATCTGCTGTGTACTGAACACTGTGTTAAGCTCTGTGAATACAAAGAAAGTCACAAGACAGAACCTGCCCACATGGAGCTCGTAGTCTAAGGGGGGAGACAACCTGCAAACAGGCTGTGTACAGGATAAATAGGAAATACTCAGCAGAGGGATGGTGCTAGAATTCAAAGGAATGGGAAAAAGCTCTCTGTAGAAAATAGGGTTTTAGATGAGACTTGAAGGAAGCCAGGGAGGCCATTTCGTACAAGAGGGAGAGCCAATGAAAAAGCCTGGAATCGACTAATAGACTGTCTTGTAAAAAGAACAGCAAGGTCAGTGTCACTGGATCTAAGGGGGGGTTGAGGACAGAGGAAGGAGAGGGGGTATAGGGGGGATTGTAAGGTTTAAGAAAACTGGAAAGGGGGGTGGCAAGATACAAAGGACTTTGAATGTCAAACACCTTACACCTGGAAGTGATAGAGGGCTATTGGAATTTTGTGTGTGTGTATGAAAGGGGCGAGACATGATCAGACCTGTGCTTTTGGAAATCTCTTACGCAGCTGAGTGGAGGAAGGACTGGGATGGGGTGTGACAGAATAATGACACCTAGCTTGCGAGTCTGGGAGGACTGGGAGGAAAATGGTCCCCTCCATAGTAATAGTGAAGTTTGGAGGGGAGGATACTTTGAGAAGTAAAAACAGTGAGGTTCAGTTTTGTTTGAGATAGCTACAGAACATCAGTTTCTGAATGTTTGCTAGAAGGTTGGAGATGCACGATTAGAGGTCAGTGGAGAAATCAGGACAAGATAGATTTGAAAATCATCCACATGGAATCCATGAGATACAGCTGTTAGTCTCATGACATAGTACGGAGGGAGAAAAGCAGGCCCAGGATAGCAGATGTGGCCTGAAAGAAGATCCAACCAAGGAGACAGAGGAGTGGTCAGATAGGTAGGAAGAGAAAGAACCAGCGGTGATTGGGGTTGCCAGACCTGGAGACAAGAGGGTAATAAGGAGAACTGACGGTGTCAAAGATTGTAGAGAGTTTGGGAAGGATGAAAGCTGAGAAGAAGCCATTGAGTTTGGCAGTTAAGGGATTACTCACACACACACACACACACACACACACACACACACACACACATTGGAGATAATCTCAGAGAGAAGGCATTAAGATGAAGGAGGATGAGGAACTTCTGCAGAAGGAAGAATTTTAGGTGACACTTGGAAGAAATCAGGGGAAGGGGAGGAAGGAGAGAATTCCAGCCATGGCCAAGTCTGTGGAAATGCCGGAATCAGGAGATGGAATGTCTTGCGTTAAGAGTCAGGGGATTGTAGAGTACATGTTACAGGGGGAAGACTGGAAAGGAACCAGGTTATAAAGGGCTTTAAAGACCAAAGGGAGTATTTCACATTGGATCCTAGTGGTAATAGGGAGCCACTGGACTTCACTGAATCCCTTGGGGATGTGGTCAGGTCTGTGGTTTAAGAAGATCACCTGGATAGTTGGGTAAAGGATGAACTAGAGCTAGGAGAGAAACAAGGCAGAGAAGCCGGTGAGAAGGCCCGCGGTGGGCAGTGGCAGCAGAGAGGGAGCCTGTCTGAGAGATGGCGCAGAAGAAGAGCAGACACAACTTGGAATGATGAGATGTGAGAATGGGGGTGAAAGAGCATGAACAGCAGAGGCTGATAGCTAGGCTGCCAATGTGCGTGACTGGAGAATGGGGGTACTCTTGACAGGAAGAGGGAAGTCAGGCACAGAAGAGGGTTTTGAGGGAAAGGTAATGAGTTCAGCTTTGGACAAGTTGAGTTAAAATGTCTGTGAAGACTCCAGTTCAAGATGGGGATACAAGATTGTATCTTAAGAGAGAAGTTAGGGCTCAATAAATACAGAATCCACCTGTATATGTATGCATGTGTATGTGTGTGTGCCTCTCTCTCTCTCTCTATACACACACACACACACACACACACACACACACACACACACACACCCCTATATATAAGGTAATAGAGCTTTAAACTGTACTAAGACTTTCTGGACAGTGTGTGTATACACATGCATACATGAATATATATATATACACAGAATAAATTAAAAATTAATATAAGGTAATTAGAGAGGGAGGTTGAGGGGAAAAAGGAAAGACACCATGTAGATGGTGATATTTAAGCTGCAATGTGAATAAGTTAGGGGGTTCTGTGAGGCAGAAGTAAAGGGAGTTTCTTCCAGAGCTGGGGCCTGAGTCCAAAGTCAAGGAGATTGGAAATGGAGTGCCTTGTGTCATTTGTGGGGAACAAAGATAAGGCCAGTTTGGCTGCATCTCAGAGACTTTGAGAGGAGAGATAATGTGCAATGAGCTTGGAAAAATAAGTTAGGGCAAAGTTCTGAGAGCCTTTAAAGGCCAAACAGAAGAGTTCTTATGTTGTCCTAGAGGCAGTCAGAAGCCAATGAAGTTTACACAGTAAGGGAGCGAGATGTTCAAATCTGAGTGTAAGAAGTCACTTTGGCAACTCTTTGAAGGCTGGATTGTTGGGATGGGGAGAAACTTTAGGCAAGGAAATCAATTAGGTGGACAATGGCAACATTTCTGGAGAGGGTTGGTGACCTAAAGTAGTAGCTATGAAATAGAGAATTGAGAGAAGAGGCTCTACGTGAAAGGTGTTGTGAGGGTTGAAACAACCAAACATGGCGACTGAGGATATGCAAGGTGAGGTTGAAAAAATGCTGGGGTTATGAATTGAAAAATTGGAAGGATCCCAGTGGTACTTTTAATAGAAATAAGGACGTTCAGTATATGGTAATGTTGGGGGAGGGAGAAGAGACTGTGCTCTCTGGGGTATTACGAACTTCAGGTATTTCTAGGACACATCCTAGGCCACTGCTGATGAGGAACTGGAAGTCAGGAGAAAGACTGGGACAGGACATACAGATCTGGAAGTCATCTGTGTAGAGATAATAATTAGACCAATGACAGCTCACCAGAAGAGAACATACAGAGGAAAGAAACGAGCATCTGGATCAGTGCCTTTGGGTAAACCCACAATTAATGGTGTAATATAGATAATCATTCAGCAAAATGAATGGAGAAGTAGGTCAGACAGATAGACAACCAGGAGATTAGTGCCTCTGAAACCCACCAAGGAGAGAGTAGCCAAGAGAAGGTAGTTAGCAGTTTCAGATGTGTTATAGAGATTGAGGTGGGGATTTAGGTGAGGTCACCATGGAAGTTTGATAGATCATTGGTAACCGGAGAGAGTCCTTTCAGTTGAGCTATAAGGCCGGAAACCAGAAAAAGGCTCACTGAATGAAAATCAAGCGAGTGGAGGCAAATTGTGTAAATTACTCTTGAAGTTTGAGAAAAGGAAGATGTGTCAGCCAATAACTCGAAGGGAAGGTAAGATAAAAAGAAACGATTTTAAAGTATGAAGGAGATTTGTGTGTGTTTGAAGATAGTAGCGAAGGAACCAGAAGATGGAAAGACATTATACTGTAGAAGGGGATGATCAGGGAAGGACTCTGTTGGAAAAGATGGAAGGAGATGGAATCAAAGGCACATTGAAAGGAGTTGATTTCAAGATAATTCAAAATTATAAACCCATTTTGATCATCAGTGAATGAGAATTCATTTATTAAGCAGGTTGCATGAGCCAAGGACCTTGCTAGATATTAGGAATTGTGGTTGAGGAGTGTTTTCAGTCATGTCTGACTTTTCATGATCCATTTTGGAGCATTCTTGGCAAAGATACTGGAGCAATTTGCCATTTCCTTCTCCAACTCATTTTACATGTGAGGAAACTGAGGCAAATAGGATTAAATGACTTGCCCAGGGTCACACAGCTAGGAAGGGTCTTAACTCTGGAATTGAACTTAGATCGTCCTGCCTCTAGGGCTGATGCTCTCTCCAGTGGCATGCAAAGACAAAAAAGAGAAACAGTCGTCCTCAAGAAACCTGTGTTCCTTTCGAGTTTTTTCTATTTGGAATAGAAGAAAACTGGCTTGATCGTTCAAGCAAGATCACTAATAGGAATTTCTACATAAACAACATCTTCATTTCATTCATGTACCTGTAGTATTAGGAAATGCATTCTATGGAAGAGGTCTGATCACACTGAACCCTGTCATGTGGAAGTTGTGCTTTGTGTAAGCCTCAGCACTAGGGTATAGCCATGTAACCTCAGGAAGTCACTTCACAGGAGTCTTGGGCTAAATGACCTGTAAGGTCCATCTCATCCATTCATTCCATGGTTCTGCTAAGTTGTACCTAGCACAGTGCCTTGTGCCTAGTGGACATTTAGTATTTGTTCCATTGGATTGAACCGAACTTATCTCCCTGTTAGATTGTGAGCTTCTTTGAGGGGAGGATCTGTCTTTTGCCTCTTTGTATCCACAGGGTGTAAGCACAGTGCCTGGCACATTTTTGTTGTTTACTCATTTTCGGTCTCGTTCAACTCTTTGTGACACATTTTAGATTTTTTTTTTTCACAGAGGTACTGGAATGGTTTGCCATTCCCTTCTTCAGCTCATTTTACAGATGAAGAAACTGAGAGAAGCAGAGTTAAGGGAGGGTCCAGGGTCACACAGGTAGTAAGTACCTGAGACCAGCTTTTAATTCAAGAAGACGCCTTCCATCTCCCGGCCTGGTGCTCTATCCACTGTACCACCTAAGTGTTTTGCCTGCCACATATTAGGTGCTTAATAAATTTTGATTGATTGATTAACTGTACCTTCTGTGTGCCCTTTAAGCGATAGTGTTGCAATACACTCAATGTTTATACCTTAGTAGTTTTTCTAGTTTTTTTTTTTTTTTTGGAGTGCTAAATAAAGTAATAGAGTCATTGATTTTGAGCTGCAAGGGGCCTTAACAGGTATAGAGTTTGAAACCCTCATTTTACACATGAGGAAACTTTGGCACTGAGAGGTTCGACTTTCCCCACATTACACATTTTTGGAGGCTGAATTTGAACTAGATCTTAGTGACTTCAGATCCAGGGTGGCGTAGCATACAGAGTCCTGTACGCTGTACCACACTTTGGCAAATCAGTTGGAAATGATGGAAATAGTCATTTCTTGTACACAGTAATGATGATGATAGCTTTTATATAGTGCTCTAAGGTTTCTACAAGCTTTCCAGATATCTTATTTACTTATCACAAAAGCCCTGGGAAGTAAGTGCTAGTATTATTCCCATTTTATTAATGGGGAAACTGAGGCAGATAAGGGTTAACCAACTTGTCTGGGCTCCTACACCTAGTAAGTATCTGGGGCAGCATTTGAATTCAGATTTCCTTGTCTAGTTCTTATTCACTTTTCCTTCGGCAGCCTCAAATTCTCTGAAAAGCTCATCTTTTTACAGCTATTTTTTTTTCACCTAGGTAGTTTTCTCTGTGTGCAGAATTGACCTTCCCATCCCCCTTTCCAACTTTAGATCATTTGTTTTACAGACTCCACTGTGAGTTTCATTAGTAATAATTAACTTCAGATAATTAATTTAAAGGAGCTGAGTTAATTCTCACCTTGTCTGGGTTTGAATTTATAGGAAACCAATGCCGTTAACATCATTGTAGAAAAAAGTCTCTTCAAGCATGAAACGTTCAATCTGTTTGACCAATTTAATGTGAGCCCTTTTAAGATTTATTCAGTCCTTTAATATAACATGTGGCAAGTTATTTGGCTTTGGTAGAAATAACTAGCTCCTCCAATTCAGAGTTGATACAGCCTTTCACGAAAAAACTGAGAATTAGCTTTTACTTCTCAAATTGTATTTTTGTGTGATTAACTGGTGTTAGCTTTTATGTGTTCACAAACTTTTTTCAGTATTGGGGAAAGCAGATGTAACCTAAAGTTTAAACAAAGCCACTCTCACCGTCCCCAACACTTCCTATTCTTTATTACCAAGATATTTTTCACACTCTTACCATAATACTTTAAAATTAAAGCTGGGAAATAATTTTGGACTAAAATGTTAGAGATATGGGTCAGATTGATAGCAATATCTCTGAAAATTTTGCTGAAACTTTCCTCTTAGGTAAATGACTAAACTAATTCTTTTGGATGCTATTTCTTTCATAACTATGACTTTGAGTGTTTAGATCTGAGACTTGTTATTAAAGGAAATATTTCTCATTTGAGCAGCTTCCCTTTTGAGATCTTTGGATGCATGTGTATATGTGAGTACATTTTAAAGAAACTGTCTTTATTGATCTCCATATCATAGTTGTCAATATTACAGTTACTATTTCTGAGAACTTGCGAATTAAGTCAGTAACATCCTGCATGTCCTTAGCCCTTCTAGTAACTACAGTTTAAGAAGGCCATTGAGAAGTGTGATGGTGTCTAAGGAGGGCAGCCAGGTTGGCGAAGAACCTTAAGTCAGTGCTACATGGAGAAGCATCAAACAAACTGGACATGCCTAACTTAGAGAAGACTCAAGGCAGCCACGATGACTGTCTTCAAGAATATGAAGGGTCCTATCAGATTGCCTGCCATCTTGGGGAGGGGGGAGAAAATTTAAAACTGAAAATCTTATGGAAGTGATGTTGAAAACTAAAAATAAATTAATAATTAAAATAGAATAAGACGAGTCTTCATATGACAGATCAGTTAGCCTTTCTGGGTCAGCCTCAGAATGTAGGAGCAAGGAAGGGTGGATACTAGAGAGGCACATTGAGGCTTGATGGCAGGAAAACCTTCCTGACAATTAGAGCTTCAGTTACAGCTGCCTGGAGAGTCCTATTCATGGAAGGTAGATGACGATTTATTGCATGTTTCATAGTAGGATTCTTTTCCAGGCACACCCTAGGTGCCTTCCAGTTCTAAAATTGTGTGATTCTGAAGTTTTCAGCATGAAATTGTTGATAGAGTGGATAGAGGGCTAGACTTTGAATTCTGCCTCAGATATTATCTGAGTGATCTTGAACAGGTCACTTAATCCCTTTGTGTCTCAGTTTCCTTATCTGTAAAATGAGAGACTCAGCTTTGATGACCTTCTATGTTCCTTCTAGTTTTAAAAGAAAGAACTCTTGGACCTCTAGTATATGCTACTATAAGGTACTAGTAAATAATTCTGTCTTTGATTTTGTGATATCATTCTGATTGATGAAAACAATCCCAATTACCTACTGCTCAGGGTGACAGAGAAGCTCACATAGCTTTGTAGGGCTGAAAGATCATAATCAATTGTAACAAATCTCTTAGGTCTGAAATGCCTTTGAACCTGACTGGGCCAGAGCATAGAGGAGATTTTTATGGTCCAAAAGATAGGCATTTGTTAGATCTCAATTTAATTTTACTGTTACCGATAGGATTGAAGGGAAGGGGTAACTTAAATAAGCAATTAATTTAACGATTGTCAAATTTCTTCTTTTTTGTGTTGTTTATAAGCAACGTGAATTTAACAAAGAGTCATAGAATTGCAGATAATAATTGTTTAATGCTGTGTTGACCTGTGTGGTAATACCTTGTTTGCTAACTTTTAAATATATATATGTATGTATACGTATTTATATTTATAAATGGGTTATGCTTTAAAAAATTAGGGGTAATTTGGTTGTTTGAAACTTAAGAATACATTTACCTATGAACAAAATAATCTTGTACCTCTTAGTAGGTGCTACAGTAAGGTATTAATAAATAGTTCTGTCAGGAATGTACAGGGTTTGAGCTTTATGATTGATTAATAGGCCTTTATGAGCTACTTTGCAACTTAACTTCTATTTACAGTATTTTCCTGGCAGAACACATTCAGACATTTCCTTATTCTGGGTACACATTTCCCTCTTCCCATAACAAGCCACTGGCTGCCTAGGATAGAAGAAATTCAGTGATTTTAGATCCACTTCTCCTTTGCTGTGGGTTGTCTTCTTGGTGGAACATTGAAGAACCCATTTATACATAGAATATTAACCAAGTAGGTGTTCATAAATCATTAAGAGTCTGTCCATTTTATTTGGATAATACAGTACATGAGTTGCCAAGATTTGTTAGAGGTGAGGAAGTTGCCTCTGAATCAGCCATCAGTGTGTAGAGAGAACAATGACTTGTCGTTGCAAAGATCAGATTCAGTAAAAAAATGGAAAGAAAGAGTAATGAAAATAATATGTGACACAGCTGAAACCTCTCACTCATGAACCGTTTACACAGGTAATCAGCTCCAGGAAATGTACAAAAGAAATTACATTAATATGGATTAGAATTTAATAACTAATGTTAAATCTTTTACCAAAACAAGCCCAAAAGAACCCAGAAAGTGCCTTAGTCTGTAAACATTTGATTTACTTTCCAAATGGAGAGAGACAGCCTCTAAAGTCAACATTGGTTTAAAGATATAAATTCATTTGTAAAATCACATAGAAGGTTGATAGACCGTTACAAACAGTATCAATTCATAAAGCACAGAGAAGCAGTAAAGGGTAAAATCAGGTGAAAGAAAACTTGGTAAGAGACCCAGACAAATAAAGAGATCTTAAGGGTGAAAAAAGATCTGTAACTGCTACTGTTACAGTTTTTGCCATCTGATAATAACCATGGAACTGCAAGAGTTAGACCCTAATATTGTAATCCTAGATGTACTCACAGCAGAGTTAGAAATGGGAATAATTGAGATGACCAAGATGGCGGAGTAGAAAGATTCACATATGCTAGCTCCAAACCCACAGCCCATAAATTACCTGTAAAAAGGACTCCCAACAAGTTCTAGAGCAGTGGAAGCCGCACAACCATGGAGTAGAGGAGTTTTCTGTTCCAGAGAGCCCTGAAGGACTGACCCGAAAGGTCCATCACACACCGGACCCAGAACGGAGCCCAGCCCTGCCTTGGCCACATGGCCCCAAGAGGAGCAGATCTGAGCAGGCTTCAGGAATGCAATCTCCTGTGGCCACGAAGGTCCCTCAACCCACGGGTACAGAGGTCAGTGAGAGACCCTATCTGGCCGGCCGAGAGGGGAGCAGGGTGTCTCCATAACTCAGGCCCCCTCGGGAGGAAGCAGTGGGGGAAGCAGCGGACAGGGGCTCCTAAAGCGGACAGTAGCTGGATCCATTGTTGAAGGTCGCTGCATAAACCCCCTGAGGGAACTGAGCCTGGGCAGTGGCCCTGCCCCTACCTGAGCACCTGAACTTAATCCCATTGAATAGCAGCCCCACCCCCAGCTGAAAGCCCTGGGGCTGAGAAGCAGCATTTGAATCTCAGACCCCAAGCACTAGTGAGGTGGGGGTAGAGAGGAATCTCAGAAGTCAAGTAACTGGCTGGGAAAATGCCCAGAAAAGGGAAAAAAAATCAGACCATAGAAGGTTACTTTCTTGGTGAACAGATATTTCCTCCTTTCCTTTCTGATGAGGAAGAACAATGCTTACCATCAGGGAAAGACATAGAAGTCAAGGCCTCTGTATCCCAAACATCCAAAATAGATATCCAATGGGCTGAGGCCATGGAAGAGCTCAAAAAGGATTTTGAAAATCAAGTGAGACAAGTGGAGGAAAAACTGGGAAGAGAAATGAGAGAGATGCAAGAAAAGCATGAAAAAAGGTCAATACCTTGCTAAAGGAGACCCAAAAAAATGCTGAAGAAAATATTGACAAAAGAGGTTCAAAAAGCCAATGAGGACCGGAATGCTTTCAAAAGCAGAATTAGCCAAATGGAAAAAGAGGTTCAAAAGCTCACTGAAGATAATAGTTCTCTCAAAATTAGAATGGGAACAGATGGAGGCTAATGACTTTATGAGAAACCAAGAAATCACAAAACAAAACCAAGTCAATACCTTGCTAAAGGAGACCCAAAAAAATGCTGAAGAAAATAATACCTGGAAAAATAGGCTCACTCAATTGGCAAAAGAGGTTCAAAAAGCCAATGAGGACAAGAATGCTTTCAAAAGCAGAATTAGCCAAATGGAAAAAGAGGTTCAAAAGTTCACTGAAGGTAATAGTTCTCTCAAAATTAGAATGAAACAGATGGAGGCTAATGGCTTTATGAGAAACCAAGAAAACACAAAACAAAACCAAAAGAATGAAAAAATGGAAGAGAATGTGAAATATCTCATTGGAAAACCAACTGACCTGGAAAATAGATCCAGGAGAGACAATTTAAAAATTATGGGACTACCTGAAAGCCATGATCAAAAAAAGAGCCTACACATCATCTTTCATGAAATTATCAAGGAAAACTGCCCTGATATTCTACAACCAGAGGGCAAAATAAGTATTGAAGGAATCCATTGATCACTGCCTGAAAGAGATCCAGAAAGAGAAACTCCTAGGAACATTGTGGCCAAATTCCAGAATTCCCAGGTCAAGGAGAAAATATTGCAAGCAGCTAGAAAGGAACAATTCAAGTATTGTGGAAATACAGTCAGGGTAACACAAGATCTAGCATCTTCTACATTAAGAGATCAAAGGGCATGGAATAGGATATTCCAGAAGTCAAAGGAACTAGGACTAAAACCAAGAATCACTTACCCAGCTAAACTGAGTATAATACTTCAGGGGAAAATATGGTCTTTCAATGAAATAGAGTACTTTCAAGCATTCTTGATGAAAAGACCAGAGCTGAAAAGAAAATTTGACTTTCAAACACAAGAATGAGAAGAAGCATGAAAACGTAAACAGCAAAGAGAAGTCATAAGGGACTTACCAAAGTTGAACTATTTACATTCCCACATGGAAAGACAATATTTGTAACTCTTGAAACTTTTCAGTATCTGGGTAGTTGGTGGGATTACACACACACGCATGCGCACACACACATGCACACGCACATGCACACACACATACACAGAGAGAGCACAGAGTAAATTGAATAGGATGGGACCTTATCTTAAAAGAAATTAAGGTAAACGGTGAGAGAGAAATGTAGTGGGAGGAAAGAGGGTGAAATGGAATGGGCAGATTATCTCTCATGGAAGAGGCAAGCAGGAGACTTTTTAGTGGTGGGAAAAAGAGGAGAGCTGAGAAGAAAACATGAAGTTTACTCTCATCACATTCAACTAAAGGAAGGAATAAAATGCACACTCATTTTGGTATGAAAACCTATGTTACAATACAGGAAAGTGGGGGAGAAGGAGATAAGCAGGGTGGGGGGGGGTCATAGAAGAGAGGACAATGGGAGGAGGGAGTAATTTGAAGTCAGCACTCGGAGAGGGACAGGATTAAAAGAGAGAATAGAAACAATGGGGGGCAGGATATGATGGAGGGAAACACAGTTACTCTTACACAACATGACTATCATCAAAGTCATTTTCAAAACTATGCAGATATGGCCTATATTGAATTGCCTGCCTTCCCAAAGGGAATGGGTGGGGAGGGAGGGATGGGGAGAATTTGGAACTTAAAGTTTTAGGAACAACTGTTTAGTATTGTTCTTGCCACTAGGAAATAAGAAATACAGGTAATGGGGAATAGAAAGTTATCTGGCCCTACAGAACAAAAGAGAAGATGGGGTCAAGGGAAGGGAGGGATGATAGAAGAGAGGGAAGATTGGTGATAGGGGAAATTAGACTGTTCGGTGTATTGGGGTGAGTGGAGGGGACAAATGGGGAGAAAATTTGGAACCCAAAATTTTGTGAAAATGAATGCAAAAAGCTTAATAAATAAATTTATTTAAAAAAAGGAAAAAATAGAAATGGGAAAAATTGATTGGACTACGTGTCTGTGGGGAAGATCTGTGCTAATGGAGACACAGTTCTGAGTGAGATGAGGCATTGAGATGCAAGCTATCTGAAGGAGGGAAAGATAACAAAAGTAGGTTTCAAAAATATCTAGAACCCTACTCATTAACCCCTCCACCCAAAGACACCCAAGGAAACATTAACTACAGCTTTCCCACGTGTACAGAATCTTTGTGCAAGTCATCTATCCATGAATCATGGATCCTTGATGAATGTTTTAGTAGGGAGCAAGCTGACTTTCAGAAGGAAAATTCAACAATGGACCACTTCTTTACAATGTCACAACTGCCTGCAAGATAAAGAAAATGTATGATCGCATTACGTTCATTGTTAGTGTTTATTAAAAGGCATTTGATTTGGGAAAAAAGCTATATGAAAGACTTTTTTCCAGCAAGATGTCTGTTGTTTATATGTCAGAGTACCTTTAGATTCCTTGAAAAATATCACAGTAGAAATAACTTTGTTTAATGACTGATCATAAACATCAAGCTGAAACTGAACAACAAGGAGATAGAAGCTTGCCAAAGATGTTTGCCACTGTGATGGAAGAGAGCTAGACAGTGTCTTAATTGAAAATTTCTCAGTTGATATGAGGTCCCAGAGATGCTCCCAGTTGTTGGTTATGTTATGCTGATTGTATCAATCCCTGGAACTTAGAATAGCCTCTTAGAGATCTGTAATTGCTCCAGAAACTTTAGCCTGACCATCCATGCAAGAAAAACCAAATAAATAAAGACCATTGCCTAGATTTTGATATACATTTGGATGGAATACCTATAAACTCCCAGTATATATATATGGAACCATCAGTACAGATGGATGGTGAGTTGGAGCCAAAAGGTAGAGAAGAGGAAGAGAGATACCTGGGATGCCTTCATGCAATTATAAGGTTTATTTTATCACTCCAAGTTTTCTATCTTTTAAATACCAACATTCTCCTAATATTGCTGGGTGGTAACATGGAATACAGTAGTTTCTAAAGACATGACATCACATAGGGGGACGTGGAGATGGCTAAGAGCAGTCTGTCATGTGTGTCCAGTGAGAAATTTCACAGAATAGGACTGAGGAAGTCAATGAGGAAAAGAAGTTTCTACTCACCTTGTAGTGTGAGAAAAGGGCAAAGAAAGCCTTCAGCATTTTCAGTGGATGCCCCCATGGGAGATCTCATGGGAGAACTTTGGCGGAGTCTCACAAGGTGGGCAGGCATGGTTGGGCTGATATCTGCATCATGGGATGTAGGTCTCAAATCCACTTGAACGTTTGCGTAAAATATCCAACTTATCCGTATTTCATGACTTTCTGTTCCTTAGTCACTACGTTCCCTTCTGGCAAAACTCACATCACCCTTTCTAAGAATGAGTCATTCTGCAAGCTTTGCAGTTAGGTTTCTGACTCTCTTGGGCTGCCACTTGCTAGAATGGTATACTATTTGAATTTTTTTTAACACATCCAGTAACATTTGGTTTTTATTCCATGAGTATTTGTTTAATTCTAAGGGGTCTTTATCTCTTTCTTACGTCTTGGCTGAGGGCATCATTTTTGACTGACTCTCCTCCCAAAGGAAAAATGAGGAGGCTTACAAAGGAGCATCACTAGGAAACATTTTAATTTTTAAAAAGCAGCATAGCCACATCTTTTAGCCATGTTAAGCAAGAATATTTTAATAATGCCTTTTTGCTTTATTTCCTGCTAATAAAACATACTAGATTTCCAAAGGTTATTTTTACCAATGGTATTTGTCAGAGAACACCTGGAAAAAAAGCATTCCCTTGTTTAAATGCAATACAAAATCTTTTACATATTCTTTCTAGAAATTTTTGGGGGTGGGGCAGAGTTGCAGGTCCATAATAGCGGAATAGCAATAAAAGAATACTTGTAAATTCTTAAGTATTTTCATTTTAACATGATCTCCAAGGCCTGTCCATCTCTAATTTTCTCTGGTTAGTGCCTGTAAATATAATTTATTATTATTATAATATTATATTATTATATATTTATATTATTATCCTAATAGGTAGGATTATATTCATATGTCATGTAACAGAAGTATTAGTTTTAAAATTGAAAACAATCTTACAATTGCAGAAACCTAGCCACTCATTTTCTAGATGAGAATACTAAGGGCCAGAGAGTAAATGATTTGCCTGAGACTATATACTTATGTAGTGACACAACTAGACCTTGAACAGAGATCTCCTCTTGCACCAGACACTCTGTCTACCCCATCTTTTTCTGTACAGCTGCGCAGATTTATTTCCTAGTGGCTTATTAGTGAAGATAAATTCATGCTTTGTTCCCTTGTGCTTTCTTCATAGTTACTGGAAGATCCAGTTCGGAGTCCTACCTCCATTTTGTGCTTTCCCCTCCTTGTGTTATCAGCGGTTGACATACCTCAGCAAATATCCCCACCAGCTAGCCTGACCTCAGAGAACACATGCTTCATAAAAAACATTACCTATTAACTGTTAGTTAAACGACAGCCGGGAGTTTACAAGAGAAGAATGTGAGTGCTTAGTGAGAGGTTTACAGAGGAATCTTCCACCTGGAAATAAGCATTCAAAGACAGATGGAAAGGTGGCCTTTGGGTGAAATGGCGGCGGATGGAAGACTGGGAACTGTGCACTTCTGCAGCATGTTGTTCAGATACTGTCTTCCAAAGCATGAGTCACGGATATCTTTATGGTTACACATCCGTCCTTGCATATGAGGAATAAACTTTAGAGAAAAGGAAGTTAAGAGAAAACAGAAGTGTGAATTCTGCTAATGGTGCGCTCTCTGGCTCCGTTCAGTCTGCTGTTTCATCATCCATACGGGGGGGTTCAGAGAGTCCTTTCCTGGCAAATAAGTGGCAACATATGTTTGAAACAGTCAGTGGAAACTATAGGGGAAAAATGACAGGCATATGGCAATAGGGAGGCAAGGGGAAATTGTTGCCCTAATGTTAGCCACATAATTGCTGCTCTTAACTACAGAGGGGTTGTTTTATTTAAAGAAACCTGCCTTGTGCATCAATGTGATTTTTCTATGTATAGTAAACATTTTTCTAGTTTTTCCATGTCTATTATTGAATGGAAGTCACTTTCATATCATAGCTGCATGTAAAAATTGTAGGGAAAAGGGGCACAAAAAGGGAAAGGTGAGGTTGGGTTAACAAAGAGAAGGCTTTGTTGATTTAGAAAAAGTCTAACCTAAAAAAATACTCAGTTAATTGACTCTGGGGAGCAGACAGACCCCAGATCACTACCATTTCATTTAAATGCATGTGAGTAACTCTACAGGACAGTGGCTCTCATTCTGCAGCTACCATGACTGCTGTCCTTTGTACAGTCATTTGAAGTTCCATAGTATCCAAAAAGGAAATATTGATAATTTTGTGACCTACCTTTTAATAAAAATGTATTTTAACAAATAAGGATACTAATATTTTTTATTAACAAGTCATTAAAAAATATTTCCCTCTGTCCATGCTTCTTCATTGCCAACAGCAGTTTTCCCACACTGGCCGTCTTTTCTATACTTTAATTATGGTCTGCTCTGCCAGTGAATCTGGTCTCATCAGTGCAGATTATCAATGCAGATCATACTTCTTTTTAAATGAGTTAATAGGAGAGTCATTTCTTTTGTTGGTGATACTGCATTGTGGCCTCATTATTCCATCAGATAAAAAGAGTTTAACGAGGGAAGGACATGAGCATTTATTAAGTACCTACTATGTGCCAGACACTGCTAATGCTTTATAAATATCTCCACTAGGAGGTCGGTACTATTATTATCAACCTTTTACAGTTGAGGAAACTGAGATCGACAGGAGTTAAGTGACTTGCCCAGACCAGGACTAGATTTGAATTCCCCAGGCCAGTGCTCTGTCCTGTGTACCACTTAGCTTCTTCAAGAAAAGCTATTTATTATTCAGCTGCAGAATTTGAGCAATTTTGAGAAATAAATTTTAATAAACTTACAAAAATAAAATGCACTTCATAAATTTTATTTTTAAATCTTGAGCTTTATCCAGGGAATCATTACTAAGAATATGTATGTGTGTACACACTCAAGTCCATATGCACAAATATAAATGCACACACACACGCCTGCCTCTTGTAGGTGTAATGATTGACAGGAATAACAGATTTATAGAGTATGTTTAATTCTTGTTGTGCTCACAACTGCAAGGTTGAATGACTCCGAACTCTGTCCTTCCTATTTGTGATCCTTCTACTTCTTCGGTTCTTCAAGTTTTGATTTTATCAGGGTAGGTCTCTCCTCCACCAGAGCCATTGACCGTATCTCCTTGCCTTAGTAGGTATTGCTCTAAGAGCTTCAGTGGCCAAAAAAAAAAAAAATCATCCCATTTTTTATGAGAATCAGCCCAGGTAGCCGCCCCTCTGGTGGTGCACGTCTGCAAACTTAGCCAGGTTTGCTCTGTAGGCTGTCTGTCACCTGGCCCGTGATCAGAATCTTTCCGGTTTGGTAGGACTGGCCAAGACAGAGCCTACAAAGATAGTAAAGTCACCTGCAAGTCATGTGAGGCAAGTGACTGATCCGTAAAAATGCAGCAAGTGGGGTTATGAATTAGGGCACTAATTATGACATATAATATTAAATTACGTATGGGACTGTCTGCTTTCAACTTCATAGTTACTACCTCCAGTACTAAGTGCAATACTCTGCATGTAGTCAGTGTTCCGTAGGGTCGTACTGTAAATCAGTCAGTAGCCATTTATTAAGCACCTCCTACACACACACACACACACACACACACACACACACAAGTTACACACAGGATAAATAGGAAATAATTAACATAGGGGATACATGAGATTTATGAGGGTTGAGAACGGCTTCCTGTCAAAGATGGGACTTTTAATTGGGATTCCAATTTGAAGCCAGGGAAATCAGTACGCCGATATGAGGAGAGGAGGGTGTTCCAGGGAAGGGAGACAGCTTGAGAGAATGGCTATCTCAAATGAAATAATGTCCTTAAAAAGGGCATTTTAAAATTTAAGGCACTATGAGGAAGATCTTATTTTTGTTCATCGTAATCTGTTGTAAAGTTCATGTACAGTAATAGCTGACAGTTTGCTTTACAATTAAGAGAAGACTTTCATCACATCAGCACTGTCCACAAATGAACAGATGGGCCATAGTGGAGCCTCCTTCTTCTTGCTCTCCTTGGGGCCCTCTGGGGGACCACTTAGTTTCTCTGGGCTTCAGTTTTGCCCTAGAAATGAAAGGAATTGGAATTATTAAATTCCAAGATTCTGTAAAATGTAGGATGGTATAATAGATTTAGATGTGAAGAGACCTTAGACATGGCACGTTGCATGTGGTTTAGGACTGGCAGTGAAAACACTGGAAATAGCAAGATGTTTGGCCTTAAACACTTTTCTTAGCCTTTTCTGGGCTTTTTTGGGAATCGGGGTTAGTCACTGTATCAGACCCTATACAATCTGCATTCCCCAAACACTATATAACTTGTGTTAAGAATGAGCAGTATGTATAGTTTATGGGAGAGCGTGGAAGTGGGTTTCTTTGTCTTCTTTCTGACTTCTGTGTTCTCCATTTCAGCCTGATTTTTGAAACTTTAGGGCCATCTCTTTCTGCATCCAACTCTACCTTTCTTTTCTTCTTGTTACCCTCCCTCCCCCTCAATTTCTGAGCCTCCTTACCTCTCCCTTGGGCTATCCAAATGGCCTTTTGGCAAGAGCGCCTGCTTCTATTTTGTTTTTATTCCAGCCCACTTCGTATGCATTCATCCTTTGCTCAAAGCTCCCATTCCTTATCAAATAAAATCTAGGCCCATTTGTCCAACAGTAATGGCTTTTTGTAATCGAAAGGAGATGGTAATGTATGATGGAAAGAGCCCCATTCTGCAGTCTGGTCTCACCTCTGATGCTCACTGCTTCTGTGATCTTGGGTAAGTTAATTCACATCTGTGGACCTCAATTTCCTCAAATTTAGAATGATAGAGTTGAACTCTTAGAATTTCTTAATGTTTTTGTGTCATGGACTCCTTTGGGAGTCTGGTGAAGCCTGTGGATCCTCTTTTGAAGTAACTTGAAGGAAATGCTCAATTTTGTTTAGAGGTTAGTGAAAATAACAGTGTAATTTTTTTTCCCATCTAAATTCAGGAACCTCCCAAAACCTCTCCACAGAGCTCAAGTTCTAAACTAGATAGGTCCTAGAGTCCAAAGCCTCTGTGTGTGTAACCTGACTTCGGAACTTTCGCTCCCATTACATGCACTCCTTGTTCTCACTCTTCCCCAAACATGCCTAAAATATTTCTGCTTCTCCTAGCTTTTGTTGTTGGGTTTCTTTCATGTCTGACTCTTTGTGATCCCATTTGTAGTTTTCTTGTCAAAGATACTGGGGATAATTTCTTCCTTCTCTTAATTCTGCTAGCATTTTGTTCTGGGTAAATTTTGTATGTCCTCTACCGTATTATAAAGTCACTGAGAACAAGGACTGTGTCTAGTTTATACTAGCACGTAGTAGGTGCTTTATATGTTTGTTGAATGAATGATGAACATGGAAGGTAGGATGAAATATGTGGCAAAACATTTCTGGGTTAAAAGAACAATGACGTTTCTAGAAACTATGAGACTCATCAAGAGACTCAATTAATTTTCTGTTTACTTCATAGTTCTTGCACGTTTCCCATTTTATATTGAACTTGATGGGGAAGGACAGGTCGAATTGTAAAGAATTTAGAGAAGTTCCGAAACCCTAAGATTCAAAGTGTTTATTTACTTTGGTGACTTTATCACAGTTCTGAAATTCTGACAAATGCTGTTGCCGTTGACTCACATGAAGTTTCTTCTTATTTATAGGTTTTATTTACTTACATTTGCTCCCTATCTGTGATTGTTATAAAATGAGCGTTGACTATTTTGAAAAAGAAACTTTCAGTTTTGTTCAGTATGGGATATATAGTGGGAGTATATGGGAAAATGCTGGACTTGATTTCAGAAAAAATATGCATCTAAATTTGGTTTTTTTTTATTTTAAAATTGTTAGTCTTTTGAACTTCAAATAAAATTATAGACCACAAATTTATAGCCAGAAGAGACTTTAGAGTTTACCTAGTCTTATGCTGTTATTATACAGATGAAGCGACTGAGGCCAAGAGAGAAGTGACTTACTCTATGTCACAAAAAATAATAAGTTACATCGATAGGACTTGAACCTCGATTTTCTAACTCTAAATCCCTTGCACTTTTCAGTAGGGAAAAAATTAGCATTATTTTATTCAATCCCTGCATAGGTGACTTGTGAATCAGTGGAATGAAAGAAATTCCGAAATAATTTTATTATGTTTTAACTAGTGGAATTGTATTGCTTAGCAGGTTATGAACTACTGGTAGGCTGCCGTGTGATCCATCCCATGTCCTAAGAATGGTAACAGAAGGACAATCTAAGCAAAATTTCTTGTGTGATCACACATCTGTAATAGATGGACTCTCTCTCTCTCTCTCTCTCTCTCTCTCACACACACACACACACACACATACTACACACACAAGCAAATGTTAATTTTGTTGAGCATTTCAGTACTTTTTCTTGCGTTACCTTTTGCTAACACACAGGACTATTAGTACAGCATAGAAATGAATTTACATTTCACATTTCATGAAAACAGGCAGATATGCAGGTGTGATTTTATAGAATTTCATGAGCCAATCTTCTCTTTATTTAATTGCTGCTCATTTACATAGATTTAAAGAGCTGAGCATATTATACTGAGAGCTGCAAATTCTTTTCCTTCATCATGTTGGATAAGATTTTTATAATATGGAGCAAGTAGTATGTATTATTTCTCAGATAAGCATAAATCTAATCATTTAAGAAAAAATATCCCTAATAATGTTCTCTTTTAATCTTTGTATTATTTTGAAAGAATTCAAGTTCATAAAACCTGTGTTATAGTTTATAAAAACAAACTTCCAAGATGAAAATATTTGCTTCATTATTTTTTTTAAATTATCATTTCTTATCATTGTGGATCTCTTTCTCTCTCCTTAAATGTTAGCTCCAGGATCAAATATAAACTCCTGTGTTTGACATTCCCCATCAGCCTCAGTCTACACATTATACCTTCACCTTCTGCCTCTCCTGGACCCACATGCTCTGTGACCCAGTGATGCTGGTGTCCCTGTGATTCCTGGATTAAGGCTCCAACTCCTCTGTCTGGGCATTTTCACTGGCTGTTCCTTGAATATTTGGAACTCTTTCCCACCTCATCTCTGCCTTCATATTTCCCTGGCTAAAATCTTCTACCTTCCACAAGTCTTTGCTGATCTCACTTAATTCTCATCCTGTCCTATATAGTTTTTCTGTAAAGGATTGTTTACGTGTTTTCTTGTGAGGTCCTGGGGAGCAGGAACTGTGTCTTCCATTTATTTCTCTGCCTGGCACTTAACACAATGCCTGGCAAATAGAAGGAGCTTATTTAATGCTTATTAACTGCTATTAATGATGCACCAAAGTGAAAGGGAAAATTTACAAGCTGAAAGATAATAATGGAATTATGCATATGTTATTAAAAGTAAATCATTTCCCTTGACCATGTAAAGTACTTTGTTACAAAGCTATAGTGATAAAAGATTCTATATGTAAAAATGCTATATTTTTGATGTCTTGCTCTATGAGCATCATTCATTTTCTCATAGTCACTTAAGTCGGCTGTACACCTCGTCACTTCCAGTGTAAAACTCTTTCCACTTAACCATGTTGCCTCTCAGGCAACCAAGTGGCCAAGTGGATGGAGAGCCGGACCTGTTGTCAGGAAGCCTTGAGTTCCAGTTTTAGCCTAGTACTTATTAGTTGTGTCATTCAGGGCAAGTCACATGACCTCTATTTGACTCAGTTTACTCTGTTGTTGAATGGGGATAATAACAGCCCCAGTCTTGCAGGGTTGTTGTGAGAATCAAATGAGATAATGTCTGAAAGCATTAGCATGGTGACTGGCACATAGTCAGCACTACGTAATACTTAGTCCCTTCCTTATAAAATGCCTCCCTCGGTCTGTGTTCTCTCTGAAATGCTTAGTCATGCATATTTGTTGCAGTGTTCCTATAGATTCTATAAGCTCTGATCAAGTAATTGTAAATCTCTTCACTTGACATATGTGATATACTAATGCCATAAAATCTCAGAGTACTTCTTCTGTCTTTGAGTTTTGATTTCACACCTTCCTTGATGATGAGTGTCAAAAATCTTAAGGACTGTGTGTAGGGCCTTATTCAGAGTTTTATGGGGATGCAAAAGAGAATTGGTAGTCCTTTCCCTAAAAAAGAGCTTGTATTACACTGTCTGGATTAAAATCACAGTTGTGTCCCTAAAATGAATTCTCTTTGAAAGGAAAAAATATATACCTAGTATAGATCACGAGTTCCCCAACTGGAGTTGAGAATGTGTTTTTGTTACTGTTTGTCTTTTTTGAACTTTTAAAAATATTTTCCTAATTGTATTCCAATATATTTCCTTTGTGTTAGATAGAGTTGGGAAGGCAAGTTGGAGCACCCAGACTGCATGGGGCCTTGAATACCAAGCATAGAGAAATTGGTGTTTACTTGGTAAAAGTTGGAGAGCTGTTGAATGATTTGCGGCACTATGTGATGGGATCCTCTGTGTGCGTCAAGATGTGCTGCCGGCTGGGTGTTGAGTCGGTTCCAGGAAGAAGAGGGTAGAGGCAGGGAAACCTGTGAGAAAATGGGATGGGATCTAGGTGAAAGGGAGTAAAGGCTTGCACTAATGTGTCCAGAGTGGGAATGAATAGATAAGATATTGCAGAAGTGGAATCAAGAGAACTGAGCAGCCCTTTGGATGAAGGGCAAAGAAGAGGGAAAAAGAGCCAGGGGTGCCTCCAAGTTCTCAAGCACGGTAATAGGGAGAATGGAGCCAGGGTGAGAGGGACAAGTGTGGGATTGGGAGAGAAAAACAGAGGAGCTTGACTTTAGGCTGTGAATCCAGATGGAGCCACTCTGGTGTCGGATGTAGTGGGCAGGAGGGCCACAGATAAGGTTCAGAGATGGAGGAGAAGACTTGGGAACCATCTCTTTTTACATGATAGTTGAAACCTTGGGAGCAGATGAGATCATCAAAAGGAGCATTTAGAGAGAGGAAAGATGGAGGCACCTTGGTGAACACCTGTGTTAAGTAGGCAGGAGGAGGAAGAGTAGCCCATTAAGGAGACCAAGAAGTAGGAGGTTATTGAGATAAGGAATGGGAAACTGTTGTCAGGAAAGACATGATGAGTCAGAAGACTTGGACCCTCTCACTTGACTTTTGGCTGTTGGGTTATTTTTCAGCCTTCAGAGTTACAGTAGGTCATGTTACTTTTATGAATCTTTGTTTAGAGGACTGATTTCTAAAGTTCCATCTGTCTCTAAGACCTAGGCAAGTAATTCTATTCTAGACCCAAAAGATAATAAAGCAGATGGGTGATCAATGATGTCAAGTGCCATAGAGTTGTCAAGGAGGATAGAAACTAAGGAAAGACCATTGGATTTGGCGATTGCGCTGGAGAGGGTAGAGGGTGACCCCTTGAAAAAACAGAGATGCCAGAGGTTATTTAGATGCCAGCCAAAGTGTTTTTAGTTACCTTGGTTAGACATTATACATTTCAGCATCACCTCATGGTTCTTTTCCCAGATCAGATTTTGTAGAACCTGGAGTAGAGAGTGGGTCTCATTTTGGTCCATAGACGTTCCATGCCTTGTAGATATTCCAGATCTAGTGCTCAGCTGGAGGGCCTTGTGAGTCTTCGTAGGGGCATCCAGGGAATAATGCATAGATGGGTTTTAATTTTTTGATGGGAAAGAAGGCACTTCATTCTTTGTTTGGCTTGTAATTTTGTTAAGCATTTCTCACATGATTAATTAGCATGCCTAGCATAATAGACTCTTAATAACTGTTTATTGACTGACATAGTACAGAACAGAGATGCAGTGGGTAGATGTTTCCAGAGTGATCCAATTCTAGTAATGCTTGGAGAAAGATGGGGGTCAGGGGGAGGTAAGTTGCAATTGGTATTCCATTATGTTTGAGCTTCTCACTGTTCTTTTTAACCTGATTAAAGTCTATGATATGGACACAGTATCCTGCCATTTTCAGAGCACATATCCTGTTTTGGAAGCAAGCAGTAGATTTTTGAATATTGTTTGTTTTTTTTTTAAAGATTTAAGTGTCTAAGGCCAAGATCTTTGGCATTTGATTTTGAGTAAGAAAAACTGGTTTCCAGAATCTGGTTTGTGACCATCTATTTGTGTGCCTCAGTTTTCCCATTTGAAAACTGATGCCAGTATCTGTCTTGAGTATGAAAATAAAATGATATGACAGATATGAATGCTTTTCAAAACATTAAAGCACTTTGTTATGTGTGCTGGTGGTGCTATTCTGTGTTAGAGTTACATTTTCTTTGGGATAGAAAATTATTCAATCACCCTATGTTTGAAACTGAGCATTCACTTCAGGGCCCAGTTACTAGTGCTGATGAAGTATGGGTAGCCCAGCTGTGTAATCTGAATCAGCCGTTAGGTTAAGCTTCTTTCCCCTGGTTCTTCAAACGTGAAACCCTGTCTTTCATTTTCTTGTCTCTGCCCTGGTCATCCCTCCTGCCTGGAATGTATTCCCTCCTCAACTTCCCCTTGGAGTTTTTTTCTTTTCCACTGAGGTACACCATCTTCCACAGGATGTCTTCCTGATCCCTCCATCTGCTAATGATTTCCGTCCCAAACTATACCTAGTCCTTTTTTTGGTTGAGTTGTAGTTTTGTCTGACTCTTCTGTGACCCTGTTTAACAGGGGTTTTCTTGGCAAAGATACTGGAGCAGTCTGCCATTTCCTTCTCCAGCTCATTTTACAAGTGAGGGTTTAGTGACTTGCCCAGGGTCACACAGCTAATATGTGTCTGAGGGCAGATTTGAACTCAGGAACATTCATCTTCCTGACTCCAGGCCTGGTACTCCAGCCACTGTGCCACCTAGCTGCCTACCTAATATTTAGCCACATGTAAATGCTTATATATACACATAGAGACTTACATATAAATGTTTACTTGTATTAAATATTAGGTAGTTTGGTGTATACATAGGCCTACACTTATATGTTTGCTCATTTTTATTTATGCTGTACACATTTTGCGTGTACTCTTCTCCCTCATTAGAATGTAAGCTTGTGTAAGTGGGGGTTGTTTCATTTTTTGTGTTTGTATCCCCAGCACCTGGTAAATAATAGATGCTTGAAAATACTTGCTCACTGATTGAACCTAGTAATTGTTTATATAAACTGGCCAGCAGAAAGTAGGAATGAAGGCTAGGCTTTATGGGATTCATTGACTTGAATCCTTAAATACATCAAAAAGTATTGGATAGAAAACTCTTATTTCTAGCAGAATTTTGGAATGTGTTATTAAGAAAATGGCCATGAGCATTTACAAAAGACTGGCAATCATTGTGTACCAGAATGACTTCCTTAAAAACAAGTTATACTGTGCTAACCTCATTTCCTTTCTGGGTACGGTTACTAGACTATGACTTTTAGTAGTGTGCTGTAGATCAAGAAAAGGTGTACTAGATTTCAGCAAAGCAATTGGCAAATTCTCTCCTAGTACCCATGTGGATAAGAGACAGGCGTGGGTTCCATGACAGTGCAGGCAGGTAGACTTGGAAGAGGCAGAATGACAAGACTGAAAGAACAGTTGGTCATGGAAGGCTTGGTTTCAGCTCCAAGAACCATTTCTAGTGGAATGCCCCAGAGATCTTTCCTTGCTCTTGTACGCTCTATGCAGGGACTTAGAGGAAGGTGTAGTTGACATGCTAATCAGATTTGCAGAGGACATGAATGTGGGAGAGATGAACTAGCATGTTTGCTGAGTCAGGGTCCAACTGAAATTCTACTGGCAAGAACATTGAGACAATTACAAAATTTATTTGTGATAAATGTAAAACTAGCATAAATTTATTTATGCATGGTGGGCAGGGAGATGGCACAATGGAAAGTGTCAGGCTTGGAGTCAGGAGGCCTCACGTTCCTGAGTTCAAACCTGGCCTCAGCCACTTACTAGCTGTGTGAACTTGGGAAAGTCACTAAACCGGGTTTGCCTCAGTTTCTTCATCTGTAAAATGAAATGGCAAACCACTCTAGTATCTTTGCCAAGAAAATGCCAAATGGGATCATGAATAGTTGGATATGACTGAAAAATGACTGAACCACAAAAATTTATTAGAGATAAAGGTAAATTAAAGAAAATACTTCACAAATATTAGGTGGGGACATGTGACTAGGTAATAGTTCCTATGGAAAAGATCCGATTGTTTTTGTTAGACAGCATGGTCAAAGTCAATGAATAATAGTTTGACATGATAGAAGAAGTCAGTATGATCTTGGGTGGCATTGTAAGGAATAGCCCAGCATCTGCAAGGAGAGAGGTGGTAATTTGCTGTATTTCTCCCTGATCAGACCTCATCCAGAGCAGTGCCCAGTTCTGTCTGCCGTGTATTGGGAAGGACATTTACAAGCAGGAGTGCCAGCAGACGGCATTCTGGGTGGGAAAGAGGACAGGAGTACATGCCGTGTGAGACTTTGAAGAAGATGGTGGGTCACATCATAGCTCTCAGGGGTTTGAAAGACAGTCATGAAGAGGAGGCGTTGACTTCCAGGGGAGAGCTGGAATTAAAGAAGAGGCGCCCTTGGAAAATATTCAAGAGCAAAAACTCCACTACCTCTCATTGGGACGTTGACAAGGGTGTTTTTGTCCCATTGTGGTGGAACTGAAATGGCCTCTGAGGTCAATCCAGCTCTGAGAGTCTGTGCTTGTGTGGATGTTCTTCATCCTTTTGCCTCATGTTTGTCATTACTTATGACTGTGTAAGTTCTAGAAGCATTGTCAGTGTTCTTTGGAGGGAAGACTTTCCATAGAGGTTCTGGAGCTCAGTGAAATCACAGATTAAATCACTGGACCAGAACATATTCCTGGTGGGAGTGCTTCCCTCTGGGTTGACCCCACTCCTTTAATACCACAATTTATTCAGTCTCAGTCATCAAATACATCAAATGGATCGTTTCTACATGTGTTTGTTTGGTGGTGGTGACTAAAGCTGTTGAGAATATTTAGAATTCGTGTACTCCTTTTAAATTGTTGTTTTGGTGGGTTTAAGTGACTTGCCCAGGGTCACACAGCTGCTAAGTGTCTGAGGCCGCATTTGAACTCAGGTCCTCCTGAATCTGGGGCTGGTCCTCTGTCCACTGTGCTGCTTGGCAGCCCTGAAATCCATGTACTTCTAATGCCAGATAATCCCATTTACCATGGATTTTTTTTTAAATTAAGATAATTATGCTTCAGATCCGAACTTGATATATCATTGTGTGGATTGTCTAGACTAAAAGTGATGGAACATCTTCAGTGTGAAGATTAAACTCTAAAGTGTGTGGTGGGGGCATTTTCCTCGCCAGGGAGCTGGTTGTTAAATATTTACCCGCACACTGCTGCTTAGATACTAGGCATAGAGATGTTAGTCATCATGGAAAAACTCTGCATCAAAACTAAAATTTGGAGGAAAAAACCAACAATGGGCATAATTAGGTGAAGAATGTTGCCTTAGTCATTGAGGCTTGGTGCTACAATGGAAAGAGTAGCATGACTTTACAAAACTGCTTTAAGAGAATTGATATTTTATTTCAAATGTTTATACTTTATTGTCTCCGAAGATTAATGCCAAATCCCTGAAAATGTAATGACGAGAGATGACTCATTTTAGCTCATGTCAAAACAATGCGCTTTTGTAATTTTCTTGTCCCTTGAGAAACTGTCAGACACTAAACAAAATGTTTCAGAGAGAAACTTACTGAGTGTTTTAAATTATGTCCTCTCCCTGGCTATTTGCCAGACGCTCTTTGGGGAAGGATTACTGCAAATCAAGGCCTGTAATTTACGCTGACAATGATAATATGCAGTTTACATTGCTTGGATCTCTACAGTGTGCATTTTAAAGTTAAATAGTCAAACAAAACTTCTGCTCTTTATATAAACAATTTGTGTAACTCTCTCCCCAGCCAAGTGGTTTTTCCTTTGTTACGCTCTGGATGGGATGTACTTAATGGATAAGGTATGCTGGCTGCTTTATCTAGTTGATAAGTAAAACTCGGAATCCTAGTGAAATGCTTGGCTGGAACCTCCCCTGACTTGATGTTCTTATGGGGTTACATTATTTTTTCCTACTGTATGAAGCTTTATGCAAATTACCCTTGTGTCTGATCCCCAATTTATTCTCAGAACCAAATTACTTATATTAATATTTCTGTCTCCGGTCTCATAGACCACTATATCATTTACATAGATAGCTTTATTCTTTTGAATGAGAAAATTTTTCTGAGTATAATATGTTTTAAATATGTTTAAACTAACAAACTGTTAATTACCAAAATTCAACAAATGGTGTTAAATACCAACTATGTGCAAGGTGCAAAAAACCTCTAAATCTTTCCTGTGTTCATCCTCTGTGATCTTGGAGGATAGACTCCGTTGAGATCCATTTGTGGCACTTTCTATTCAGTGTAGCACCTAGGGGGTGCTGACAGGTATATTCAGTAAATCTTAATTAAAGTGACATTAAGGGGATAGAGTGGTACAGTGGACAGAGCTCTCCATGTAAGTGTAGAGGACTAGGATGTGGTTCTTGGCCTTCCTGCTTATAGCCAGCATATCCTTAAGTAATAATAATAGTTAACCTTTATATAGCACGTACTGTGTGATAGGCACTGTGCTAAGGGCTTCACTGATATCTCACTTGATGCAAGATCGGTGCCATCGGTGTTCCCATTTTACAGATGAGGGACCCGAGACAAACAGAAATTAAGTAACTTGCCCAGAATCACACACCCTAGTGAGTGTCTGAGGCCGGATTTGAACTCAGGTCTTCCTCAGTCCAGACCCACTGCTCCAAGAAAGATTCTGGCCCTCATTTTCCTCATCTCAGAAAAGAGTTGGTGGGACACAAATGAGTAGGTTGGATTCAAAGGGTCTGCAGAGGTCCCTTCTAGCTCAAAATCTATGATCTAATGATGTGAATGAGCTACTTTGATTAGACAAAGGTCCTGTAAGACTAATAAATGGGCAGAAACACAGCAGGTAGAAGATGCTATAGTAATTATAGCAATTTACAGTTTCAGAAAAAAACTTTAAATGTGTATGTATACATACAGATACATACATATATAATGCATTTCTCATAACAACCTGGGAGGCAGGTACTAATATTATCTACATTTTACAGATGAGGAAACTGAGGTATACAAAGGTTAAGGAACTTTGCAGAGTTATACAGTTAGCAAAGAGTTTGAGGCTGTATTTGAACTCTAGTTTTCCTGATTATAAGTCTAATGACCTATTTCATTGCCTAAGTGTCAGGTTAACAGTGTCAAGTGTGAGTTTAGTGCCTTTAGAGGGAAAAATCCAAATGGTTATTATATTCAATGATGGACCCTGTTAACTAGCGAAAAAGCTTTGCACCAAATTCATTTAATAAAAATCTGATATCCAAGATAAATAGGGAATTGATATAAATATATGAAGGAAGAAGATATGAACAGCTATCTAAATAAGAAAGGCAAATTATCAGCAACCATGTAAAAAATTCTCCAGATTGCTAATAATAAGAGAAACTCAAATAAAAAAAAACCCAACCTGAGGTTCCTTCTCATGGCCATCAGATTAGTAAAGAAGACACAGAAGGATAATGACAGTTGTCAGAGGAGCTGTAGGATAATAGGCACTCCAAAACACTGTTGTGCTGTTATGAAGTGGTCTAACCATTCTGCAAAGCAGTTTCTAACTCTGCCTCTAACAGTCCTTAGCTAGTTCCAAAGTTCCCTTTGACTCATCAGTATCACTACTAGGATAATCCCCCAAAGAAATCAAAGAGAGGAAAAGGATATCTATGTGCACAAAAAACTCATCTCATTTTTATTTTAGCAAAGAACTGGAAAAAAATGGACTGATCATGCCTGAGTAATTATGGTATGTGAATATAATGGAATATTATTGTGCAGTAAGGATGAGAAAAAGGATGGCTTCATGAAAAACTAGAAAAATTCATTGTTATGAAATGAAGTGAGAAAAATTTATACAGTGTATCATTATAAAGGAAAACAACTTGAAAGGCTTAACTCTGGTCTGTGCCGCAGCCATGACTACAGAAGGCTATTAATGGATCATTTCCCACTTTTTGCAGAATGTGACATATGAAGCCAATGAATGAATTTGTTTTGCTTATCTATACTTACATATTACTGTGTGCATGCATGCATGCATGCTTGTGTGTGTGTGTGTGTGTGTGTGTGTGTGTGTGTAAACTTAGAGCAAAGGGAGAGTCATTTCAAGCTTTTAAAAAAAAGTCCAGTGAATTTTTTTTTTAAATACACAGAAGACATTTAGGAAGAAGTTCAGAAAGGGACACAAATAGATCAATGTTAGAATTACAAAATTAAATTTGACATGTACTATTAAAAAAAGGTCAAACTGTACCTACTTGGTGTGAAGTTCAGTCACTCTCCTTTTCATTGTATGAAGAAATACTTGTATTTGTGGATGTTTGTCAATTTCATAATAAAAAAAATAAAATGATAGACTCTCAATTTTGACCCAGGTAAGAGATCTTAGACCATGGCCAACTCTTCTATTAAGAGATCAGATTATTCTGTTCTAGCAAAACATCTAACAAAATGCTTCTGATTGTCAGAAGGTCTCATCAGTCAAAACAACCTGAGAGTAACCTTGCAGAAAGCTCTCGTTGCACTCATGCCTGGAGTTCTGTACAGTGTATATTGAGGAACAAACTATTAGACCAGATAATAGCTTGCAGAGTGATTGAGGAGAGACCACAACATCTACAGTAAATAAGTTAGGGTTCTTTTAGATTTTAAACTCCTTGAGGCTAAGTACTGCCTTTCGCCTCTTTTTGCCCTAGCAGTTAGTACAGTATCTGGCATGTAGTAGAGACTTAATAAATATTTATTGATTGGTGGAGATCCTGCACTTGAAAAATATGGAATGAATATGAATGAAGTCTGAAATGTAGAGTAGGCTGGAGGGGGTAAGTGTAGACTTGTTTACCAAATTCCAGACCACTAGAATCAAAGCTTACCTACTCCTTAAAACATGAAGTTCTAATTTACACAGTGAGTAGTAAACATATGTATCTCGATATCCAGAACAATTGTAGATATGAAGAATATAAATAGGATTAAGAAGGGTTTAACTTAATTCATAGCCCAGGAATCTAAGTAAATTATTAAGGTCCTTTAACTTTTAAGGACTGTGTCCTGAGACACAGTTGTCATTCTGTCCCCTAAAATGCCCTTTATCATGAACAGCACAGTTCTTCCCTATTTTTCATGTTAGAAATTACTTTTCAACTAAGAATGAAAAGTATGAGAAATGTAATGAAATATAGAAGGATAGGAAGTCATGAAAAATTTAAAAAATAAAACTGGAAGATCAGTCTACACAGCTATGATGTAATACAGGGATTAAGTTCCTGAAGGGGAGAGGATCTTTGCTTCCTTTTATGTCCCCAGCATGCTTGTTTGTAGCAGGCACTTAATAACTATTGATTGGTTGATATATGTATCAATCGCAATCAGATGTCATACAAGTGAGATTTCTAGTTAAAATGGCAGCATAGAAGGTCATAGATACCTTTCTGTCATACACATACCCCTGTTTATATCTGTAAAGGATCCCAGAAAGGCCAGTGAGAACACCAAAAAGATGTAAGCTTTTCCATCCAACTCAACACTGCACTAGAAACTAGTAGGATGTGGATAGAAGGGGTCTGACTAGGAAAACAGTGTGAACTGAGGCAAATGTGGAACCTAGAGGAAGTAGAAAGAGGAATTTTTCCAGGGAAAGCAGCATGAATTCTGGCAGCCAGGCCAGCGTGTAATGGAGATAGGCAGCTAGATAGGAGCTAGCCCACAAGATCAGCAGGGACTCTCCGGAAGGGACCTCAAACTAGCTCGTTGAATGTTCCAAGCCAGTGCAAGCTCTGATGATCCAGAGGCCGAGGACAAACCCCTAACCATGGCCCGTCAGAACAAAAACTGGGAGTAGAACCAGGACACATAAGCAAAGCCAGAAGAGAACAGCCCCAGAACACCTACAATCTCAGAAGACTTTGACTGCCACTTGGACTTCAAGAGTAGCTGGAAGATAGGAAGCAAGGGTTAAAAAAATGAAATTGTAAATGAAATGAGAGGCTGGGAGGAAAAATTTTAAAGGACTCACTCAGTAGCTTAGATCAGAAGGTGGAAAGTTTCCCTTGAGAACTGTCCTTCCTGAAAAATTGAGTGGAGAAATTCAGCATCTTCAGAAGATAGCAAAGAATACAGCAAAGTCGATAGGCTGAAAGATTAAGGAGAAGAGCTGAACTGGAAAACATGAGAGACAGTTTAAGTATCAGGCAACCGTGACCAAAAAACCTGTGTTAAAGTTTTTTGTCTTGTGTGTTTTTAAGTTATCTATAAATGTAAGGTCCGTTGGTTTGGTTCCTGCTTAAAGTCAGATTCACAGAATTTTTTTTAGGTGACAACTAAGTTGCTCCACACAACTGATGCATTCAAATGACCGATTTGTTAGAAGTGAAAAACTGCTCATGTTGGCAGGACAGAAATACACCTTCAAGGAGTAAAAACAAGCCCTCGTTCATCGAGTTAATCAGATTCTTTGTTTTGTCCGAAAAAATAGTTGAGATTGGTATCTTGTTTTTCCAAACAAACGTTCCTACTTTGTGATCTGACTTGGTTTTCGGATACTCGCCCTGCTCTCTTCGCCCAATTTTCGAACTACGTTTGTGGTACCAGGATTGTGTTTGTTGCTTCTAATGGTAAATACATGTTTTCAGTCCCAGCTATAAACATAGTTCTGTAAAAGATTTTAATTAGGCCATATTGCTTTTCAGTTGGGAAACTTCCCGTATTATTAATACTCTTCCCTCCCACCCCTTCCCTGTCATTAGCTTCAGCATAGGATTTCCAGGCAGTGGGGAAAAAATAGTCATGAAATCTCACAGTTGGAAGAGGCCATCCCATCCAGCCCATACTTTAATAAAAATCCCTCCACATCACAGATAGTCAAAAACCCTTTGTTTGAAGACTCTTAATGAGAAGAGGAATGCCCTAGTTTCTGAAGCATTTCATTCCATTTTTTGACAACTCCATTAGCCAGTTTTTCCTTTCAGGGTGGTAGGTGGTGTAGTGGAGAGGGTCATGCCTGAAGTCAGGAAGACTCATCTTCCTGAGTTCAAATCTTGCGTTAGACACTTACTAGCTATGTCGCCCTGAACAAGTCACTTAACCCTGTTTACCTCAGTTTTCTCATCTGTCAAATGAGCTGGAGAAGGAAATGACCAACCACTCCACTATCTTTGCCAAAATAACCCCCGATGGGGTCATGAAGAGTCAGACGTGGCTGAAACTATTGAACAACAAACCTCTGAGTGGTTTCTAACTATTCTTACTTGCCAACCTGGACGTATCTAATTCTTCTTCTGTATGGTAGCCCTTTAAATTCTGGAAGAGAGCTGTCATGTCTCCTCAAATGCTTCTCATGACTAAGTATCTCCATTTCCTGCAACAGTAGCACTTCATAGGGCATAAGGTCACGGCCCCTCACCATCTTTATCTCCCTCCTTTGGACACCCTCGATTTCATCATTATCCTTCCTAAAATAGGGTGTTATGGACTAAACACAGTCCTTTACATGTAGTCTAGACAGGGCTACTTTGCTTGGGTGGCTCTTTGTTAAGATTTACATGTGAGGCTGATTAAATTTAAAGCTCCTGATTTTTGGACTTCCAATCTACCATACCCCTCTATCTAGAAGGAAACAAGAGTCAGAGTTTCTGTTCATGGTAAATGATGTGTTTTGGGTACTATCTGACAGCTGTTTCTCTTTAAATTCTTACACTTTCAATATAACAACTTGTTTTGGTCACGTTTGAGACAACTTTATATGAATCTGCCCCCAGAATATCATAACAGATTACTTTCAAAGGTAGGAGTTGTAGGTTTATTTTAACATAAAGGGGTGGCCAGGTGTTATGAGGGAAATCAACTCTCTTCCCCTTATCTCTAGGATTGTGGCTAAGATCGGCCGATCATGTGCCTACTAGCAGATTCAATCAAAAATCTAGTGTCTTCATAGCATTTCTTGGAATGTACTTTTGCATAAAATAAAAATCCCCTCCAAATTAATAATATCTTAAGTGTGAACCCAGTGAAATAAGAAATAATGTGAATACCCAACATAGTTTCTTTCAGTAGATAACCACTGTTCAGTTCTTAGGGCATTTCCTTGTTTCTTAAATTCATTATTTTCCTTAATTAAGGTAGACACCTGCCTCTGTTTTGATTTGGAAAAACCCAGGAGTGGTAGTAGTAAGCTTGCATGACTTTCCCAACCCAGCTAACTCTGGGTTTCATGGTAATGGAATGCCAAGGGGCAACTAGCCACATATATTATCTGTTTGACCTTTAATTTCAGTCTCTTCCCACACCAAAACAATTCCCAGAATTATAAATGAGAATCTCTTGTCCACATCTCTTTCCTCCTTCCCAGCCTTTATTTAAGGTGCTTCAGAATTGGGAGATAGCCAAAGCTAGTGGAAGAGATGGGGTACAAGTGACAGCAACCAAGGGGGAGTATATACAAAAACAGGGTAATGAATCTTTGAATTGTGGACCACTGGCAATTTTCAGCCCTGTTTACTTGAGGGTGAATTTTCCTTTGCCCCTTGATTTCTTTTAGTCTTAAAAAAATGACTGCAGGAGGTCTAACACCAAAAAGAAAAGCATGTTGTAATGCGCACGGTGGTATTCTGATAGGTGGTGGCACAGTGCTTCTCAGTCTGCTGGCTTGAGAATTGGGATGGTTCTGCAGATACTGGAGTCATAGATCTGGTGCCATGTGTGGATTGTAGCCTGTACAAATACAGGAGGCTGTTGAGCTTTCCTTTGAAGGCCTGTCACTACAGTGTTTCCCTCCTAAGGGTAGGCAACAGCAGGATTTGGTGGTGACATGAATAAAATGGGACATTCATGAATGGGGCAGGTAATGGGAGAAGAGTGATGGTAAGCATCTTGGGAAGATTAAAAGTGTACAAAGTTGTGTTTTTACTCCACTGCTTTATACAATAAGCTTTCGTTTTTTTTCATCATGATTATGTTGTCAGGGGTCACAGATATTTCAGTGACAATCAGCTAGGAAGGCTTGTTCTATGAGTCATGACTAGAAAGATCATTGGAATCTACTAGAGAAGATAAGATTCTAGTGTGACCGTTCAGTTAAAGAACTAAGTTAACGAAGATGTCCTGTAAAATTGGTCATCATGCCTCTCACCCTACTCATTAAATACTCCATTAGAGTGTAAATTTTCAGTTACCTGAGTCGCTTTAGGCTACTTAAGTCAGATTATTTACTCTATCATGACACTTTTTAATTTCCTTTAAACACAGCTAGCAGTGCAGCCAGAACCATTAAAATGCATTAAGAGACATTTAACAAAATAAACAAAAATACAGCTGAACGGAGATAATGGTAATGTGTGGTTTTCCATGTCAGCGTACTGCCTGAAAGGATCCCGAGGTACGTTTGAGTGGCCCCCATTTCTCTTTGAGTTTGATACCCCTGCTCAAATTCACGTAACATAAGCAATGAGAACAAGGGTTCCCAGTTCCACTTCTCCTCCTTCTGAATAGAAACGAACTCCTCACATTCAGAGCCCATTAATCATTATCAATAAGAGCTGTCAGCATCTCCCCAAAGTGAGAAAAATCCATGTTCTTAAGACAGATAGTTTGTGTACACCTTAAGTTTTGATGATGGAGTCATGCGAAAGGATCTTAGAGGCCAGCTGATCCCCCTCCCTTTTCATTTGATAGATGAAGAGCTAAGGTCTAGGGAGATTAAATGACTTGTTCAGAGTCACACAACCATTTATATGTCAAAGGTGGGCCTTGAACCCAGTTTTTTTGCACTGTAAAACTGGACCTTTAGTTGCTACCTAATTATGGAACTTTTTTTATTAGTTATAAATATGGGCTTAGATTTAGGACCTAAATTCCCACACTACATTATCAAGTATTGGATTCCCCTATTTTATAGAGCCAATGGGTTTTTAAAAAATATTATGGTTTTATTAAGTTTATTTATAATCTCTACTCTGATTTGGCCAACATGGACTTAAATTCTGCCATGAAAATCTATATGGATTTCAGAGGTTTGTGGAAAATTAAAAGGATATAAGACATTAAGAAACTCCACTCCGTGAACATGTTTACCTAAATGTGTCATCAGAGTTCTCGGTTTTCTTGTTAGATGGTGGGGTTGGGACAGACTGACTCACACTGCAGAATGATAGAATGCAAACACATTGAGAATTTTGTTGGTGAGACTCATGCAACGAAAACAGTTCTCTGAGTTTTCACAGTGAAGTGGGCTTCATTCCTTTAATGGCTCTTCCTATCAGGAAAGTCTTTGAAAGTAAACAAACCTGTGTCTTCACAATTGTTCTCTTGTGGGTTTATGTGGCAGTCCCTTACTATCCTATCTGGGATAAACTTGTGATGAAAAACACACAAAAAAACGAACAACCAAACCTTTAGAACACGCTGAGATGCTTTTATAGCAAGGTCGACCACCCTATAATTCTATCCTTGGAAAAGACACTGAACTGGGAGATAAAAGAAGTGCATTCTTGTCCTGGTTCTGTCCCTGACATAGGTAATACAAGTCACCTCTCTCTGGGTCTCAACCTCCTCACTTGTCAAATGAGAGGCTTATTCCCTTTCAGCATTGGCATGGGGTGACTTGAAGTGGCCAGTGTGCAATAAGAAAATGACAATAAAACACATATGCCAGATGGCATATGTCAGATATTTAATAGAACTGATAATATTTTTTAAGGTTCCCCCAGCACCCGTATGGCAAGACTTAGTCTCCTTAGACCATGTTCTCAAAGGAAAGTTGCCTAAATAGCAGACTACTTATGTGAAGTTATAGGAAGGGAAGTTTCTTCTTGGCAGAGCTGAAGTATATGTATAAGCTTAAATAAATAGATACTCCTGTTCTTTCTTTATGGAAGGGTGGCTTCTCTTCAGTGCCGTTTGTTCAACAGCTGCTGTAATTAGCCAGTTTAGGGCCAGGAGAAAGATTCTTTGGCACATTATACACCCACACTTCCCTTCCTGGGATTTAGGATAAAATGAGATTCATTTTTCCATTTACTGTAAGTGCCAATACCAACATATCCCCCTCCCATACCATTTTTTCTTTAAAGTGAACCATTATCTGAATCAACCCTGAGCTTCTAGTTTATCATTCAAATGGTAGCCCAGTGTTAAAGGGCAGTGTCCCATATTGTAGTTTGCTTTCCTGAAATGCTTCCTGATTTTTTTTTTCCACAGACTTGACTACATATCACCAGTCATGTCAATATTTAACACATTGCTTTGGCATTATGTGCACACACTATTTGTTAGAGATGATGATGACTTAAATTGTTAAGGCATCTGCCTTTGCTCTTAGCATTAAAGGGTACTTCTTGACCTCCTAGGTTATCCCAGATCTCTGCTGTTTCTTTCCTCATAAATAATTACTTGTCCTTGGCTCTTTCCTTCTCTTGTATCCCCACCTACCATTTCCCTTAGGACCTGTTCCATGGTCACAGGCCAGGGATATCATCTATCACTTAAGAGGCCCTTCACACGGTACCCCAGGGGCTTTGTCATACACACTGGGTTCTATAACTAACCCATTTTACCTCATTAGAGAAACTTAGTTCAATCAGTCTTTATCGTTGTTGATAAAGTACTGACAAGGTATTTAACTAAATATCCTGGATAGAGAATGTAAGAACAGACTGCCATAGATAATCCTCTAATCAGAGTTTATTTGAGATGCTGAAGGAGTAATTGAATTTCTGTATTTAGACATTTTATCCCCTTGCTGGACAAGAGGAGAAGAGTGAGATGAACGAATGGGGGTTGTTGGCCAGATAAAAGGCATGGCTTTAAAAGTTACAAGATAGGAAGTACTTTGACATTGGCTTTTTAGATTTTCATACTTCATATGCAAAAAGGATTTTAGAGATATTCATTTCCCTGAAAGTTCACTAGTCTGGTCTTTCTAGGTTCTTATATTAGCTATGTTGAACTATATGTGATCTTTTATTGGTTTCTTTTGTTATCAAGACATCCTTAAGTAGTACAGATTGTGTGGGCCAAAAATGTGTTTGATTACAATAAATGATAAATGTTTTGAATCTTTAATGCCCTCATTCTGTGAGATCTGTAATTCAGTTTTACTAAGAGGATTATCTATGCCATTCTCATGTTGACAAAATTATTTGATGGGGACGTAAAAGCTGTTAACAGATTCACAGCCTATATATTCCAAATGCCTCTCTAGACTGGTGCTTTAGACCTTGCTCCTTCATTTAAGAATAAGATTGGAGAGAACTTTGAAATTATCTCCACGGACCCATTTGTATGTAGTGCTATAAGCTATCCTATGAATCAGGATGAAATTTTATAGGAGTTCTTCTCTTTTGAATTTTATTGTATAATTAGCATTTTTTCTTTTGATTCGTTTTTTAGATCATTTTACACCCTTCCTCGGTGTCTGCCACATAGATGAATGCCGTTTCTGATTGTACTGGAGAAGTTGTTGCTTTTGGGTTAAATCCCACCTGTGTAAATGAACTTGCCTTCCTCTGGGTGGTTTGTACTTCTTCAAGTCAAATATAGAGTCCAGGATCTGACCTGGACGAGCAGATTTTATCTTATGGCTGCAATTGTATATAATCTTCTTCTTATTTCATGTCTTTACATCTCTGAAAATTCTTTTCTTCTCTGTTTTGGGAGAGAGAGTGGCTAAGACAGGCTTTCACAGTTTACCAAGTAGCCTCATGAAGATATTGCCATTTGGGTCACCAGCCGTGTCCACAGAAGAAATAGTTGTGAAAGATAGTCATTTGTTCAGTTTTTTCTTGGTTCCATTTTTGCAGTTATCTTTGTATAGTATCAATACGAACCATACATGATACTTGAAATTAGTAAGATTTGGGGATGGGAATTTAATCTTCAAAACTTTATTCTGGTCATTTTTGGAAGTAGAGAAAATTCCCTTTACCAAAGTAGTTATTTGAAATGATTCCTTTAGTAAGAGCAGTTAATTAAAATGGTATCTACAGGTTCTCATATGTCTTTTTTTTTTTTCATTAAAAAAATATAAGATTATAACTTACATCATGGCCTAAAAAAAATAAAAGCAGAATACTGGAAAAGGATTAACAACTTAGTTCTAGAAATATTTCTGGGCAGAATCAAATCTGGTGCTCCTCAACCATTTCTCCTCTGTGTGTCTGGGGTGTATGAATAAAGAATTTATATGCTTTATCCTTCTATAGGTCTTCCTACCACATGTAAACAATCTACAGCTCTCATCATCTTCACAAAGTACTTAATACATACATCTGCAATCATAAGTAGCTCCCCATGCCCATTTTTGGTGGAGGTAGTGATAGAATTGTTTGTCCAAGGAGGTTCCCATTTTAGGTATCCAGATCCACAACCCGGCCTTCCTCCATTTCTGGCAATCAATTCATCATCTCTTTGCTCAGCGTGGAGAAGAGCAGGGGAATGAATATGAGTAACTTCTCCGGAGTCTTTGAGCTATTCAAAGAGCAGTAGGGTGATTTAGATTCTTTGGGAGGACATGGAATGCAGAACAATATGCCCTAACCCTAACCCTAAACCGGTACAGGGCCCAGGCTGGCGAACCTGTGCCCTCGAGGCCCTATGTGTCTTCTAGGTCTTTGGTGCAGCCTTTTGACCGAGTCCAAGTTTTGCAGAAAAACTTATTTATTCTTTGAAGTTTGGATTCAATTGAAGGGCCACACGCTTGAGGACCTAGAAGCCTTGAGACTGCAGGTTCCCAACCCATGATGGGCCTTTGAGGTTGAAGATTACAGCTGACCTACATTTTAATAACTTTCAGTATTGGGAAAATTCCTTATTTTACCTAAGGTAATTCCATTAATTTCAGTATGAGAAACGCGTTTTCGGTTGTGTTTCTCTCAGAGTTTTTGTTGCTGGATTGGTTTCTTAATTTTGCATTACTTTCATGCTTTGATAATGTCAAAGGTGGTTGCAAGTGTGGTAAAGTAAAAGAATACAGAACTTGAAGTCATATAGGTGCTGAGTTTGAATTCTGGCCCTGTCTCTTATTACTTGTCAAACAGTGAACAAATCGTTTAACCTCTTTGATTTCATTTTCCTTATTTGTAAAATGAGGCACGCAAACAGGGTGTACTCTGGGGTCCTTATCAGCCCTTGAGCTGTGATCTTATGCAAGATTTCATTGATGTATGTAGGTACTCTCTCCACCAATGTAGATTGAAGCCCCTGCATGCCATCTAATGTGTATGAAACATTAAGAATGTTCCTTTTAATTTATCTGTGGCCTTTTTACACATGAGAATTTCTTATTTCTCATTATGATTATTGACAGATTTCTTGTAACTTCTATTGGGGAATAGAAAAACATAGTATTCATCTTGAATTTTATATTTCCAACTATGATCTATGTTAATATGCATTTTTTGTCAATAATATTAAGTATTTCCATTTAACAAGAAAGGAATCACGAATACAACAGTTGAATAAAGTTGTTTTAACATACTGCAAGTGTTGGGAAAGGTCTTGAGATGTACTGTGTTTCAGCTTTAGGTCAGATTGATTTGTTGCTAATAATTTGTTAAAATATTCTTATATTTGGGATTCAGTTGGATTTTTTTAACTATAGTAATTTGTACTTAAAAACTTTTGTACTTTAAAAAAAAATTACCTAGTTGGTAAAGTCAAAGTGCAAAGCTTAATCAGCCAGTGGTATTTGAGTTCTTAGAGTTGTTCTTGCATCAAGAAAGTTTCATAGTGGTGTTACCAACACTGCATTAGAAAAATTGCAAATAATATTAGGTTCTCAAAGTTCTTCTTGGAACTGGAATTGGAAGAGAAGTGCTTATCCCACAAGTTGCTTTAATAGTCCAAAAGACCGATCTTAGACAATGCCTGAAGCCAGAAGAGAGAAGTAAAGTGAGTTGCAAAGTTACAGAGAAAGGCGGTTAGGGTTGGAGCTGATGTGGAGAAGGTGGCAGAGGCTTAGTCTCCCAAGGAGCTACACTGTTTTGGTTTCTTCAGATCATTCACCTTTGGCCAACCCCAGAAGAGCCTTTTTTTCCCAGTACGTGCTGACTGAAGAACTTCAAGATGGCGCTTCATCTGATTTGCCTCTGCTTGGTTATTGTTCTAAGACTGCTTTTCTTAGAATTAAAAGAGAAATTCAAAAGCAACCCATTTTTAAATTCCAGTTTTTTTGTTATTGTTTCTTTTTTTAGCTTTATCATGCATGAGATTGTAAACAGTAAGGACTGTTGAGAATGAAACCATTTTATTCTTTGGAAAGAATAAGTCAGAAATTTCCCTACCTCCTCCATAAGCAGACCAAAAAAATTCACATTCTTTCTCCCACTGATTGATGCTATCATATTTGAACTATGATTTACTGAGTAGCTTGAGGTTTTGTGAGTGATTGAAATCAGCAAGTAGGGTTTTGAGTGAGTGGTTAAGAGATCTGTTTACAGTACCAAATAACTCAGTGTGAAGCAAATAACTGAGTTTGCTGGGCCACAGGAGTGGAGTCATGTGGAATTTTTCAACAGTAATGTAGAGATTAATCTAATTTGGTCAAGTAGTATTAATATTGATAAACATTCAATTGTTGGAAATTGTTGGTATCGGATAAAGGAATGCTTGCTTTTACATGTTAATGGGCTCTTTTGACTGATTTTTTTTCCATTGCCCTAAGTTTTTGAATGTTTTTTTTTTTGAGGCTTGTTGTGACATGAAATTCCATGAATGCTTTATCATGTTCCTATGGATCAGATAACAGAAATTAAAATTTGGCAGAAGTGAATTAAAAATAATTTTATTTATGCAAGAAAAACATGAGAAACACTTAAGTAGCATATTTGACCTTCAAATTTCAACTTGAATACCCTTTTGAAAGACCTTGTATTTAGGAAATATTCAAGCTTTAACCTGGTATGATACAGTATTTTATGTAATACATTTAACAATATCATGTTCAGTATATAATTTACCCCATATGATAATTTGATATTAGAATTACCACTGTTTCAAGTTGTTACTGAGAAATTAAACAAATGGGAAACTTACAAAGCGTCTGTGTCTCTATGAGTGAGATGGAGTATGTTTCTTAAGAGAAGAAATGGAGAATGAAACTTACTACAGTATTCGACATGAGTCCCTAAAGAAGTAAGCATAGGTTTTCTTCACATAAACTTATTTTCTGCTTTTGTGTACTTCTTTCTCACCTAATATAATCCTCAGCTTCCTTTAAGGCACTGCCCAGGAACTACACCTCTTCCGGAAGGCCTTGACTCACTCCTGGGGTGGTTAGGGCACCTGCTTCTTTGAAATTACTTCATTACTTTTCTGCAAAGCTGTTAGATCTCCCTCCCCCAATGAAAAGAAATACAGTTCTTTTGAGTGGCTTTGTATTTACTTCTCTGCATATCTATTGGATGAGCCTTGAGGACAGAGACAGCTTTATAGTGTCATCTTATCACTTGTGCCAAGGCTGAGGATGATGCCATATGTTTGCTGCAGTTCATCAAAGTTGTTGTGAGGCTGTGTGTAGTAATGGTCTATAGTTAGGTTTGTTAGAAATAAGAAGGCTAAGTAAGTAATAGATGAGATCGTCTGACCATGTGAACTTTTATCTCCTTCACCTATTCTTTTTCCCTGATGACATCCTCATACAGCATCAACAGAAAATTATAGAAAAAGTGCTTATCAGTTGGAGGATGGCCCCATCGACTGGGGAACAGAAGCTCAGAATGGGATATAGACAAGCAGTACAGTAGTTGAAATATATGTGGGTGTGGGTGTGTATTTAAACAATAACATAAAAGCATAAAATTCTTGAGTAATTATGGATATTACTTATTATTAAATAAGATCCTACATTATTCAGGGGCTTGATAGAATCAGCACATCATGTGCAAACAAAACCTTCCCTCGCCACCTTGATAAGAATCCTCCATGACAGATATACATAAGGCAACCAACAAACACTGATTTAGTCAGATATCTACTACGTCTCAGTTTCTGTGCTAGTTGTTGTGAACACACACGCGAAGAATGACATAACTCCTCTTCCTGAGGACCTAACATTCCCACTAGCACAAGGACATCGTCATCGTCACCACCGCCATCATTGGCAGCATAGTAGTTGACATTCATATTAACGTCTACTCGATGCCAGGCACTGTACTCTTGTGATTCAGTCATTTCAGTCCTGTCTGACTCTTCTTGAGCCCATTTGGGACGTTCTTAGCAAAGATACCGGAATGGTTTGCCATTTCCTTCTCCAGCTCATTTGACAGATGAGAAAAACAAGGAGAACAAGGTGAAATGACCTACCCAGGGTCACACAGCTTGGAAGTATCTGAGGGCAGATTGGAGCTCAGGAAGATGAGTCTTCCTGATTCTAGGCCTGGCACTCTACTGTGCCACTTGTTGGTAGTAATTTATAAATATTTCATTTGATCCCTAAAACAACCCTGGGAAGTTATCATCTCCATTTTTTAGATGAGGTAATAAGGTAAAGAAAGGTTAAGTGGTGTAAATAAGTGTGTACTAAAATAAGATTGAGAGAATAAATACAAGGTAGTTGGGGAGGGCGGTCACTGGCCATTGGGAAGGTAGAGGACCAGGAAAGTCTTCGTGCGGGCCTTGAACTGATCCTTGAAAGAAACTAGGGATTCTAAGAGGTCAGGGTGACAGCATAGTACATTCCAGGCGTTGGGGACGGCCAGTGCAAAGTCATGGGAGATGGAGTGTCATTTGTTAGGAGCAGAGAAAGCAGCAGTGTGTTTGTTTGGATTAGAGTACAGGAGGGGAAGTAATGTGTAACAAAACTGAAAAGATAGAGTAGGGCTGTATTGTAAAGATAAGGACTTTAAAATTTAAACAGCAGAAATTGTATTTTGTTATACCAACAATGGGGAGCCACTGGAGGTAATAGGGGATAGGTATGGTAAGAATCTGCTCTTATGGAAAATCGTTTTGGCAGGTGCACATAGAAGGGATTGGAGGAGGGAGAGCCTCGTAACTGAGAGCATTCACTTCTGTTACTATTAAGCTCCTACCGTGTGACAGGTGATAGGGATACAAAGGCATAAATGAAATAGTCCCAGCCCTTGCAGAATGTATGGTCCAGCCAGGGAAGACTACATGTTCAAATATAATTTTATGCAAAATAATTGCAAAGTAGGTACAGGACCCTGTTTGCCTTAGTTCCTCATCTGTTGAGTGAGCTGGAAAAAGAATCACTCCAGTATCTTTGCCAAGAAAACCCCAAATGGAATCATAAAAAGTTGGACACGACCAAAACAACTGAACGGATACAAGATGATTTTAAGGGGATGGCACCAGCAGCTGGGACAATTAGGAAAATTCATGAAGAGTTGGTACTTAAAGTGAGATTTAAAAGAAAAATAAGGATTTTAAAACATGGAGGTGAAGAAATAATAGTGCGTTCCAGGCAATGGGGAGCCACCAGTACAAAGTCACGTATACAGGAGATAGAGGGCCATGTATGAGAAGTAATAAGGAGTCCAGTTTGACCTGATCATAGTGTGTGTGTGAAAGAAAATAACAGGCAATAAAACTGTGGTGGTCAGAGACTGGAGTCAGGTTGTAGAGTGCTTCCAAACAGAGACGTCCGTATTTTATGTTCCAGGTAATGGGAGAGCCTAAACCATGGGAATTTATTGATTAGGAAAGTGACATGATCACTTTCCCAGTTTTACACCTCACAAGATATTAATATCAGAGGGTGATCAAATAAGGTTCTCTCTCCTGTAATATATTTTATAGAGTCTTGCATAATTTTGTGTACGAAACACTGGTGGAATGTAGAATGCAGCCTTTCTGAGGTCTCATGTTTTCGCAACATGAGTAGAAGACCCATTTTTGGAGTTTGGTGGTGAAAGGAAGAAGAAATAAAAAACCATCATTTGGGACTCAGGGTTAAAGGATGGTTTTTAAAGGATGGGAGAGACTTGGGCTCACTTATTGATGTCAAAATAGGAGCCATTAGAAATGGGAAAATCACAGATGAGAGTAAAGGGGGAAATAATGGTTGAGGAAAGCTTTCAAGACATGAAAGGAAACTGTATTGAGAATATAAGTAGAGGGGTTTGTCTTGATAAAGATAAGGGTCAGCTCTTCTCAGAGATGGGAGCAAAGGACACCAGGATAGATAAAGATATACATGGCTTTTGAAGTGTGGTGGCCTCAATTTTCTTAATAAAATTGGAATAAAGAGAAGAAAAAGGTTGCAGTAGAACTTGTGGGAGATGAAGTAGAGCATCCATCAGGAAAGAAAAAGACTGCCATTGCAGTACTGAGGGCCCAGTAGATAACATGATTAGTAGTTAACAGTTGCCTGACTTCCCCTTCTGCCACTCATACCCTGAGTCACCTCCTCCACATTAGCTTTTTCTGTTCCTATTTAGACCTCCTGAGCTGAATTCTGTTGGAAATCAAACGATGGTGCCAGTTAGGTCTGTTACGAATTCCTGATGTGTAATCTCCATTTTGCCTTATTTGCTGCTTGGTGTTCTTTGTTTTTTCTGCCAAGATTGATTTTCTGAGACCTTAAAAATCATGTTATCTGCTCTCTCTTTATGATAAATGAAACCTAGAAATTTATTTTGCTTGATTTTGTATGTCTATTGTAAGGGTTTTCTTTTTTTCTCCCCCATGGTAGGGTGGAAATATGGAAGGGAAAGAAAAGAAATTATTTTAAATTGAAATAATTTTAATTATATATTTTAAAATGAGTTTAAGAAGTAAACAAAAAACAAATAAGGCTCCCAAGGATGAGTAGTGCCTTGACTTGGATCATGTAGTTTGTGATGGGACTGAGACTGAACTCTGATTTTCAGCCTTTAAACAAGGTTCTTTTATTACACCATGCCCTCAAAAATTGAGTCACCTTTGAAGACTGCTGATAATATTTCAGGTGTTTTTGAGTAAACTGTGTATGAAATGACAGGTGTAACATTAAATCCCCCAAGTCATGTGAGATTTTTTTTTTCAAGAAAAATTTTAACTTGATTCGTTTTTTGAAAACACATTACATAGCATCAGTGGATGATTTTTTATCTTAAACATAGCAAGATAGAAGCCATCCAACTACACAGTTATAAGTGTATGGTTTCAGGACATCCGTAGAAAGTTAAGTTATGCTTTGCAACTGTAAATGAGTTTTTGTTGTACCATAGCATGAGGTAATTACTCTCTGTGCATCACTGCCCAGATCCTGTCTTAATATCATGAATGTATAGATGAACACTGGTCTGATCATATGAGTCTGTTACAATGCTCAAGTCCATGTTCGTGGCAGGTCCACATATTATACCTATGAAACACTGGATAGCCATGAAAAATGGTCAAATGTGTAGAAATCTGGCATCTAATTCACAATTTGCAAGATGTAGTCTCCAGTGTATGTAATATGTGTGGAACCTGTTGCCAGAAAACCCTGAAAGGAAGTGATTGCATTTGAGTACAATGCATTCTACAACAATAGCTTAGTGTGCATGAAATTAAAAACTGCTGGCTGTCCACAAATGATAAATAAGTAGACTTAGTTTGCTTTTGTTAAATTATTATACAAATGACTTATGCTTTGTAATATATCTAAAATGCTGGTATTTAAGATCAGTAAAATCACAACTCTTAGTAGCAAAAATGAGTTGCCTGGAGTTGAAGTCTCTAACAAATCCCAAGTTCATCGGATCAGAGTTTTAGGGTTGGAAGGCAGGCCATGTGGTTGGATTGAGGATACATGAGTTATCTAGGGTCATATGGCTAATAAGTGTCTTAGGTAGGATGTGATTCCCAGGTCTGCCAGATTCCAAGCCTGTGATTCTATCTTCTACGACATGCTTTCTCTACAGTGAGGTTCCTAGGATCATACATCTCAAGCTGGAAGGAACCTCAGAGCCCATCTGTTCTCATCCTCTTATTTTACAGATGAAATAATGAGGGCCCAGAAAAGATAAATAACCTGATTACAGTCAGCCAAGTAGTGAAGTACCCAAGGTCTCAGATACTAGAGCAAGGGCACTTTTTTGCTACATCACATGTTATAGTGGGATACTTAATGAATTAACTGGAATATTCTGAATATAAGATCTTCCTGAGCAACCTGTGAAATTATATCAACAACCTCACAGTGTCTTAAAGATACCCATTATCTGTTGATAAAAACATTAGTTATAAAAATACTGTAAGACTGGAAGGGACAGCTAGGTGCTAAGTGTATAGAGCACTGAGTCTAATGTCAGGAAGACTCATCTTTTTGAGTTCAAATCTGCCCTCAGAAATTTACTAGCTGTGTGACTGTGGGCAGGTCACTCAACCTGTTTACCTCAGTTTCCTTCTCTGTAAAATTGAGAAGGAAATGGCAAGCCATTCCAGTATGCCAATAAGACCCCAGATGGGGTCACAAAGAGTTGAATATGACAGAAAATGACTGAAGAACAACATCTTAGCCCAGGAAGGAATTGAAGAAAACTAGATTTAAAAAGGATTTGATATTTTAAAGGGAGAGTTTAGTATGGTGGACGTGGACCATGGCAGGGATAAATACAAAACTCTTCAAAGAGAAAAGGAAATATTTCAGACATCAGAGTTTATTTCACTGTGATCTGTGCCATCGCTGAAAGTAGTCGACATGAGAGAGAGGCAGTGTCCACTTTACTGAGGAAACTAGAATTCTAATTCAAAATATGCCACTAACTCATTTTGAGACTGAGCATCTAGGTGGTGCAGTAAATCCAGCTCCAGGCCTGAAGTCAGAAAGCCCTGAGGTGAAATTCAACATAGATGCTTACGGGCTGTGTGACCCTGGACAAGTCACTTAATCTCTGCTGACCTCAGTTTCCTTCTCTGTAACTAGTACCTACCTCCCAGGGTTGTTTGTGAGGCTAAAATGGAATCATTGTGAACTGCGCACCACATGGTAGGCACTATATAAGTGTCACCTGCTGTGATTATAAATTACCTCATCTGTAAAATAAAGGGATTGGATTAGATGATCTCTGAGAATACTTCTAGTTCCTACACTAAGGTATGGATATTAAGTCAAGCTTGGTTCCCATTGATTGTGATGGAAGGAAATAGCTTTCAATTCCTGTCTTTAATGTTTATTGCCTAAAATTAATACTTGGTTTTCAAGCAGCTGGGCCCTGTAGCACAGTAGGATTTGGAAATTCTGAATCCAGATCCATGATTTGAAGTCTTATCTTACCAAGGACCCTTAGTGACTGACATGTGTGGCTGTGTTGTCCTACTCCATAAAGTCAGAATATTGGTGTGAGCCTGCTTTGTAGAGTCTTCGTAGAAATGAATGTAGATTTTTAAAGCCCTGGGATAGTCATGATCTGAAGCCTGACTCTCCATAGGGTACCTATAATAATGGTTTTTAACCTGCTTCCGTAGTTATTTCTGAACTAGTGTCAAGACGCAAGACACAGGAGCAGCCGATGCCCTTTTCTTCCCAAACATCCCCCCAAACTCCATTATCCGATTTGTTACGCACTCTGATTTCATAAGAGCCAGTGTTATAAATTTTGCCTAACAAAGCAAACTACTCCCAGCGATTTAAAAAAAAAAAAATCGTAAGCTTTTTTTAAAAGCACTGACAAAACTGGCACTTCACTTATGGGAAAATTTTGCAAAATTGCCCTGACTAAAAGGGATTTTTGTTTTGACTTTCCTGTGAAGTCGTCCAGAAAAGCCCAAATGGCTGCCATTGCTTTGTGTGTAGAACTTTTCACATAGACTATACTTGTGCACCAGCCAAATCAGTTACTTCAGGTCATGGAGTGACACATTTAACCACACGTTGGAACTGTGCAAAGAAGCTAAAGTCACGAAATTCGTATGTGCACCGGTTTTATAGACAGACTAAACTAAATGGTGTCACAGTAAAGGAAACTTTGTATTAATGTCCTTGAGAAGGGGGTTTCCTGAACAGCTCCCCTCCCTTCCACCTATCCCACTCCCCTTTCAGTAGGAAAGGCAGTTGCTTAGTGATTACAAGGACGACATCACTTGGCGAGTATTTTGGACTCAACTCAGCGAGTGACATCAGGTTCCTTTAGGGTTTTCCACATAAAATGAATTCTCCAAAGAAAACATAGAAATTTAGCCTTAATCTGAAATCCATTATTACATCCTCTAAGGTCTCATTAGCCACCTCAGTAAAGTGTTTTCTAGTTTTTATTTTATATCCAGGCAGATATTCATAAATGTTGCACATAATCATAGTAAACTTTTGCAGTTTTTTTTAGGATTTTGGTCACATAGTTCATAGAATCAAATATTTAGAACTAAAAGAAACCTTCAAGATCCTTTAGTTTGTGTCTGTCATTTTTCAGATGAGGAAATTGGGGCTGATGTTTAGTGATTTGTTTAAGATGCATGCCATCAGTAGAAAATTGCATAAAATAAAAACTCTTCTATCTGGAGATCTGTCTTTCCAGACCATTTTTCACTTCAGTCCCCCTCGTTCATGCTGTGACCCAGCCAGACTCTTCTAATTACTGTTCCTTGTACAGAATTTTCCATCTCTTACCTCTTTGTCTTTGCACAAGCTGTCTCCCACTGCCGTTAATATGCCCTTCTCTTTACTCCTGCTTTTCTGAGAAAACTGAGGTCCTCATCTCTTAAAAGCCATCTATGTTTTCCTTTGTCTCTTGTTTTGTACATCCCTTCTCACCCTGTCCTTTTTAGAATATTTAACTTTATTTTTTTCACATTTAAGTTTTTTTAATTACATGAAAAAAAAATTTTTAACATCTTTTTTAAAATTTTGAGTTCCAGATTCTCTATGGTTAACTTTCTTTCAAAATACAACCTATATATCACTTTACACTAGAGATCTTTCCTGATCCCATCTCCTCATTGTTAGTGCTTTAAAATTTGTTCATTCTTTGTATGTTTTGTATTTACTTATCTGTTTATATATTGAATATAAGCTTGATAGAATATAAACCACTTGAGAGCAGACACTGTTCCCTTTTTGTCTTTGTATCTCCAGCTTCTGACTTAGGACCCAGCATATAGCAGCACATGCCCGGAATTCAGTTAAATTGAATTTCTCTCCCTCCATTTTAAAGGAAGTTTGTAAAACCTTTGTTTTCTTCTGTATGGAAATCTTTTTTTTTTTCCCTGTAATTCCTCTCACTTACTTTTTGGAGAAAATGAAACTTATCCTAAGGGATCAATGGTCTTAATGCTTCTGGGCGAGGGCTATTTAAGTCCTTGACAGGAAATAACTCAATTAAAATGTAAAAGCCATTTGAGGTGTTTTGTGACTTCTTTAAATGTGAATGTTTTATGTTACATAGAATGACCAAGAAAAAAACTAGCTAGGGTCCTCATTCCATTTTGTTGTAGGACTGTACTTATTTAACTAAAAGCTTTAAAACTTTCGAAACTTGCTCCCTGTTTTCTCCTCCCTCCAAGGTTATGGTAGGGTTTCTTTTCACAGTTTGATGCAGACAGCCTCAGCAAAAGTTAAAATCATTATGTAGGATCCAGTGTTTGCAGTCAACTTGAGAAAGGAGGCATGTGCTCGAAATGCCCAGATGTGTGACTCATGATGTGATACAGGGGAAACCAAGGGGGAATTATCGGGGCATCATGTAAGTGGAGAGTAGATTTAACATTCTCACATCCAAACGTTTCCATCTGGAAGTTGTTCCTGAGCAAATGATACACTCTTCTCCTATCTTCCCCAGTAGCAATCCAGGGAGGGAGAGACTCTCCTTTTTTTTCCTATTTTTTCCTATTCCTTCTAGGTGACATTCAGTTTAATCTTTCCTCCAAGTTGGAGGAAACTGCTAATTTTTGTCCATCAAAAGGTGAGAAATCTTAGGCGTGAGACATTTTAATCCTAGTTATTGCACCAAGTTGCGCACTTTAAACCCATCTCATATTTGTCCATCTACCTTTTTAAAAACTTCATTTCCATCTCTGTTTTTTCACACTGCTTTCTGAGTTAAATAAATTTACCCCATCTGCCCATCACACTTAATACCCTTTTCCTATAAAACTTGCCTCAGATCACACTTCCCCTGGATGCCCCTCACCTAAAGTTCCTCTGAATTTTGGACTGGGACCTTGATTTTATTGTAGAGAACTCCTGAGGAGGGAAATCCTTTAGCTGATCCTGATAGGCCCCAGTTCTGCACTTGAGAGTGTTGAAGTTTCCTAGGGAACTAACTGAGTTAAGTGATTTACCTACTGTCATTTAGCTAGTTAAGTACATGTCAGAGGTAGGCTTCAACCCACATCTTACCAACTCATAGCCTCTCAGGCCTGGATGATAATAGCGATGAAACAGTAGACATTGGAATCATGCATGTAAGGGTTGCTTTCCACCCTATCTCTCTGAATCTCAATTGCCTTATCTGTCTCTGCTAGCATAGTTACATAGGGCAGTGAAAGCCCATGGTTCTCGGTGCTCCTCTGGGTCAGCATTTTGGCAGCCTTCAGTAAACATTCATGGTAATGAGATATGAAAGATGGTGTCTGTGTTCAGCAAGTTACTGCTAGACTACTGCTAAACATATTTAATATGCTATTAAAGCTGAAGAAGCCCAGGAGTGCCAAACCACGGGGGGTCCAAAATAATATTTAATATAGTATTGTTTCTTTGTGTGCCAAATGTAATATTAAAAAGACTGAGACAAAAATCTAGCCACCAGATTTTCTTTCTTTCTTTTTTTTAAAATCAGAGCTAATATACATTTAAAAGGCCATCCAGCCAGCTAACAAGACCACCACAGACTACTGAGTAGATAATCAACCTGTTCTGAGAATGGAAAAATATGCCAGATGTGTGAAGGACATGGGAATTGCTGACAGAGAGGGCACATATCTCTTGCCAGTTTGTTTGTTTTGAGTAGACCTTTCTGTACCATCTGTGGCCAATTGATTACAGAATTGATGATGCTTGGTCCTTTTCAATTGTGTTTGACTCTTCATGACCCTATTCAAGGCTTTCTTGGTAAAGATACTGGAGTGGTTTACTATTTTCTAATTCATCTCATTTTACAGATGAAGAAACTAAAAGAAACAGGGTTAAGTGACTTGCCCAGGGTTACCCAGCTAGTAAGTTTCTGAGACTGGATTTGAACTCAGAAAGATAAGTCTACCCTCTGTGCTAACTGATCCTGATTACAGAATTATAGATAGATAAACAAAGTAGAAGAAATCACTCATTGCACTCCCACCTCCATGATACCTTCAAGTACATTTTCTATACAATTTTGCCAAAAAAAAAAAAATAGCATCAGTTTGCTAGGCACTACAGTTCCCATTGTATCTTTCTTATTCATAAAAATGAATAATTCTCCCTGTAAACTTAATCCGAAGTGCTACCATCCTTCATTTAGAGTCTCCAGAGAAGGTGGTAATTATACTTTCAGCGTAACACGAATCCTGGCACTTTCAAAAGCAAGTCAGAGTGGAATGTTAAGATGGCGCCCAACCATCACCCTGGTGCTTAATTCCAAGATTTTAAAGTATTTCCACTATCATTTTAGACAGAAGCTTACCTTTCTTGCTCTTTTTCCATCAGATTTATGAATTCGTCACTCTTATGCACGTATTCCGTATGTTTTCGTTTTTCCTCCTCTAACTCCAATATTGTTTGTCTGTGAGCGTTTCCCACCATCCAAAGCTGGTCCAGCATTCGTTGGTAAGACTCTTGTTGTTTTTCAACAACTTTGTCCAGCTATAAAGGAAATAAAAGCATTAACAGTTCCTGCAGTATGTTCCGCAGCCAATTATTCATATCCTTCTGGAAATATATGTCTTGACTTAATTTCTTATTGATTTTCATATACACTATTTCTAGACTCTCCAGAATTCTTTTTTTTTTTTTTTAAATTGAGGTCTTCTGTATTCATCTGATGGTCAAACCTGTGGCTCTTGAGGGACAGGGGGAAGAATTTATTATCTCACTTTTTTCTGAGCATTAGGAAACAGTTCATGGACCCACCTCTTTCTAGAAATATTAAGCCTATGGAAACCATAGTGGGCAAAATCTGATGAACATGTTTTCATTCTTTGGAAACTTTGGCCTTTCACCATATTCTTTATAACTATTCTCTTCCTTCTCCTGAGAGCTCTTAGAACCATACTAAATATTCCTCTCTGGATCCATTGACCTGTCTAGGGTTCAGTTTCTCATCTCTAAAATGGGGAGGACTAATTCTATAAAACTGTGACTCATTGTATTGATTTGCTTGTCAGGATTGTGATTTAGGATTATAAGAGGCCAGTTTTTATTGACTTTAGGAATTTGAAATAATTTAGTTTGAACAAATAGTAAATAGATCATGAAATTATAGATTTCTCTAATGTAATAAAGCTTTAAAAGCTCACCTTTTGTTAGATTCACATTATGATCATAGAGAAATTAGGTTTTTTTCCTAGATTTTTTGTGAGTTTTTTTATGTTATCAAGGGTAAATGTGAAAGTCAGGCTAGAAAAAAGAAAATCTAGGTCTTAAATATCTTATGACTAATTACTTTGCATAATATTGAAGTATGTTTATCTTTTCAGTAAAACTAAATCTGGTTCTCTTCAGTCATTCATATCTACCTAGTTTAGGGTACTTCTTTTTAAGAGAGGTCATGTTTTCCAGAAAGCTCACTGCTCAAAACCTATGAGAAACTGAAATATTAGAGTAAGTGGCCAGGAGTGAGGTTATGAATTTACACTGTAGGATGTAAAACCACATCTGTTTACCTTTCTGAAGAGGTAGACAGAGAGAGGAGATGCTGACTGAAATGAGGGAAATGAGATCTAAAGTATCTTCTCCTTGTACTGCAGCATCTCTCCCCACTCCTTTTTCCTCCCCTGAAATGATTTGGGGTCTTTGTTTAAAGAAAAATCCTCTGATTTGAATAACTTTCTAGATGCAAGCTACTAAACTCCTCTTTTTAGTAGCAGAATGCCCTATAATGCCTTGTTTTGAGAATTGCCAACACCTCCCAAATGTGGGCTGGTTCTTCCCTATTAGTAAGAGGGGAATGGAAGAAGGAAAGATTCTGTGGGGAACATTGAAGTATAAATGAGAAGGTTTTTTGCTTTTCATTTTTTTTCTGCACAACTACAGAATTATGCAGAAATACAATTAAATTTTGATTTAAGACATCTCAAGGACCACCTTCTTCAAGCCTTTTCTGTTCCTTCAACTGCTAGTAACTTCTCTTCCCCCAAATTACCGTGTGTATGTGTGTGTATATATGTATGTGTGTGTGTGTGTGTATGTACGTGTTGTCTCCCTGAAGGCAATAGTTGCGTTTTTGTCTTTGTATCATCCCACTTTATGCGGTACCTCCCTGGCACACAGTAGGTGCTTCATAAATGCTTGTGGATTCATTAATTGCAGTCGTGAGAGGCCTCTGGAATTCTCTGTACTGAGTAGTTTTAAGAGAATTTCCTTAAAGCTCTTCTGTTCATTTTTAATAATGAGTTTATTTAAGATTCTGCATTTATATATTTATATGTGATTTCATTGATCATGTAGATGATATAACTGTCCAAAGTGCAGGCTATAATAGCTCTTGGCTATTTATCCTCACAACATCCCTGTAGGGGAAATATTAGTATTGTTATTATCATTGTTTGCCATAAGAAGTTTTTCTAAATGGACTAGGTTTTTCATGTAGATGTGAAGCTCTGACATGAGCAGGGCCATATTCTTATTACAGCTACCATCCTGGCAACCTCCCCCACCACTTCTACTATATTTTCCCCAGTGAATTCTACTGATTTAAAAGATTTTTTACATTTAAAGGTGTATAAGATGCAAATCTAGACTCCTGTCAAAATATTATACTTTTTAAAGCTGAGTTATATGGCAAAGAGCTATTAGAGCCAGCATTTGGGGCAGTTATGTAACCTACACAATCAGTGAAACCATATATCAACCATAAATATTACATCACTCTCAATAACTGCATCATCTTGAGGTACAACTTTTAGCGATCTCACTGATGTGTTTAGTAAACATGTCATTTAGATTATTTTTAGCAGTGTAAAACCATCAGGAAATATAGCAAAATCGATTTTGGCCAACGACATACTTCTTTCAGTAGGTTTCATTTTGTCAATTGATTGACCAAACAATCACCCTGTGACCACCCTGGTAGTGAACCCCTCCTAATATAAGCAGGCTGGCCATCAAACAACAGACATCTATGTAGAACCATCCCTGGGACTATATCTAAATCCTTTACAGTCTTGGTGGGACTCACCTCCATGTCATCAAGAGGCAAAATAAGGGGAGTATTTTAGTAGAGGGGATTTAGATCTGCTCTAAATCTGTAAAAATCTGTTATCGGAAATGTTACATGCACATAGAGACAATGAGGTGTATTAGCAGAAATCAGAAGGTTTGAGTTCTTGGCTTTGGCGCTCCTCGGGGCAAATCTTCATTTTCCTACCTGCCAAAGGAAGGGCTTCTGTGAGACTTTTAAATTTCCATTTCTGTTCCAAGAACCTAATATGCCCAGTGAGTGGCAGAGTGCAGGTTTAATTCCAGGCCTCCTGACCATCATTATAAAAGCTCTGTGCATAAGTTTCTTCATTTTATCTTCACAAAAGCCCTACTGAGTAGGTTTTATTATCATCCCCATTTAACAGGTGAGATAATGGAGGTGACAGTTGAGTGACTTTCCCAAGGTTTCCCAGCTAGTAACGTCTGAAGGAGTATTTGAACTCAGCTCCAAGTCTAGCATTCCGTACTGACTTCTAAAACAATCCACAGTTTCGCCTTTTTGAATCCCCACCCCAAAGATGGCAGCCACTCTCATAAATTGGCTTTTATGAGTCGCTGGAGTTTGTCTGTTTGAATTCATCACCCAGTGGTCAGTGGTCTGGTAACGAATACGCTCAAATTTAGCTAAACTTTTTGTTAACTAACAGTCACGGCTCATCACTGGACCCATGCTTGAAGTCTTTCCAAGAAAGAATATTTTGGTTTGCAAAGTTAGAAGGATGGTAACTGGAGCTTTATTGGAGTATATAAGCACATGTTTTTCTAGGAGCAGTGAGAGAGTTGATTTGATTTTACTTGTAGACCTGGAAAGAGAGCAGCACAAGGCATACAAGAGTGGATGCAATGGCAATTACTTAGGAAAGATTAAGGAAATGATGTAAAATGTGTCTAGAATCCTGGGCCTAGAAACAGCTGACACAAGCACTAATGTAGATAGATAGTGCAGGGGGTTGGGGAATGGGGGCAAAAATGAGAGTTGTGGTTCTGAGAGGTTAAGTTCTGATGGTTGATGAGGTAAAAAGAACTCTGGATCTGAAGCCAGAAGAGATGTGGTTTCAAATTCTGCTCCTGATACTTTGTAACCATGCATAAATCACTTATTTCTCTGACTCTCAGTTTCCTTATCTGCAAAATAGGAATAAAAATAGCCATAGCAACTATCTTACAGAGTTGTTGGGAGGCTCAAGTGAGGTAACACAGATAGATTGCCTTAATGCTGTAATTATGTAATGTGTTGTTAAGTAATATAATGTAATTACATAAAATATGCTCTCATATAATGACATAATACCTAATAATATAATGCCATTACTAATCTCATCTCTTACTATCTCACATACCTTCTATTTCTTCCTCAGCTAGGCTGGCTCACACCAATCTCTGTGATATTCCAATAATCTCTGAATTTCTGTGATACTTATTACTTACACTACAAAGAATATGGCTTTATTCTTCTGTGTCTGCTTAGTTTGTCATCTGGACTATGAACTTCCTGAGAGCACAGGGCTTTTGTCATATTCCTAGTGTAGGTCCCTGAAGAACCTTCAAACTTAGTTCTTGATGGTGTATTTGGAGGTTCCTAGCTACTTATCGGTCAGCTGATAGACGTATATGATATATACATAGCTCTCATTGTCCTTTCTCCTACCCCACAGTATTTTATATAGCATATACGATTTTATATGTATAATACATATTTATATGTTATATATTTATGCACACATATACATAGATGTAATTACACATTTCATAACTCAGTTTGTGTATTTCTTTAGTAAATATTTGATTGATGGCCATAGAAATAAATGAGCTTGTCTTCATGGGATACATAAAGCACATAAATTCCTATGTAAACTTCAGAAACACAGGTAATTTGTATTTAGTGTACATGTTACATCTGTTATTTCTTTTGGTTATTACTTTATATTCATGCATAGTTACCTGTCTTTACAATACTACCTGTTGTAATGCCTCATTGTGACGTAGGAGTGACCATTGGTTCTTGAAGGTCAAACCAGCACAGTACAAGCCCTGACAGGTCGTGCCCCTCATGAATACACTTGCATTCTCTGCTAATGAGTATTGACCCTCTTTTATCCAAGCAAGAGATTCCTGGGGGCTTAGAATGATGCCATTTCTGGTGTAAAATTTGTCAGGTTGTCATCACTATACCCAGCTGATAGAATCACACATTTGTGAAGGACATTAGTATCAGTACACTTAATCTCAGTGGCTCAATACAGTGATAGGGAGTCCTTGCTACCTTGATTTACTGTGTGTACACTCTCTGAATCAGACTTCACCCTGGATCTCAAACTACATACCTCTCCCACCCCCACGCCACGATCCATCCATTAAGCTCCCAGGTGATCTACATACAGAGTCATCCACAAACTTTTTGGGATCAGCACTTGAACCATACTCTCAGATTATCCTCCCGTCACCCCTTTCACCAGAACAGATTCTGGCTTACAGTCTCAGCTTCCACATAGTTATGTTACTGTTTACTTTGTCTCCCTCTCACTTTTTCCCTTTCACCTCCCCCTTTTCCCCTCCATTGAAAAAGCTTTTTCTTGCCTTTTTTAGGAGAGATAATCTGCCCCATTCCATTTCTCCCTTTCTTCTCCAAATATATTATTCTCTCACCCCTTCATTTTATTTATTTAGATAGCATCCCTTTCTATTCAACTCACCCTGTGCCGTGTGTGTGTGTGTGTGTGTGTGTGTGTGTGTGTATGTATAATCCCTCCAACTACCCAAATACTGAGAAAAGTTTCAAGAGTTACAAATATTATCTTTCCATGTAGGAATGTAAATAGTTCAGCTTTAGAAAGTCTTTTATGATTTCTCTTTTTGTTTACCTTTTCATGCTTCTCCTGATTCTTGTGTTTGAAAGTCAATTTTCTATTCAACTCTGTTCTTTTCATCAAGAATGCTTGAAAGTCCTCTATTTCACTGAAAGACCATTTTTTCCCTTGAAGTATTATACTCAGTTTTGCTGGGTAGGTGATTCTTGGTTTAAATCCTGGTTCCTTGGACTTTTGGAATATCCTATTCCAAGCCCTTCAGTCCATTAATGTGGAATCATGATTGTATTTCCGCAATACTTGAATTGTTTCTTTCTGGTTGCTTGCAATATTTTCTCCTTGACCTGGGAACTCTGGGATTTGGCTACAATATTCCTAGGAGTTTTTCTTTTCGAATCTTTTTCAGGAGGTGACTGGTGAATTCTTTCAATATTTATTTTACCCTCTGGTTCCAGAATATCAGGGCAGTTTTCCTTGATAATTTCATGAAAGATGATGGCTAGACTCTTAAAGCATTCTTCTCCTCATTGGCTTTTTGGGCCTCTTTTGCCATTTGAGTTAGTCTGTTTTTAAAGGTGTTAATTTCTTCAGCAATAAATGAGAAATTTTAAAGAACAGATGCAAAAGAAGTCTCTAGGAAAGATTTAAAGCAGGGAAATCTTACCTTTTTTTGTGTTGTGGGTCCCTTTTGCAGAACCATGATTCCTCTGGACTTCTCAGAATTGTATTTTAAAATGCACAGAATGGAATACTTAGAATTACGAAAGGAACCAGTTATATTGAAATAAGATTATCCAGACATTTAAAAAAAAGTCAAGGTCCTCCTGAAAGCTCTCCATCTACCTCTTGGGGAAAGGGCTCTGGTTTAATGGGAGAAGAAAATACGCTGATTATGTGGCAAAGGCAGAAGATGATGAATAGCTCAGATGTTCCACTGGTGTCCTCACCAGGAGTAAGTGAGATAGACCTCTGAAATGGTCTGTGGATATTCTGTCATGAACTTCTGGGAGGCCATGGACCAGAGTTGCAGTGAATGGGCAAGTATTAACCTTCATTGTTGGAGAGAATATCTACAGTGATGAGATTCAGTTCCATCTAAGATATCCAGTGTTTTCCAGCAACCAGACTTCCACATTCCTTACATTTTAAAGTATCTTTCTTGCTAAATGCTATCCACAGTGACAAAAAAGTGAAGTCTCTGCATTTACATACCTTAGAGTTTAAATGGAGTAATATGTAACACATGTAAGACAAGAAACCATCAGTGTTGAAGAATGGATAGAACATTGGAGTTGATGTCAGAAGACTGGGATTCAATTTTGATTTTGTCACTGAGTAGCCATTTCATTACTCTGATACTTAATTTTCTCATCTGTGAAATCAAGATAGTACTTCATATTTTTTTTAGAGTTGCAATATATATATATATATATATATAAAATCACTTTTTAACTGTAAGCTACTTTACAAATGTAAATTATCTCTGTTAATTCTCAAAAAGACTACACCTCTGTTCCATACCCAGATTCATAACAGCGCCTGAGAAAGGAAAAATATTCTTTCTCACCTGGAGGAAAAGAAATGGTAATGGTTCAGGCGACTTGTAAAGGTGTCCTGTTTACTATGTATCTTCCCACTATTTCCCTCAACTATAGCTGTCAGCTCAGTCTCTCCTTAGTTCCTTTGTTTTCTAGATCTGTGCCTCTAAATTCACTGTAGTGTAGCCGTCACTGATGTTGGAGTTCAACACTGTCAATTCTTTTGTCCTCTTCTTAATGTTAGAGAGGATTAAGGGTAGATTTCTTTGCTCTTTCTTGTTGTTCCACATAATGAACCATTTACTAGGCTATTGTTTTCTTATATTGTTCTTAGCAATGAAAAGTAATTATTAAGCACCTGCTGTATGCAGAATTCAGAGTAATACAATGATATGTCAGTAACCAAACATTTAGTAAATGCTTACTATTTGCCTGGCACTGTACTCAGAGCTGGGGATACAAAGAAAAGCAAAAACAGGGTCCCTGCCTGCCCTTAAGGAGATTATATTCTAATAGGGAAGACAATGTGCAAAAACCAAAACCGGAAGTAGAAAGTGATCTCAGATAGAATGCAGTAGCGGGGGAATAACTGCCCTCAAAAAGGGCAGTAACCCTCAAACACATACATAACTGAAATGCAAGCTAGTATATCATTAAGTATGGAAGAAAAAAGTGCTCTGAAATTTCTGAGGGAAGATTGTTATCGCCCAGAGATTCGGAAAAGGCCCTCTGGAGGAAGTGGAATTTGAGTTAGTTTTGAAGGATGGCTAGGAATTCAACAGGTGAGGAAGGAAAAGGAGGAGGCAACAGGCTGATTTAATATTCCCATCTGCTTTCTGTACCTTGTGTGTATAAAAGTGATCTGTTGTCTCTGAATCTCTCTTAATTCTGTAGCACTTGTTCTTACTCAGTTCCTATATTATGCTCTAGGTCTGGACCAAAAGGAAGCTCTCCTAGTTGTTTCATAGGTAGAATGTAAGTTCCGCTTTTGTTTTTGTAAATATCCCTATGACCTAGCACGGTACTTTGCATGTTCCCCCTTTATCTTCATGATTTCCCTGTGTTTATTATGTCCAATGTACCTTTCATTTTCATTGTACTCAGTTGTTTGCAGGTTGCCTTCTGCATTGGAGAGCAAAACTGCCTTTTGCCTTTATATCTCTAGCACTTAATATAGTTTCTAGAACATAGTAGGAGCTTAATGTATTATTTCATAAGCACTTAATATTGTTCAATTCTTCACTTGAATTATTATTTTTATTATTTGTAGAAGAATAAAGCATAGCGTTACCTACTCCAGTTTCCCTTACAGCTGATGAGAGAGTAAATGAAAGCACCCACTTAGCTACAACCAGCAGAATCAGAATTTGAATCCAGGTCTATTGAATCCATATCCTGTACTTTTCCTCCCATCCCATTTCTTCTCTTTCCATTAGTTTAACTACTGACAATTTTGTCCTGTAATCTGTCACATTTCTTCATTCCGTAAATATTGGGGTAAGCTGAATTCCTGCCTTGGGTGGGAGTTTGAACTATGTAAAATATTGTGATTTTATGCGTCTTGTTATGAACTAGTTGCTGTCTATTCTATTTTGTATCTCCAACAAGACTCCCCTCAAGACTGGAAGATAATAAGCATTCAAGAAACACTTGTTAAATGGAAAGGCAGGCTAAGTGATTTATGAGCTTTAAGTGTTTATAATAAGCATTTCCATAAGATAATGCATTCTGGAACATAGCTGAGAGAGGTTCTTGACAAATGCAAAGTGGCATTATATTGAGACTTGGCACCTTTTCTGCAGGAGTTCAGATTACAGTATGGCCATTAATTCCATCATCCTTTCAACACTCTTGTGAGGTATGCGACAAGGATTATTATCCTCCCCTCAGGACTGAGGATGTACTTTAGACCAGTGATAGAGGTTGGGACAGACACCAGGGCTCCCTTAGTCTCCTTATTGTGGAAAGGAAAGACATACCTTACTCTGCTTTAGGTTTCCTTTCATTCTTTACCCTATAAGAAGGAAACCTAACTCCATCTAACTTAATATATTGTATATTTAGTGCCCTGAAAAATTAATTCTTTTTATTTATTTATTTATTTAGCTTTTTACATTCATTTTCACAAAATTTTGGGTTCCAAATTTTCTCCCCTTTTATCCCCTCCCCCCCACCCCAATACCCCAAGCAATCTAATTTTCCCTATCTCCAATCTGCCCTCTCTTCTGTCATCTCTCCCTTCTCTTGTCTCCATTTTCTCTTTTCTCCTGTAGGGCCAGATGACTTTCTGTTCCTCATTAACTATATGTCTTCTTTCCTAGTAGCAACAACAATACTAAACAGTTGTTCCTAAAACTTTGAGTTCCAAATTCTCCCCATCCCTCCCTCCCCACCCATTCCCTTTGGGAAGGCAGGCAATTCAATATAGGCCATATCTGTGTAATTTTGCAAATGACTTCCCTGATAGTCGTGTTGTGTAAGACTAACTGAATTACCCTCCATCCTACCCTGCCCCTCATTGTTTCTCTTCTGTCTTTTGATCCTGTCCCTCCCCAAGTGTTGACTTCAAATTGCTCCCTCCTCCCTTTGCCCTCCCTACCATCATCCTCCCCCTTGCTTATCTCTTTCTCCCCCACTTTCAAGTACTGTAAGATAGGTTTTCATACCAAAATGAGTGTGCATTTTATTCCTTCCTTTAGTCAAATGTGATGAGGGTAAACTTCTTGTTTTTTTTTTTTTTCTCTCAGCTCTCCTCTTTTTCCCTCCACTAAAAAGTCTCCTACTTGCCTCTTAAATGACATATAATTACCCCATTCCATTTCACCCTCTTTCATCCCACTACATTTCTCTCTCACCATTTACCTTAATTTCTTTTAAGCTATGGTCCCATCCTATTCAATTCACTCTGTGCTCTCTGTCTCTGTATGTGTGTGCATGTGTGTATGTGTGTGCATGTGTGTATGTGTGTGTGCGTGCATGCGTGTACGTGTGTGTGTGTGGTCCCACCAACTACCCAGATACTGGAAAGTTTTAAGAGTTACAAATATTGTCTTTCCATGTAGGAATGTAAACAGTTCACTTCTGGTAAGTCCCTTATGACTTCTCTTTGCGGTTGACTTTTTCATGCTTCTTCTCATTCTTGTGTTGGAAAGTCAAATTTTCTTTTCAGCTCTGGTCTTTTCATCAAGAATGATTGAAAGTCCTCTGTTTCATTGAAAGACCATATTTTCCCCTGAAGTATTATCCTCAGTTTAGCTGGGTAGGTGATTCTTGGTTTCAGTCCTAGTTCCTTTGACTTCTGGAATATCCTATTCCATGCGCTTCGATCCCTTAATGTAGAAGCTGCTAGATCTTGAGTTATCCTGATTTTATTTCCACAGTACTGGAATTGTTTCTTTCTAGCTGCTTGTAAGATTTTCTCCTTGACCTGGGAGTTCTGGAATTTGGCCACAATGTTCCTAGGAGTTTCTCTTTTTGGATCTCTTTCAGGTGGTGATCGATGAATTCTTTCAGTGCTTATTTTGCCCTCTGGTTGTAGAATGTCAGGGCAGTTTTCCTTGATAATTTCATGGAAGATGATATCTAGGCTCTTTTTTTGGTCATGACTTTCAGGTCGTCCCATAATTTTTAAATTGTCTCTCCTGGATCTATTTTCCAGGTCAGTTGTTTTTCCCATGAGATATTTCACATTCTCTTCCATTTTTTCATTCTTGTGGGGTTTTTTTGTGATTTCTTGGTTTCTCAGAAAGTCATTAGACTCCATCTGTTCCATTCTAATTTTGAGAGAACTATTAAATTCAGTGAGCTTTTGAACCTCTTTTTCCATTTGGCTCATTCTGCTTTTGAAAGCATTCTTCTCCTCATTGGCTTTTTGAACCTCTTTTGGCAATTGAGTGAGCCTATTCTTCAAGGTGTTATTTTCATCAGCATTTTTTTGGGTCTCCTTAACCAAGGTATTGACCCGTTTTTCATACTTTTCTTGCATCTCTCTCATTTCTCTTCCCAGTTTTTCCTCCACCTGTCTAACTTGCTTTTCAAAATCCTTTTTGAGCTCTTCCAAGGCCTGAGCCCACCCGACATCCCCCTGGGATGTCTGGGGTACTGAGGCCCCACCCACCACATCTTTCCCTGATGGCAAGAATATGTCCTTGTCAGATCCGAAAGTTGGGATCATTTGCATCTGTTCAAAAAAACTCTCTATAGTCTTATTTTTCTTCCCTTTCTAGGCATTTTCCCAGCCAGTTACTTGACTTCTGAGATTCTTGTCCACCCCTGCCTAGATCCGCCCAGCTAGTGCTTGGAGTCTGGGATTCAAATGGGCTTTCCGGCCGCCCGGCTGCTAATCAATGTGAGCTTTAGTTCTGGTGCTGGGGTGGGGGCAGGGCCGCCTCCCAGGCTCAGCTCCCTCAGGGGCTTTATGCAGAGGCCTTCAGTAATGGAGCGGGGCGGGGGGTGGGCCGTCTCCCAGGCTCAGCTCCCCCAGGTTGTTTATGCAGAGACTTTCAGTAATGAAGATCCTGCCTGCTGCTGCGGGAGTCCCGGGCCGCCACTGCAGCTGTTGCCTCCACCTCTGCCGCTTCCTCCCGAGGGTGCCCGAGTCACGGAGACACCCCGTTCCCCTTTCAGCCAGCCACCCGTCTCTCTCACTGACCTGTAGGTTCTGTGGGCGGAGGGACTTTCCCGGCTGCCGGAGCTTCCGTCCCTGAAGCCTGCTCGGGTCAACTTCTCTGGGGCCGCGGCCAGGGCAGCGCTGGGGTGGGGTCCGCTTTCCGGGGCTTGACGGACCCTGGGGATGGCTCTCCAGGGCTCTCTGGAACGGAAATCTCTTCCACTCTGTTTCTGCACACCTTTCAGTGGTCCAGAATTTATGGGCATCTCTTTTTACATTAATTCTATGGGCTGTGGTGTTCGGAACTCGTAAACGTGCATCTTTCTACTCCGCCATCTTGACTCCGCCCCCCTGAAAAATTAATTCTTAAAGGGAACTACCACTCCTCGCTTTTAAACATGTTCTACTTATGAGGGTATCTTTCTGTGGCATTCATGCATATATGCTACATTCCTATGCATGGAATAGATGGGAGCAGAAAAGAATCAGACTATTGAAGGAGAAGTAGAACAGAGAAGAACAAGGACCCTCCCAGCTTTCTTCCCAGTTTTCTTATTTGATTACATTTCACCCTGGGTTAGTACGTTCCTTCGTTGGTAGTAGATGATAGTAGCATTATCAGAAATTGTAGGTTTTGACCATTTCCAGAGGCAGCAGGGATACAGTTAAGACCACCTATGTGTTTGGGACTAACCCTGACCCTAAATGCCCATGTCATCTATGTGTCTGAGAATTGATAACAAGGGAGAAGGTGATTTTTTAAAAAGCCCCTTTTCTTGTAAAGATCCTCGACCTAGCCCAAAGACAACTTGTGGGGAGTATATAACCATGCATATTTATTTCTCTTATCATTGTGTTTATAAATTATAAAGTTTTTCTCTTATTAGACTTGTGCTTTTATGTAAATTTCCCATGTGTGGTCAGAATCCAAAGGAGACAAGGATAGTTAATGGTATCTTTTCTGCAAATGGAAAAAATGTTTTATTCACTGAAATGTTTTTACCATACATGGGCTTATAAAAAGAAAATAGGTATAGACCACTTATTGGTTTATCCATGGTTTTGGATCTTCTCTCTCTTTTGGCTTACTGTAATCCCTAGTAAAATGCTATATTAAAAGTAGACTTATCTTTGTAGAATTGCACTGCCTGGAAAGATGTGAAGTCCATCAGGCTGAATTTGAACTCAGGTCTTCCCAGTTTTAAGTCCATTGTGCTTACACTGGACTTACCTCCTGTTTGAGAGTTCTATATTCCTTTTACCTCCCACAGATTATAAAGTCTTTCGGGAGAGACCCTGAGCTTACTTAGATTCCTTTGCTTCACATTTTACAGACAAAACTGAGTCCATTTGCCAAGAGCTCCATCTTTTTCCCTCTTTCCCGTCTTCTGCCCTCAGATGTCTTTGCTGCTATCTTTTCCTTTGCCCCAAGGCAAGCCTCTCCTCCTGCACAAGTGATGCCATTTCATCTTGTCTCCTCTAACAGATCGCCCCTTCTGTCATCCTCACCCTCTCACTTAGCATCAGTCTCTCCATCGGTACTAGCTGTTTTCTTACCGCCTTAAAAACATGCCCATGTTTCTCCTATCCTTAATAAACCCCGCACTTGACCCTTCTATTCTACTACCATCCTACATCTCTAATATCCTATATTTAGCCTTCCATCACTAAACTCTTTGAGAGGGTTTTCTGCAATAGGTGTTGCCATTTCCTTTCCTTCCACTCAACTTTCTGAGGTTTATTATGACCTTCTCATTCAACCAAAGCTTCTCTCTTCAAGTTACTAATTATTTCTGAATTGCCAAATAGAATGGCCTTTTCTCAGTTCTCTCAGTGTTCTCAGTTCATATCCTTCTTGACTTCTCTGCAGCCTCTTCTCCTTCATAATTCCTTCTTTTTAGGTTCTCTGGACAGCACCATCTCCTGGTTCTCCTCCCACCTATCTGTCCACTCCTCTGTCTCCTTTGCTGGATGTTCAGCCTGGTCACACCTGCCAACCACGGGTGTTCCGCAGACTTCTGTCCTGGGCGCTTTTTCTTCTCCCTCTTTTTCCCTTGGTGATCTCATCACCTCCCATGGATTCAATTCTCTCTGTGCTAATGATTCTCTGATCTGCTTATCCTGCCCTAACCCCTGTCCTGCCATGTCATCATGCATTTCCAGTTATAAGCTCAAACTGGATATTCTGTAGGTATCTTAAACTCAACATGTCTAAAACTGAAATCATTGTCTTTCTCTCCAAAAGTCACTCTCCCCTCCAAACTTCCCCATTGCTGTTGGAGTGCTCCACACTCCTCCCCATCACTCAGAGTTACAAACCAGCCAGTCATCATCCTTGACTTCTCACTCTGTCTTATTCCCTATGTTCTATATGTTGCCAGGGTCTGCCGATTTTTACCTTCAAAACATCTCTTGAATAAACCATCCCCCCCCGACATTGCCACCATGTCTCCCCTTTTGGGGAGTCTACTTGCCACAAATGTCTCTCCATTCCAGGCCATCCTTCTATCAGTTGTCAAAGTGATCTTCCTAAAGTGCAGGTCTGATCATGTTACTCTGTGCTCAATAAACTGTATCATCTCCAGAATCAAAGATAAAGTACTCTAGTGTTCAAAGCCCTTCCTAACATACCCCTTCCTTTTCAGTCAAATTACACTGTTTACTGACTGACCGAAGTAGTTGTAAGCTTCTTGAAAAGACATGAAATTATTAGCTAGTAAGATAATTTATGTGTGTGTGTATCTATATCTACATAGATATAGATATATAGATATATATACCAACTTGTGTAGATAATACATGGAGGATGAGTTCAGAGTAGGGGTAGGGTCATGTGGATCGAAAAGTTCAAGAAGACTCCATTGAGGAAAATTTGTCATGGGTGAGGGTTGAGGCAGTAGACAACAGAGCTAAGGAAGAAACCAACAGAATGTGTAAGAAAAAATAGCAAAGGAGTTCAGCCTGACTACATTGAGGTTTCATACTGAGGAGAAAGGAGAGTTGAGGTTGTCTAGGTGGGATAGGGCTAAATCATGGAGAGCTTTAAATGCCAAATGGAAGAACTTGGATTTTAGGCATTTGGAGAAAAAGAATGGGTTTTTAATTTTGTGTGACTTTTATAAGAATTATTTCATAACTGAAAGTTACATTGTTGGAAAGAGTTTATTTAACTCTATACCATAGCACTGAGGTTGATCCATTTCTCGACTGGCATGGAGTTTTTGTTGCAGCATATGTGCTGTGATTATTAATTGGTATTGGAGGAATGTGTTGGCCCACTAGTGTGGAACCAGTGATAGGGGTTGTGATTGCTAAAGTATTTGGAGATGTGTGTGTCGTCCTGCGTTGGGAGCCAGTAGAGTGGTGTAATATTCCTGAGTTTTAGTTTCGCGCCCCCCCACCCCCCGATTGAAATTTGGATTAAATCATAAGTCGGCAGACTTTGGGTGGTCTGGTCCCAACCCCGAAGAGATGCTGATCCATATGACCAAACTCCTTCAAAATTTGGCAAGACTGGGAGTCTCTTTCCCAGGAGACACACAAGACGAGAATAGCAAGGATATTAGAGGTCAGTGCTGAACCCTGTTGCCAAAGTCATGCGGGAAAGTTTGTCCAAAACTTGCCTTCATGATCTGCTGCTTTTATGTGTGCTTCTAATCCCTTAACTTACTTTAAAAAATGAGAAATTGATGAAAAATTCCATCAAGGCTTCAGAGAAAAACAAAAAAGGATAAAACAATCCTAAGACATCTGAGAAGTGTCAACAAAAGGCTTAGAAGCCGCCATGTATTTGCACCATGGCTGTCATATTTAGAACCTTATTTATATCTGTGCTTGCAATTGCCAAGCAAACTTGGTGTTGAAAAGTTTTTTAGTTGCCTTTAAAATTTTGAAGGAAAAAGAGAGTACGCACTTTTGCAAAGCACACGACAGAAGTATATATTTTCAAAAATTATTTCTTGGATAGCTTCTCAGATCATTTCCATTCATGCTCAAAGTTTCTATGACATAATACCTCATATTATAAAAGAAAAATGAACCTCTGCCGTTGAACTTTATCTGTTTTTTATTATTGTCTAAGAGGCTAACCAACAAGTCCCTGAAGGATGTGCTTGCCTTTATCCTTTCATTTTTCTGTTAAACAAATTCTGTATCATTTGGTCATTTCAGTGTGATTTTTGGGGAAGAAGACTTAGCAGAAGAATGCTGTTACTGTTTTTGTGTGTTCCTGATTTTCCTTAGACCTTATGGTGTTGAATTTCACCTTCTTGTATTCTGCCTTTAGTATGCTTCCTCTTCTCGTTGTTTAAATATTAGAGAATGCAAAAGATAGGCCTCAAAGCTAAGCCTGCACTTGGCTAAGTTGTCCCATCCTTCTTACTAGTATATTTTAAGGTTAGCTATTAGAGCACCTTTTATGGTACATACCTCATTGATTGGTTTCTCATAGATGTCCTCCTGCCACGGAGCAACCTTTGCTTGAATAGCATCTCGCTGGAGAGCCTCTAACACCTTTTTTGGAGTGACAAACCCATACTGAGCTTCCAACAAAGCCAAGTCCATTTTTTCAGCCTTTAAAATGCCTATGACTTCATCGCGAGCCTGTTGGAACACAAGGTACATAAAAACAGGCTGTCTGAATAAGCAGCAAGTGACTCCTTCACCTAACAATGTTTCTGACATTTCAAACATAGATAATGTGAAGTTATAGTTCTTGTTGAAAAGGTAGCAGTGGAGCTAGTTTCCTTTGCCCTACTCTCATCTTACCTTTAGGTATTTAATTAACTTGGTACCTCTTTTTGGACTAGCATCTATCTAAGTTTTTATATCATTGAGTTTTGAAATGTGGGCAACAAGATTTTCCAGGTCTTAACAGTTGCTTTTAGGCTTTTCCAGTAGGTGAGCATGTTACAGTTAAGTGTAGAACCTACTTTGCCCTGAGTACAAAAGCAGCTATTGTTACTGAAAACCACCCCAGAAGTCACCTGGTATTATTGTTATAGATGCATGTTTGCGCACTGAAACCGAGGATGTGGCCTTTCACAACATGCATTCCAATAGCATGTCTTAATGACAGCTCATTTAAAGATGATTAATTGCTCTCCCAGTTGGCAGAAGAGATGTATGTGAGTGTGCTTGCACACACACATCGGCTGTCATGGGCGTGCAAATATACACATAGCGTATGCATTCGTGGCAGGATGTACACCAAATTCTAAACTGGAACATGGATAATGAGTCAAAATGCATCTGACCTGCACCTCCCCCTCCAGAATGCTTAGGAGGAATAGCAGGTCGTCTCTGGAGAGATTGGCCTCTTTGGGAGAACTTCCATTCTGGGTTGGATCTGATTTGGGACTTCGGAGGACAGGACCAGCGTCAGAGCCATGATCGTTCCTTGTATTTCCCCTCTGCGTTGCTTTGACTCCCCTGATGGCGGGATCCTCACTGTATTTGCTTGTCTGTGTTTGGGGTATGATCTCAGGACAGCTACTTCTGGAAGGCATTTTTCAATATCTAGAATGAGAAAAGAAGCAATTTTATAACCCTTGGTAGGGGTGACTCTTCCCATTTTTAACAGAACATATCTGTTTTCCTGATATATTTGTCAAAACTGAAGACAAAAACAAAGAAACTGTGTGGGAGAATATTAGCAAATTCATCACCTGAATCCTGTTTTGTAGTTCCATGGTCAAACTCACCATCTGTTTTAAAGTATTTGCTCCCTTGATTATGTTAAAAAGAAGTGTCCTTGAATTTCCATAGTCTTAACCCAGAAGGTACGTGATTTTTTAAAAATTTTTGATAACTGTATTTCAGTATAATTGGTTTCTTTTGTAGTCCTATGCATTTAACTTTATGCATTTAAAAACATTATTTTATGAAGGGATCAGAAGTCACTAGGTTTCCAAAAAGATCCATGATAAAAAAAAAAAGTTTAAGAAATCTTATTAAAGAACTAGTCTGGCCTTTAACTTGTCATTTGCTGTTCATTCATTTTCATTTGTGTCTGACTTTTCACGTCCCCCTTTGGGATTTTCTTTGCAAAGATGCTGGAATATCTTTTTTTCTTTTCCAGCTTATTTTACAGATGAGGAAGCTGAAGTAAACAGGGTCTCACCACCAGTAGTGTCAGGTATTAAGGCCCTTGGTGGGGCATTGGGTAGAGCTCAGGACCTGGAGTCAGGAAGATTTCTCTTTCTGAATTCAAATCCAGCCTCTGAAACATAGTAGCTTGATTACTCTGGGCAAGCCATTTCACTTCTCAGCGCTCCTAAGCAACTTTCTGAGATGAGAAATTGCAGATGAGCCACTGAGTTGCATTGGTGGAGAATGTTTCTGGAGTGATGAAATCATTGGTCCCATCATCTCACTTCCCCAAATTTCCCCCAAACATAGAATCTTGGTTCAAATAACCAACGAGTTGAGCTATCAACCATGAAACTGATTGACAGTCTTCTATCAGTGAAATCACATGGCACAAGCTACAATTAAATGGAAGAGGATCTCACAAGTTATCCTCAAATAGGGCATCTACATTAGTGAAGGAAATACCTACATTGCTAAAATTTTGGTTACATCAAGATCTCTTTGATTTTGTAGACTCCCACAGAAAAGAAACCCATGTTCAGCCATGCTTTTTTGAGCTTCCCTATTCTTTCAATCAAGGTATAAATCTTTGTTAAATTAACATTTATTAAGGACACAGCATGTGCCAGGCCCTGTGCTATAGAGATTCAAAAAGAGACTTAAGACAATCTCTGCCTTCCAGGTGCTTACAAGCTAATGACTTTAATGATCTTAGCTATAAATGTGTGTGTTAATGGAACCCTAACTTTGGATTTGATCATTTTTTCTTTGCCACAGTGTACATAATTTCCTTTGAAAGATATGATAATAGTTAGCATTTATATAGCATTTTAAGGCTTACAAAAGACTTTACATGTTATCTCAGTTGATCCATTCAATCTATGAGGTGGCTGTTAGTATTCCTATTTGATAGATGAGGAAATGGAGGCCAAGGGAGGTTAAGTGACTTGTCCAAGGTCTCACAGTTACTAAGTATCTGAGGGAGATTTGAACTTGGATCTTCCTGATACCCACTCCAGCACTCTATCTACTGACCCACCTGGCCATAGCCGTAGCCTTAGACACTTCTGTGTGTTCTCTCTTCTGCCACGTGATTCCACTAATGGCAGGGTAGTCAAGAATGACCCCTTGTGCATTACAGAGAGACTTGGTAGAGTGTTCTGTACTCCTGGCAAAAACTGCTAGGTCCAAGAATCTTGCATTAAAATAGTAAAAGGCCTGTTCCTAGTCCCTGTTCATGTTCCTTGACTGAAACTTTGCACTACAGTAGTGAAAAGAATGTTGGGTTAGTGTGGAAATGAGCATTCTTCTCTTGGCTCTGTCTCTGCCTGTATATCCGTCCTTAGAAAGGTAATTTAACCCTTTGGTGTTCAGCATTTTTATTTATAAGATGAAACAGGGATAATAGAATTATGGGTTTTCACTCCTTTAATCTTCTCCATGGGCTCCTTTCCCAGAACAAAGGTTTTAAGTATATAAACATTTTAATAGAGGCTTCCAATTGGGATGATAATTCTTAAGTAAATAATGTCTTTGATACTTTTGTTAACGTATCAGTATGGTCACTCCTTTACTGAGGCAGATCACGACTTTTCCAGGTACTTTCTCGTTCTGTGGAAATCTTGGCCATATCTTCCTTTAGTTCATACATAGAAGAAATGCCTAATATTACGTCACACCTAGGATCATTTCTTAATTCCTTGTTCTAGATACACTGATTACAGATCTTTTATGGTGTTTTCATATGCCACTTACTACATGCATCATCGGTAATCTGCTGTAGTCTCCTTACATTCTCTGTAGCCTTCCATTATGTTTTGGTTCATCAATGATTTTGATTCTTTTGAGATCCTTGATTCACGAGAGCATAATGGGAAGAAATGCCTGTTTGAAGTGTAAGCCATCTGCAACGGAGCAGCCTGGGAACGCTGAAAGCACTGCATAGCTCTGCAAATAGAATCTAGCCCACTGTTCTCTCCCTTTTCACTTTTGGTCCTAGATCATTACCTGTGTGGAACATCTGTTGTGTGTGTGTGTGTGTGTGTGTGTGTGTGTGTGTGTGTGTGTGATATTAGTCGTATGTAGCACATTTGGAGTTATTCAGCAAATTCAAGTCTGCGTGTGTGTGTGTGTAATATTCGTCATATATAGCACATTTAGAGTTATTCAGCAAATTCGAGTCTTCCTGATTTCAAGTGCAGCACTCTCTCTATCCATGGTACCACTTAGCTGCCCCTTAGAAGCAGCGAAGTCCTAGATCTCCTGCCACCACCACACATACAAAAGAATGTTTCTCAGCATTATCTCAATGATATTAACTTCTCCATGATGAAACTCCTTCCCTAGGTGGATCAGTGGATAGAGCAGGTTCCCCACCCCAGGGATAGAGTGTTAGCCCTGAAGTCAAGAAGACCTGAATTCAAATGCAACCCCATACACTTACTAGTTGTGTGACCCTGAGCAAGTCATCTAAATTCTGCCTGTCTCAGTTACCTCACCTGTAAAACTGGGATAATGACACCTACCTCTCAGGTTTGTTGTAAAGATCAAATTGGATAAAAATTATAAAGCACTTTACATAGCGCCTGGCCTGTAATAGGTGCTGTATAAATGCTTTTTTCTTTTCCTTCCTTTTTCAGTACATGGAACTTGCAGCCTGCCCCTCCTGGATAATTTCCGGTGGTTTTCACAAGTTTTCTTTCATACATTCCTTGTGTCACTAGTCTCATTACCACTCTTAGGTCCTTTATCAAATGCTAGTGTTTACTTCAGCTATTATACCTATTTCATCTCCTTGAGGTTATAAATTCATAGATCACAGGTACTCTGTGTTCCCTCCAAATATCTAACAATGCTCTCCTTCCCTTCTCAGTGTTTATTAAAAGCTGGTTATGTCTCAAGGACTATATGTACTAGGTACTGGTTATTACAAAAATACGAGACAAACCCTTAATGCATCTCCTTTGCCTCCCCATATCCAAAGGTAAATGCGATTTCTGTTGGACAGCTGTTTCCTAAATAGTACCATATCCCAGGGCCCATCAAATTAAGCACTTGAATCAGAAAGGCTTTCTGTGGAATCTTTATAGAGATAATATTAGTCTTACATGACACATTTAGCATTTTTCAGCAAATCCAACAAACATTTGAATTCAAGTTAAAACATATGGAACTCACAGAACAGTTTGTATACTATAAAATATCTAAACACAGGCATGACTTGAGAATTTTTTAATGGCATAAATTTATGTCAAAATAGATTTGAGTGCTTTCAGAACTCTAATCTTTTAGGGGGTAGGAATAGTTAACATTTTTACCCATTAACAAAGTCAACCCCTTATTGTTTTAACAACCTTCAACAATAACCAATTATTTGTAGTATCAGAAACTGCTGAAGGGGAGGAGTGTATATGTTTGCTTGTTTACAGTAGCTGAGGTTACCATGTTCCTCTGCCAACAACCACAGATGAGAAATAATGAGAAGTAATTAAACATCCTGATGGAGAAAACAAAGAGGCAGATTGGACGATGCTCTTCAACTTTGTAGGATCGCTGACTTCATTGTTTCTCTTGGCAAATCCTTAATGCATTGGTCATTGACTCTGGAGGATGGGCCGGGAAAGACAATATATTGAAATACCAGTGGTGGTTTGGGATTCTCCCCCTCTCCCATCACCAAAAAAAAAAAAGTTGCATCTGTTTTGTTTATGTGAAACGACAATACAAATCTTATTTCTTTCGGAAATTGTAGAGGGGAAAGATCCTGTTTAGTTTTCAATTTTTATTAAAATTTTCATTAGTATTTTCTGATTGCCACAATTTTAGTGCTCTGTCCTTTACATCTGAAATTACTTTGTATTAACTTTCATATATTTTGTATATTTATCTACATGTTCTATTCCCTCTTTGCTCCTTAGAATTTATACTCCCAGTCTTTATTGCTGACCCTTAGCCAAGTACCTTGCACAGAGTAGGTACTTAATAAGTATTTGTTGAGTGGAATTGGATTTAATTAAAAGTCATGTTGAATCAAATGGCAGCGCTTGTGGTGGAGAGGGAATTTTGCCAAGCTTCTGGTTTTGGCTAACCCCTCAACTAGATATTTTAACATCTGATAGCTTCAGTTTTCTTACCTGCAAAATAAATTGTGTGGCTACAGTTGTTTAACAAGTTAGTCACAGTAAACTGGTTAATCTGCACAGAATTCTTCGGTCTTGAGGTTGTACTCCTCCTTGTTCCTTCCCTTCCCACCAGTAATTTCCATCAACCAACACTTCTGCTCCATTGTTTGATTTCAGTAACAACATGCTTTCATCACCAAACTGGTCTTGGATTAAGTCTTATAGCATTAAAATTGGTTAATTTTATGTCATCACAACAGATGACTTCATTTTTATGGGCACACTGTTCTACTTGATAGAAGTGACCATTTTGTTTTGTTTTCCTCTGGTGGTGTTCAACATTAGTTTGGATGGCAATCTGATTAAATTTATGACTGAACCAGTTGTCTCAGGTTTATTTCCAGCTGTTTAAGACAAGTGGGGCTTGGCATTTATTTCCCTGACTTGTTCAGAGGCAATTAGCAGGTTGGAAATTTCAGCCCATAATAAAAATCTCAACTTTACCTTAAAGGTAGTTTGTCTTTCTCCAGGATCAGATTGACAGAGTAGAATGATTGCTCGATCAGATACAGGTTTGTGGAGTCCATGGACTCTCTGAGTACAATGCAGAATTTGAAAGGGTGAAATTTAAAAAAAAATAATGTTGCATACAGTGATATTGAGCTAACCAAGCAAAAATAACTTGGATTTTAGGTAAACTTTACTCTTGGCATCTCCAAGACAGATGATTACCTGAGAATTATGTGATAAGTGTTATCATAATATCTAGTTTTGTTTAATAAGACTATATGTCACAGTTGACAATTCAGACTAATACACTTTTTGCTGATATTTGCACAGCTAATTCTTTTTAGAAAGAAAAATTCTTCTCTAAACTGTTCTCAAATCCCCATCATTTCAGCAGTCAGGTGAAGATACTTTTATGTATATAGCACACGTTTGTGAATATACTGTTTGAGTTCTTTGTTAGTAAGTTTTTTCAGACTTTTTTCAAATGTAGAGCACTTTCCACTGGTGGAGATTTGTTAGCCTCTAGCCCGGTGGAGCCGGTGCAGTTTTAATCATGAGACCGCGTTTTGATAGTAAGAAGACTCAGAATTATTGAGGAAAGAACCAGAGATAAACCTGACTAGACAGGGCATCCAAGCAGCTAGCAGAGGGCAAAATGAAGGTTAGTTTCGGGACACCTCTGGTATGTGGATTACAGGAATTTGATGATGTACGAAAAACATTCAAGCTTTTAGAAGTTGTCATTTTTTATTTTCATGTTTTCAGTCAAAGCTTTCTATTGATCATGTTAGCTATGAGTCTGATAGTGGCCTAGTGAGGCGAAAGGGTGTGGAACATTGGGCAGAAGAACAGATCAATATATAGCTCCTCCTCCAGTTTATTAGTAACTGGTTTTCCCATAATCCCCTCCAAAATTCATCATTTTCCTCTTCTATCATCTTTGCCAGTCTGATAGGTATGAGATAACATCTCAAAGTTGTTCAATTTGCATTTCCCTAATTATTAGTCACTTAGAACATTTATTAAGTGCCTTCTATGTATCAGACACTCTGCTAAGGCCTGAGGATACAAAGTACAGCAGATTTTCCCAGATGCCAAGGAGCCTACAGTCTAATGAGGGAGAGACAACTTGAAAACTACGAGGTAAAATTTGGAGGGAGCGGCAGAGGGCAGGGACGGACATTGGAGGTAATCTCCAAGGGAGGGCACTCACATTAAATAGAGCAGGGAAAGGTTCCTTGTAGGAGATGGGATTTTAACTGAGACCTGCAAGAAGCCAGGAAATCCAGAAGAGAGAGGTTTAGGAAGGAAAGAATTCCAGGCATGGCAGTACAGCCAGTGAAAATGCACCAAGGTTGGCAGTTAATTACCATGACTTAGGAGGTTTTGATCTACATTCTCTGAGATTCCTATTCCTCATGAACTCAGCATCTTGATCCACAACGCACCTTCATTTGGCCCTTCTTTTTATAACAAAATCCTTATTTCCCCTTTTATCTACTTCCCAGCTCTACCCATTAAGAGCTAATATTCCATTTGGAGAACACAGGTAAAAACTCATCTTTGTGCTGATTCTCCTGGGCTTGAGCAATATTTAATCCTTGGATAGGAAATAAGGCCTCAACTGCAGATGATTCATTGCTAAACATATGACACTGACTTCCACGGTCTTAAGTTTTTATTTGATAAACATCCCATACTTTATTGCATTTTGGAGCAGTGTCTACTGGCTTTCCATTTGAGTTTCATCCTTCTCATTGAGCCATGTAGTAATTCAGTTCCCTGGAAGGGGAATGGAAAGAGGTTGTGGGATGACCAGTCATCAGCAGAACTGGTTAGGCTCTGGATATTAACTCTCCAATGGTAAATGTGATTCATCTGTAAAAATGCTTGCTAAAAATAGACTTTTAATACTGCTAAGTTACAGAAGAGCCAGGTTGTCCATTGCATAGCCACATAAGGGAAAAGGATATGTTGGCTTTTTTTTTTAACTTGTATATCTTAAAATAAAAAATAAGAAAAGAACATTGTTTCTGTGTTTAATTTTGTTTCCTACTACCCCCTAGACACCAGCATTTGAAGACACTAAATCCAGCCAACTACAGTAAAACCTGATGACTAAAAAAAGGCATATTGAGAACCAGATAACCTAATTTAGCAATTGCTTGTCTTTATCTCCTTTCTACCATTTTCAGTCAAGTTATTTGAGCATTCCCTTTTTTGAATCCTGCTATTTTCTCCATGAAGAGGGCTACAGAGAGAGAAAGACACAACAGGATGCTCACTTCAAGTTCACCGAGGTTCTGGGTCCTCAGAAAACTTCACATTTTTTTATTCTTAACAACAAATTTGTCACAGAATCTTTGAGTTGGATGGGTCCTTAGTCATGGAGTCTATCCTTTTATCCAGTTAATTATCTCTAGTAGATGATCATCTAGCTTTTGTTTAAATACATATTAGACAGAGAATTCAGTGGTACAGGAGAATTCTTGAAATTCTTGTTAAAAATCCATTGTTAAATAATTCAAATTTTTTGAAAACACTTTGTTCTCTTTAACCAAATTCTGTTGCTTTTTAACTTTCATGCGTTTGTCCTAGTCCTGACTTTTGCAGCAATACAGAACAAGTTTACACCCTTCTACATAGTATATATCTGTAAATAATTGAAGGACTTCCATGTCTAGTTTCTTATTTCCTAAGGGATGAGCTTCCTGAGTTCCTTCAGCTGGTTTTCATGATTCGGTTTCCAAACCCTATGCCATCCTGTTCACATTCTTCTGGTTATATACATTGAATTGTGATATGTGCTCAATTCAGTACCCCAGATACTGAATTTACTGTTTTAGGGATTAAACCGAACTGGATTGGGTAGGTGAGAGTATATCTGGAAAGCGTTCTCTGCCCTGATCTTCAGGTTTTTAAAGGTTGTTCATCATAGAGACAGGATTCTAATGATAAATATTGAACAAAGTATTCTCCCAGCATCTCTCCAGATAAATAGGTAACCATCTTTAATCCTATATGTATACTGTCGTTTTCATTTTGAATTTACTTGGTAATTTGCAGCTGTCATTCTGTTTTTCTCTTAATGACTACTGAAGGTGATTTTGGATTTATAAAGTGGAAGATTTGCAAAGGACATCAGAGGTCACATAGTCCAGAAATCCATCTACACAGCATCCTTGACAAGTGACTCTTCAGTTTCTAACTGAAGAGCGCTGTTGATGAGGAACTGAGTGACTTCTAACATGGCATCTGTATTTTTGAGTCAAGTCAAGTTAGCCTGCATTTATTAGGTACCTATTATATGTCAAGCATTGTGCTAAGTCCTGGGGTCACACATACTCTAAAGGAGGAGAAAACATGAAACAACTATGTATGAATGAGATAGACACTGGATAAATCAGAGGTCATAAGTGGGCAGTAAGATTAAGGAAAACTTGAAAAGGCTCCTTTCAGAGATTGGACTTTAGCTGGGACATAAAGGATGCAAGGGGAAAGGAAGAGGCAGAAGTGAGCATGGAGAAAGTTCCAGGTATTAGAGATATCCAATGAAAATGCCCAGAGGGGAGAGATAGAATGTGATTAGATTGTGTGTTTGTCCTTCACTGCTGAAGAAGACCATGTCATCAGAGAAATGATGACATGACTTGCACTTGACTTTGTTTTGAGTGAGGGAGGGCTGTGCAAGGTCACTAGCCTCACTTTCTCCTCCTGAGCCATCTGAATCCAGTGACCAGATATTCATCAGGATGACCGAAGATGACCCATCAGCTACCCGTCACTATCCTGGTTCTTTTCCTCTGGACACACATACCCTAAAGATATGGTGCCAGAAACCAAATAAAAGATTCCAAATGTGGACTAACAAGAGTGGATTTTAGTGCGTTTGCATTGGCCATCTTTCATGACTGTGATACACTTCTGCAAAGCTGATCTTTATTCCCAAGGCCCAAGTACCTCTCCTTCTATGTACTCTTTCTCATCCCTCCCCCTTTCATTTAAATCTTTCCTCTTCTTTTTCATTTTTTAATTTTTTTTTTATTTTTCATTTTTAACACAGTTCATATGACATGAAATAATTCCAACTTTTGGTCAGGTGATACTTCTTTTAAATCATTTACAATATAAACTGCAAACGAATTTTTTTTAACATTAACCAACTGACACACAAATAATAATTATGTATGGTAATTTCACAAACCCTTGACCTAATTGTCTCCACACTATTACTAAGAATTGAAGGACCCTAACTTACTGTTGTTGGTCTAAAATTCTAAGCCTAATAGCTTAATTTTAGACTTAACCTCGGATGTTCCCCTACCAACAATCTATAATTTAATAGATCTGGTATTAAGCTTACAAACCTTTTGACTATAGGAAACTGCCACTAAAAGTAGGGACATTGCAGGGAAACAATATCTCCCCAACTCCATGTCAATTCCGGGCAGGAGTAGATTGTCAGCTTGCATTCAGCCAGGCTTAAAGTCTGCCAGTGTCAGTGGAGAAACAGTCAGGAGAATCCCACCTCTGCCCAGGCTGAACAGCCACTCTCCCACCCTTCCCATGGGTTCACCTTTTTCAGTTCATACAGCATCTCACAGGCTTACTGGCATCATGGATTGGAGGCTCAGACCGCCTTTCTTGCTATCCATACCTGGAGTTAGACTCAGAAGAACAGTCACTTAATAGTCCCACAGAATCTTAAAATAGCAAGTCCCAATAACCAGGTTTCAGATATGATGATAATTTCACATTGGCTAAGGAACATCTTTTGAGGCAAGTCTTAAGTGGCTTACATGCCTTTCTACACATGTTCTAGTTCCTGATGAAATAACAATCATAAAATGAATTTACCATTAAAACCTTAACTTTTCCATCAATGCCAAATTTTACCTGAGGTTACCTTCCTCTAGGAAATTTAGACCAAAATTTTTTTCCCCAAACTAAAGATGCCTCTGATTTAGTCTCAGTAACTAATTACTTTTACATCGTTTTGTAATATGTCCAATTTTTCTCCCCTTCTCTCCCCTTTCCCCACCCCTTAATACTTTGCATTCTGACTACCCCTTCCCTCAATGTACTCTCCCCTCTATCACACCCCACCTTCCCTTATCCCCATCTTCTCTCTTTTCTTGTAGGGCAAATAAATTTGTATACCCCATTACCTGTGTTTCTTATTTCCCAGTTACATGCAATAATAATTCTCAACATTTGTTTCTAATACTTTGAATTGCAACTTCTCTCCCTCCCTCCCTCCCTACCCATCCCCACTGAGAAGGCAAGCAATTCAATACAGAATAAATGTGTCATTTTGCAAAAGATTTTCATGATAATCACGTTGTGTAATAGTAACTCTATTGCCCTCTATCCTTCTCTGTCTCCCCTTATTTTTTTATTCCCTCATTTGACCTTGTCCCTTCCCAAAAGTATTTATTTCTAGTTACTCCCTTCTCCCATTTGCCCTCCCTTCTGTCATTCCCCTTACCCCACTTGTTGCCTCCTCCCCTACTTTCCTGTGTTGTAAGATAGATTTTCATCTCAAATTTAGTGAGCATGTTATTCCCTCCTTCAGCCATATGTGGAGAGAGTAGCTTCACTTTTCCCCTCTCCCCTTCTCCCTTTTCTCCTCCATTGAGCAAGATTTTTCTTACCTCTTTTATGAGTTATAGCCTGCCCCATTCCCTTTCTCCTCCCAGTATTTTCCTCCCTCACCCCTTAATTTTTATTTTATTTTATTTTTTTGTGGATATCATCTCTTCTGATTCAACACAGCCTGTACTCTGTGTGTGTGTGTGTGTGTGTATGTGCAATCCCTCCACCTACCCAAATACTGAGAAAAGATTCAAGAGTTATAAATATTTTCTTTCCTTGTAGGAATGTAAACAGTTTAGCTTTAGAAAGTCTTTTATGATTTCTGTTTCCTGTTTACCTTTTCATGTTTCTCTTGATTCTTGTGTTTGAAAGTCAGATTTTTCTCTTCAGTTCTGGTCTTTCCATCATGAATGCTTGAAAGTCCTCTATATCACTGAATGTCCATTTATTCCCTTGAAGTATTATACTCAGTCTTGCTGCATAGATGATTCTTGGTTTTAATCCCAGTTCCTTTGACTTCTGGAATATCCTATTCCAAGCCCTTTGATGTAGAGGCTGCCAGATCCTGTGTTATTCTGATTGTATTTCCACAATACTCATATTATTTCTTTCTAGCTTCTTACAGTATTTTCTCCTTGACCTGGGAACTCTGAAATTTGGCCACAATATCCCTAAGAGTTTCTCTTTTCGGGTCTCTTTCAGGAGGTGACTGGGGGATTCTTTCAATATTTATTTTGCCCTCTGGTTGTAAAATATCAGGACAGTTTTCCTTGATAATTTCATGGAAGATAATGTCTAGGCTCTTTTTTTGATTTTGGCTTTCAGATAGTCCCATATTTTTAAATTGTCTCTCCTGTATCTATTTTCCAGATCAGTTGTTTTTCCAGTGAGATGTTTCACATTCTCTTCTATTTTTTCAGACTTTTGGTTTTGTTTTCTAACTGCTTTCTTTATCTCATAGTTGCTCATTTCCCTCAACTCAACACTCTCTTTCAGAGAACTCTTTCTTTCACTGAGCTTTTGAACCTTCTCCTCCATTTGGCTAATTCTGCTTTTTAATACCTCCTTCTCCTCATTGGCTTTTTGGATCTCTTTTTCCAATTGAGTTAGCCTCTTTTTAAGGTGTTATTTTCTTCAGCATTTTTTTGGTTCTCCTTTAGCAAGCTGCTAATTCGCTTTTCAAGCTCTTCCATTCCATTAAGTTCACTTTGGAGGCCCTAGAGGCAGGGGCCTCTGACAGTATCCCTTGTTCTTCCTCATCCGAAATGATGGGGGGAGATACCTGTTCACCAGGAAAGTAACCTTCCATGGTCTTGTTTTTTTCCCCCTTTTGGGGCATTTTCCCAGCCAGTTACTTGACTTCTGAACCCTTTTTCAAGAGGATGGTCCTGTTGTCCTTCCTCTCCTCAGTGCCCTGTTCAAGGCTGAGATTCGGGACTCAGCTGCTTGATTTCCCGCAGCTTTGGGTGGAGGTGGGGACATCACTCAAGGCCGAGGTTTAGATCAGCTGCTCCCTATCGCCAGAGGCTTTAAGCTGTGATGCATAGACAATGGACTCAGGTTGCCTTCTGGCCACCTTAGCTGCCTGCAGCCTGCTGCTGCTGCCTCTGCTGTTACATGGGGCTATTGCTGCAGGAACGTGGTTCCCTCTTGCCCAGCTGGAAGAGCCCTCCCACACTGACCTTTGGAGGTTTCTTTGTCGCTTGTGGGTTAAGGTATTGGGGATCTTCCCTGCTGGGAACTCTGCCCCAGAGGTCTGTTCAGGTCCTGTTCCTCCCAGCGCCATGTGGCCAGGGCTGGGCTGCGCTTGGCTCAGCATCGTATGAGCTAGACCTTTCCTGTTGGCCTTCCAGGTTACCTTTGGCTGGAAACCTCTTGACTCTGTTGTTCTGTGGCTTTGCTGCATTAGAATGTGTTGAGAGCCATTTTTTACAGTTATTTTTTTGGCTGTGGGGGAAGTGCTACAGTATACGCATCTTTCTGCTCAGCCATCTTGGCTCTCTCTTCTTTTCCAAATTTTCCTTGTCTAGTTCTTTCCTTTGCCCCCCACCACCCACTCCGTTCTTTGTATATCATCATTATCTTGATACTTCTTGTATTTCTTCCGTAGTCTTAGTAGCTAATTTTTATGTAGGGCTCTTAAGGTCTACAAAGCACTTCACATGAAATATCTCATTTGATCAACAGCCCTGTGTGGCCCGATAGGAGAAGATATCATTATCCTTATTTTACAGACAAGAAGACTGAGACTCAAAGTCTTGCACCTCGATCTCTCTGAATTTTAAGTCCAGCATTTCTTCCACCATACTGTACTGTCTCTAGAATCTAAACTCCTTTGAGGGCAGGGTGTGTGTCATTTTTTTCTGTTTTTGTCCCCTGTGCCTAACAGTAACTCCACCTAAGCACTTTTCCAAGTGTTTATTCATTGGTTTGAATTATCTCATTGATTTTTTTAATTCTGTTCAGCCACCTGTTCTGAGCCATTGGGATCTTCCTTAGGTCTTCTCTGTACTTTCCTACATGTTAACTTTCTTAACTTTATGTTGCTCCCAAATTTGATAAATATTTGGTCTGGCACGTGTAGTGATTATGCCCAGCATTCTGCAGGCAGGGTCCAGCCACTTCGCTTTGTATCACTTTGACATAGGGTCTCCTCTCCTTTTCCTGCATCCTCAAAAGCCTACCATGATGACCTTCGTTTCAACACTGACTCAGGTTTATTCCTATTTCACACAGCTAGTTCCAATGCCTTATTTTTTGAAAGAGACTTCACATGGACTTCGAGGGAGGTGGAGAGACAGGACAGAAATGTGGAGAGGGACTTGGGCAGTGACCTGCCTTGGAAAGGGAGATCTGCTTATCCAGGAAGCCCCCTTCAGGGAACCATATTGACCCAAGGAAAGGAATAAAACTAGAGACACACACCAATGTGTAGACATGGACTATTGGAGAGCCAAGAGACACAGAGAACAGGAGCCACTGTTAGATGGGTATAGTGAAGGAGAGAAGGCAGCATCACTAGATGGAGATGCCGAAGGAGCAAAATGGTTTTCAGCATAGATACAGAAGGACAAGAATTGGCCTGGAGGAGTGAGCTGGACCAGTTCCTTCCCTGGAATGGACCTCAGAGATCATTTGGTCCAGGCCCCTCATTTTATAGGTAAGGAAAATGAGGCTTAAAAAGTTAAATGACTTGTTCAGTGTTCAAAATCAGGTCTTTTGACTTCAAATACTCCCTTGCAGCCCTGAATGTTTTACTCCTGGGGAGCAAAGGCACTCCCCCAGGATAATACCATAGGTTAGGAGGACTGTATAGGTCCCTGGGCAGGTACAAGCCCATCAAAAAGAGAGACCTGACTTGATTCTTAAGTAAACCTAAGTTATTTCCTTTTGCATAAAAACCTTACCCAAGGTACCACTATAAAGCAAGGGGAATGCATAGGTCCCTGGGCCTCCTGAAGAGAAAGGAAGTATCTTGACTCTTTATTAGCTTGTGTGTTAGTCCTGTGCATTTTCTGTGTCATATTAAATAAAACCTGTCCTGTATTCAGTATTTTGTTAGCCTGTGTCCTTTCATGGAAGCTTAGGGCTTTTAATCCAAATTCTGATGTTGCTAGGGGAAACTTTTATGTTGGGGGCATGAGCCACATAAAATTTTGACAGAGACTCTCAAGATTGAACCCAGGCCAAGGGAGCCCAGAGCTTTGGTAATGGCTTGCACAAATCACTAATAAAAACGTTGAATAGAATAGAACTAGTCCTGAGGCAGTTCCCTAGAGAACTTCCACTTTCTACCTATCCATTAATCACTCATTTTTGACAATAGGCCTACATTTTAAACTGTACCTGTCTAACTGTACAGGAAGCCAGGATACTTCTCTCCTAGTTCATGTTGATAGAAGGAACTTTTTCCCAAAGTCTTGCTGAAATCCAAGTGTACTGTGTCTATTGCAACCTCGTGGTCTTGCAGTCTCTCATATTCTGAAAGATTTCTGGCCTTAGATAAGAAATAAACAGCCAGTACAGTGAGCTCTAATGGAGCAGCATTACATCATGGCATTTCTTTGCTGTGTGTTTATGAGACAGTTGGAGGACATAGAGAAATATAGAAATAACTGTATATAAATAGATGAACTATCCAGTTTTTCCATTACAAATCAGTTACTCTTTAAAGACTGTTTTCTTATTTAAGAATGAAATAGGAATTTATTCTAAGACCTTAGTAGAACAGGGCAGAAAAAGTTCTTTTCATATAGTCTAAGGTCATATTTTAATATATTTTAGAATTCCATATTTTTTGCCCTGGGTCAGAACTCTTGGATGTCAGATGATGATGTTTTTAATGACCTAGTGACCTAAGGACAATATCACTTCTCCCTAGTATATCGATTCTCTCTTAGTCTTCAATTTGAGGTGCTAGTTACTTAAAAACTGAGCCTTGAAATGTGCACAGTGTCTTATAACAATATATACAGAAAACACAGCCAGTGTTCACATACTCCTCTGAACCCCTGTAGTCAACCTCTGTGAAACGGATGTCTTCCGAATGTGTGATACAGCCCTCTGTTTAGAAGCCTTACAAAGCTGACTCCATTTTCTGAATTAAGTACCATTTTCTTGTTTTCATTTGTTGATGCATCATCACACATAATTTAGTGGTGGACTAAATTCAAATGAAATCAACATAAACATTCCTAAATTTCATGTTGTGCTGAGTGCACCAAATAAACAGGTCACTCAGATATACATAATATTAGGCAAAATTCCCAGGGACACCAGGCTATGACTGCTCTCTCATGTTCCAAAAAGTGGGCATGATTAATGACAAAAGTTCTTTGTTTCTTTTGGTTCGTCCAACCCTACCTATATTTAAAAATGCTATATAGAACAAGGTGGACAGTTCAGTTCAGCAGATTTTGTGGAATATCTCCTTCCATATTGCTAGATGTTGCATGGGGAAAATTCCTCAATTTCTCCCCCACCTCCTGCACCTTCTCCACAAAAAATACAAAATAGTGCCACACGGTGGTTTCCTTACCTCAGCTATATGGGAGCATCAGTAGTTGAGCTAGGTTCTCAAGGATGGGTAGCACTGAAGACAACGCTGACTATTGAAATCAAACATTCACATTCTTGTTCTGTATTTAAGCTCTACATTTCCCTAAGTCTGGCTTGGACAGAACTTTAGCATGACTACTACTAGTTGTGCTGTTGGTAAGAGAAAGGCAAAAAGCCTCATTAAGAGCAGGAGAGTCATGATGACAAAGATGAACAAAATATCTTCACTTGAACTGAAAAGTGGTTAAAAAATAGTTTCATAGTAATATTTTTAAAAGGGTGGCTAGGTGGCGTTGTAGTTAAAGAACTAGACTTGTCATCAGGAACTCTTCTTCCTCAGTTCAAATCTGACCTCAGACACTTAGCTGTGTGACCCTAGACAAGTCACTTAATCTCTGTTTGCCTCAGTTCCTCATATATAAAATGAGCTGGAGAAAGAGACAGCAAACCATTCCCAGTGTCTTTGCCAAGAAAACTCCAAATAGGGTCATGAAGAGTCTGACATGACTAAAACCATTAAATGAAAATAGTTTTAATTGGGCAGTGTGTATTTCTTAGGAGATCCCTTTATGTATGTATATATACGTATATGTGTGTGTATACATGTTATATATATGTTTCCTCCTTTAAAAGAGGACTTTTCTCACAGCTGTATTCTGTGTTTGTACCAAGACAAACCCTAAGGAATGTTTGTACCATGTCATGAACAAGAGAAAGAATCATTTTCTTTAAACTGGTTGTTTGCATCATTTTTAACAAGTAAGCAATACAAGAGATGGGAACGCTGGATTGTCACATCTTTGCAATATCCTTTTCTGCATCATATCCTTGCCTCAGGCTCTGCGCACATATACACACATGAACATGTGCGCGCGCACACACGCTCACACACGTTCGCTCACGCACGCTCGCTCACGCACGCTCGCTCCCTCACGTTCGCTCACACACCAGCTCTCCATCCTGGACCTTCTCCCCATCTTTCCCTACCCTGTCTCTCAGTAGTGATTCGGCTATCCCCTCTCGTTTTGGCTCCAATCTCACTTTCTCGCATCACTGGACATTATTTCCCCCTCCCGTCTCCTCAGATCAAGCCAAGCTGACTCTGTCTTTGCTCCTTATGGGCAACTTTGCATCTCCTCTGTCTCTTTGCTTTTGCACTGGCCATGCCCCATGTCTGAAATGCACTCCCTCTTCACCTCTGCCTGTCTTTCAAGACCTGGTCCAAGTATCACCTTGTGCTAAAAGGCTTTTCTGATCCCCATTCCCAAGTGTTACTTCTTTTCCTCCCTCAAATTTAATTATTTTTATTCTCTTTATTTATTTTCTTTATTTATTCTCTTCAATTATTTTATTCTCTTTATATTTATCCTGTATATGTGTGTGTATGTATGTAAATGCTATTTGTGTCCCACCCCCATTAAAGTGTAAGCACTTTGTGACTAAGAATGGTTTCATTCATTGTATTTGTATCCCCAGGATCCAGTACAGTGCTAGGCACATAGTAGGTGCTTGTTGAATGACTGAGAGACCGACCTATAAATCCATGCCCAGTCTCTTTGCTAAATTCCAGTATCACAGTGTGATAATCCCGGATCCAGCCATCGCTTCTGTATCTGTAAACTTGTCTGGCTTATGGAGGAGGAGATCTTGAAATCATCTCCAAATTATAATATTCAAAACAGAAGATATATCTTTCCCCCAAACCCTCCCCATTGACCACAGATGTCCCTTACAGTTCTGTTCCAACCACTTTCCTCTCTCTATTTGATTTCACTTAGTGATCTCATCCGCTCCTTATCCAGTTCTGCTCTCTCTCATGATCTCCATTTCCTTGTCTCCAGCTGTACATTTTTAATTAGATATAGACATGTTCATCCCAACGTGTCCAGGGCTGAACTCTTTCTCCACCCTGCGTTATCCCTTAAATTTTCCCTGCTTCCTCACTTTGTTCTTGCTCTGGAGTATACCTCCTTTCTCCAGTGACCCAGACTTGCAGCCTAGATGTCATCCTTGACTTCTAACGCTCAGAAATCATATCTTTTCCAAGTCTTGTAGTTTCTACAAGAGTCAAGGTTTCTACACATCTCTTGGGTACACCTCCTTTCTCTCCTCTGGCCCTTCCAACACTCCAGTGCAGACCCTCATCACTTCACCTGTGAACAACTGCAATAGCCTGTTGATTTATTTTCCTGCCTCAAGTTTCTCCCAAGTATGTTTCTATATGGAACCTCCTTCCCATCATTTCTCCAGAATTTCTTCCAGAACTCCTGAGAAAAATAAGGTGAGAAATTGGAAGGAAATATGAACATTTTAATGTGAAAATTAAAAGTTAATAATCAGTATGCAGAAATTGCTGGTTTGAAGGCATACACTCATGCCAAGGCACAGGTAAGACCAGGGAATACTTGACATACAAAGCCAAAGGTTTAGATCGACACTTCTGGAAATTGAATCAGGAGCCTGGGGGAAACAAGCAGGCAGGATCTGATCAATCTTGATTGAGCTGTTGCCATATTATAAGTTTATGTTCATGACCCTGCCAGCTGCTAATGGTGAAGTATCCTTGCAAATAAAATAAAATTTAAAAAGTTTATATGCGTAGCATACCCTATAGAAATCCTTTGGGTGATGTTCCAAGAAATAAGTTTTGAAAGCAAAATAAGTCTTAAATTGGTTGGGGCGGGGGGAGTGTCTCTTCCTACCTTTCCAGTATTATATCTTATATCCTCCTACTGGATTTAGTCAAAGGGCCACACTTGAGGACCTGGAGGGCCACACGTGGCCTTGAAGCCCCTAGTAGACATTCCATGTGCTGACCTCAGGTGTTTGCACCGGTTGCTCCTGGCCTTGCCTCCTCCTTGCCTCCTAGCATCTTGGGCTCTTCCAGATTTCAGCTAAAACCCCACTTTTACCCAGAAGCCTTCCTTGATCCCCCTTTCTCCTGCCACCTCTCCTTAGTTGCTTGTCTTCAGTTTTTTTTGTACATATTTGTTGGTATGTAACTGTTTGCATGTTATTTTTCTAATAAATCAGATTTTGGTCCCCTTGGGAGCAAGTGCCATCTCTTTTCTTCTTCATGGATCCCCCAATGCCTATCAGCACAGTACCTGGCACATAGTTGGCGCTTAATAAATGCCTCTTGACTGATGTTGGCTGTTTATGTTCTTTCCTCTTGAGCAAGTTAGATGAAAAGGAAGTTCATGTGATGTTCACTCCCCCCACCTTTCCATGTTTTTGTGTAGTTTTACCTGTGACTTCTGATTATGGAACAAGGTTCCCCCATCTTTCCACTTATCTCCCTCATTTTTCACAACAAATACAGCAAAGTTCCAATGAACACAAAGAATGAATCTTTGAAGGCTGGAAAGATAGAATGAATGAGCTGATGGATATCCCTAAAGCACAGGTCTGACCATGTCACTTTCCTACTCTCCAACCTCTGGTGGCTTTTTCTTCTTCTCCTCTGCTTGACTTTGGAAGCCTGTTGCATTCTGCCTTCGTTCTACCTTTCCAGTATCATTTCTCATCATTCACCCTCATACACTCTGTATATTCCAGTCAAATTGGCAAGCTTGCTGTAACCTGCATACAATATTCTGTATCCTGTCAGTACAGTTTAACATAGGCTGCCTTCCATGCCTGGTATGCAGTCCCTTCTCATGTCTCAAGCTTCCTCCAAAGCTTACTTCAGGTGCCACCAGAAGCTAGCTTGATCTCCTCCTCCCCGCTCCACTCCAGTTCCTAGAATCCTCCCTCAAGAAATTACTTTATATATGCTTTACATTTCATTTTCATGCACATGTTGTTTCTCCCAATGGAATGTAAGTACTTTGAGGGCAGGGGTTGTGTTTTTGTCTTTATACCTCCTGTATTTAGTAAAGTGCCTGGTCCAGAGTAGTCACTTACTGAATTTTTATTCAATGTCTTTACAATTTTCTGTGAAAATGTTTTATATTTATACTTATTTTTTATGAATTTTATGCATTACCCAGACCTTCAAACAGATTTTTATCTGCTCGGATAAAGCAGGAGAACAAAATTGCTTTTGAAATTTGATAGAAATGACTTGTGAGGTGTCCCGTCTGGGGCTGTCAATACTCTTATATGGCCCCGTGAGCATGGAGATTCAAAGTATTTATTGTGCTATACTGGTTAGTATGAACTTATCTCAAAAGGTCTGTTAGCATTCAAATAGTACTATAATTTACGTTCTGTGGCATCACAGATGTGCTGCAATGAATCTCAGCCTTCTTTTGAGTGTGTTCACTACCAAGAAGGAAGAGGTAGCCTTCGGACTATTCATTCTCTTCCTGTGTCTTCATATGTGTACATATTGTCTTCCACTAAAATTCTATTCTGATGCCCATTTGTGGTACCAAGGGAAAGTTACACTAGGAGAGATCCAGTTCTCCCAGGCCCTCCCAAGCAGAGAAGACGCACTGCGAGTCCCAATTAGCCATGGATGGTATCTGGTTTTTTAGCATCTGTTTAGTTTTTAAAATGTGAAGAAATGTATCCCAGAGGGTTGGCTAGCTAGCCTAATGATGGTTTGTTTTTGCCACCATAAGAATAGACAACTTGGAATGGTGGAGAGAATAGATGCATGAGGGACATCCCAATTCTTGAAGTACTAGAGATAAACGTGTGTGGTTCTGTCTTCCATTCTACTAAGTATAAATACATAAGTCAGTCTTAAGTAGCGAAAGAGACAAACAGGAAGGCGGTCCCCACTCTATTACATCTGCTTTGAGGCAGAATTTAAACTTTTCGAAACAAAAGTCACTTAACCACTAAGTACTTTAATGTGCTTAATTCAGCACATTTTTAACTCAGAGAAGTCTTGCACAGCTTGACATAAAACCTGTGAGATTATGAGCAAAGGCAGAGATATACCTGGATTGAAAATGATACTGCCAGATCTGGAGGATGCGGATCCAAGCCTCAGGTGAGTTGATTATAGGCCCTGACAGGAGGACAGGCGAGATAGATAATCTGAGGAGAAACAATCCTCCTCTTCAACCTGGACCAGCATTATTTGGGACTTTTATTGTAACTTCTGTCTAAAGGAAGTTCTTAGGTTATATGGATAAGGAGCAGAATTTTATAAGAAGGAGTAAAATCCTGTTCAAAGGGCATGTCTGATTGGATTTCTACTCCAAATAGGATGTAGGAGAGAGAGGTGAGAGGAGAATCTCAGTGCTATTAGAAAATGTACTGGTGTGGTAGGTAGCACTAGGCAGAAGGAAAGGGCATGTCTAGAATGTCTACTGGAAGAAAGACTAGATCCAGAAAACTCGAGGTTTTTCACTATAGTAAAGACACTGGAGAAGTCTGAAGGGAGGGCGTATTAGTTTAGATATGAAAATAATAGAATTCTATTTCATTGACTCTAAAATGGTGAGGCTTCTTTATACTCTTTCATCTCAAAGTCCCAGAACGCAAGGGTTAGGGGTGTGTGTACCCCAGAGGCCACCTTGTTAGCTCCAAAGCACTTTGATGTGCTATGTCTTCCGGATGATTCATCTGGCCTTGCAGTTGATTACTTGCAGTCATCTTACTGGGGACTTTAATCCATATGGCTTCAAAATGTCTGGCTATTAACCCCTTACTTCCCTGACAGATTGTTTTCCCACTCTGTCACATGCATTGCCAGCCCATCTGAAAGAGGTGACATGGTGGAGAGAGTCCAACTCTGAAACCCATTAGCTCAGTGATGATGAGCACATCACTTTCCCTCTGAAACTTAGTTTTCTCTTCCGAAAAAGAGCAATGATAATACTTATCCTTCCAACTTCATGGTGTCAGTATCAGCAAAGTGCATAAGAAACTGTAAAACTGTGTGCAGATGTGTGCAGTTGTTATAACGTGGCCATTATATGATACTGTTTTCCCACGGAACATGAAATGGTAAGGAAATGGGAACTTGGAGACCTTTTGCTTTCTCTTTAAATTATCATTTTTGTTTTGTTTTCTTTTTGTGTCTCTCATTACTGGCCTTTTTATTCATTGACTTTCTTTTCTAAAGTGAGAAATGTCCTGATATTCATTGGAGCAAGAATCCCAGACAGGAGTCCTTGAGCATACATGTGGTTCATTATATCATTAAGGCAGCAGTAGCCTCAAAGAGAGAGAAAACCACATTAATGTCTTCCTCAGCAGGAGAGGTCCTTTCATGAGAGTGACCAAATTGCTGCTTGGTTTTTACTACAAGGATGCTCCTAGAAGAGCAGGGAAGGAAGAAAAAGAATTTAAGATTTTGAGTCTTTCAGACAATGCATTGTTTTAAGTCATCTCTTTACATCTCCTTAAGCAGCTCAGTGGTTCAGTGGATAGAGCACTGGGCCTGGAGGCAAGAAGACCTGAATTCCAATTCAGCTTCAGATGCTTACTGACTGTGTTACCCTGGGTAAGTCATTTCACCTTGTTTTCCTCAGTTTCCTCATCTGTCAGATGAGCTGGAGAAGGAAATGGCAAACCACCCTGTATCTTTGCAAAGAGAAGATAGTTGAACGTGGCTAAACAGTGGCTGTAGTCTTACCCATTGGCTCACTGAAAACCTCACCTTAATATTTTTTTATGATATTGATATCATACCGTATCAATCAACATGCATTTATCAAACACTAACTTTGGACCAGGCACTGAGCTAAGCTTTAAGAATGTAAGGAAAAGAGAAAGGACAGTCTCTGTACCAAAGGAACTTACATTCTGAGACATCATTAAAACAAATTTAATCATACTTACTCTTCAGAATGAGGGCTATCTTTTTAGCATAGTCACTGTGTGAGCTTATACACTTCATCCAACAATTCAGCAGTTGCTTAAATCATGTTGGGAACTCTTCATTTATAGTTGCCTTCAGGGAATCCAGGTAGTGTGGTGAATAGGGCAACGGGCTTAGAGTCATCACAAGACTCCTCTTTCTGAATTCAAATCTAACCTCAGATACTGAATAGCTGTGGGACCTTGGGCAAGTTGTTTAATCTTTGTTTGCCTCAGTTTCCTCATCTGTAAAATGAGCCAGAGAAGGAAATGGCAAACCACTCAAGTGTCTTTGCCAAGGACCAAAATGGAGTCATGATAAGTTGGACACAACTAAATAATGACTGACCAACCACATCAGACTCCTTTGAATGTCCTCAATGATGGCGAATCATCAATCTTTGAATGTGGGTTTGAATTAAGTAGAAACAATCTGTTCGGTCCAGCTGATGATGGAATTTTATTTCTGATCAAAACAAGGTGTGGTTATGAGTGTTGGCTCCCTATAAAGTGACCGTCCTTCCTCTTTGGTAAAAAGACAAAAGACTACAGGGACAGAATGGTGCATGTTGCCAGACATAGTCTCTGGGGTCTCTGTACTGGAGGGTTTTCTTTGTGATCAAATGAGATATTTATAGAATATCTTAGCATGGTGTACTAAGCACAGTGCCTGTAAATGTTGTTCGTTTATTTTTCAGTAATATCCAACCCTCCATGATCCCATTTGGGGTTTTCTTGGCAGAGATACTGAGTCGTTTGCCATTTCCTTCTTCGTCTCATTACAGATGAGAAAACTGAGGCAAACAGGATTTAATGACTTCCCCAAGGTCACATAGCTAGTAAATGTCTGAGGCCAGATTTGAACTCATGAAAACAAGTCTTCCCATCTCCAGGCCTGGCACTCTATCCACTATGCCACCTGGCTGCCCACTGGCACATAATAAGCACAATAGAAAGGCCTCTTCCCTTCCCTACAAGAGAATTCATTATTGAGGAAGAGGTGGGACATGGCAGGACTGTATATCACTCAGTCAGTCAGTAGACATTTATTGGTCAGCTACTATGAGCCAAGCACAGTGCTAAGCTCTGGGGATACTAAGAAAGGCAAAAGACCATTTCTGCCCTCAAGGAGCTCACAATCTAAAGGAGAAAACAACAGGCAAACAACTCTGTACAGACAAGCTATATAGAGGATAGTTTGAAATAATCAGTAGACAGAAGATGCTAGATTTAAGGGGGATTGGGAAAGACTTCCTATACAAGGTGAAATCTTCTGAGAATTGAAGCTAGCTTGGAAGCCAGGAGGGAGAACAGTCTAAGCACAGGAGACAGCCTATGGAAATGCCTTGAGTTAGGAAATAGAATGTCTTGGTCAAGGAACAAGAAGGAGGCCATTTCCACTAGTGGGGGTGGGGATAAAAATGGAATAGTTGAAAGGCAACTGAGAAAAGAGAATGGTTTGCAAAGGCCTTTTAACACCAGAGTATTTTAAATTTTACTTTGGAGGTGAAAAGGAGCCACTGAAGTTTGAGTTTATGGCGGGGGCGAGGGGGCAGGGAGAGGGTTACATTGTCAGACATCTTCTTCAGGAAGATCTTTGCCAGTTGAGTGGAAGTGGGACTGGAGGGTGGTGTCAACATAACAAGTATCGGTGAAACTTCTGTTAAATAGCCACGTGATTTGTTTGTATAAAATTTGTTACTTCAAATCAGTGTTATTTCTTTATGACGATTCATTCATAGGTAGCATTTCTTTTTTCTACCTTGCGGCCCCTAGTGTCTTATAGCTTGAGTTTTCAGAGTCCAAAAGTCAGCAGAAAATTAAACTTGAAAGAATATAACAGGGGCTCCTAGGTCTCAAAGTGGATAGAGCACTGGCACCGGAGTCAAGAGGACCTGAGTTCAAATCTCAGCCTCAGGCACTTATTACCTGTGTGACCTTAGGCAAGTCTCTTAACCTAATTGCCACACACACACACACACACACACACACACACACACACACACACACACAAATATATAGCATGACTGGGGTTGCAGGACCTTTTTATGCCTCTGCATCATATTCAAAGTAAATCCTTTTGCCCCACCTCTCTAGTGAGTTTGCCATTGTGAAGTCTGTATCTAAAGCCTCCATTTCCAGATAGTATGTTATCTTATACACACCTGGGGTGGGGAGTGGCAAGCTGCTGTGAAGGGTTTGGATAAGGAAGAAAGAAATTGCTATTTAATAGAGAGGGGATATGGATTGCATTTGAATGCATTACTTCATTTGAACCAGCTGGCTATCTTGATCCAAACTGGTTAAGATGAGCGTAGGGTTTATGCTTAATTAAGTAAATAAACATATCAGACCTTCTGTTAGCAACCTCTTTGTTTGCCTTTACCTACCCTATCCTTATATGCTCAGGAATGTTGATTTTGCCATTCTCTTAGCAAAGATTATACTGCTAATAATAGGGAGTATTTCCCTGTAAAGGACACTTAAATAAAGGCTGGGCAGTGGTAAGAAAAGGGAAAGGGAAGGCTAAGGAGAAAAGGGAAAGGGAAGGCTAAGGAGAAAAGAGGGGAAGGGAAAAAGAAAGGACAAGCATATATTAAGCAGCCACTATGTGCCAGATCCTGTGCTAAGCACTTTATTTTATTAACATTTATAGATATTAAATAGCAAATTTGGAAAGCTCAGCAATATCCACTGGATTGAAAAAGATCAGTTTATGTCCCAGTCCCAAAGAAAGGCAATACAAGAGTGTTCAGATTACCAAACAACTGCATTCGCTTCACATGCCAACATGGTTATACTTAAGATTCTTCAGTCGAGGCTTCAGCGATATGTGAACTAAGAATTACCAGAAAAGCAGGCTGCTTTTCAAAGAGGCAGAGGAACTGGAGACCAAATTGCCAACAAAGATGGATTATGAAACAGCAGAGGAGTTTCTGAAAAACTTCAAGTTCTCTGTTTCATTCACTACACTAAAGCCTTTGGCTGTGTGGATCACAACAAAATGTGCCAAGTCCTCAAAGAGGGGGGAGTTCCAGATCATCTTTCTTGTCTCCTAAGGAAATTAGATGAGGGTCAAGAAGTAACAGTTAGAACCGAACATGAAACAGCTAATTGGTTTGAGATTGGAAAAGGAGTACAATAAGTCTGTATGTTGTCATGTTATTTATTTAACTTATATACAGGGAACATCATAGGAAATTCCATGCTGAATGAATCAAAAGCCAGAATTAAGGTTGCTGGGAGAAACCTCAAGAATCCATTATGCAAATGATACCATTCTAATGGCAGCAAGTAAAGAAGAAGTAAGGAGCCTCTTGATGAGGGTGAAAGTGGAGAGTGTGGCTTGAAACTTAACTTTAAAAAAAACTAAGATCTGTGCAAGTGATCACATTACTTCCTGGCATATAGAGAAAAAATAGAAGCAGTGTACGATTTTATATTTTTGGGCTCCAAGATCATTGCAGACAGTGACTGCAGCCATGAAATTAAAAGACACTTTCTCCTTAAAAGGAAAGCTATACCAAATCTGGACAGAATACTGAAAAACAGACATCACTGTGCTGACAAAGGTCTCTATGGTCAAAGCTATGGTTTTTCTGGTAGCAATGCGAGGTTTGGACTATAAGGAAAGCTGAGTGCTGCAGAATCGACACTTTTGAATTGTGCTGGAGGAGACTTTTGAGAATCTCTTGGACAGCAAGGACGTCAGATCAGTCAATACTTTAAAAAAAAATTAGAGTATTGATTGGAAGGACAAATATTGAAGCTAGAGCTTAAATGTTGGCCACATTGAGAAGCTGGGACTCATTGTAAAAGAGCCTGATACTGGGAAAGACTGAAGGCAAAAGAGAAGGGGACAGCAAAGGAAGAAATGAATTGATAATATCATGAAAACAATAAACACAAACTTGGACAGATGGGAAATAACAGAGAATAGAAAGGGGCTGGTGTTCTGTGCTCCATGGTGTCACAAAGAGTTGAACACAAGGGAATGAATGAATGACAAAAATGCTGTTTAACAGGGAGGAGGTGACCAAACCAGATGAACAGTGTTCTGGCCTGAAAAGCTTCTCAGACTTCACATGGTCCTTTCTATTTTTCCCTCCAATGTCGGGACTGTAGAACAATAATCTTTCCATTTGCTTTATGTCACTTGGCATCATTTTTCATCAGAAAGAAGTTGGAATGGCCATGAATAGGAGTTGGCTGTAGAGGTTACCCACTGCTAGAAGATCGTAGTAAATAAATGAATCTCAGGAGCTTACAACTAAGGGGTGAAAGCAGGGCACCATTGCCCTCTCCTGAGCATCTTGCTTTGGTTAAATTGGTAACAACTGTGGCACATTTACACACAGACTAAACTAAGCCCTGTGTATATGTGCACCAATGTCTAAGATTTTCAGGATGCGGAATTCAGAAATGTGGTTTAGACATGTTAGGTCCTGAGTCTCAGATTTGTTTACTTTTTCCTTTTCCTTTTTAAAAATGTATTTCTTTTGCTAGGTGCAGTTGGTGGGAAGACAGCTATAAGAAGGCCTTAGGAGAGAAACAGGATGGCTTGACTTTGAAAAGAAATCAAAATCCTGTCAGTGGAGAATCCTCTCATTGTGGAATGCCTAAATTCAAGCTTAACATAGTCAGAGAGAGGAGCTTTCAAGCATGGAATTCCACTACACACGCGCACACGCACACACACACACACACGTACACGTGCCATTTTCACTTCTGCTGTCTATTAGCCTACCATAAAATTTTGTTTCCTTTTAAAATGTGCAGCATGAGGTTTTTAAAGTGTGTACAGATGGTGGGGAGAATCAGCCATAAGAACAAAGATCATGTAAAGAATTTTTTGGGGAATTACAATTTTATTTGGCATATTTGGACGGCCCAATTGGGTATTTCTTCTAAAAATAATACCCTGAAACCTATATAGTTGATCCAAGTAGCAAACCTGTGTTCTCTATTTCTTGTTATTATTGAGTGGGCTAATTAGGTATTAATCCCATTCATCTGTTGGACCACATAATGAGTAGCTCATGTGCTCCCTGTTCCTTTACATACAGAATCCTTTTATGTTTGCTTAGCACACAGGAAGAGTCTATGTGATGTACGAGATACTAAGCTGTCTTTGGAACCAGGAAGACCTGGGGAATCAAATCCAGCCTATGCTACAGACTGACCTGCAAGCCTGGGCAAATTGATTAACCTCTCAGAGCTCTAGGCACCTCTTTAGGGATATAAATTATGGACACAATGCCAACCTTCACTGGTAAAAGAAATTTCTCCCTGAGAGCCAGTGAAATCACAGGTCAAGTCAACAAGCACTGATTAAGTCCTAACTGTGCCAGGCACTGTGCTAAGTGCCAAGGTTGCAAAGAAAGGTTGAAATAGTCCCTCCCCTCAAGGGACTTACATTTTAATGGAGAGAACAGCATGTGCATAAATTGGTACGTACAAGAGATATTTAGAATAGAGGCAATCATAGAGGGAAAGGCATTAGGAGTTAGGTGGACAGGAAAGACTTGAAAAAGGGAGCCAGGGAAACGAAAGAATGGAAGTGACAAGGGAGGGCAGTGCAGGCATTGGGGACGTCCAGCATAGAGCCACAGAGAGGAGAGATTGTGTACGAGAAACTGCAAGTGGGTCAGTGATGCTGGATTCTAGAGTTCATAGAGGGAAAAGTAAAGTGTAAATAGCCTGGTAAGGTAAGAAGGGGCCAGATTACAGAGAGGTTTAAATTTGACCATTTATGTTTGACTATTGACATAATGAGGAACCAAGGGAATTTATTAATTCAGGGGAAGGGAAGGGAGCGTAAGAAGCGGGGAGGACCCAACACTTTAGAGAAAACATTTCATCAGCTGAGTGGAAGATGGCTGGAGTGGGGAGAGAATTGAGGAAGGATGGCCAATTAGAAGGCTATTGCAGTAGAGTCAGTGGAAGGTAATAAATTGGATTAGTGGCTCTATTAGTGGAAAGAAGGATGTGTACATGAAAGATATTTTGAAGGTAGAAACAAAAGGATTTGGCTGAGTATTGGATATGTGAGATGAATGAATGAGGTGAGGAGCTGAGCATGTGAACCTAGGACCGGGAGAATGATAGGCCCTCAGAAGTAGCAGGGGAATTGAGGAAAGGAATAGGTTTGGGGTGGAAAGACAAGTTCTGTTGTGGACATGTTGATTTGGAGATGCCAATGGGACATTGTCTTTGAAAAGTCCAGGAAGCATTTGGTGATGATTTGGAGATGCCAATGGGACGTTGACTGTGAAAAGTCCAGGAAGCATTTGGTGATGATTTGGAGATGCCAATGGGACGTTGACTTTGAAAAGTCCAGGAAGCATTTGGTGATGATTTGGAGATACCAATGGGACATTGACTGTGAAAAGTCCAGGAAGCATTTGGTGGTGATTTGGAGATGCCAATGGGACATTGACTTTGAAAAGTCCAGGAAGCATTTGGTGATGATTTGGAGATGCCAATGGGACATTGACTTTGAAAAGTCCAGGAAGCATTTGGTGATGATTTGGAGATGCCAATGGGACGTTGACTGTAAAAAGTCCAGGAAGCATTTGGTGATGATTTGGAGATGCCAATGGGACATTGACTTTGAAAAGTCCAGGAAGCATTTGGTGATGATTTGGAGATACCAATGGGACATTGACTGTGAAAAGTCCAGGAAGCATTTGGTGGTGATTTGGAGATGCCAATGGGACATTGACTTTGAAAAGTCCAGGAAGCATTTGGTGATGATTTGGAGATACCAATGGGACATTGACTTTGAAAAGTCCAGGAAGCATTTGGTGGTGATTTGGAGATACCAATGGGACATTGACTGTGAAAAGTCCAGGAAGCATTTGGTGATGCTGTTGCTCAGGAGAGAGACTAGGGCTGGATGTGTATATAGATCTAGGATCCGATCAGACAATCAATAAATATTTATTAAGCATGTATGTGCCAGGCACTGTGCTTAATGGTGTACTTACCTGCAAAGAACCAATGCCTGTGTGAGCTTGTGAGATCAACGTGTAAGATAGTATAAAGTAAAAAGAGAAGAACTGGGACAGAGATCTGGGGGACATCCATGATTGTGACAAGGATGGAGAATGAGAAAAAAGATATTGAGGAGGAACAGTCAGCGAAATAGGAGAACTAGAAGAGAGAAGAATCACCAAAAATCCAGACAGGAAAAAACTCCAAGAGGATAGTGTTATCAGAATTGTTGAATGATGCAGAGGTCAAGAAAGGATGAGCACTGAGGGGGAGACACTTCCAATTTGGAACTGAAAGATCCTTAGTACTTTTGGAGAGAGCAATTTTAGTATAATAAGGTTGGAAGTCAGATTGCAAAGGGTTTAGAAAAGAGTAAGAAGAAATGGAGTTGAGTTACTAAGGGTGAGAGAAATACTGGACAGTAGCTAGTGACAGGATCAGCTGAGAGTTTGGATTTTGTTGTTTTTTAAAGCATGATGAATTCTAGAATATATGTGTAGTCCTCAAGGAAAGGGACTAGTAAGTTAGAGAAAGATTGATGAGAGTGAGGATAATATTGGGGGCGGTTTGCTTGTTAATATGAGGGGTTTGGTGTTGGCAAGGAAAAGGGCCACTTCTTTCTCAGAGATTAGACTGAAAGAAAGGAGGGGAGATATCTGAATTTAAAAGAGAAAGAAGTATGAAAGTGGCAAATGGCCTCAGGTTTTATTGTTTTTTTTTTTGTTTGTTTGGAGCGATGTGGCAAAGTTCTCAGCTGGGAGGTTAAGGGCAGGAGGTGCCATAGAGAGCTTAGAAGAGAAGAGCAGGTTTGGAACATCTGCTTTGGAATTAGTTATGGAATATTATAATGATTATTTCTTTGCAGTGGTAAGACCCCAAATTTGTAATGAACACAGTTAGTAAAGTTTTGTATGTGGACACTGGGAACTTTCTAGAGTTGGCTTTGGCAGGGGGAGTGATCAGTGATACGAGCAGAAGACAAAAGTTTCAAGAAGACAGGATCATGTTACGTTGAGTTGACTCACCGTGGAGTCCATAGGGTATGGAATAGTAGAAGTCTTTGTGGGAGTGATGGGAATGGAGAGCACAGTGAAGACAAAGAGCTAACTGTGGGCCAGGCACTATGCTAAGTGCCAGGGGTACAAAGAAAGGTTGAAATAGCCCCTCTCCTCAAGGGACTCCCTGTGTAACAGAGGAGACGTGGTTCAACAGGAACATACAAGAGGTATACAGAATAGAAGGGAAGCAATCACAGAGGAAAAGGCATTAGCAACTAGGTAGACCAGGAAAGGCCTGTAAAAAGTAGGATTTGAGCAGTGTCTTGAAGGAAGCCAGGAAAACTGGGGGCTGGAAGTAAGAGAATAGGGATTATAAGGCAAAGGGAATGATAAAATGATAAAAGATTATGATCAGATAAAAAAATTTCAGAATTGGTGAAAATGAGAATGGGGCTTTTGTGGGGGTGACATGATGAAGGCTTGAATCTATATTATTTTCCTTTTTATGGGATGCCTCTTCCAGTACACTGGATACAGTTTTTAGGAGAGAGGTTTTCTCACCCTGTAAGAAATAGATAATCGAATTGCCTAATCTTTTCTATCTTTCCAGACCAGGGCTAAGCAGTCTATGACACTGCTGCCCCTGAGTGACAACCAAAATGATGGCTAGCAACATTCTCCCACATCACCTTTTCTGTCTTCTTTTCTGCTTATGCCTTAGTCCTTCCAGAGCACCCAGGTATCTTCCTAGCCCATTTAGTGGGTGTTGAGGGTTCAAGATGAGCCTTGGCCCTGATTTAGACTTTTATAAAGCTGGCTAAATTTCCTGGGAATTGACTGAAAAGAGTTTGTGTTGTTCTAAGGTCTGTGGTGTCTATAAAGCTTCTAATGTCTATAATCCTCACGAGGTCTTAATCATAATTTCCAGTCATTTCTTTTCTCCTCCATAAGTTTACATTTGACTCATTAAAAATATAATTCACACCGTTTGGACCGGGCCCTATTTTCAGTTTCAAGGAGCTGGGAATGAGAAGAGGCATGGGAAGCAGAGAGAGTGAGAATTTGAAGGATACTTTTAGAGAACAACCCTGTACTTCCATTTTCAGTCCTTAGTAGCTGACACCATAGAATTGAAAACATTTGGAGTATGTATGCAAGTAGCTTGTCTTTGCTTCTTATGGAAGTTTATTTTCACAATTTTTTTCTTCCTTTAATTTTGTGGTAGTTTGCCTATTATACTCACAAATGACTTCATCATACGGTTTAGTTCCAAAAATGAGGACTGAATTTGGGGGATGAGGGTGGGTAAGCTTCAAACACAATAAAACGCAAAGTAATATAGAAACCAGTGACATTAAAAAAAACATATTGGAACACAATAGCATGGTTTTCCAACCCGGCATTCTGTTTCTGATTTATCGTATGGGTATTATCATACTTTAACTGTATTTTTTAAAGTTGGCATCGTAGCATAGTTGTCTGGGTAAAAAAAAATTGTACTCCAAAAGTAAAATATTGCAGGGCTTAAGATGGTACCAAATCATAGCAGTCATTTCCAAAAGAGATTCTATCATGTAGCTTCTCTATACTTTTGTCATAACTGCAGTTATCAGGAATCAGACCAGTTAGTTCAAAATGAGTCCAGAATTGTTTAGCATTCGCAGCATCCTCTTGTTATGATGCCATCAGATACTGGAAACTTCTCTGCTGAAAAATGACCAATACTTCATTTTTACAAAATGGAGTAGGAAATACTTCCCAGTGAAAAATTTCAGAAATAGGGCAGTTGAATAGCATTGGGGATATGTCCAAAAGTAGTTTTATTTGGTGTTTAACATGCATCTCAAGAGAAGAACAGTTTTAGGAAATAATCTCTGAGTTTAAAATACTTCCTTATCTAAAATTAAAATTTCCTTTGGCCATTTTGGGAGAAGTCATAGTTTGGAGTTTTTAAATAAATTACTTCCTTAAAAGACCTAAGTACTTGGAGTGGGAAATAAAAGGAAAGGGAAACTTCGGTAATTAGCATTTAGTTTTGAATATGTCTTCAAGGTTGTGATGTTTTGTGAGAATCCTTGCTTTTCACTTACTAGAATGGAAATTTCCTTAGGTGATGCTCTGATGCTTGATCAGAACTTCAGATTCTGTTGCTGGTTCCAGAAGTGGCTGCATTTCAGAGTATTTACTGATTGTTTGAAAGGCACACAGGGAGTACTTGAGGTTATTAATTTAACATTTCTTAATCAGTAGGCTTGACTGCACTTTGAATTCCTGTGCCAAGAACGTGGTGATCAGAGTTACTAAAATGGCTGTCCTTCTTTTAGTAATTATACTTCTAAAGAGAAATTCCTTTTAAGAATTCCAAGTTTTGGAAAGGCACTTTTACTGAGAGTTTTAAAATGCCAAGGTGATGCTTAATGATACAAAAAAGTTCCCCCCTTGGTTGTCCTGCCCTATCAGAACAGCAGCATTGTGGGTGTTTACAAGAAGACATTCTTAGGATTGTGGTTTCTTATACAAATTATGATTTTACCTTTTGTTTAAAAGTTATCTAGACTAGCATTTAGACCTGTAATCAAAGGTACGTTCCTCTTTCTGGATTCATTTATTTTGGCAGCCTGTTTGTTAGAATTAGGGATAAGGTCTTTTCAAAGATGTATTAGGTCATTTTTGTGACTTCAGAACAGAAGATGAAAGCTGAGGTTTTAATAAAGCAAGCAGCAAGAATGACAAGTCATACTGGAGCCTCTGGACCCTCCTCTCCTTCCTGTGACCTTCCCTCTACCTCTCATACCAGTAACATACCAAAAAACTAGTATCCTCTTTGCCTTTCAGATACAAAATGCTGTTCATCACCTAAGTTCAAATAAGAACTCATTTGTCCTTACCTCACTTGTACCATGTAAAGTATGTACCATATTTTACACAGTATGTACTGTGTAAAGCAGCAGAGATCCCGGACTCCATGAATTCATCAACCAGAATCCTGCTACATTCATAGAAAGAGGCATCAGAAGACTGCTATGTGGTAGATACCCTTCTTGATGGCAAAGATGGATATTTTGAGATAGACGTGTGCTTTCTAACCCCGATTATCTGAAACTGCCAGTGGATTTCCTAAGGGGAAAGTTGTTAGTGCTTACCCACTGTAAGCAAGGCAGCATTGCCAATGTGGTGGTAAAACTCAGTATAGTGAACCTAGTGAATCAGTTCATCTCTAAACTGTACCCTTGTGTCCCTTGCCCTTTGTCTTATCACCAATTATAACCAGTCCTAGGATTGTCCCCCTCGGCCTCCTTTGCTCCTCCTGTTCTCATGCTGTGAGACGGAGCTAGAGAAGGTCATGAAGTTATGCTGATTTGGTCTACTACTGGTTTGTTACCTGATCTCCAACTGGGTCCTTGCTGCCATGAGGCAGCCCTCCTACTCTTCTCTAACTGGATCTCTGTCCCACTTAGCACAATGGCTATTGTAGAGCCTCCCTCCTCAAGCTTCCCATAAAACTGACTCCCCCAAGCTCTCAGCTTATATCTCTCTCTCAACCTTACCTTGTACTTCACTGAAAAAATGGAGGGCCATTTGCCAGGATTTCCTCCTCTCTTCTCATCATCTCACACCACTCAAATATTTTCTTCCTACTCTCTCCTCCTTTATTTCAGCCTGAGGAAAGGGTGTTCCTACTCCCCAAGCCTATTCACTCCTGAGTTTCCCAGATATTTGCCCCAAATATAATCCTAGCTGTCTATCATCATCAGTCTCTCCCTGCCTAGCTACCTACAATCACACCAAGTCTCCTCTATCCTTTAAAAAACAAAGCTCCTCCCTTGATCCTGCCATCCCCGCTGGCCATTGTCCAACTTCTCCCTTTGTGTGGCTCAGCTCCTTGCCGAAGTGATCTATACTTGGTGCCTCCTCTCCTCTTCCTCTCTTCCAAATCCTCTGTGGTCTGGCTCCCAACTTCATTATTCAATTCTAACTTCAAATTACTGATGATCTTTAACTGCCAAGTCTTAATAGCCTCATTCTTGAATTTTCTGCATATTTGGCACAACTGATCGTTTTTTTTTAATACTCTCTCCTCTAAATTTTCATGGCCCTCTTTTCTCATTATTCTTTCTATATAGTGACCTCTCTGAATCTGTCTCCATGTCACATGCCCTAAGGCTCTGTCTTCAGTATTATTCTCTCCTCTCTATATACTGTCTCACTTGATGTCATTAAGCTCCCTTGGATTGCAATCTCTATATTGATGATTTCCAGATCTCTCTATGTAGCCTGAACCCTACTTCTCTACCACCTTTTGTATCTTTAAAATTTGATGAGCCATCAGTATTTCCAGCTCATCATACCTCAGAAAAGAACTCATTATCTTTTCCCTCAAACCATCACCCTTCCATATTTCTATATTGTTGTCGAGGGCACCAACTTCTCAGTCATCCATTGTTGAAACTTTAGTGTTACCCTCTGGAGGTCTGCACCTCAAAGAGATCAAAGAAAGAGGAGCCGTACATACAAAGATATTTACAGCAGTGCTTCTTTGTGGTGATAAAGACTTGAAAACTACAGTGGCTGAACAAGTTGTGTTAGAGGATTGTTTTGGAATAGTATTGCAGGAAATGGTGAAAGGGATGGTTTCAGAAAAACCTGGGAAGACCTGTATGAGCTAATGCAAAGTGAAGTGAACAGAACCAGGAGGACAGTGCATACAGAAACAGTGATATTCTGAAGATAATCAATTTGAAAAGACTTAGGAACCCAGATAAACACAGTGACCAAACCACAGCTTCATAGGACTCATGATAAAACGTGTAATCCACCTCCAGATAGAGAACTGCTGGATTCAGAGTACAGATGAAAGGATATTTTCTTCTCTTTCTTTTTCTTTTTTTAACACGTAAACTAATGGCAGAATTCATTTTGCATGATTCTACATGTTTGTAATGGATTGTGTTTTTCTTGCTTTCTCACTAAGTGAGGAGGAAAGAGGGAGAGAATTTGGAACTGAAAATAAAATTGAACTGATTTTTTAAATTAGACTTGATCTCTTCCCTCTCACCCCATAGGTTTACTTTATGATTTCTAAAGCGCATTATATTATCTCACTTGATCTTCACAATAATCCTGTAACACAATAATCCTGTAAATATCCTCATTTTACAGGTGAGGAAGCTGAGGCTGGGGTTAAGTGATTTATGTAGAATCACCCATCTTGTCAGTTTCTGAGCAATATTTAAACTTAGGTTTTCCTGCTTCCAAGGCCAGTGCCATGTCCCCTGTTGCCAAGCTGCTTCAGTATCTCCCATCTAGGTCCCCTTCTTCTCTAGGCGCTTATCACCTCACACCTGTAGCCTCCGACTAGTCTCCATTGCTCAACATTCCTCACTCTGGTTCACCTCCCACACAGCTACAAAGACACTAATTTTACCACATCACCTTCCATTCAGTAAACTCTGATGCATCCCTGTGACTGCCTCAAGGGTCACATATAAAGTCCTTTGGATTTTAAAGGTCTCCAGAACCTGGCCCCTTCCAGAATTTCTAGTAATGTCTCATTTTCCTCTGCTCTTTGTGCTGTATAATTCAGCAATAATCCATGCTTTCTTTCCATTGCATTGACACCTGCTCTCCCTATGCAGCTCTGCTCTCCCCGCTCACCTCCACCTCTCACGATTCCTTATGACTTAGCTCAAATGCTGCCATCTTCAAGAGGCTGCTCCTTGTTCCTCCAGCTACTGGAGCTTTGCTCTCCACGATTATTAACCATCTAAAGCATACTGACATATGTAGTTTGGTGTTTTCCCCCCTTTAGAATAGGCGCCACTTGAGAGTAGGACTGTTCTGTCTTTCTTTGTGTCCTTGGTGCTTATCACATTGGCCAGTACATAAGAGAGTGATTAAACAATACTTGTTGACCAACAATGGTATATAGCTTTCTTTAGCCTATCTCAGGGCTTAAGTTACTAAAAGTAATGAAAAGATTTAGTTGTAACATATTCTCACTAGTAGCAGTCTTAAGGCACAGGCCCTAAAGATGGGATTATATTGATTGTACGTTCAATACTACTCGTTATTCTAATAGGATATATGTCTTAGGGTCATGGGTATACTGATAAATATTTAGCTACAGGCTCTCCAAAAGCCAGGCATGCTTTTATATTTCTTAATTAAAGTATTATTTATATATAATAAGTATCTATAATTAATAATATTAATATTTTCTTCATCAGTATCTTAAGTCTAGAACAGTAAATCAAATCCTGATTTATAATGTTTGCTAATTTGATAGGTGTAAATGCTCAGCCTGAAATTTTAACAATCAGTTCTTGATCCCCCTACAAGCTAGTTCCAGCATGAACCTGATAGAATTTGGCATTATGAAGAACCCAAATATCATCTGGTCTGATAACAGTGATGATGCCATAAGCCAAGGATTTTATAACAAGGTTTTCCCAGACAAGTGAACTAATTACTTGAGTTTAACAAGGGGAACTGCATTCCCTCCTTGAACACGGATCTGATCTCTGTGACAGTGTTCCACTGTATCTTAAATAATAGCGGAACATTTCCAGGGGAGTTATTTTTGGCTTTAGTTCCATGTCTCAGCTATTTTCATAATGCACCAATTACAGCATTATGTTGTAGCCCCTAAGCAACATTTTTTCTTAGCTGTTCATTTTGCAATCTACATTGTCTGTTCAAATTTAGGAAACAAAGGACATTCCTGCCCACATACATCCAGCAACTACCAAAGGTGGAAAATCAGTTTAAAAGCATTGAGTATTGTGCTAGATAAATTACTGCAGATCTCACTAAAAGACTGTGAGATAGTGGATTCTTTATTAAAACGTTAATATTAAGTTTTAGGGAAGGGAACAAGTAGCTATTAAATGCCTACCACATACCAGGCAGTGTCTTAAGTGCTTTACTTATTTGATCATGTTTACTCACTGGAGCTTTACAGCAACTCTCTAAAGTAGGTTTTGTTTTACATTTGAGGACACTGAGACAAAAGAATTGCCCAGGGTCCTCCAAGGTCTTCCGTCTCCAGTTGGAGCACTCTGTCCACTGTACCAACTGCTTGCCTTCCCCTTAACCTTTGGAAACGTGTTGTTAAGTTCTTGTAAAATTTCTTTAAAATACATTTACATTGCCACAACTTCTTAACTTGTCCAAAATTCCTGTGTGTGCTGGATTTGAGGGGGAAGGAAGACTATTTAATCTTATCCTGTTTTTTGGAAGCGTGCTAGAAAGTTTTAGTACTAAATTTTGTTGTTGGCTTTTCCATTAATTCTGGTTGAAAGAGTAGAAGTTGCCATAAAAGCTTTATGTGCTTATTTTTGCACATTATGAAGATGAGAAGAATGTGTTCTTATTTTCTCTAAAGACTGTATACAGATATTTTGACATTTGGGACAGATGTGCAGTTAAAATGTGTGTGTAACATCATTTGATTACTTGCCTGTCAGGGAGGTGAGGTGTTGCATATGAGTGAACTTTACAGTTTATTGAACTTTACCGCTTCAGATACAAAAACTTTTGTGATTAGATCTATTCTTGGTAGAAACCTTTCAAATATTTGCTTTAGCTTTCCCTATCTTCCTATGAATAATGGACGTAATTTATCCTTGTATAAAAGATTTTGGGGTCCTCAGTATGAATATTCATTATTATTTAGTAATAGGACAGCTAGGTGATTTGGTGGATAGAGCACTAGGCCTGAAGTCAGGAAGACCTGAACACAGATATGGGTTTGGAGACTTAATAGCTGCATGACTCTGAGCAAGTCACTTAACCCTGTTTGAATCAGTTTCCTCATCTGTGAAACGAACTACAAATGAAAATGGCAAACTGCTCTAGTATCCTAGTATGTGAGGGGTGATAGAAAAACTGAAAAGTGGTCAAAGGACTATATAGCTAAATTTTTGTTGTCGTTTCAGTTGTGTCTGATTCTTCGTGAGCACATTTGATAATGATACTGCAGTGATTTTCCATTTCCTTCTCCAGTTCGTTTTACAGATGAGGAAACTGAGGCAAATAGGGTTACGTGACTTGCCCAGGGTCACGCAGCTACTAAGCGTCTGAACTCAGGAAGGTAAGTCTTCCTGACTCCAGGCCTGCTGCTATGCCCGCTGCGTCACCTAGCTGCCTATACATATATGTGTATACATACAAATGTGTTTATATGTATATTTCCACCTGAAAATTTTGTGAATTTTTAGTAGAGACATGGTTTAACCTAACGAAAGATCATAAGAAAGCTTATTTAGAACTGAAAGGTAGTACGCATTCCTTCATTTGTGCATATTCACAAGCATCATGGGAAGACACGTCTGTGTCCATGTTTGGATGCTTTTTAATTCTCCCACTGTTCCCGGTAAAGGTGCCCCTTTTACTTAAAGATCAATGCTAATATGTAGGGATTTGTGTGGTTTTTATTTTTTACTGATACCTTTTTTTTATCACATTCATTTCCATATATCCTTCCCTAGCATTCCTTCATAACAAAGATTTTAAAAGAGAACAAATTTAGAAAAACCAGAACATTGATAGTTTCTGAAATGAATGTAAGCTACTTGAATCGGGGGCACTTTTAGCTTTTTTCCCCCTTTTTTTATATATCCCCAATAGCTAACATATTACCTGAACATAAGTGCTAAATAAATGGTGTTTGACTGAATGATGACATATACAATATTCTATACCTGTAATCCTACACATTTGCAGGGAGGGAGAAGTTAAACTCAGCTCTTCTGTCAGTTCAAGCCTGGGTGTTCAAATTACAGAAAGTTGGCTTTCACTTCTGCAGTCTTTCCATTTACGTTGTTGTAGTAATTGTGTATATCGTTTTCACTAGTTTTGTTTACATCATTCTGCATCTGTTCGTATTGTGAGAAATTAATTATTTCTCTTCTTCTGTTTAATAACTAATTACTGAATTAGGACCAACATTTCCCGCCTTTTCTACTTTCTCATCCAGAAACAAATCAGTATGAGAAATCTCTCTTAACAGTTTACCCAGGCCAAGATCTAAAAAGGTGGTAAAAGAAATTCTAAGTTTGGGGTAATAGGTATATTTCTGCTATTAGTGTTTGCTCAGACAGATGATATGGAAATTGATATCACTTTGACCAAAATTTGGGTGATCTAAATCTTGTACCCAAAGACTCTCATTTTGATATAGCACATCTCCCACTGTGTTAACCAATCAGAGTTGATTGGCACTCTTCAGGAACACCTAATCCTGCAAGGGCATATAAACCATGAGCCTATCACCACTAGTGGTCTTTGGTCTAAGGGAGATAGCCAAATAATAAAATGTTATTTTATTAATAACATGCTGGCTTTATTAACAAAATGATTAAGTTACCTAGAAACTATATATCTTGAACCTTTTTAATTGCCACAATATGAATCTTCCTATATTTCTCTGATTCTCCATACTCAGCATTTAAGGTATAGTAATATATATGTATACGCTATGACATTCTTGTATCACAATTATCAGTAGATACTTTGTTTCTACTTCTTTGCTACCACAAAAAGTGCTGCAGTAAATATTTTCTGTATATGTTGGCCCTTTCTTTACATATGGAAACTTTCTGTATATGTGGGATTCTTCGACCTTGGGGTATTAATCTAGCGGTGGTATTTTTCTACCATGGCAACTAGGTGGCACTTTAGATAGAAGGTAGGTCTTGAAGTCAGGAGGATTGGAGCTCAAAATCTGACACTTACTAGCTATATGACCTTGTGGGAGTCACTTAGCCTCTCCGTGACTTAGTTTCCTTATCTGTAAAATGTAAATAGTAGTAACATTCAACTCACAGAATTGTTACGGTGATCAAGTGAGATGATATAAAGTGCTTTGTAAACCTTAAAATGCTATATAAATTCCAACCCTTATTGGTGAGTTTTTTGAGTCAAAAGATATAGACAGCATAACTTGAAGTTGGTTTCCAGAGTGGTTGGCCCAATTCACAATGTTACCATCCATGTAATTAGTGTGTTTCATGTAGACTTTTCAATACCAACTGTTTCCATCTTTTGTCATCTTTGCCAATTTTCTTGATAGGAGGTGAAACCTCAGGCTTGTTTTACTTGTCAGCATGCCATTTAAACACTGGTAATGTGTGTGTACACATATATACATACACATATATACATATACATATATACATACATACAATCACCTGCCTGATGAGATAGAACATTACCATAAGAACCTTGTCTGTGTTTCTACATACTACATAGCTCAATATCTATTTCAAAAAACATAAAACACTTGAAGTTTCTTGGTGAAACCATGTAAAGGCTATATTCAAGATTATGTTTTAAAACTAAAAACAATACTTGTTTTTCATTCCATCACCTCCAAGGTATATATAATTTTTAAAATTCTGTTATCTTCTACCCCACCTCCATTAAAGTATGAGGAGTAAAGGAGCCAGAATGTCTACAACTTGGCTGATAGATGCCATCAACATTAATGCTACTAATAATAGCAGTGACAACCTCCAATAAAGGTTCATAGTGTGCTTTCTGCACATGTCTGAAATTCTCCTGCTACCCAGCTGTGCCTCTGGGCTTCCTTCAAGATAGCTTAAATCTCACCTTATATAGGAAACCCTCCCCCCCACCCCAACCACTAGGTGCCTTCTGCTTTGATTACCTTCTAGGGATTCCAGGTGTCCCTTGACAATACACACACACATGTATAAACATATGCACACCTACATATATGTGTGTATATATAATTAAGTGTATATAATGTATATATGTATATAATTATAAACTTATATGTAAACTTATATAATACATGTGTGTGTGTGTGTATAATTATTTCCATATAATTGGATTCCTTAGTAATCTTGTATATTTAAAAAACATTATTCTGAGGAATCCCCAGGCTGGACCAGATTGCCAAAAAGGTCCATGACACTCACAAAGTTAAGAACCCCTAATCTTTCTGTCTCTAGTGTGATCCCAGTTGTTTTCTCGTGTCTTCCCTATTACACTGTGAGTTCCTTAAGAGCAGGGACTGCTTGCCTGTAGCAGAGTGCCTGGCACACAAAGAACTGTTCATCAGTGCTTATTGACCAACAGCCCTGTGAGATGAAAGTAACTCTGATTTACGAATGAGGAAGCTGGGTCTCTCTAAGACAAGAAGTTATTGTCTAAGGTGAAATTAGAATCCGCTCCAGATTCCAAAGGCCAACCTGCTTTTTCCATAGTGCCAATAGTTTTCCATAGTAACTCATTAACTACTTTGTCATTTCAGTTCCAGATTGTGTCATGTGATAAAAGCTAGAAAGGATACAGCCCCTTTGTAGGGACAGGCAAGGATGACGGATTCGTTGGCCGATGCTGCTGGACCACTTCCTTAGTGGTACGAGCCCTCTTCAAATTTCCCCACAGTCCTGTAGTGCTTCCTGGTCTCCTTGCCTAATGATCCAGAATATAATCTAATCTTAACCCAGCCCCACAGGGAGTGGGAAGCTCGGTAAAGCTGAATAGGAGAAACCTTGTTTCCTTCTTAAACATACAACTGTTTACAGACATTCTCTAGTATGAAATACAACTCAAAGGTTATCTGTGTTTGCTACAGAAATCGCTTGATCAAATGTTTCTTGGGTTTCATCACTAAGCAATTACACAAGTGATTTCTAAGGCCCCCTTCCAACTCTTCAGTTTATGGAACTACAAAGAACTATGTGCTTTTTTTTTCCATTAAGAAAATTTAAACAGAGGAATACTTGAATTGTGTCTATCGTGATCAAATGTGGTTCAAGCCTGGAGGCAGTACTCCTTGTGCCCTGAACAAGTATGGAATCAGATCTTCAGGAGGTTGGTTTAAATAACAAAGGGATAAACCTTAGACCTTTTGGCATGTTTATTTTTAAAGCAAAGATACCTGCTGGTACTTTTAAAAAAAAAAGATGTAGATGAAACCAGCTGATTGAATCTTTGAGGAGAAAGGGAACTATTTATTTTTTTGAGGGAACTTTGAAGATTACAAAATAGTTTGTGTTTATGTTGGTATGTTTGTTCATCTTGGGTCGCCCTTCCAAAATGTAGTTGTTTTATATTTTTTTAAACATCACCAGCAAACACAAACATTTCAATATGCAAAGACCAAAAATGAGAGCTACATCTGAACACATGACTTCTGTTATGTATAATTTAGATTTTTTAAGCATATATTAAACTAACGAGGTAGTAGCAAACCTCTTTATGTCCCTTTCTAGTCTTTCCTTTTTTTCATTCTCACTACTTGCCAATGCATTCCTCCAACGAATCGTACACACATATTTCTTCCCCCGCCTCAACTACACTTAAGCAAAATAAACTCAAACATTGGCCACACCAGAAAATGTTTGTCCCATTCTAGGCCAACACTTCTCAGCCAAGAGGAGTGATCCTGAGGCCAGCTTTCCCCATCAGTCTTCTAAAGTTATTATCTGTGTTGATTAGAGTTATGAAGTCTTTTAAAATTTTTTTCCTTCTACATTATTGTGGTCATCATGGAAAATTATTCTGGTTCTTCTCATTTGACTTTTCATTAGTTCATAGAAACCTTTCTCTGAAATATTTTTGGAAGAAAACACTTCAGAGTTTTGCTGAATCTTTCATGAATGCATGTTATGTTCATATGCTACACAGTGTTCAGCCATTGTCCAGTTGATGGACATTTGTTTTTGCCCCATTTTTTTACTTTTTCATTTTCTCTTGTTTTTCTCATTGGGAATTTTTAAAATTTGTCTCTTCTGTTAAAAGTCTATCTTCCCCCTTGTAGGATTTTACTTGGTTTTGAAGAACGTTATTCTTGGTAGCTTTTTGCTTTTTGGTATATCATATCCCAAGTTTTCTTATCCTGTTTTTCACATGGTGCCCAGCATAATGTAAGCTGTTAATAATTATATCTTATCATATTGGTGACATAATGACCTGTGAACCTCATTGGGGTTCCTTGGTAGTTGATCTCTTTCTTTCTAACTGCTTACGGTATTTGGCCTGGCAACTCTGGAGTTTAGCTATGACATTTTGGGGTATATTCAGGTTAGAGTTTCTTTCAGGAAGTGAATTGCAGATTCTTTCTATTTTAACTTTGCTTTACTATCCTAGTATTTCCAGGCAGTTTTCTTGTATGTTTTCTGAAATATCATATCCCAGTGTTAGATCATTCTTTTCTTGTTCACTCAGGTTGGTCACTTGATAGTAAAGACCATGCATATTCTGATTTTTTAACTTTTAAAAATATTTCTTGTTACACCATTGAACCATTGATTTCATTTGGTTCAGTTCCAGGTCTGTAATACTTCAGTATCAGGCTTCCCATTCTTGGTTGTTTGTTCTCTCTTCCAAAGCGCTCTCATTTCGTTCTTTATCTCGTTTCATCTCTTTCTTTTTTTTTCTTTCATCCACTCTTGAAGTCCTTGTGGATGGCTCATTTCATTTTTCTATGCTTATAATTACTGCTGAAGTATTTCCTTCTGCCACTTTATCTAGAGATTCTGTTGACCCAGAGTATTTCTTCCTTATAGTTTGAGTTCTCTTGCTTGCTTACTGAGGATGTAACTTGAGCCTCTGGTCTGGATTGTGACTTTGTGCTAAGGCCAGCTCTATCCTCTTTTACAGTCTTGGAGTGGGTGGGTAGGCCCAAGTCCAACCTCCCACTGCAGTCAGGCCCCCAGTGACATTACAGCAAAGCATGGCCTTGCTCTTGGTTGTGCCAGTACCACTGCCCTGCCACAGTGTTGGATGAGGTGTTTCTTTCTTGGTCCTCTTTCACATAATGTTGTTCTTGGTTGGAAAGCTTCCAGGAAAGGAATGAGGCATAGCATAACCTCTTTCTGCAGCTCTGACCTGGGCCCAGGAACAGGAAGAAGACCCCACCCACTGCCTTCCAGCGTGGCCTTTGACGGGGAGCTGGCAGTATTCTCTGTGTGTTTCCTCTCCCACTGTTTCATAGATCCACAGGGAAATTGGGCTTGGTTAGAACCTTTCGTGTTGCTCTCTGTGCCAGAAGTTAGCCTGGATATCATTTTTTAGTCCATAGATATGAAATGATTAGCAACTTTAAGAACAAATTCAGACTGACCCAAATGTGCCTGAATATGCATATTTGTTACAGGAAATTTGTTTTTTTTTTTCCTTTATTTTCCAGCGAGGTGGAGGTAGGAAGGAAAGGAAGTAATTTCTGTTAATTTTTTTTAATGGGGGTGTGTGTGTACAAATTTGAAATGGCATGACCTTTAAGAGGACATCACTGTATTATTAGTTTTTCTTTAACTGTCAGTGGTTGGTAAACATTTATTAAGCACCTACTGTGTACCAATCACTTTGCTAAATGTTGGCGATAAGGAATAAGAAATTGAAGATAGTCCCTGGCCTCACGCAGCTTCCAAATTAATAGAAATAGACGGAAACAAAGGAAAGCTGAAAAGGGATGAGTATACTCAGCTGAAGGGTGTGCTGGGATCCAGTCTGAGGAGTACATGGACCCTCTGTAATGGTGGCTCTGGGAGGAGATCATGGCTCCTTCAGCCCTCCAATCCAGGGAGCATAGGATCCTGACAGTCCCAAAAGTGATGCAACCTCACAAGATGGCGCTTTTACTGGTAAAGAGATTTCCTGGTACATGGTAGAGTCCAAGTCCAAGGAGAGCAGCTCGTGGGGAAAATGGTTTTGTTTTGTTTTAATTTCATGAGATCTCTCATGAAGTGGGAGTAATCTGTAAATGTTTATAATGTAAAAACAAAATATATCAATGAAACTGAAAGTATAAAAATGAAAAAAATACTGCTTAGTGAAAACTATTTGTATAATGCTTTAGAATATTCAGTACATTTTCAAATGCATGATTTCATGGGATCTTCACAGTAACCTAACTGATAGCAACCTTTCAATAGCATCTCCAATAAGGACTCATTCACACTCTGCTGGCAGACTGTAGACCCTCCCAAGGCAGCCTTCTCCAGTTGGGCACAGCTCTCTCACCAGGGCATTTTTCTTATACCTAGGCTAAACCTAACCTTTTGCAATGACTTCCCTCGTTCTGCCTTCTGGAGCCAAGAAGAACAAGTCAAATAATCCCTCGTCTATTTGAGAGCCCTTCAGATCCCTGAAACCAGCTATTATGGTCCCCTCTATCTTCTCTGATCCAGGCTCAACTCCTACAGTTCTTTTGTCCTGCACTTTTAGAGCATCATAGTCACTTCCTTTACGCTTTCTACAGTTGATCAGCTCCCTTCATAAAGACACACTCACTGGAGGCAGATGCTTGCCCACTGTGTCCTCAAGAACCAGCCAACAGGAAAAGCCTTCATATCCCAGTGGATGAGCCATCAAAACACATGTCAACCATGGTTTGGTTCAGAACTGTATCCCTAGGGTAGTTTCAAAGCAAACTTTGTTCAAACACTTTTATTTGGACCTAAGTAGAATCCTTTTTCTCCCTTACTAGTTTAGACTGGCCTGAGGGGTCAGAAATGACTGTTCTACCCACTTCTTCCTAGAATTTAGATTAAATCCTGGAAGATCTTGAGATTCTTATTTGAGTTGCATGTTTGTAGAGAAGCCTATACTTCTCACTTTTAACACCAGAATATTCTACCAGTCCCTTAACTATCTGATGAATAAAATAAACCCCAACACTTACAGATTTTGATTCCATCTCTGGCTGAACTAGATTTCTTCAAATAGCCCTGACAAGATATAACTGGATTTTTTTGGTATTTCTGGAGCCTATTGAAACCTCTGAGATCCCTAAGTTTTACTTGGCCCACATTTCCTCTACTCTGCACGGATTGGGCTTGGTGTCTCTTCCTGATGTTTTAGGGGTAGCTCCTTCTACATCATTCCTGTACTCCAGTTTCATTCAAGAAGATATGACAGCACAGGGCAGGCTCCTTACTTGTAATACCGAAGTTGAACAAAATTCAGCTCAAAAACATGTCATTTGTAAGGACCATCAGAGAGCTACATCCATGAATTTGCTCTTGGATGAAGATGATAGTGGTCCTAATGAGGAGGTATAAGCCAGGGAAAGCTGGGTATGTGGTCAAGAAGGAGCTCTCCAAATGTTTCCTTCCTCTTATGCTATGGCCTCAATTCCATGGCACCCAAGGTCCCCCCAACTGTCCTAGATGTAGCTATCTATTGTTACCCTGCTCTCCTCATTCCTCTCCCCAAAGAGTTTTGTTTTAGGCCTTTGAGCCTCCCTGCTCTGAGTTAAAATGCATCACTATAAAAGACACAGTGCTTTATGTCTGTCGTCTTTTGTAAAACTCCCCCTACATGTCACAGATGCTATTTGGGATGGAGACATAAGTAAAGGATATTTATGGTGTGCTTTTTCTCTTTAATTAAAAGCAAAAGTTATTTAACTGTAAATGATCAGTATAAATGATAATCCAAGTCAGGTTTTAGAGTTTGGAAAGGCCTTAGATTCCTCCTCTTACTTGATAATAAGTGAAAAGCCAGTTATAAACTTGAGTAGAGGATCTCTTAATTTGTCTGGACTCTAAGTGCCTTGTTTGGAGTAGTATGATTCAGTACGGTTTTAATCCTCATCTTTTAAAGATATTTTCTGTGTGTTTGTGTGAATATGTGTATGCACTCATGATTAGGAGGAGGATTGCTTCAAGAACTTATGTAGATGGATTTTATAGAGATTTCTTTCATTTTCCATTGGTGGGGAAGTACACAATGTACTTCCAAAAAACTGTTGTCATAAATTTAGACCATCCCACCACCAAAACCTGTAATGCTTTAAGACAGTTTTGTGAGTGGCTTTGCCCCCCAAACTTTCACTGTCTTGTGGCCAACTTTCCGTGGATGAGTTTTCTGAACTTCACTAGCGAGAGCCAACATAAAGTGTGATGGTCATGAATTCTGGAGTAATCAGTGTGGAGGTTCAGGTCTCGGGTCAGGTGGGAAGAGTGATAGTCCTGGTAGAGAAGAGCAGATTTCTGGTTAAAGGTAGATGACCTGGGTGGGAAAAGCTATGAAACTGAAGCATAGTCTGGTGTCCAGGCCCAGCAATAGATAAAGGGGCTAATGGGGACACACCTGATCTGCTGGGTTGGGCCCAAGATTGAGAACTCTGAAAATGAATGGATTAACTTTCTCATGAACTGAGGTCCTGGATCCTAGAAGACGTAGTGGGGGAGTTCAGGCCTTAGCTTCATTATGGAATATGCTTAATCAGGGAGAAGCGGGGAGCAGATCAGGTAGATGATGAGATAGCCTGGAACAGATGTGAAACTGAAGCACCAAGTCACCTAGCTTTACTGTGCCTCAGTTATCCAGACATAAAATAGAAAACATGCGGGAAAGTTAGTAATATTATTTACTACAGATCAGAATTTCATGTAAGGCAACTCTTTCTTGGACTTGATACAAGGAAATTTAGTCACTAAAGTACCAAAAGCACATCATGATTTGGCAGTTCTAAAGCAATCTCATGGAACAGACCCCCCAGATAGTGCTATAGTGAGACTCCAGTGAACTATCAGATTGCCTCCCAGAGGCAATAGAATTATTGACTGTTGTATAATTAAAGCAAAGGTTTTGTAAATAGGACTTTTATTTTAAATAAATAACAAGGAATAATACTATGAGTCTTTTCCTTTGGGTTAGACTTCAGACTTAAACAACATGAAGGGAACAAAATTTTATGCAGTAAATTTAGGTTATAGTAGAAAATTTAGATTATAGTAGAAAAATATTGAGGTGAATGCAAGAACCGAATCTTTACATCAAAGTACGGGACATCCCACATTTCATTCTCTCTGGGTTAAAGTCAAGTCCCCAAATCCTTTTCTATCCTTAGAGCATCATAGGAAAAGTCCATTGTCCATGCCATTGGCTACTGAAGACAGTATGGGCGGTGGTGCTTCGGAGTGGAGGTGGGGCCAAAGGAGTGATTTGAAGAAGCTTCTGTCCCCTTTAAACCAATGGAAACATCTGTTCTTTTGCACCGAGGAAAGAATCAAGGAGAATGAGATCTTGCAGAGAATGCATTCCAGATGACAGATGGGAAGATGTGTAGGGCTTACCCCAGTTTGCAATATAAAACATATACAAATCTGACATGTCTTATAAAAATCACTAATTTGCACTCCTTCCTTTTTGTTCTTTTATCTGTTATCTTATGATTAAATTCGTTGCTTAAAGGGGTGGGGTCGCTAATGGTGTTGAAGAGAGGGGGACTCACTATCACTTTTGGACCATTGTTTCTGCTTCCTTTTGGATGATGTCATTTCTCTTATCCATGTCATGTTTATTTACTGTCTGAATCCACATCCATCTATGTGCCCTTGGATCTGAAGTACGGTTTATATATTTTTGTGTTGTTAATATTTTTTAATTGGTGTTTTTAAAGTAGATGTACTTTGTGTTTTTGGCAGGCCAACAAAGTTAAGCATGGAAAGGGCAGCTTTTTTAAAAGTAACCATATAAGGTGAAAATTCCCTTTGTGTATGTGTATGTGTGTGCGTATGTGTGTAAATGTCAGGTTTTATCAGCCATGATATTCATTAATATTTATTGTAACACTTTACAATGCAGACCCTTGATTCCCTCAGGAATATGAATAATCCAGATGACGTAACTTTGGAAAATGTAATAAATCTATAGTTGAAACCACTTTTAGTGGGAAGTTTCTTGAAGGTTGTAAAGCTAAATTGCCCCACCAGGATGAAGGAAGCAGTGCCTGGAGCTCTAGGTAACCATCCTGGACCTCATGTGCCCCATTTTTTTGTCGGAACATCATGATTTGGATTTTATCTGGGATTTTGCTTTGTTGTAGATGTTTTGTGGTCTCCTCCACCCTAATTTTCACTCCATATACAGGCCCTTAGTGCTATTGAACACACAGACGGTTATTTACTTTTTCCTTTATTTGTGATTGTTTTTATGTGTTATGCCATGGTATCCTGAAGTCATCAGATGTGGGCTTTAAAAATAGATGTTTCACGTGCTGAAATCACATAAAATAGTATCAGTGACCCTAGGCTTGGACTCACCTCCACTACTAGTGGGACCTAGAACCTTGGTTAAATGACTTGGCGAGACCTTAGTTTCCTCATTTACAAAATGACCGATTCAGACTAGATGATCTTTAAGTGCTAATGTTCTCAGGTTCTGTGAGTTGCAAGAAACTCTAGAGGTTACCTGGTCCAGTGGTCCACCCAGTGCAACCATATCTTCTATAAACATCCCTGACAGGTGACCACCGAGCTTTTGCTTGAACAGGACTAGCTCACCATGGTAGAGGACTCATTATTAGGCGACCGCATGTCATTTTGAGAGAACTGTGATCATTTAAGAAGTTTCCTTATATTGTTTTGAAGCTAGCTTCCCTCGTCATCCTGAGTCTTCCAGTGGTTCACAGATTAAGTCTAATCATCGTCACTCTTCCAGATGACATTTCCTTTCCACATTTTTCCCATTGTTTTCTTTTCTGTGTTCAGTATCCAGAATTCCTTCTACTCGCCTCCTATGGCATAGTTTCCAGAACTTTCACCATCCTGGTTGTCCCAGCTCTTGCGCTTCAGTTTGTCAATGCCCATACGAACATGTTGCCATTCATAGCAGATGTCATTTAATCAATGTCAAATATACTGGGACTATTACACACTTTGCTCCAATTTTTAGCTGATGAAGCACAGTTGGTTCATTGAGCTTCCGGTCCTCAAAAGCCACCAGACTTGTTTTTTAAGGCCTGCTTTTAAGCCAGGTCATTTGAGTCTCATATGTGTACAGTTGATATTTTAGCTAAAGTTAGACATGATATTTATCTCTATCAGAACTTCTTCTTGGTAGCTAGATCCTTCTATCATGTTAAGAACTTTTACAAACCTATTTCTGCTCGTGTGAATCGTCAACCCTAGCTTTATGTCCACAAAAGAGCGGACACGTCGTCTTTGTGGTTGTTTGGTCCCTTTTGGTTGTGTCCAACTCTGTGATACTATTTAGGATTTTCTTGGCAGAGATACTGAAATGTCTGCCATTCTGCTCATTTTATCGATGAGGAAACTGAGGCAAACAGGGTCAAGGGATTGACCAGAGCCCCATAGCTAGTAAGTGTCTGAGGCCAGATTTGAACTCAGAAAGGTGAGTCTCCCTGTCTCCAGACCCAGCACTACATCCCTTGCTCTATCTAGCCACCATGCGTACTTTAGCGACCCCCATTTCTATTTTGAGTTTGATATCAGGGCTTCAGATGAGACTGCCTCTTCTAAGCAAGATGGGGATATGCTATGCAGTGGTTAGTCCTAACCAAGTCAAGAATGATGTTTTCCTCCCCTCTTTATTTGTCCTTCCATTTTTCCTGGTTTCCTTCCTCCTTATCATCCTCAGTGGTTTGATGTTTTGGTTTTCAACTTATGGCTAAAATCCTTTTGTATTACTTGTGATTTTCCCCCAGTTATATAAAATTTTAAGGTTTGGAAATAGATATCACTCAGTTTAGCAGGTTTTTACTTCCCCATCAAGGATTGCTATTGTACAGGGCCCCATCAAAATAGTTTGGAAACTTAGTCAGAACTGTTCTAATAAATGTAATGTGTTGGATTTGAAAAACTATTCAGAGAGCAGAGTCTTTGTGAAGTTATATGGGCCACCTGTACAAGACGTAACTCTGAGGAGAATGAACTCAATGGACCGTGCTGTACTTGGAAGAAATAGCTTTTTTTCTCCCTTTTCCTTTTTCTTTTTTTTCTTCCTTCCTTTTTTTTTTCTTTGCTCTAACTGAATTAAATTAGGCTGGCAGTGCTCTGAGCAGCCTTTATTGAGAGCCCTGGATGGGAGATAAATGGAGCCTGCCTGTCTGAGCTGCTGTGGCACCCATCTGCAGTGCAGGTGGTGTTGCCTGAGAGTCTGAGACTCCATGCCTGGTCCTGGTCCGTTCCTTTTATGACTGGGATGGAGGTGAGAATTGTTTTAGGTCCTTAGGGAAAAAACAAAGCTCCCATCTCTTTCTCAATCATGAAGAAAGAGTTTTAGAAAGACTTGGATGGAAACTAGCAGTGGATACAAGGACAGGACTCTTGGCTCTTGAAATTGCCTCTGAATTTGAGCAAGTCAGCTGCCCTCTTTGCTTCGACTTCTCCTCCTGTAAAATAATACTCCCTCTGGCATTAATACTTACCTCATAAGGTTATCTAGAGGATAATGGTAGTAATAAGGCCTTGTATGTTTACGTCATTCCCTTCTCAGTAGAACTCACAGTACTTTATAAACACTGAGCCTGAACCTGCTCGTAGGAAGACCGCTCAGGTGCATTTTACCGAACTGAGAAAGATTGATTTGGCAAACCAATCCAGTGTCCTGAACGTTTGCTTTCACTTTATTGCCATAGCATCTTTCCTTGCTGCTGGGTACCAAAGAAACACTGATTTGAGCTGAGAGGCATGCTAGAAATGGAGGAATATGGCCATTCTGTATATTTGGACTGAGAGATTGCTGTGCGTGGGCAGGACAGTTCACAGTGAGGGTTGGAACTTAAGTATCTGTAGAAACTCCTTATTCCTGGGCAAAGGCTCAGGGGAGGTAATGTAGGGAAAACATTTTTGCAAACTGTAAAGTGCTGTGTGAATCTTACTCTTCCATAGGCTGCAGGACATTTGGGAAACTCCCAAGTGAACAATCCAGGGTTACATCATTTGGAGACTGATATTTCCTACTGGAGTTTGCTGTGTAAAGAATTTGGGGATATTCTGAGCATGTGTTGTATGGAGAAAGGGAAGAATTGACACAGAATTTAGCTCTATTTGGCCTGCCCCATAGTACCTTTCTTAGTTGGTGATGACAGTTGAAGGGACAGACAATAGTTTTTTGGGGTTTTTTCCTGGGGCTATGCGTAGGTATTTCCAATACAAAGACACCAAGAGAATCATCGGCTTTTTCCCAGATCATATGTTGAATTACTGGCAGATTCCAGGAAAATAACAGTCTCTTGGTTCTGACTCACATTGTGGTATAATTGGGGTGCCTTCCTAGAAGCTAAAGCCTCTTATATGTTAACCCTATTCCACCTTCACCCCGCCCTCCAAAACCATAAATCTCTACGTCAGACTCCAAAGCCAAATACTCCCACTTTACGGAAGCTTCCTGGAGGTTTTCACTGGTTGGACAGTTAGGCGGCACTATGGGTAGAGTGCCTGGCCTGGAGTCAGGGAGACCTGAGTTCAGATCTTGCCTCAGACTCTAACTAGCTGTGTGATCCAGGACAAGTCACTTGACCTTGTTTGCCCCTGTTTCCTCTTCTGTAAAATGAACTAGAGAAGGAGTTGGCAAACTACTCTAGTATCTATGCCAAGAAAACCCCAAATGGGGTCACAGAGTTGGACATGGCTAAAACACGACTGCACAACAGCAAAGATGCAGGGAAAGAATCATGGCAGTGGTGCCACCTTCCTTGTGTCTCTGCAGGTGAAATCCCTCCATCCTTGAATGGTCTGAACCACCCCTTCTTCCTCCCAACTGAAAAGTTTCAGGTAAGAGTGGCAAACTTCTCATCACTTAAAAAGAAAGGCTAACCCTAAGCCAAATCATTATAAGATAGATGATGCTACAATGGAAAAACTTCTGGACTTCGAGTCAAATGTGATGGATTCATATTCCATTTCTGCCACTGTAGAAGGGAAAACTGACCTTGTTCACGAATTTGAAAAGACATTTCACTTTGATGTAAACATATGTGAACACAGTGTGGCACATTCAGCCTGACCGTTGGTAGAGGCATTAGAAAGCTGTTAGGTTCCAGGGATTTGCATGTGGAAAATGAATGTTGCAGAGAGATTACCAGATTATAAATTCATCAAGGGACTCTGATGATATCATAAAACGTGAGGGACTGGTGTCATAAGGCAGCATCGGAAACCTCCCTCCTGGTCTGATTTAGACCTGGGTAACCTATTCCATACCTACCCGTTAGTTATTACAGTCATAACACAACAATGACAGTCTTTTTTTCTGTTTCTACTGCTGGGTGCAGCTGCACCCAGTCATTCTTTCCAGTGTAAATAATGGTTCATGTTTCCACAGGCTGTCGCGAGATCTTTCTGTGCTTATGAAATGAACCCATGTCACCACCCTCGTTTGGAAAGATTTAACATATGGATGAATCTAGAGAACAACATAGGAAGGCCAGATATTTTTTTCCCCTCTCCCTCGATACATCTTGTGCCATGTGAACATTTAGATTGGCTTGGGTGGTACTGATCTGTACTATAATGAATGTGGGGTAGAAAAATTATATCATTTACATTAACCTAATTTAAGCATTTCTAGTTGGCCTTTTTACTTTTACATTTTATGTAAAGAGTAAATGTCCTTTTCACATTTTACAAGCCAAGAATGATTTAGCCAGGCATCTCTTGTGACCCTAATGCCCTTTGTATTGAGAACTAGGGCTTTATAAAGCTTCAAGTTAGAGAGAAGAGGCAAATGTCACTAATCGTTTCCTTGTTCCGTTCCCAAAGTAAGATAAAGAATTGTGGGAGTTTATTAGAAAGTTAATGAATAATAATAGACCATTTATCACTTTAATATATACAAAGCACATGAAAGTCCAATAAAAAATAGTAAAAATTAGTAATCTCCATGCAAAGATTACCCAGAGGAAGTGGACTACAGAGATTCAAAGGAAAATGAAACTGATAGCAATGGTTCAGGTAGATTGGGTATGGATGGAGTCAGTCCTGCCTCTCACATTTATTATTGCCTGTGTGACCTTCAGAAAGTTACATTTATGGCCTTTGGATCCATTCTCCTCATCTGTAAAATGTGGCAGTTGTACTAGATTCTGATCCTACATCTGAGCAGCCAGAGGAGACAAAGGGCATAAGCATCTACTTCCCAGGGTGGTTGGGAGCATCAGTCGGGATAATATTTATAAAGCACACGTGCTGGTCACGAGTAAGTAGTTAATAGAACTTTGTTGCCTCCACTGCCACCCCTTCCATTTCATCCTCACAATAATCCTGTATTAGCAGGTTTCATTCCCATTTTAGAAGTGAAAACACTACAGCTGAGAGGTTAGTTTTCCATGATCACAAATGGTAGAGATAAAGATTTGAATTCCAGTCACTTGATTCTCCATCCAGTGATGTTTCTGCTGGATCACCTAGCCTCTCATGTGCAGAATCAGTTAGCATCAAGCCATTCAGTGTTGTCAAATTAAAAACATCTCTTACTGTGAGGCTGACTCAGGAACTGAAGCTGTGTTTCTGGCGCAGTAGTTCTCAAACGTTTACCAGCCTTGGGACACTTCAGAAGGGTGAAAGCCGTCTCAGCCCACCACTCCACCAGCTCCCAGTTGTAACTTTAAAAAAAAGTACAAGAGAAGAGTAGAGCTGAAATATGGCTCATGGAATCATTGGCAAAGAACTCCAAGAGAGCTAATTCACCACTGAGGTGATATCTAGTTTTTATTAAATGTCCTAAGCAAATGATCGATCCATGTTAAAAACAAATATATATTGTCTAGTATGCTATGAATCCGACTCCTGGGATTATGCTTTGAGAACTATCGTTTTCTTGTTCTGCTAGATAAAGTGTTCGACTGGCATAGAGGGCAGCACTCATGTCTTCTCTATTCTTCCATTTTTCAACTTGTAGAATAATGGAAATTTTCCTTTTGAAATTCAGTATGAGGTTTAATGAGTTAAATGTGAATCTCACATTCTTGAGAATCTCAAAGGAAACACCGAAACAGTCACTACAGTCATCACTGCAAGCAGCAAGCCTGCCCTTGTCTTCTAAACCAGCTTAAGACATGGCCCCACTCTCTCCCCATCCCTCTCAGTCAGGGCTTCCCCTCTGCAGTTCGAAGTTACAGAAGCTGTAATTATTTTGTAAAAGATTATTAAATTAGAGAGCTGATCCAGTGACTTTCCAGTGAGACATTTTGATGGTCATAAAGGTTTATTTTTAAATTTCTAATAAGGAAAAAATATAAAAATTTTATGGCTGTTGGATATGCAAGCAATCATTCTAAATAAGATGACTGAGAATTTTACTATTGACCTCTTTCCCCCTTCATTAAGTGGCAGTTTCAAAAAAAAGTCACGACATGGAGCCCAGGATGGGTTTTAAGTATTTTATTTCTTCAGAGTGCCTGGTGGGTTTATTTTTGCAAAACTTTGTAGAGTTAAAAGCCCAGAGATCCACACAACTTCTGAGTCCCCTCCAGCTGTTGTCACATATTGCCTCTCCAGTTCCAGATGACTTCATTCTTACATTAGCTTAATAGTAATATGTTTTAGACCTTAGGGAGAAAAAAGAATCAAAAAGGGTACTTTCCTAGAAAAGCATACTTTTCATAGAAACCCTGAAAATATTGCATCTCAGAGTTGTTTTTTTTTTTAAATAAGATTTGTATTAATTGGGATTTGCGGGCCAAAAAATTAAATGTACCAAAATGTAAATAGAAATATTGTATCCTCTCAAAACATCTGTTACTTATTTTGACAAATGAGTCATAAATTGATTCCACTTTCTGTGCATTTAAATAAAGGGTTACTCATTCATAATTTGATTCTGTAAAATTAGCTATTTCATTAAACAGAAGATAGGAAGATGTTGAATGAAGTGTTTCTCTTTCTTTATAAAAGTGTATTCATTCTCTGTATTTGTTGAATAGATCAATAAAGCCCATGGTACCACACTTTGTTTCCACCCTAGAGTTAAAGTCTTTTTTTTTCTAAGCAACTCAAGAATGTGTCCCATAAGAATAATGAGAAACTATAGTTTTTTTCCATTTCCTCTGTTGGGTCACCCATAGAAATCCTTTTCTCCCTCTTGTCTCCCTCTGGCTCTAAGGCTTCTGTGACTCTTCACCATGTGGGACACATTGGACAATCTCATACCATGTTAGACAGAGTTCTGCGAGATGACATCTTAGCTGCTTTCTCAAATAGAGATTCTGCACTATGCTTCCAAGTGTGGAACATGTCAAGTTGATTCAAGAAAGGATTGTTGCTGCTGTGTTGTTTAAGTTTTGTCTGACCCTGTGACCCCATTTGAGATTTTCTTGGCAGAGATACTGGAGTGTTTGGTCATTTCTATCTCCAGCTCATTTATTAGATGAGGAAACTGAGGCAAACAAGGTTAAGTGACTTGCCCAGGGTCACACAGTTAATACATGCCTGAGGTCAGATTTGAATTCAGGAAGAGGAGTCTTCAGGCGTGATGCTCTCTGTTCATTGCAGCATCTGCATGCTGGTGGTTTAACAGTAAAGTAAGAATTCTGACTGAGGCTCCAGAAAATAGCAGGGCCCTGGGTGGTATTAGGGGGAAGTGGAACATCCCTTGGAGGGAAGGAATGAAAAGATCTCACTGTTAACCCAGACCTTGTGAGCTGAGGACTATGTACTCTGATCAATAAAGAAAAGTGACTCAACATTATTAGTTGCCCGTACTTTCTCTTGCATTTCAAAAAACCTTCCCTTCCTGTCATGCCCATGGAAGTCAACAGTGCCATCTTCATACTCTTGTATCTTCATACTTTTAATCCACTGGATGACTTTCTTCCTCGGCCAATGATGACTCTCCCATCTGTCAGAGTATTGATTAGTGGAACTGTAGAAACATGCTTGTAAGCCCTCGCCTGTACTCCCCCACATAGATAACATGGTACCTCTTCCTTCTCTTACGCTGTAGTTAATTGGCTAATGGGACTTAGCACCGTGCTTGACACATAGTAGGGGCTTAATAAATGATTTTTGATGGGTTGGTGCTGTGACATTTACAAAAGAGAGGCGTCATCTCCATCCCTCAATGAATGCAATCTTAGTTGTTTTTTTAAAAAGCTAAAGATAAGACTCTTTGCTTCCTTATTTCTTAGCACCTTAGAGTCTGTAGCATAGTTATTGAAAAAAGGATAAAAACCAAACAGAACCCCTTGAAAATATATTTCTCTCCTGTTGTACTGTTATATATACATGTGCATATGTACATACAAATTATCTCTTGTGATTTGAGCCCATCAGTAAGTATTTATTAAGCGTATCCTATGTGCCAGGCACCTTGTTAAACTGAGAATGCAGAAAGAGGTAAAAGACAGTCCTCTGCCTTCAAAACACTTACCATCTAATGGGGAAAAAATCATGCAAACAAATCGGTACAAAGCAAGCTAATGGAGGATAGATAGGAAATACTTATATTAGGGTCTATTTTAATAAACACTACCCAAATTTTAAATTGATTGGAATGGATCCTTCTTAGTCTGAAGGAGTTTATCTCTATGACCTGAAGGCAGGTGTGTGCTGAAGCCAGCTCACACCGCCGATTGTTCAGTTCTCAGTATTGGCATTTATATCTCAGAAATCAGCGAATGCTACAAATTGTGACTTGATTTAGTGTTTCCTCGATTGTCTAGACTGAGAAAAAGATGGCGACAATTCAGATGAATCTTAAAAGTGTATCATGAGTACTTCTTTTTCCCAGAGAGCCTATTATTAAACATTTGCCTGCAGACCACTTCGTATAGGTAGTAGAGAATATCTGTCTTCTCGTTTTTTAATCTCCCATACACATGCTCCAAAAAAAAAAAAAAAAGAAAGAAAGAAAAATTCAGAAGGAGGATACATGATGAAATGACTACCCAGGAAATGGACCTACCATGCAATGGGCTGCCATTGTAACTCCCATGAAAACTGAAAGAAGACAGTAACAAAAATCAGCAACTTAGTTTCCAGGAATTACCAAAAACGTTTTATTTTACTTAATGAAAGACAATTGACTGTTTTACAGTTTTCCTGATTTGCCCGTTTTGTCTCCAGCTGAGCAGGGAGTTCCTGACTATTCGCCACATGACTTTGGCTTCCTCATAAACTAAACAACTGAGGCACCCACAGCCAATTGAACGTGGCATTTATTTTGCCTGTTCCTGCGTCCTTTGCCATTTTACTAATGAGCTGGAAAATGGCCAATATCCAGGCAGCTGGAAGTAGAAGCAGCCCAGGTGTAAGAAGGTAAAAGCATTCTCTTACTGGGTTAAAAGCACTTTTTTTTTTCCTCAGTAATTCACTACAGAGAAACGAAAATCAGTTTTATATCATCCTTTGCAAACTGGGAATGTGATTTATGTCATTATTTATGTCATTTAAGTCATTTTAAAAGGATTTTCCTTCCTTCTTTCCTCCCTCCCTCTCTCCTTTCTTTCTCTCTCTTTCTTTCTTTCTTTCTTTCTTTCTTTCTTTCTTTCTTTCTTTCTTTCTTTCTTTCTTTCTTTCTTTCTTTCTCTTCCTTCCTTCCTTCTTTTCTTTCTTTCTTTCTTTCTCACCTGGGAAGGTTTGCTTGGGATTTTTACCTGTACGGTACTAAAGCTGGCAATACATATTTACCAAATTTGAACTCCAGAGTGTGTGTGTGAGTGTGTGAAGGCCGAAGTTAAAAGAATTGTCATTTATGATTCCAGAGAAATTCATCTTCTAGAAAAGCAGTAAAACTAATTAATGCATGTAGCTAGAACAAGAGGCTGAGATAAAGGTGGTAGATATTAGATTCCTACACAAAATGTTTTCTTTCCTATGTTTCGTGGTTGAAGACTGCCTGGGCAGCTAGTTTGAAAATACCGGTGACGAACATCTGTAATCCCGGCTGTCCCAGAGGTTGGGGCTGCCAGATCTCTTGAGCTACAATGAACTGAGACCTAGGGGCATCCACTCAAGTGGGAATAGAGACCACTGAACTGTACTGTAGGCCTCATGTTCACCAGTTTATTGTATTTTTATTTCTTTTGCTAAATATTTGCCATTTAAATTTTATTTTGGTTCAGGATGCACTTGGCCATGTTGTGAGTCATGTATTCGACACTTCTGGGCTAAGCCAATAGGATGTGCTTGATAAGCTGCCTAGAAGGGGAGCTAGGACTGGGTAGCCCAAGGAGGGGAAGGAAGGAGGAAAGAAGGAGGGAGGGAAGGAAGGAGAGAGGGAGGGAGTGAAGAAAGAGATAGAAAGGAAGGATGAAGAAAGACACACGCATGTCACAGGGTCAAAATGGGCATCAGCCAAAAGGATATCAGTAATTCAGCACAAATCAATCGCCACTGATAGGAAAAACAATTCCAAATATATGTCCGGTTCCTAGTGATTCAACAGCTCTTGACTGCCAAGAAGACAATAAAGAATTTCCCTTTTTTAATGGGTTGGGTGTTTGTTGGATGTTGGTACCACCAGTGGTACCATTTCTCCTTGATCATAGAAATTAAGACTCGAAAAAGACCTAAAAGAAAATTGTCATTGTCAAAGGATGGAGGAAGGTGTGTCTTCTCATATTTCTCTTTTAGGATCAGGCTTGTACTTTGTAATTTAGTAACATATATTTTACATTGTGTGGTGATGATTGTTTTTTTTCTGTTTACATTGTTGGAGACGATTTTATATAAATTTATTTCTTGCCTCTGTTCTTACTTCATTTTATGATAGCACATGTAAACATTTCCATGCTTCTCTGTAGTCATCATTTACATCATTTCTTCTGCACAATAATATTCCATTACTCCCATTTACCACAATTTGTTGTGCTTCTTTCTACATGATTGGCATCTACTTTGTTCCAATATTTTGGTGCATATGGCGCCTTTCTATCAGTAATAGACTGTCCAGCTCACAGGGTGTAGACACTTTCACTTTTTTATTAGCCCTATGCCTTCATTCTGGAAGACTTAGTTCCAAAAATTAGAAGTTACTAACAAAGTTTATTAAAATAGAAAGATTCTAAAAAACAGATTTTTCATATAAACTTTTCAATAGAGGAATTTCGTAGTAGTTTTCCAGAAGTACAGTAATATTGGTGTAGTCATGTTGATAATTGAGTCAATGGAGCCATATTTCTACAGGCTTAGCCAGTATTTTCTTACCTTGAACCTTAGCAAAAATCTCCTTAATATGATAACGTTACTAAAAGAGTACAGTGATATGGCAAGTAAATAATGTTTGATTGATTTTATATGAAGTCATAAATTCCTTAGTGTTTATTAAATTAGTCATTTAACTAAGACTGCAAATATCCTTCATGCTTAGTGGCCAGACAGTAAGCACGCCTCTTATTCTAATACAGGTTTCTGAGCTCATGTTTTTGAGAGAGGAGCTGGCAGATGGAAGTTTGATGGCAAAGAATTGGGCTAAAGAATGTAAGAAACGAAAATATCCTTTGGTATTTGAATGTAGTATATTGTCTCAGCAATCAGTTTAGTTCAGCTTGATAAACAGCCATTTATCCAAAGACAAAAATAAAACTGTTCCTGCCTTTGAGAAGTTAACATTTTTTTCCCAGACCAATAACATCTATGCAGCATAAGGCAAAAGGGAAAGGAATAAGCGTAGATCAAGTGCCTGCTGTATACCAGGAACCGTGCCAGTTGTTCAGTCATGTCTGACTCTTCATGACTCCATTTGGAGTTTTCATGGCAAAGATGCTGGAATGGTTAGCTGTTTCCTTCTCTAGCTCATTTTACAGATGAAGGAATGAATGAATGAGTGAATCACTCAAACAGGGTTCAGTAACTTGCCCAAGGTCACACAGCTAGGAAGTGTCTGAAGCTAGTTTGAACTCAGAAGGTTGAGTCTTCCTGACTCCAGGGTCAGCGATCTATGCACTCCACCACCTAGATATCTAGGTGTGGGTAGGGAGTCAAAGAGTCAAAGGGAGGAAAGAGGTTGGGCAAACTCATCCAGGAAAAACTGTGGAAGAGCTTTGGACAGAAGATCAGGTAAAAGCTTCATGGGAAGAGGAGCTGTAGATGAGCCATGCTTTAAAGGAAGGTAAAGGTTATGAAAGTAACATCACACATAGTATTTAGTACATAGCCTGTCTTTGTTCATCCTTCATTGTTGAAGAAGACCATGGCATCCGAGAAATGACGACATGACTTGCACTTGACTTTGTTTTGAGTGAGGGAGGGCTGTGCAGGTCACCAGCCTCACTTCTCCTCCAGAGCCATCTGAATCCAGTGATCATCAGGATGACTGGAGAAGGCCCAGGATGCAATGGGACACCTTGGTCTATTCAGGTACTCAACTTAGAGTGAGGCAACACCCATTGAATGAATAGACCTCTATAAGAAGTAATCAGGGATGCTTGTCATGGTTTTAGGTAGATACTCTTTATTATAAGGAAGGCTCCATTTATTCCTATGCCCTCCAGAGTTCTCTATAGGAATGGGTGTTATATTTTGTCAGAAGCTTTTTCTGCATCAATTGAGGCAATCATATGGTTTCCGTTACTTTTGTTATTGATACGATTAATAATGCCGATAGTTTTCCTAATATTGAACCAGCCCTGCATCACTGGTATAAAGCCTACTTCATCAAAATGTATTATTCTCTAGATAAATTGCTCTGTAATCTTTTTGCCAATATCTTATTTAAAATTTTTGTATCTATGTTCGTTAGGGAAATTGGTTTGTAATTTTCTTTCTCTATTTTGGCTCTTCCAAGTTTAGGCATCAGCACCATATTTGTATCATAAAAAAAATTTGGTAGGACAGTTGCTTCACCAATTTTCTCAAGTAGTCTATATAGTGTTGGCATTAATTGTTCTTTAAATGTTTGATAGAATTCACTTGTAAATCCATCTGGTCCTGGAGACTTTTTACCTAGAGAGTTCATGGATGGATTGTTCAATTTCTTTTTCTGGGATGAGGTTATTTAAGTATTTGACTTTCTCTTCTGTTAATCTGGGCAGTTTATATTTTTGTAAATATGCATCCACTTCACTAAGATTGTAAAATGTATGGGCATACAGTTGGGCAAAGTAATTTCTAATTACTCTTTTAATTTCCTCCTCATTGGAGGTGAGTTCACCCTTTTCATTTTTGATACTGATAATTTGGCTTTCTTCTTTCTTTTTTTAATTAAATTAACCAAAGATTTAGCAATTTTATTGTTTTTTTCATAAAACCAGCTCTTGATTTTATTTAATACTTCATTAGTTTTCTTAATTTCAGTTTTATTAATCTCTCCTTTGGTTTTCAGTATCTCTTATTCGGTGTTTAATTGGGGATTTTCAGTTTGTTCTTTTTCTAGCTTTTTCAGTTGCATGCCCAAGTCATTGATCTCCTCTTTCTCTATTTTATTCATGCCAGCATTCAGAGATATAAAACTTCCCTTAAGAACTGCTTTTGCTGCATCTCATGAGTTTTGGTAGGCTCTCATTATTGTCATTATCTTGAATGAAACTAGTAAATACTTAATAAATACTGGTTGATTGATAGATCAAATTAGGAGGGAGTGTATTCTAGACATGGGGGGTGGATTTTGCAGAAGTATAGAGACAGGGAAAAAATTTAGGGAATATCCAGTTCCCTGACTGCCTGAAGAATACATTCAGAGAGATATGGGAAATAAGCCTGGGAAAATAGCATGGAGCCAGCTTTTTACAGGGTCTTAAGCACCAAGCTAAGAAAGAGGGTATTTGATCCCAAAGGAAATAAGGAGCTTCTGAAATTTTTGGCAGAAGGGCACGACCCAGTCTCTCAGAAAATTATTTTTGCAGTTGTGTCAAAGATTGATTGGAGACACAAGGATTGGGAGATTATTTAGGTGTCTGATGCCATAGGTGAGATGGGAGGTGATTAGGACCTGAATTAGGAGGGGTGGCTGTGTTAGTGAAAGGAAGATGGTATAGGAGCAGAAGTGTGTGTGTGTGTGTGTGTGTGTGTGTGTGTGTACATATGTATACACACAGATACACACATTTGTGCACATATATATTATAATTTTTATTTTAAAGAAAGTAGAAATGGTTAGAACTTGACAGCTATTTGGATATGAGAAAAAGGGAGATAAAGGAAATAAAGTTTACTCCAATGTTATGAACCTGGATGCCTGAAAAAAATGACAGTGTTTCGACTGAAGGAGAGAAATTTTGAGAAGGAATCATGTTTTATGATCCTGTTACAGGACCACATTGTTTTAGACACCCCCACACTTCCTTGAGTGTTCTTTACCAACTCATTGCCTGTGTTTATGCAGATATCATGTAACTTGCATGTTATATCTGTTGTCTTGGGCTGCTCGGTGGTACAGTGGATAGAGAACCAGAGTCAAGAAGATCTGAGTTCAAATATGACCTCAGACACTTCCTACCCATGTGACCCTGGGCAAGTTATTTAACCCTGCTTGCCTCAGTTTTCTCATCTGTAAAATAAGCTGGAGAAGGAAATGGCAAATCACTCCAGTATCTTTGCCAAGAAAACCCCAAATGGGGTCTTGAAGAGTTGAACTCGACTGAAATGACAACAACCTGTTGTCTATCTGAAAAAGGTTCTAATCCTATGAAGATATATGTGGTGTTGGTAAAACACCACAGGAAAGAGATTTAGTCATTTATATTTAATCACTGAGTTACTTTGTTTCTTCATCTCATGGCATTTCTTGATTACATAAGATCTTGGAGTGCCACACTTTCTTTCATACTTTCCACATACCCATTTAAATAGGAGAAATTCACATGATTCTGACCACTTTTAAATCACTAGAATGTTGAAACATGAAAGGACTAAACCACCACTGGTTCACTTAAGCCGTGTAGCAGAACGTCTTAGTACAATGCTCTTCCCTAATTCTTAAAAATTATGGTGCCTTCGACAGCTCTGATGACAGTAGAACAGTTTGGCCCCTATAAAATGCTCATTTATTCAACCGTAAAAAATAAATGCGCCCGTGTAATGTGGGCTTACAGCGAGAGGCAGCTGTGTGAAGCATGTTTTTGGTCTCTTACATCAAAGCAACGCAGACAGTACTCCACACAAAAAGTAGAAACTGAATGTCTTTGAAGTATAAATTTTTGGTTATGCTGCTGCCCCCACTCTACAGAATGAGTGCAGTCACTGCTCTTTGCCTCAGGAATAAGAATATAAAAATCATACACAAATATACAATGTCTTTCTTTTTGATAGCTCACAGTGCTTTCATTTCTATTATTTCACATGCTTCTAGATTTTTCCCTCCTCCTCTTATCCCAGAAAATTTTCACTGGAACTCTTTCCACAAAATTCTCATATCTCATGAATCCTCCTATTTCCTCATATCTCTATGAAATTCACTGAGATGATGAGATATATACATGTACACATACTCATAGACATAAATATATGTATATACCTCTTTTAGCATCCAAAATCATGGTCCTCAGCACTAAAATGAAATTTTAGAATGAAAATAAAGAGAGAGGAGGGTAGAAACCTTTTGATCAAATAAATACACAATGAGTTATAGCATGCTCCATAAAGTAGAAATGCCACGGGATTGAAATGTTAAAAAGATGAAGGAAGAGAACAGTGAACAGAAGTCTGGATGTAATCCTGTATGAAATGATGTAGATGATTTAATTACATATATGTTACTTATTTTTTAAAGTCACATAGCTGCTATAATTCAGTGTAGTGTAGTGAGTTTTTGTTAATGAAATAGAAAGCACGAAATGAACGTCACTCCAGTTCTCACTGAATGTTCAACAGCAAACTCGGAAAATTTCGAAAATTCTCCCACTGTGTGCTGACTTTTTGTTGCATTTCTGATAAAAACAATTGAACTATTTCTTTGGAATAAGTTCACAAACAACTAGATGAAAAAAGTTAAAGTAGAGTGTGATTCATTAGGAGCCAAAAAGTGCATACTTTGAGTATAATTTTACTGGTAGCAACTCATTTATTTTATAGGGAGTCTTGTCAAACTGGATTAAATATTTTATTTTGTCTTCTCCATCTGTAAGCAAGAGCCAAGATTTTTAGAAAAAACCCACATAATATATTTTTAGTATTAAACCATCTATTACTGATAGATAATGACAGAGTAGGAGCAGAAGGCACCAGTTAGTCTGCATTAGCTCATGTACCCTGGATAGCTCTTTGATGAACTCTGTAGATTTCTTCAGTTCTACCACTATGTTCTGACTTGGTTGCATTTCTGATGTGATAGCTTGTCCTCGTTTCCCAGTCTTTGCTGGGTCATTTTGTATGTTGCCAAGATATCATTGTTTTCTGAAATCATTTGCCATGGGAAAATATGAGGACCATATTCATTTAAATCATTTAAGCTATTAGGAGTCTACTGATGCTACATTGGCTTTTTCACCATCTTGCATAGCTTCAAATTTTGATAATAAGCATCCACATTATGGTCATTTATTTTGAGATACAAATAAGTAGGAGAGAGGACATGGTGTAAAAACAGGAATTCCCAGTCTTTTTTGCGTCATGAACCCTAAGGTACTCCTCAGAATAAAATTGCTTTAAAAAAATTGTAATTGAAAGAAATATTTAATTTCAATTAGAGGTTAGTAGAAAATAAAGTAAATTTTTTTTTCTCTATTCAGATTTACAGACACCCATGCCCCATCCCATCCCCATCTCCCCACATCCCCAGCTGAGGGGCAACACTACAGTGGATCAGGAAGGACTGGATTAAAATCCAGCCTCCAGCACTTACTAGCTGTGGGACCCTGGGCAAGTCACTTAATCCTGTTTGCCTCAGTTTCCTCATCTGTAAAATGAACTAGAGAAGGAATCTTTGCCAAGAGAACTCAACTGAAAAGTGACTGAATACCCACAGTACGTACTTAATTGGGGAAACCCGAGTTTGGGTCCCAATTCTGTCCTTAACTAGCTAGGAAAGTATGGGTGGCACAATTAGGATTCAAGAAATCCCAGGAATGTCAGTAGGCCAAAGCTAATTAGATGAATGGAATAGAGAAAAAAGTCCTGCTTCCAGATTTAAGGGCCTGACTACAAAATGCCAAAGACAGCGCCAGTGGCCAAAGAGGAGGGGTGTTCCAGGATTACAGACTCAGTATGAGCCATTAACCATTGTGGCTGCCAAAGGAGTTAATGCACCTAGCCCCACCATTACTGCTAGTCTATCTAGAATATTGTATTCAGCACTCCATTTTAAGTTATAAGTAAGTTGGAAGCCATCTAGAAGAGGAGAATCAGAATTGGGCCCTATGAGAAAGTGTTAAAAAACCAGGGATGTTTAAACTGAAAAGGAAAAGACTTTGTCTTCAGATATTTAAAGGTTTTCCATTGAGGAAAAGATTTCGAATAACGGGTGATAACTCTAACATGCAACACTAGAGCCATTGAGTGAAAATTCCATCTCCTCACCATTACAGTCCCTCGACATACATCATCTCCTACCGGTTACTACTAACCAGTAGCTTTGTAATTGGGTTCCAGCTTCTCTCTTCCACAATCCATTCTTCACACAGTTGCCAAATTAATATTCTTAAAGCATGGATCCGACCGTGTCAATTCTCTGCTCATAAAGCTTCAGTCATTCCCTTATACATCTAAGATAAAATAAAAATTCTTCTACTCAGCATTCACAGGCCTCCACAATGTAGCTCCAGCCTGTCCTCATCACTACAATTGCCAAGTTCTTAATTCTGAAAATTCCACTCTTCTGTTTTCTCAAGATGTCAATTAAAGCATTATCTCAATAATTCTCTTAATGTTTCTTTGCAAAATGGAGGTTAAACTCAGTTCTCTCTACACATAAATTCTCTAATTCCTTTTCTTTTGCTATCTCTAGGGTACTCATAGTTAAGACAGTTAAACTGCAAAGTTGTCTCTTAAAAGATCTAGTAAGAGTGTCTATAATCTCTCTAGGAGGGCCTGTTGAAGCTGGTGTCATAATTGGTCTATATGTGATTCCCCATTACCAGACATGCCATCTCTTGGCCTCTGTCCTTTTCTTAGTCTGTCCCTTATACTTGTAATGATTTCCCTTCTTCTGCCTGTTGAAATACTTGTCTCCTTTTTTGTGTGCATAGGGGCGCACCACCCATCAGTAGACTGGAAGCTCCTTGAGGGCAGAAACTGTTCTCATTTGTCTAGTATAGTGCCTGGCGTATAGTAGGTTCTTGAAAATTGCTTATTGAAGTTAAAAAGAGGGACAGGAAATTTCAGTTAACAATGAAGAAAAAAAATACTTGGAAAAATGAAATATCTTATGAGTTCCATGCCCCCTTTCAATGGAAGACATTCTTTAGAGGTATTCTTGTACTGGATTCCAGGAGACTAGAATCTGTTATCTCCAAAATCTCTTCCAGGTTCTTAGAATCTGCAATTCCATGAAAATGAATTGTTCGTCCAGATGAACTTAAAGCCCATTTCCATTTCCAAAATGGAATTACCTGTAATTGTATAGCCTTGTACAAATTGCTTAACTTCTCTGTGTACCTGTTTCCTCACCTTGAAAAAGGGATTATTATATGAAGACAGTAAGCTTAGGCATGTAGATAGTCTTTGTAAATTATGTAAATATAATATTATATAAATATAAGGTAATGGCCTTATTAGTCATTTAGCCTCCCTGGGCTTCTCTTTTCTCACCTTTTCAGTAGAGAAAATTGAGTCTCTACTTATCTCTGCTTCTCAAAGAGCTAAGAGTAAATGAGACATTTATAAATTACTTTCACAAAACTATCATCTTATTATTAGCTTGTGGTATTCACATTAGTTCATTAAACAGACATTTATGGTAACCTCTTTTATGCTAAGCACTATAGATAATGCAAAGGTGATTGGACCCAGCCCTTTGATCTCAAGGAGGTTATATTTTGTTAAGAAATATAAAACTAGACGCCAAGTAGACTACAAAACCAAATGTAATGTGGGCTCCTGTTCTAGAAACAGTGTGATTAGGGGACTTTCGGGTAGACAGGTGCTTTCTGGAAGGGATGATCAAGGAAGGCTTCAGGGTTGAGGGGGCAGTTGAGCCAGGCTTTGAAGGCTTTCGCTAGCTTTGTTGAATGGTAGTTGGGGTGTGGAGGAGAGACTGGTAAAGGAGGAGAGTGCAGGGGAAATTAGGAGAATGTTCTAGGCATAAATGGAAAAATAAATATAAGGTCCCAAGATGGAAAAGAGCAAGGATTGTGTTGGGAATGACATTTTATTGGGGTGTAAGAAAGTAGAGGAACAAAAAGTTAGGAAATCAGACTGGGGAATAGATGCTCAAAGGCTTGGAACGTATTGATTTAGACTTCATGTAAGTCAATGAAGTGTCTTAAGGAAGTCGTGATTGAAACATGTTAAGAAAATTAATCTGGTGTCTATGTTCAGCTTGGATTGAATAGGGAGAGAGACTAGAGGTAAGGAAACTAGATGGAACATTGCAGTAGAACAGATGAGCATTGACCATAGAAATAGGGGCAACTGACATTTCATGAAACAGTATACAACATTTGGCATCATTAAGTTTGGGTGGAGAGAGGGGGCACAGTGAGAGGGAACGATCAAAAATGACAGTAATTTCCATTCTGAGAGAGTAGTCATGCCACAGGAGAAAAGGAGATAGTAGGAGAAAAAGCTGATTTGAGAAGGAAGACAATGACTTTGGTTCTACATACATTTACAGTGAAATAGGCGGCCATTGAAAAGGTAGAACAGGACTTGGGGACAGAGGTTAGTGTTAGAGCTCAGGATTTGGAAGTTACCTTTATAGAGATGGTAGATGAACCTGTTTGAATAGATGACATCAGTGAGAGAGAAAGAAGAGTTGCAAGGGAAGATCCAACGAACTGATGCTGAGTGCAACGAGCAGAACCAGGACAACACTGTAAACAGTAGCAGCAACATTATATGATGATCACCTATGAAAGACTTAGCTCTTCTCAGCAATGTAACGGTGATCTAAGACAATTCCAAAAGACTCATAATGGAAAGTGTTATCCACATGCAGAGAAAGAACTATGTAGTTTGGATGCACAACAAAGCATACTATTTTCCCTTTTCTCCCCTTTCTCGTTTTTCCCTTCTGATTCTTCTTTTACAACATGTCTAATGTGGAAATGTTTAATATGATTGTATGTGTATAGCCTATATCAGATTGCACGCCATCTTGGGGAGGGGCAAGAGGAGAGAGGAAAAAATTTAGTACTCAAAATCTTTTAAAAGTGAATGTTGAAAATGTAAAATAAATTGATTAATTTTTTCAAAAATAAAAGTGGTGAGCTGAACAAAGAACCTTGGGCACTCATATTTAGAGAGAGAAGGGATGAGAAGCAGAGACAAGGAGCAAAGATACAGAAGCATTAGTGAGAAGACTTGTTATGGAAGCCAAGGACCATAATTCTCCAAGTTAAGGAGAATGAAGACCAAAAAAAAAACAAAAAACCCAAAAACCAATTCTTACTGAATTTGGTAATTAAGGTAATTTATGCTCATCAAGAAAACAGTTCTGTACAATGGCATAAGCTTCAAGAATGATAGGGTAACATCTAAAAGTTTAAAACTCTACGTGCCCTTTGACCCTGTAATACCACTATTAGTTCTAAAGAGATCAAGGATCTATATGTCCAAAAATATTGACAGCATCGCTTTTTGTGGTAACAAAATAAATTGGAAATTGAGGGGATGCCCATCGGCTCAACAGATATCTGGTACATGAATGTGATTGAGTACTATTGTGCTGTTAGAAATGGTAGAATGGAATGGTTTAATAAAACTGTGAGAATACTGGTATGAACTGATGCAAAGTGACGTGATCAGAACCAGGAGAACACTTTATATAGTAACACCAATAATGTAGACATAATGACCTTTGAAAGTCTTAGTAATGGTTCTCCAAAGGACTTATGATGAAACACACCATCTAACTACAGATAGAGAGCTAAAGATGTGCAGCGCTGATCGAATCATATTTTCTTCTCTTTCTTTACCTTCCCTCTTTCCTTATTTTTTTTTTTGGACGTGGTTAACACAGACATGTATTTTGCATGACTGTAGCTGTTTATAATGGGTTTTGTTTTTGTTGCCTCCTCAATGGGCTGAGAAGGGAAGGGAGCGGATTTGGAATTACAAATTTAAATTAAATTTTAAAATAAGTAAATGAAAGAATGATTGAGTAGTGGAGGAATGAAGGCAGGAAATATTTGTTTTCATTTAAGTTGGTTGTGAAAGGAACAGAGAAAAATAGAATTAGAAGCAATTTCAAAAGGAAAGGCATTTACAGAGGTCAGCTAGTTGCAGTTCACAGAAGAAGAAGAGGAAATAGAGTTTAAGAGAGATGAGTTGGGGAAGACGGATGGAGTGTGTCTAGGAGAAAGTCAATGACTTGGACTGAAAATAAGGAAGCACTGTGACAACTTCATTTGCAGTGAGCCCTTAGCAGAAATAAGAACTGTTTGCCGGCACTCCCTTCATAAACTCGTTTCCCATTCTGCTTTCTCTTTTCTAGACTAAATAAAACTATTTTCCTTTTAGAGAAATTGAAGGCAAGAGGATGGGAGAGCACAAGTAGAGGAGTTAGCACTGGCCAATGGAAAAAGACGCTCTGAAACTGGAAGGACAGAGAAGAAGGAGTGAGGATCCATGGGGGTTTTGAAGTGGGGAAGTTGCATCCCTTAAGGGACTCTGATTTTCTTAGGATAGTAGGAGATGATATCATTTGATGAGAATTAGAAGGAAATAATTGTTTTATTATGATTCAAAACTCAGAATTAGCACTGAGCCCTTAGAGCTTAGCAAATCTGTTCCTTGCTACATATAATTAGAAGATTAAAATTGTTTTGAAATTCCATTTTAAAATGCCTTTTCATTGAGCTGTTCACCAAAAATTCTTTTGTGTCCAAAAATAATACCGAAGTGGCTTGATCCTATATTAATATTTTATATACTTTTAGAAGAAAAAAACACCCTTATTTTTTATCTTCTTAGATTCTAAGATTGGGAAATCACCATGTGATGTTTCTCGTTTTGAGACCTAGCCACATTTCTCTACATAAAAAGTGAAAGGGGGGAGGGAGATTAGATCCCTTCCCCATAGCCCAGAAAAAAAAAATGCAAAGATATTTCTTCATCTGAGAGAACTCATTTCCTAAGAAAGATTTGGGGTTTTATTATGCTTCTCTTTCAACAGCCTTTCCTTACTCTTGAATAAAACCAGCTTTAAAAACTAAAGGTGCCCTGGATTGTTTCATTTTAATCATTTCTAATTAATTGCTTTTGGAAAGCCCTGGAGTTTTTTCTCTGGTTTCTGAGTTCCTCTATAACCTCAAAAGAAAAATTGTATTTTCAGTGTTATTTTATAATTTTCTGATTCTGATAGAATAGTAAGTAGTGCAGATGACAAATACAAAAAAAATTAATAGAAAAATCATTTTTGTCTCATCTCAACATGTAGAATGGTAATTGTCTTGGATTGTCTCCACTTCACTGAGGTTAAACTTGGAAGAGGAATTTTACAGAAACACCTGTTCTGCTGACATTTCCACTGCCATCAGTGGCCAGTTGTCCTTGGGGCAAGATTGTCCCATTTGGTCAATTATCCCTTGGTCATAAATTTGGCAGGTGCCTTCATTTTCCTAGCACTAAAATTTTGTCTTGCAATGAATAATTAAATGCTTTCAAAGTTCCCACTTTCCTGCAGTGAAATAGAACACATGTGTGTGTGTGTATGTATGTGTGTGTGTGTGTTTGCTTGCATAGATACCAGATTTGGTGTGGGAGGTGAAGAGTGAGTGAACAGCAGAGAATCTCTAGAAACTGATCATTTCAGACCCTTAGAACTCTTCTGCTCTTGCATCATCCCCTGCCCCACTAAAATGGTAGCAGTTGGAGAAGCTGTAGGAGGACAGACCTAGTGATTCCTACAGGTGGTAGAGAATTGATCTAGCCATTGTAGAAAGTACCCAGCTAAGGTCAGTACCCTGCCACTACCAGATCTTCTATAGTAGTGCCTATTTTCCTACAGGCCAAAGTCCTTATAGCTTTCTCCCTTCGTCCAATCTCCTAACCTTGCTCTCTCCACTCTTTCCTGCCCTCCCGTGCCTCTGCAAGTCCTTCAGTCTCTTGAGGGCACAGTACAACTTAAACACTTTTTGTCAGTGATTTGAATAAAGCATACCTAGATAACATGTGCTGTGAGTTCACAAATAAGACAGCTGAAGGGGATAGCAGATATCACTGGAGAGCTCACTCAGAATTCAGAAGAACTTGACAAGTGAGAACTTTTGGTTGAATTGAATAACAGGAAATGTACTAGGAATAAATGGCTTGCACTGGGGTTCAGAAATCAGCTCCCAAAGTACAAGATAGAGGTATAAAGAGTGAGATTTGAAAGGGGAAGGAAGGGAGGGAAGACAAGTAAGACACAAGTAAGTCTCGATTCTTCATCTGAGAATGAAGAGCTCATTCCACTAGATTCCTGTACTTCCCGGCTCAGACTACATCTGGAGTGCTGCAGTTTAGAAAGGACATAGTTGATAAGCTGGAGAGTGTGTCCAGAGGAACAGGACCAGGACCAGGAAGAGCCTCGAGTTCATGCCATATAAGGTTTAGCTGATGTGACTAAGGATGTAAGCTTTAGTGAAAAGAAGACTCAGATGAGATACATCTTCAAGTATGTGAAGAGCCGTCTTACAGAAGGATTAGATTTGTTCTGTTTGGCCACAGAGGTCAGAACATGGAAAATGGGTGGAATTTGCAAAGAGGTGGATCTGAAATTGATGTAAAGAAACATTTCCTAAAAACAAGAAGTTATCCAAAAAGAAATCAGAAGAGAAGTGTATCTTATACCTCTCACAGTTATGGGTAGGTGTATTCTTAACCAAATAAAAGATAGAGGAGATTACAAAAGCTAAAAGGGATAGCTTTGATTACCTGAGATTGAAAAACTTCTACACAGACCAAGTTAATGCACCTAGGATAAGAAGGGAAATTGTCAGATGGGGGGTGGGGTTGGCATGATAATGGGTTGGTATCCAAGATATGTAAACCATTAACATATATATGTGTGTGTGTGTGTGTGTGTGTGTGTGTGTGTGTGTGTGTGTAATAGTCATTCTCTATTAGGTAAGTTAATGATATGAATAGTTATTAAAAGAACTGCAAAATATTCATATGCCACATTAAAGGATGCGCCTTTAATCCTTCAGATATTTGAACACAACTTTTATGTCCACTTGTAGTTCTCTTTTCTCCAAGCTAAACATACCTGTTTTCTTCAACCGGTCCTGGTGCCTTCTTACCTCAGAGACATGGCTCTACCCAGCGAGCTCCCTTATTCCATTGGTAAGATCTCCACCCACCCCGGGGCCTCAGTTTTGGGGAGGGGCCCAGACTGGCCAAATTTCTTCACTGTTATGCTTTATATATATATATATATATGCTTTATATTATATTATATTTATATATTTATTTATATAAATATAAATAAATATATATTATATTTATATTATTATATTATATATATATTATATATATTATATTATATATATATATATAATATATATATATATTATATTATTATATTATATTATTATATTATATTATTATATTATATTATTATATTATATTATTATTATATATTATAATATATATATTATATTATTATTATATAAATATATATATAATATATAAATATATTATATAAATATAATATTATAAATATTATATTTATATATTTATATATATATATGCTTTATATTATATCCTCTTCCCTTTTCACCTCCCTTTCACATGCTGTCTTCCTGCCTTAGATATATATATGTCTATATATGTCTTCCTGCCATATATATATATATGCTTTATATTATATCCTCTTCCCTTTTCACCTCCCTTTCACATGCTGTCTTCCTGCCTTAGAATATAAACTAGTTGAGGGAAGAGACTGTCTTTCATTTTTGCCTGTATTTGTATCCACAGCATTTAAGCACAGCACCTGGAATACAGTAAACACTTAATAAATGCTTTTTAGCTACCTACCTACTTTTAGCTACCTGCCTACTTACCATGGCCTGTTTGCTCTTATGTGGAAACCCATCGATTTATCAATTCCCTTCTTAGGGTAGAGCATTTTTCCCTTAGTTCCCTGAGCTCTAAATGGTCAGTCTTGAAATTTTGTTCTCAGTGCCCTATCCTAGGTCATCATCCTGTATCCTGACCCTTATCTGTGGGTATATTCCAAGTGTCTAACCTGGGTTCTCTTCTCTACACTCTCTCTAGTTCCTTTTTTGGTCACCATATCAACTCACCTGGTTTTAATTACAGTTACCCCTTCCACACTGCAGGGGTTAGACCCTCACCCTAACCCTAATCCCCAGTCTGGAAAATCCATGTAAAATTTTTTGGCCCTCCCTTCCTACCAGAGAAGTCTGAATTTTTTCTTTTATGGGGTGTTTACAGTGCCTTATTTTAAAATTTGGGCTGACATTATTCAGTACCATATTTTATGCATTTCTGAATTTCTAAACTTTTTTCTGGATCATCTGTGGGCCTTTGCATGTTGTCTGTGAGTTCTGTAAAACTCCCAAAATATTCCCATTTAATTTCTTATGCTGATTTGTATATATTGAAACCAGAATGAGGAAAATCAAAAGGTGGCAGGGTTAACTGTATTCAGAGACTCCAGTATCTCTATTTTTAAGCCTAGTCTTTCTCCTGAGCTCAAATCCTGTATTACCAGCTTCCTACTGAACACTTCAAATTGGGTATCCTGGCATTTCAAATTCATCATGTCCAAATTAGAAAGCTTTATCTTACCCCCAGAATCCCTTCTGTCTTCCAAACGTCCCTGTTTCTGTGGAGGACATCACTAGTCTTCCTACCCAAATCCTATTTCAGTATCTTTAATTCCTCACTCTCCTTCAACACCAACCATCCAATGTCCAAAAGTTGCAAAATGTTGTTTCAGTCTTCACAGCATCTCTCATGTGCATTCCCTCTGCGTTACTCACATGGCTGCGGTCCTGAGTCAGGCTCTTGTTACCTTGTTGAACTATCACATCATTTTTTTGGTTGACCTCCCAACCTTAATTCTTTCCCCAGTTCAAACCATTCTCTGAATAACTTCCCACGTCATTGTCCTAATATATGTATCTGACCATATCTTTCATCCACCTAATAAATTCCAGTGACTATTACTTCTGGAATCAAATACAAACAAAAAAAAATCAAACTCAAAGAAATTCCCGTAAAGACGAGAGATCCAGTTCTGATGAATCGCCTTAGTTTGATCAGTGAAATGAGGTGAGAGCCTCAGCATAGAGGGTGGAGCAAGAACTTCCTGGGAGATTTGAGGAGAAAAGAAAGAAAGGCTTGGAACAGCTTCTGAGATAAATGTGATAGAGAATCAATTAGAGAGATACGAAGGATTGCCTTGTTGCAGTGGAGATCAGATAATCCCAATTTGTGGTGGATCCAGTCGTAACACTTTGATGACTCCGTCCAGCTGTGTTCAGTGGCATATGAGTAGGAGTAAAGAAGGAGAATGGTCAGAATAGCTCATTGTTGGGATTTGGCAAGACATGACAAGGTTCAGAATTAAGAGACACAGATACTATAGAGTTGAACTGGTTTTCCAGGGGGTCGCAATGGCTAATGAAGGTCCACACCAGGCATGAGGAAAATGGGAAAAAGACGGAGAAGTAAAGGATTTGAAAATCATAGTGAGGGTGAAATATAGGCCTGGTTAGTAATGCATGCGGAGGAGAGACGGTATGATCTAAGGTTATTTTATCTTGTTTAATTCAATGTGGTTTTTCTGATGGTTACTAAATTTTGAATAAAACTAGATTGTTTTTTTTTTCAGAATATCAATTGGGGAAATGGCTGAACAAATTGTGGCACTATTGGCTGAGTACTGTTGTGTTACAAGACCTGATAAACTGGATAGTTTCAGAAAAACCTGAGAAAACTTACATGAAATGATGTGAAGTAAAGGAGCAGAACCAGGAGAAAACTGCAAAGTAACTGCAATATTTTAACTATGGTCAGCTGTGTAAGACTACTCTGGTCAAGACAGTGATCCAAGACAGATGCAGGGGCCCCATGATGAACAGTGCTATCTGCCTCTGGAGAGAGATCTGATGGACTCTTAGTGCAGATGGAAGTGTACTTGTTTCATTTTGTTTCTTTTTTTTTTATTTTTTTATTTTTTGCAACATAGCTAATATGGAAACCTTTTACATGACTTCACATGTATAAATGATATATTGCTTGTTTTCTCAAGGGGTCAGGGAAGGACAAGAGGGGGAAAATTTGGAACTTGAATTTTTTAAATGGATGTAAAAAATAAATAAAAGTTTTCAGGACATATAAGTAATTGACTTCTGAGTAGCTTTGAAACCTCTGGACTCTATTATGCCTTTCCTTCAGAAATATTTTCCAGCATTACCCCTCATTCTCCCTGTACCTACTTCTGCACTTAAGCCATGGTACAGGAATGGATAATTGGACTTAGTTTTATCAAGCTCATCCTAAAATTTCAGTTTTTCAGCTGTGAAGTGGATGTCAGTTCACAATTTTCGTCATGGTGGTCTGTTTCCTTATTCCTAAATCGCAAACAAGGCAAGTTAAAATAATCAAGTATACCATGAAAATGGGTTTCTTGCTGCCTTTGCATACGCAGTGAAACTGATTCTGCCAACTGCTTTGTTTTCCTGATAGCTAACTCTCTTTTCCATTGAGCTGTGATTTCTTTATAGCTTCTGGTTTCATTTAAAGCGCTAAGGACCATGTGGACATTGTTCAGTTCCTACAGTGTTATGTCAGCTCAGTTGTTAGACCAGTATTGGATAAATTGTTGCTTAACACAAGTCTAAAAACTTTTCTAATTCTCAGTACTCTGTGCATTTTCAGCCACTCTACCATGATAACACTATGGTTACTGGAAGGTGGGATTAGGTGCTACTTAGTATTGGCCATTACTGGCTGGTTGACACCAAAAGTTAGATGAGCTGTGGAATAAGTGATGAGCTCTGCAAACTCTGTTGTTTATATATTTGAAGCAGAACTCTTTTGTCCTTTCTGGAAAAAGGGGGCCAAAGTTCACAGCTGCTTCCCCAGATCACCACTCCACGTGGCAGAGTCCAGCTTGTTTTGTGGTTGTTGTGTTTTGATACTTAGTTTCAAAAAAGCCCTTTCTCCAATCCTTACTAGTCAGGTAGTGATGATGGGTTGATGGTGACTATAGTGTTTACATAATGCTGTAAGTTTTACAGAGCTACAGATGAGGAAACTGAGGCAGGCATTAAGTGACTTGCCCAGGGTCATGAAGCTACTAAGTGTTTAAAGTGGAATTGGAATTTAGATCTTTCCAACCCTGCTACTCCAATTCATTCATTTTTATATATATATATATATATATATATATATATATATATATATATATATATATATATATATTCCTTTTTATTTGGTACTTGCTTTGTAAGTAGAATAGAGGTATTGGGGTGGGGGGGATTATATGTGTGTAGCATTATTCTCAGATAATAAATTATTTTTCAGATGTTAATAAATCTTGGTACATCCTTGCTTCTCAGCCCATTTTCAGGAGTATTTCTATTCTCCTGTACAAGATTAACTCGTTTTTAAAATATGAAGACCTTTGCCCTCCTCACCTCCTCTTAAAATTCCTGACTTTATTTAAGATTTAGCTCAAACTGTACCCTTTGCATGAGGCACTTCTAGTCCCACCTCTTACCCCACTTTGTACTATTGCAAGTATACAGATACAAAAGTGCATCCTGGGTCATCTCCAGTCATCCTGATGAATATCTGGTCACTGGATTCAGATGGCTCTGGAGGAGAAATAAGGCTGGTGACCTGCACAGCCCTCCCTTGCTCAAAACAAAGTCAAGTGCAAGTCATGTCATCATTTCTCTGATGGCATGGTCTTCTTTGGCAGCAAAGGACAAACACATTCATTAGTGCAAGTAGCAAATAGCAGGTTTGAAGATTTGAACTCAAGTCCTCTAGCTCCACATCCAGTACTCTTTCCATTTGACCACACTACCTTATTAGGAGCATCACTTCTAAAAACAATAAAAATGTCTGAGCATGCCTGCTGAGAACTTAGTATGAAACCCCAGTTAAACCAGATAATTCTGAAAGCATTTTTAAATAAAACGTAGAACTGGAATTGACCTCTGGATTGCAGTGAGGAGAAAGCATATGTTTCTTGGTATTCTTTTTTCATAAGTGTTGCATTGTAATTAGAGTTAGTATTAAATACTTGATTTAACCTAGGAGTAGTTGAAACTGTGTCTCTGCTCCTTGAAGTCCCATGCCAAACTGGCAGAAGTGAGAAAACAAAGTGTCATAAGAACCAAGGGGAGGGGAGATATTAAGAAGGGACTAGATGGATGGTCAGTTGTGTCAGATGTTAGGGAGAGATGAGGAAGAATAAAGGCAAGAATAGTTCATTGGATTTGCCAAAGAAGGTCCTAGAAACTTTGAAAAGAACTGGTTCACTAAAGTGGTGAAGAAGCCAGTTTACAAGGGATTGAGAAGTGAGTGAGCACTAAGAACGTGGTGGCAGTGAGTGTCTGCTTTTTTAGAACTTTGACATTGAGTGCCAGGTGAGATGGAATGGTAGTTTGCAGCAGTAGCAATTTCAAAGGAAGGTTTTCTAGGGAGGGGAGATACAACGGGGAAGCAGGCAGTAGTACCATTCAATCAGTAAGCATTTAGTAAGTGCCAAGTGCTGGAGATACAAAGGAAGGCAAAAGACAATCTGCCTTGGAGAGATCACAACCTAATAGAGGAGACAGCATACAAATGAATATGTACAAGCTAGCTCTATACCGGGTAATCCACAGAAGGCGGGCACTGTAATGAACAAGAATTGGCACAGGTCTGGGGTAGAAAGCAGGGTTTCAGCTAGGACTTGAAGGAACTCAAGAAGAGTTAGGAGGCAGAGATGAGGCATCCTTCAGGAGGCATGAGCAACAGCCAGAGAAGATGCTCAGAGCCGAGAGACCAAGTATAGTGTCTGGGGCACTGCTTGGAGACCAGTGTCACTGAATTGAGGAGTACACGTGAGATTTTAAGGTAAGGAAGACCAGGGGGGCAAGGTTCTGAAGGGCTTGGAATGCCAAATAGATGATTTTGCACATGATCCTGGAGCTTACAGGGAAGGGACCACTGGAGTAAATTGTGACGTGGTCAGACCTGGCAGCTGAGTGGAAGACAGACTGGGGTGGGAAACGCTTGGAGAGGCAGGTTGTGATCTTGAAAAGTGAAGGGAGCAGCCACATCGCTGAGATCACAGATCCACTGAAGCAGTTACATGAGGCGGAAATTAGTTGTAAACTACTGTTTCTGGCATGACTTTTTAAAAAGGGATTCTTACAGTTTCTGAAGGTTTTGTCCTACAAATATGGATTGATCTATTTATTTGGTACTCATCATGTTTCTCAGTAACTGAAGCATGTCCTATGCTGGAATACTTAGCCAAAGGGCCCAGTCTGTCCCAATCCCCAGCTGCTCTCCCACACTGCCCTTCCTTCCAGTTACCCCGACTTAGTCTTTTGTATATATGTGGCAAAGTCCAAATTCAAACAGATATAAAATCAAATGACTTGTCTTTTTTTCCTTCTGCACATACAGTCTCATGCTAATAATTTATATTCATCTAATTGATTCTCAGAGACTAGAGGATTAATGAATAATTTCAAAATTACATCAGACAAACTAAACATGAATATTTGTGGGTGGTTGTGTGTTTAGTGTTGGTGGGTTTTGGTTTTTCCTGTCTATGGTACTTTAGGAAGACCTGAGAAGGCTTTTATTGCATTTAGTGAGTAGCTCAGAGGATTTTTTAGGTTATTGGGAAGGTGAAAGGGGTAGGGATCAGTAAGCTGTTGTTTGCTCAGTTGTTTCAGTCATGCCAGACACTCCATAATCCCATTTCTTCCTGTCCTACAGGGGTTTCTCAGTCCCTCATATTGATTGGTGGATTTTTGGTTTATAGCTTCAAAAAGAAGTTTAATGTGTCTTCCAACTGCAGAAATGAACATCCCTGAAGCCACCAATTTCTTCTTGGTCAGAAAAGTTAAACTGCCTTTTAGGTCAAGAAAATACTTTTTTTCAGATGGAAAAACAAAAACCTCAAACATTACATTGAATAACTCTAAGATACTTAAAACCAAAGCTGATCCTGGGCCTAAATTCTGTATTTGAGCCACTTTATTGACTCATTCAAGTACTCTCGACCTGGTTTCAGAATCATACTCCTAGAAAGGACCTTTGAGAGTCACCTAATTTCAGCATTTGAGGAAAGAGATTCAAAATGGCTCATTCAACTAGGATCTGAGTGTTGTGCAATTGGTTTTAGTGGCCAGAAGATATCTGACGGACCATGAAATATAGGGGGCTAAACTTTGCAAAACCTCAGTCTTTTCCACAGATAGACGACCCCACAAGTTTGTGCTTCTTGAAGTTGTTTACGTGAAAGAGAACAACGGGAGGTTAAGTTAAGGCCGTTCTTGCCTTCCCTGTCTTGCCCTTGTGTGTGTGTTCTCCAAGTATTTCTTTGCTGTCTGCAAATCTGACATTCTTGTTGGGTTGCATCAGGGTTGGGTGACATGACTGATGCAGGAAAGTTCGAGGAGCAATGACGTCGTGGCTCATGCAAAGTTTACCTGAGAATTATCTCTAACTGTGGACTGCTCAGTGTCTGTGTGACTCATGTGCTGAAGCCCTGCCATCCCCTGTTATTCAGCAATGTAGACTCACACTTACCTCACCCTGTGCTTCTCTCCTTTTCATGCCAGATCTGATTAGAAGCACTTTTGTTTGAAGTCTCGTGTTTATGAAGCAGTAAATGTACTAGTACAAGTGACATGGTAAAAGAGAAGCGGGCAGTGGAAGACTAGGTCTGTGTGCATCTAGGCGTGGATCTTTCCTTTGGTCTGTCTCCCAGTGCTGGGAGAATTCTTGCTTCCCTCCATTTTTAGTGAACTTCATTGTCTGGAGCCTTCCCACAAAGAGCTGAACCCTCATTTTGGTGATTCAGGCCTTTGTCCACATGAACGATCCAAGGCGGAGGTATGAGCCAGAATTCTGTATGTTTCTGGCAGTGCCACACCATTCATTAGTTATTTTATTTTATCTCTTTAGTAGATATTAACGCCTGCTTTAGTCAAGGCATGAGAGGAGATGCAACAGATAAAAAATATATATTCTAACATTTTCTAGGTTTGTAAAGGATCCATGGCCTCAAGGAGTTTGCAACCAAGTACATTGGCTAGAAGGTGTAGGATGGTATACAACTGACAGGGAAGAAGAATGTATGAGCAAGGACCCCCACATAAACAGGAGGGCCTGCTTGCTCTACAGGTTCTTAGATGTGCTTTTCTAAAAGGGGTCAACAATCACTTTAATCAAGCACATATATCATTCACTTAGTTCAAGGGAAAAAGTCAGCACCCTGAACTTAAGGGAAAATACAAACAGAGAAATAAAGACCAACAGACAGGACTTTCAGCTGCCTGACCATAAGCAATACATAAATCACAGGTCAACAGACAGATCCAGCTGTCTGACCATTGCATACATTGATAGTTACCAGAGAGAGAAGCACCAACATCTGGGTTTTCAGAGCAGGTGGGGGGCTCCTTAGCAGCTGCCCACAGTCTCCTCTGGTCAAGCAAACACTTCCAGTGAGTAAGCCCCAAAGTAAAACCTCACCTCAGAGTATTTATACACTTTTGAGAGCCAGAGGGCAAGACCCTCTGACCCAGTGCCTCAGTAGAAATTAACAAAAGGTATTGAAGCCCATTAATGGGTGAGGAATATCTTTAACTCTTCCCCTCACCCACCATGAGCCTTAAATTACCATTACAAAAAGTAACTGCATGGTTGAACTGAAATTTGTCAAATGTTGAACTCCTTTTGAAATGAAATTTTGATGACCAGATTAATTAGCCCTACATACTAAACAATACTTCAGGGCTTTCATCAGTGTGAATTCTAATTTTACACTGTACCTTGTGACACTCACTTAATAGATGGTGTTCTAGAGGTAGAGGCCAAAATATTAAGGAATTTGTAGCAACCTGGCAATAAACCCCAAACTTAGCTAGGCTCACCCTTAAAAAAAATAATAGACATACTTTGGGTCTTGGCCCATATCTGAGTCGATCCTACCAGATTAACTCAGCCTCTGAGAATCAAGAGTCACTTCTATGGCACTATGAAGCATTTAAGTAAGATCTTAGGGGATGTATTAGTCAGAATAAGTTTTAAATACTCTGGTAAATCAAATCTGTCATTTCAGCTGATTCAAACTCCCAAATGCAAATACTACAGCTGTCCTGCTTTTACTCATGGAAGGGAAAAGGGCCTTTCTATGATACCCTCCCTAAGAACTGAATTCAGACAATGTGCTGTCCTTACATGGCCAAACAGCCAGGACAGGGGAGACATGGAGCCCATTTCATTCATCTCTCTCATATGACTGTGGACAGCTGCTTGGGATACATACATACCCTCGTGTATATACTTCATTGTCTGCATATGTGAATATGTTTTAGATGAAAAAGGGAGATCCTAAAGGGTTTTTAACCAAAATATAGACACTGGATTCCACAGCTCTTATTCCACATAAAAGATATGCTTCCCAGGTTATTGCTGCCCTTTAAGAGAGTTCATTCAGGTACCACCCAACATGTGCAGACACAGTTTTTCCCTCCCTGGCCCAGTCTGCAAACTCAGGACCCAAAGACCTTAGCAAGGATTAGAGAACTCAAGGAAAGGGGAGGGTATATGTCTCAGAATCCAAGAATGCGAAGGAACCTCAGGGGTCATTTAGTTCAAACCATACCCAAGTATTCACAATATCTTGCCTTCACTGGGAGACCTACTGGGAGAAGTCACTACCTCTTTCCAGTTTGTCACAGCTCTTAGTGATGCAGGTCATTCCACAGGGTCTAAATCCATCTGACCATTTATTACTCAATTAGTAAGCTTCTATGTGCCAGGCACTTAGCTAAGCTCTAGGGATACAAAAAGAGCCAAAAGACAGTCCCTGCCCTCAAGATGCTTACAGTGTAATGAGGGAGACAGCATGCACACAATATATGTAAAGCAAGCTACCTACTGGATAAATAAAAAATAATTGGATGAGGGAAAGCACTGCTATTAAGAGGAGCTAGGGAAAGTTTCCTGCAGAGGGTGGGACTTTAATTGGGACTTGAAGATAGAGAGGACAGTAGTTGGAGGAGAAGAGGAAGAGTGTTTGGGAATAAACTTAGAAAATGCCAGGGGGCCAAAGGTGGAGGGTCTTGTCTGAGGAAGAGCCTGGAGGCCAGTGTCTCTGGATCAAGGTGTGTGTGTTCAGGAGTAAGGTATAAAAAGACTGAAAAGATAAGAGAGGACTAGATTAAGGCTTTGAATACATAAGCATATCCTTGTTTTAGGAAATAGTGTCTTGTTTCCTTCCTGTCTACATCTGGATCAAGTTTCAAGACGGCCAGAACGTTTTTCTGCAACCTTTTCATCAGTATTTACATCCTTGAAATCATTCTCTCCTACTTCCGCAGACATGTGAGAGCACTCATTTAATATAAGCTCATTTTAAAGATGAGGAAAGTAAGACACAGAGAAAGGTTAAGTAGCTTACCTAAGCTCATACCATGACGACTACTACGAACGACTACCACAGTGACAGCGATACCACTACTGCTGCAAGCTGACATTTGTACAGTGCTTATTATGTAAAAGGCCTTTAGAGTTATTATCTCAGTTGATTTTCACAACAATACTAAAAGATAGGTATCATTGTGATCCCCATTTTTCATATGAGAAAACTGAGGGTTAAATGACTTGTACAGGGTCACACTAAACTAATAAATATCTGAGGCTGGATTGAAACTCAGGTCTTCCTGACACCAGGCCTAGAACTCTATCCACTGTGCCACCTCACTGCCCCTATCAACTCATTAGTAAATAAGCGTTTATTAAGTACCTACTATGTGCCAGGTCTAATTATGCAATAAGGGTAACACAAAGACAAAAATAAAAATAATCCCTACCCATTTGCCTCAAGATCAGACAACTAAACTTAAGAAAGTGATGGAGGAGGCCAAGATGGCAGAGTAGAAAGACTCACGTATGCTAGCTCCGAATCCACAGCCCATAAATTTCCTGTAAAATGAACTCCCCACAAATTCTGGATCACTGCAAGGGGCACAGAAACACAGTAGAAGATATTTCCGTTCCAGAGAGCCCTGGAGAGCCATCCCCAGGGGCCTGTCACACCCTGGAAACTGGAGCCCACCCCTGAGCTGCCCTGGCTGCGCGGCCCCAGAGGAGCAGATCCGAGCAGGCTTCAGGGACGGAATCTCTGGTGGCTGGGAAGGTCCCTCCACCCACAGACGCTAGAGGTCAGTGAGAGAGACTTCTTGGCTGGCCGAGAGGGGAGCGGGGTGTCTCCGTGACTCGGGCCCTCTTAGGAGGCAGCGGCAGAGGCAGCGGTGCCCAGGACGCCCTGAGCAGGCAGGAGCTCCATTACCAAAGGTCTCTGCATAAACCTCCTGAGGGAGCTGAGCCTAGGGGGCGGCCCTGCCCCCACCCAAGCACCAGAACTTAAGCTCACATTGAATAGCAGCTGCTCCCACCGCGGAAAGCCCTGAGGCTAGGAAGCAGCATTTGAATCTCAGACCCCAAGCACTAGCTGGGCAGATCTAGGCAGGGGTGGAGAGGAATCTCAGAAGTCAAGTAACTGGCTGGGAAAACGCCCAGAAAAAGGAAGCAAAATAAGACCATAGAGAGCTACTTTCTTGGGGAAGAGATGTTCCTTCCTCCTTTCACTTCTGATGATGAAATACAATGCTTGCCATCAGGGAAAGACATGGAGGTCGGGGCCTCTCTATCCCAGACATCCGAGGTGGATATCCAGTGGGCTCAGGCCATGGAAGATCTCAAAAAGGATTTTGAAAATCAAATTAGACAGGTGGAGGAAAAACTGGGAAGAGAAATGAGAGAGATGCAAGAAAAGCATGAAAAATGGTCAATACCTTGCTAAAGGAGACCCAAAAAAATGCTGAAGAAAATAACACCTTGAAAAATAGGCTCACTCAATTGGCAAAAGAGGTTCAAAAAGCCAATGAGGAGAAGAATGCTTTCAAAAACAAAATTAGCCAAATGGAAAAAGAGGTTCAAAAGCTCACTGAAGAAAATAGTTCTCTCAAGATTAGAATGGAACAGATGGAGGCTAATGACTTTCTGAGAAACCAAGAAATCATAAAACAAAACCAAAAGAATGAAAAAATGGAAGCAAATGTGAAATATCTCATTGGAAAAACAACTAACATGGAAAATAGATCCAGGAGAGACAATTTAAAAATTATGGGACTACCTGAAAGCCATGATCAAAAAACGAGCCTAGACATCATCTTTCATGAAGTTATCAAGGAAAAATGCCCAGAGATTCTAGAACCAGAGGGCAAAATAAGTATTGAAGGAATCCATCAATCCCGCCTGAAAGAGATCCAAAAATAGAAACTCCTAGGAACATTGTGGCCAAATTCCAGAATTCCCAGGTCAAGGAGAAAATATTGCAAGCAGCTAGAAAGAAACAAAGCCAGTATTGTGGAAATACAATCAGGATAACACAAGATCTAGCAGCTTCTACATTAAGGGATCGAAGGGTGTGGAATAGGATATTCCAGAAGTCAAAGGAACTAGGACTCAAACCAAGAATCACCTACCCAGCAAAACTGAGTGTAATACTTCAGGGGAAAATATGGTCTTTCAATGAAACAGAGGACTTTCAAGCACTCTTGATGAAAAGACCAGAGCTGAAAAGAAAATATGACTTTCAAACACAACAATGAGAAGAAGCATGAAAAAGTAAACAGCAAAGAGAAGTCATAAGGGACTTACCAAAGGTGAACTGTTTACATTCCTACATGGAAAGACAATATTTGTAACTCTTAAAACTTTTCAGTATCTGGGTAGTTGGTGGGACTACACACAGACGTACACACACACACACACACATACACACACATGTACATGTGTGCACACACACACAGAGACAGAGAGCACAGGGTGAATTGAATAGGATGGGACCATATCTTAAAAGAAATTAAGGTAAATGGTGAGAGAGAAATGTAGTGGGAGGAGAGAGGGTGAAATGAAATGGAGCACATTATATCTCATTCAAGAGGCAAGCAGGAGACTTTTTAGTGGAGGGAAAAAGAGGAGAGCTGAGAAAAAAACATGAAGTTTACCCTCATCACATTCGACTAAAGGAAGGAGTAAAATGCACACTCATTTTGGTATGAAAACCTATCTTACAGTACAGAAAAATGGGGAAGAAGGAGATGAGCAGGGAGGGAGGGATGATGGAAGGGAGGGCAATGGGAGGGGGGAGCAATTTGAAGTCAACACTCGGGGAGGGACAGGATCAAAAGACAGAATAGAAACAATGGGGGGCAGAATAGGATGGAGGGAAATACAGTTAGTCTTACACAACACGACTGTTATCGAAGTCATTTGCAAAACTACACAGATATGGCCTATATTGAATTGCCTGCCTTCCCAAAGGGAATGGGTGGGGAGGGATGGGGAGAATTTGGAACTCAAAGTTTTAGGAACAACTGTTGAGTATTGTTCTTGCTACTAGGAAATAAGAAATACAGGTAATGGGGAATAGAAAGTCATCTGGCCCTACAGGACAAAAGAGAAGATGGGGACAAGAGAAGGGAGGGATGATAGAAGAGAGGGCAGATTGGTGATAGGGAAAATTAAATTGCTCAGTGTATTGGGGGTGGGGGGAGGGGATAAATGGGGAGAAAATTTGAAACCCAAAATTTTTTGAAAATGAATGTAAAAATTTAAATAAATAAATTTAAAAAAAGAAAAGAAAAAAAGGGAAGTGATGGAGGAAATATTCCTAATTCAGATTAAAGTTTAGCATGTGCCCTGCTTTCCAGAGTCGGTTGTTAAACCACTGAGGACGGTGACGACACAACCACAGTCTGCAGTGACATTTATGGTCTGAGCCTTTGCAGTTCTTGCCACTGCCCTCAGCTCCCTCCTCCCAAACATTCGAAGTTCACTTGCCTCGTGATCTTTGCAGATCACTTCTGTTCTTCATCATCCATTTCAAAATTCAATTTACAAACCGCCTTGGCTTTCAAGAGCTTAATTACCCAGATACTGCCCAAATGCCGAAATTCTCTGGCGACATTCCCCTTTTCCAAATCATCCTTGCTCTTGGCTCTAATTTTAAGCATGATGGAAATAGAAAGTCATTGATCAAAAAAAGGGAAGAGTTGTTGGACAGGCACTAAAACTGGGCTTGTTTACTGGAGAAGGAAAAGTGAGCAAAAATAAACTGAGACCTGGGAAATGCTCATTCATTTTCATTTAACTAATTTTAACGTAGAAAGCCCAAGACCACTTTAGCGCCGTGGGCCGTCGCCACTTGTCTTGACTTTTGCCTTACCACTTGACTCCTATGACTCTGGAGGAGAGAGCAAGGCTGCTAAGCTGATGCAGCTCTGTCTCACCTAAATCCAGTCACGCACAAGTCAAAACATCATCCTCATCCTTGGTTCTCTTTGAGAACAAAGGACAACAGCTGAAAAATGAAGTCTTAGACCTTGTGAATGTAGAATTCAGATAGCTATACGTGTATTGCGTGACAGACATTATGGTCATGGGGGCAGAGAGAATGGGGTTGAGTCACAGCTCTTTGCCTTGCTCAAGCCCCACCTTCTCCAAGAACATTCTCCCAGATCTTTTCCAAAACTTCATCACTTCTCTTCATTACATTCTGTGTTATGATCCTTTAATGACTTCGTATAATCTTTGCTTTCCACCTAAATTGTAAATTTCAAAACAGGAGCCAAGCCCTGGACCTACCCTGGACCCTTCCTTCTCAAAAACATGGAAGGTGCTACTTTCTGAACCAGAGTACTGAGTAGGTTCTGACCTAGACAAATATGGATCGTAAACTTTCAGATCTGAAAAAGGGATCATCTTTCATCCCGGAATGATGACAATCATGTTAGCTCAACTTGTGTTTTTCCCCAAGACTGTCGTTATTCTCAGATTATTGTTACACCGTGCTTAGAAACTTCCAGCATTTGCTACCTCAGTTAGGAAACTAAAACTGAACAGATGCTGCTAACGCTGCTTTGGATCAGATAATCGCACAAACAATTATGGGTAGTCAAAGTAAATGAGTCCAAAAGGTACACGGGGCAGCTGAGTGGCTCCATGTATAGAGCACCAGGCCGTGAGTCAGGAACACTCAATTGTGGCCTCAGGCCCTTCCTAGCAGTGTGACCCTGGGTAAGTCACTTAACCTGTTTGCCCCAGTTTGTTCATCTATCAAATGAGATGGAGAAGGAAATGGCCAACCACTCCAGTATATTTGCCAAGGAAACTCCAAATGAGGATCATGAAAGGTCAGATGACTCAGCAACGACAATGGGATGTGATCTTCAATATTTTGATTACTAAACCTTTAATAAACAAATTAATATTCAGGTTTAATCCTTTTTTATCTTATAAAATGCTTTGTATCGTCAATATTTATTGCTCACTTGTATCTGACCATGCATCTCCAAAAGACATTAAAAGCCTGCACTTGATTTTGCCTTCCTCTACAGTTTGTCCAAAACTTATGAGAAATATTTATGTTTTTCTGAGTTTTCTTAGCTTCTTAACTGGTGTTCCATGTGAAGTTTACACCATCTTGTGGCCTGCCGTTTTCCCTGGCTTTCTATATTTCTCATGTCCTTGGCATTCGTGATTCTGTTGGCAGATGTTTGAAATGGAAAGAAAAGAAGCAGTGACCTTAAGACTTTGCTCCTTGGAGGGTCTTTGCTATTTTTTAGTATTTCTTATAGCTCATCGGAGGACTGTCCCTTGAGGCCCAGAACATGTATGCTTTGTATTTGAAACTCACCCAATGGTAGAGGTGGGGGAAGAAGCTGAGCCACCATCTTAATCCCATCCTGTGTGATGAGATGAGGAAATTGAGGCTCTAGGCAGTGGTGGGGAAACTACGGAATCTTAGTATTTGTTCTGTGAAGGGGCCACATGACCCAGAGCACCACATGTGGCCTGGAGGCTGCAGGTTCCCCATCCCCTCTCTAAAGGGACTGTTAACTTGTCCAGGGTGTTTTCTGTCTCCTGGTATTATCTGCTTTCCAGTCCTCCACATGAAATTCCACCATGATTACACCATCTCCTTAAGCTACCATCCTGTCTCCTCTAGATTTCCCACCCAGATCTTGGAATTTACCAAACAGACAGATTTGGTTTGCATTTCCAGGACTGGGAAAGAAAGCCTCAGACATAGAGTTGAAAGATTCGAATTCAGATCTTGGGTCTTCCCTACCTGTAAAGGCAAGTCATTTTTCCTCTCTGGGGCTCCAGTTCCTGATGTGAAAAACGCTAGGCTGGATAAGTTCATCTGTAAGGCCCTTTTCAGCCCTAAATCTTAGGATCCTAATGGGCCAAAAAGAGAACACACAAGTCACATCCTGGGGAAATCTGCATTGTTTGATAGTCCCAGAGATGCTGCAGAACCTTTTTAATCATGTATTTCCAGAGAATTTGCTGATTTGACTTTGTGAATTGCTCCTTTGACTTCAGTCATAAGTCACCTAGGAATGAGTACACGGTAAAGTTACATCCTGCCGTTGATGCTGACTTTACAGTAAAGAGGTGACCTAACTTCTGTTAGCTCCAGTTTCCTAATCTCTAAAATGGAGATGAGAGGCAGCAGTGTGGCATAGCAGGTGGATGGTCAACGTCAGAATCAGGATAAGTCCTACACTACTCAAGTGGCTGTTAAGCTGTTTTCTTTTGTGTCCAATTCTTCATGATCCCTTTTGGGATTTTTTTGGCAAATATACTGGAGTGGTTTGCCATTTCCTTCTCGAGTTCATTTTACAGATGAGGAAACTGAGGTAAGCAGTTAAGTGACTTGCTCAGGGTCACACATCTAGTAAGTGTCTGAGGCCAGATTTGAACTCAGGAAGAGGAGTCTTCCTGACTCCAGGCCCAGCACTCTACCCACTGTGCCATCTAACTACCCTTATTGGTTGTGTAATGCTAGGCAAGTGATATTACCTCTTAATCCCCCCACTACTTCCCAGACAACTCTGAGGTTATAACAAAACAAAATATTTGCAAAATATGACAATCTACATGGCTAGTTTCTCATAGGGAACTCTGTATGCCAATAAAATCATGGTCTAGGCCAAAAAAAGTTGGAGACAATAATTAATACCTCCATTTCCCATCTAAAAGGTTGTTGGGTTGAGACCCAAATGAGATAATAGATATTTCTTTGTTATCATTTTAGAAAGATGTACCAGTTATAGTCTTGCTTTAAGTTTTTCGTGACATGACAAGTTTTTGTGCTGGTCCCTTGTAATCCAAAGAATTTGATTTAGTTTCCACCTTCCCACCTTTCCTCAGTCTTATAAACAGGGCGTCCTCCCCCATCTGCAAAACTGGGGTAACATTTTCCATCTCTCTGATGTACCAACTAATGAAATTGCAATATGCTCTTACTGCCATAGATGATGATGTCTTTTCTAACATTGAGAGTATAAAACTGTATTCCAGGAGTCATTTTCTAAAAAACTTTTCAGAGAGAAAAGGAGAGAAAAGTCTTTTGCATTTCTTTGAAATTCTTGTTGGTTAAGGTGCCTGCTCCACCCCTCATTCCCAATTAGGTCATTTGCCAGCAACTAAGTGCTGTTGGGCCATTGCCAAATGCTTCAGAGCTGTAAGGACTCATTTGATAAAAGCTAAGCAGAACAGAGAGGAAAAAAAACACTCATAGATCCCAAACAAAAATGTATTTCCATGATTTCTTTACGAATTGTGACTGGGGTACCCTATACCGAATTTTTGCTTTGGGTTTGTTATGGTCACTGATGCTCTACATCTCTTAGCCTCAGAAATTACCAAAAACTACTAGTACTCGCTCTCATCCTCTCTCTGTATTTATGTGTGTGTGTGTGTGTGTGTGTGTGTATAATACACACATATATATACACATACATGCATGCATATTCACATGAATACTCACGTTATATGTATGCACACACACACATATCATTGAACAACTGGGGAAAGTAATGTTATTTACTTTGTCCAATAATAGTGAGTATTAACATTTATCAACAAATTCTTTCTTTGGTGATCTTCTCTACATAATTAGATTGTCATCCCTTTAAAGATTGAATTATTTCTTAAATCTCCCACTGCCCCCCAGCCCTCGCTGGGCCTTTGCTCATGAACTGCTTGATGAAAAAGTACAGGTTGAAATCAAGTGAGGCATTAGAGCCAACGTTAATGGTTCTCACAGCCATAGAACCCTAAATTGCACATATACCAATACTTTGAACCTCCACATTCACTTCATTTTATTACAGCTGTAGCTGAATTGCCTGTCTTGGAATTTTTTGCTCCTACTTGCAGGATGCTAAAGGTATAGATGGGCCACAAAATGGCCCCAAGATTAACCCAAGTAGAACAATAGGAAAGAATTTTTTAAAAAAACAAACAAACCTGGGACACTCCCTATATTTGAATGAACACTTCTTGAATAATGAATCCTAATGACTGTGGTTGATCAAATTAAATGAATTCTGTTTGCATTCACCTCTGTTCAGAGGAATTGACTGATAGTGATCCAATTCCCAGTCCTGTTATCCTGGAATAAAATGGCAGCTGATAAATGTTTTTCGAATGGGTATATTCTTAATGATTACACTGAGTTCACAGAACCACTGGTAACAATAACAGAATTAAGTACAGGAAGAAGACTTGCCCGCCCTGTTGGCAAGTTGGCAAGGGCCATTAATGGGCCTGAGACACAGGCAGCAGATTATGGCAGGGTCACAGCTAAAATATACAAGCAAGAGCTATGTGAGAAACTTTCATCACCCGGACAGAGAACATTCTTAATTTCCCAAGGTTGTTAATCTGGCACCTTTCATGGCCATCAGTAATCACTCTGGGGGAAAATTTTTTTTTTAATATAAAGCAAACAAGGAAAACATCTGAGTGGCAAGGGAAAAAGAAAACCAACAGAGGAAATTACAGTAGTTCTTAATACAGTGGATCTTTTTTTCTCTACCTACAAGGAGACATGGATATTGGAGAGTCTCAGTATTTCTGTCTCATCTTAGGATGGTCATGGAAGGTCATGGAAATGGAGTATTTCACATACAACTACTATGTGTCAGAGGTAGGATTTGAACTTAGGTCTTCCTGATTTGGAGGTCAGTACATTTTATCTGCCCTCGTACCCTGGTTGTACGTGTGAGCCAAGTGATTTGGAATCAGACATGACTTCCTCTCTTCCTTGTTTGCTCAATACTTGCAGTTTCCTTTCTGACATTAATGACTGCTTCTATAGAAATGACTATTTCCTCCAATGGTAAAGCTTCTGTTTGTTTTGGATTGTCTACCAGTTGTTAAGATACCTGTGCAATGTTGTTTTGGAGTCGTTCATGTTCTGGAGGTATGAGCCTGTATTTGGTTCTCACTGTGTTTTTTCTTTCTCTTTGTTTCTAGGTAAGGCAACTTGATTGGAGTAGCTCTGAATTGGAAGGAATTTTCCATTTGGTAAAGTACTGCTATTTTTATAAAATACCGTAAACCTTTGTCTTAGCAATTTCTCAAGCAGTGTTTTCCCACAGAATTGATCTCCGAGGTCCTCTTACCCTGGCGGGCTAAAAAAGGTAGTCAGGGCGAAAGGGGAACGTCCACGACGCAAGTCAGCATAATCTAGTTATGGAAGCTTTTCAAGCACCATTTTTTAAACATTGCTTAGAGTTGTTTGCTTTTTAAAGCTTCGCAAAATGAAAGAGGTATATTTCAGCAGAACTGTACTCTAAACCTACACTGTTGTTTATTCAATCAATTTGTTTTATTACTTATTTATTATTATTTGTCATTTATAGCATTTATTTGTTTATATTGTTTTACTTACCTCAGTAAGCCCTAGGGTTTATTGAGGGAGGCACTGTAATGAATATAACACAGTCCTTAACCTCAGTGAGTTAGCAGTCTAATAGGGAAAGTTAAAAGGCAGCCTGGTATAATAAAAGAAAAACTTAATTTTGGATTCAAGGGCCTGAATTCAAATCCTGGCCCTGCTATTACTACCCATGTGAACACAGATAAGTCATTGAAACTCTTAGCCTGTTTTCTCATACAAAATGAGAAGGCTAACCTAAGTGACTCAGCAAGGTCCCCTCTGTCTCCAGATCCTTTGATCCTGTAGATGTATATAGCTAACATAAAATCAAAAATGATGAAGCCTACTACAGAATAAGTCCTTGGAACTGTGCTTTTCAACTGCTTCATGAAAATCTGACATTCTAAAGTGGAGATTCTTAACCTGTTACCTATGAACTTTAAAAAAACCACATTTTGATAACTATTTAGAAATAATAGATGTCTTCGTAGTCCTGTGTGTTTTATTTTGTACATTTATAGTTCATCCTTTGGAGTCCACTGGTTTCTCCAGATTTTCAAAGAGTTTCCTGACAAAAATGGGAGCAGGGCAGGAAGGAACTCCTGCTCTGGATGGACTTCGTTAGTTTTATGAACAACGTCCCATATTGGCAGCAATTTGATATTTTGAGTCACAATTTGTTAATAATTCATTAACCATTTATAACATTTTTGAACATAGTTTTTCAATTAAAGTACAGTCATAGTTTAGTGGATAGAATCTTGAACCAGGAAGGTACAGGATTCAGCTCCTGCCTCTCGACAGTTGCCACCTCTGCTCCCATGGGCAGAGCCTCAAGTGACACTCTAGGAGGAAGCTATAGAGTAGTTGTAATCTGCTTCAGAGGAAGGAGTTCCCAAACCAGCAAAATTATAGGTCTTTGACATACTGAGGTAGTCAGTAGAATGGAAAATATAAGGTTTACAAAGACTTTTCTCATAATAATCATGTAAGGAAGGAAATACAAATGTTTCTTCACTTTATTAAGATATTCATATTGCTAGTAAGTGCAGGAAGTGACATTTGAACACAGGACTCCTGACCCTAGTCCGTCGTCCTGTCCTTTACAAATGCTGTCCCCATCTTGCATATTTTACGGCTGATGTGTAACAAACGAGTATCTAGACTATTTCACATTTTATTTGGGTTCTGATCCATAATTTTGTCATTGTAGGAACCTAGTTACCAAATGCTTTCCACCAGTGCAGGTAGACATCTGTTCATCAACATATCTGAGAGTCACGTTGGAGCCCTGAGACATCAAAGGATTGGCCCAGGGTCATACAGCTAGAATATCTCAGACTGAATTGAACCCCAAGCCTATCTGATTCTGAGGCCATCTGGCTCTCTCTCCCCTCCCCGTTTTATCTACCTCTCTTCCCTTTTTTCTCCCTCTCCCTCTCTCTTTATCATGTTGGTTTTCACCTGGCCCATGGAGAAATTTTTAAATATGTTGTTTTTTTCTTAATTGACGTGGAGTCTCCCCTTTTTTGATTCCAAGACAGTTGGACCTCTGGGATAAAACAATTAAAGAGATGATAGAGCATGCTATTATGACAGAGCCGTTTTGTTTTTAATTATTAATAACAACTCAAAGTTTTGTAGCATTTTAAGATACAATAGAAAGTTCTTGACATCTGTCATCTCATTTGATTTACATTACTGCCTCCCTCACAGGGTTTTTTAAACTGAAGAAACCGAACCTTGAAAAGATCAAGTGGCCTACATTTAGTACACAACAGGCCTAGGGCTCAAACCCATGTCTTTCTCTACCCCTTTACATTTTCTTAAGGAAATTAGATTGTTTTCCTAATGTGCAGCATTGGTATTTCAGAAACTCTTACTGTGATAGAAGCTGGTCATTTTGCCACTTAGTAGAGTGCTTCGAGTTCTACAGTGATGGCACAGTAAATGTTTATTCGTTGATCCACTGAATTAAAAGTATTGAGTCGAAAGGGTTAAGATGAAAGCAGAGCTCAGCAAAATGAGGCCAGTTCCATTGAAGAGCTAAAGCTGGGACTTGGCTGATAACTACAGAGTAGCGAAGGACCCCTCCTCCAGTGCTACATTTCCCAGCCTGCTTTTCCTGTACTAGCCATAAAATGGTATTAGCTCTGTGTCCTATGAGATTCAACCTAAACTTCAATTTATTTAAGCCTTTATCCTTTTCTTATAGATATGCACACTTGTACCCTTACAAAATCATTCAGTGTAAAAATGTTATACTTAGCCTGGAAGTGGGAAAGCAGTCAGAGGTCATCAAATCCAATCTTACCATCACTGGATAGAAAGGACTGCACTGCTATATTCACTATCGTAAGCTGGTTAGAGAGATGGATCGTAGTTTGTTGCTTCATTATGGCCAAATGGGGAAGAAAAGGCAGCTTCTCATGCAGTGGGGGGTTTTCTAAGTTATGAAGGTAAGATGGTAACTAAACTGAGTTCTTTAACTGGAGCAGGAAAACTGATTGGGGCATTCTCTTTTACATCCACGATTATTCATGGGACAGGAAAGAGTGAATTTTATTCTTTAGCTGTTTTTTGGTTATGTCCAACTCTTCTTGAGCCCATTTTGGGGGTTTTCTTGGCAAGGATACTAGAGTGGTTTGCCATTTCCTTCTCCAGCTCATTTCCCAGATGAGGAAACTGAAGCAGATAGGATTAAGTGACTTGCCCAGGGTCACACAACTGATTTCTGAAGCTAGATTTGAACTCATGAACATGAGGCTTCTGACTGTAGGTCCAACACTCTGCTGTCCTTGCCTAAAATATATCATGTGCTCTTATTTTCATTTGCCATAATGGTTTGTAATGCATTCAGAAACAGAACATCCACACAGACTCCAAAGAAAGAAACAGAAGCTATATTGCAAGTTCAGGTATTAAATTTATGTAAAAATATTCCTTCTGTTCTGGCAGAATTCTGCAGTTTCTGACAAAAGGTAATGACTTCATTCTGGTAAGTTAGAGTGCCTGTTAGGTTGAATCCAATGCTTTGAGGAAGAATAGTGATACAGTAGCTCTTAGGTTACTTGATAAAGATATTAAGATGATCTTTCCTTCTGACAGTTCATTAACTCTGGTTAGTGTGATTTCAAAACAGCTTACCCAAAAAATAGATGAATACAGTCATGATGTTAGTAATGGAGATTTTTCTAGGAAGAGTAAAATATATTTCAATAGAATCCTTATTTTGGCAGCTAGGTTGTGCAGTGAATAGAGCTCCAGGCCTGGAGTCTGGAGGATCTGAGTTTGCATATGACCTCAGATACTTACTAACTGTATGACCCTGTCATCAGTGTTTATCCTTCATTCTCAAAGAGGACCAGGAAGGAGATGTTATGACTTGAAAGTGAATTGGATTTAAGTGAGGCAGGGCTGTGTAAAGTCACCAGCCTCACTGTCTCCTCCAGATCCCTCTGGGTCCAGTGGCAGGATGTACATCAGGATGATTGGAGATGGACCCTGAACAAGTCACTTAACCCTGTTTGGCTCAGTTTCCTCATCTGTAACATGAGCTGGAGAAGGAAATGACCAACCACACCAGTATTTTTGCCAAGAAAACCCGCAATGGAGTCAAGAAGAGTTTGAAAAATGACCACACCCAAAAAAAAGAACCCAAAGCCTCCTAGAAACTGGAGACCTGATCTGTAGAGCAACAGTCAGGCCTTGGCAAAATATTCCGTTATATTCTTGGTTTTAAAAAAATGAGAATGCTTAGTTTTAATGAATTGAATATAAAATTCAGTTTTAAAATAAAGGTCTAGGAAGAAAATACTGTGGAGTGAGAGGGGGACAGTTCCTAGGCTCCTGTCATTTTGATTACTTGGTCTAAACCTCCCCTGTTTTACAAATGAAGACACTTAGGCCAAGAGAGATGAAAGGGCTTGACCAGCATCATAGGACTTTCAGTCCCTTCTGCTTCCTAAGATGGAGAACAAGCCTGGAGAGATGTCATAAGGATCAGGGCTCGGAACTGAACCACGTCCTCTGACTCCCCCATTCAGATTTTTTTTTTAAGTAGTTAAAATCAACCGCCTGATTTGAGGCTGTTTGGGGGTAGTTGTTTGCATTTAGTTGACTTTCTTAGAGGCTATTTCTTGATGCACTTAAGTCACAGCTCTTCAGCCCATTTATTCTAAAAAGTGCCTCCTAGTCAGAAAGAGCTAGGAAACCAATCCACTGTGGGCCCTTCATAACTTTCTATTGATATAGAGTCTATAACTTGACAGTCAGTTTCAGTATTTGCCTGGTGTTACTTGAATTAAAGTAAAATAATTCTTATGCTCTCCCTCACTCCACCACCTTCTTTTTTATTTTCCTTCTTAGCTGGTTTGTCACCAAAATTACAGCCCCAGAGTCCATGCTTTATGTGCCTCCAGAAGATGAATCTTTCCCCAAAAGACATGAGTTAGGTGGTACAATGGATAGAAGTCTTTGAAGTCGGGGAAGATCATTCAGATATTGCCTCAAACACTTGATGTATGTCCCTGAACTTACCTTCTGGCTGCCTCACTTTCCTCAACTGTAAAACGAAGATAGTAATAGCACCTACTGCCCAGAGTTGTGATGATCATATGGGATGAAATTTGTAAACGTCTTCATGCCAAATTAAACGTTTCGGCACAGCTAAGGTGCCATCAGAAAGGCAGGCACGTCTGGTTTGCCCAGTAAACAATTAAAAAGCTTAAGGTGAATTTTCTCAACTTAAATGCACTGACGTTTTGTTCCAGGCACCGTCCTCCTCCAGTGGTCACTTTGGTCCTTGTTGTATTAGGCAGGACGACAACCCATAACAAGTTCAGTGTGAGAATATGCGGTACATGTCATGATGCACTTTTACCCCTAGTGTAGTATAAATGTTCAGAATACATTTAGTCAATGTTACATGGCTTCCAAGGTTCTCCAAATGGACAAGAATTCCTTTTCTTGCCCATCCCAGGCAGCAAAGACTGTGGATATCCTTGGCCCTTTGGGTTCTTTTTATTTATACAGAGGCCTTGTGCCCTTTAATGGCCCTGAAGTAATTGCTTTTAAAATTCTTCAGTTTTTAGTTTTGTTTTATTTTTTTGTCTTGCTCTGTGTCCCTGTTACTTCTTGCCTCGCACTGCTTATAACAGCTTCTATTCCTTCTCCTGACTTGCTGTTTATAAGTTGCTATGGACTCGGAAACCAGATTTATTAGAGATTTGTATAAATTCAGAGTAAATGGAATCCGTCAGGACCTAAGGGGCCCTCCTGTGAGCATAGCACATACATCGGCTTTAGCAGCTAGGCCTTTGGAATCCAATTTTCCCACTAAGAAATGTTTTTTCCCCTCAATTTTTCATTTTCCTTTTTTTTCTAACTCTTTTTGGGATGGATGAGTCTCCTACATTCCTGATTTCTGGTTGGGTTATTTGTTACTGTAAATTATCAAGTATTGTAAAAGTAGGAAACCTACTCTTCTTATTCCTACTTTCAGCAACACATTCAGGAACAGACCAGTCTCTGGACTAGTACTCAAGTACTCATTAGGCTACATTGCCCAGTACTGACACAAGACTTATTTGCTGGCTAAAAATAGTCAGCAGAAATTTGCCATAGAATGAAAGCTTTAGAAATAGGTCATTATCCAGTTAAAATTCACAGCTACCTTGTGGATCATTTTGATTTTTGCCAGAGGTTTAGGCTATATTTTGGTGCACCATAATAGAGAGCTCTAATAAGATTTTTATAGGTTTTTCAAATTCAGTAGTTTGAGACCCTAGGCATGAGTTAATTCAGGGGAAAAACATATTTAAATACCATGAGCTATGGAAATGCTCATTAGGATCCATCTTTCTGGTCAAATTATGTGTCATATGGTGAAAATGTGGTTTAGGAGGGAAGGGGCCAGGAGGGATGTTAATATTTAGAAAGGTCCCCAATTTCTTATTATTTATATTACTACTTAATAAAGAGAAAGTGAATGAAAAATCAGAAAAAGATCCATCCTAACTTATCTTTTGCCCATTGGTTCAAAACTTGCTGATGGTTTAATTAGAGCCTTTCAGGGGAGAAGCCAGGACTCTGAGCCTGGAATTTGTTCAGCTTTTTGCCTAAACTACTTCCCTCTGGCCATCTGAATTGGATCAGCATGGCAGTTAGGGCTTTCCAGAAATGGAATAAAGAGTGGTGGGTTCATTGCCAGTGGACAGGGACACATTAGAGATGAGATTCATGATTTGGGTAAGGATTGGACTCTGAAATTCCTTCCAGTTCTGAGAGTGTAGTATAAAAAGCAATGGGCCAGGACACGATACCTAAGGGCAAAATCTCTTAACAACATTTATATGTTATGTTATTTTTGGGGGGAGCCAATAACTTCATCAAAATGTTGAAATAATATCAAAAAATATCTAGTCCCAGGTCTACTTTGAATTATTTTTTTAAATGTATTAAATATGTACTCCATGAAGAATCTTGAGCTAGGTATTGTGTGTGTGTGTGCACACACTGGGCTTCCCTTCTAAAAGGGATTAGGGCAAATAGTTCCAGTACAAAAGAAGACATAGTAAGTTCATGGTCCTTTGCAAGGACCACATTTGTGACTGACCTTGGTGAAGTCACTTAACCTCTATGGGCTTCACTTCCCTCATCTGGAAAATGAAATGGAATGGAAAATTCCATCTCTGAAATTCTAGGATCCTGTGACAATATCATCAGTTCACTGAGTCTGACATTCTCTTGTAGGTTCAGTCATAGGCTACCTTTTTATCTTATAGCTAAGATCGTCTCTTTAGAGACATAGAGATGTAACAAGATACGCGTTTGCGTGTGGGATTCATATTAGTCAGTACTGCACCAGGTGTCATAATAATAGGGTTTTTTCATCGTCCTGTCATGTAGATGCATGATTCATTTCAATATTATTTTCTATATGCTTGGAATTGATGGGAGGAATTCTGTGAGGTCTATATTGTTTATGGAAAGAGTTTTCTTTGAACTTAAAAGCCAGATTTTTTTTAAATAGCTTGAAATATCTTTACCATATTTGTAATTTTATTTTCTAAGTAATATACTTTCTCCTTGACTCCATCATAATCAGAATGACCCTGTAATTTTACATACTTCCTGAGAAACCTTATCATAAGCAAGAATTTGCCTGTTATATTCACATGCCTTGCAATTAAAGTTTTTTAAAGTTTTTTAGTCACAAAGAATTGAATTTCAGTTTGTTACCTTTTGCAATTCACTTTCAGTTCCCTAACATCTATCTTTCTATCATCTATCATTCTATCTTCATTTATTTTATAATTCTCTAGGTTGGTTTAGTATATATATATATATCAAATGCCTTTTTTTTTCAGCCAGATCAGAATATTTTTCTAAGAGACTTTTGTTTGAAAGAAGACAAATGTATGGGCAAGAATTCAATAGCAAAATCTTTACAAGTTTCACAGTGAGTCTTAAAACATTCCCTCATAGTCACGAAACATCAGAGAGGATGTTATACAACACAACTGGCTCTGCCAACAGAAAAATTCTTCCAATAGAGCGACCTTGCCCACGGTTCGTAAATCCATCCATCATGTCAGAAATACAGCTCCCTTCAAGGTGTACTAATAACAATTCCTTATGGCCCTGGGAGTCAGGAAGAGCAGTGGGTAGTTGGATACTTGAGCCCTCAGCCCTGCCTCGGTCACTAATTATTTTTGGTATAACTGTTACTAAGACCTGTGCAGACACTAATAAACACAAGGAGTAATGCTGCTCTCCACAGACATTCGAAATCCTGGGATTTTTGTGATGGGGTGGGGGTGGGAAACTAGAAATAAAAGGGCACCCACCAATTTAGGGAATGACTGAACAGATTCTTCTGTATGACTGTGGTGATAAAGTATTATGCCATAAGAATCCACAAATAGGGATTCAGAGAAACTTGGAAAGACTTGTATGAACTAATGCATAGAAAAATAAAAATGATACACATAAGGACCAGATAGTGCAAAAAAAAAGTAACATTAAAATACCTGAGCATTAAACTCACTTCAGTGGCCAGTGGGCACTGGAGGATGGCTGACAAAATGTATCTCCCTCCTCTTGGTGTCAGACATGGTCAGTATTGCTGTCTTAGTTAATGCTGTTTCCCTGTTCCAAAGAAAGCATTCTGTTTTTGGAGGAGAGGGAGGTGATTGGAGGATATCACAACATTATTTTGAAAAAAAAAAATCAATATTTTTTTAAAGATCTAAATTTTTAGTCACAGTAAGCCGGGGTTCTCTTTATGTTCTAGACCCTATGAAACTAGTAAAAAGCAAAATTTTTATTCCTGTTGGCTCAGATATAATTCCCTTAGTTCATTTCTGGTCTTCCAAGTCAGATATCTTCAACATCATTTACTCTAAGAACAAGATAGTGGCTCCAAAGAGTTCATCAGGAAATTTCAAGGAATTCGATTCCAGACCAGAAATAAGGAGCCTCATCAGAGAAAAAATTTCCTGAATGTTTTTCCCTAATCTAAAGAAAAGAGGTAGCTGGTACAATAGAGAAGCAACAAGAAGAATGTCTTAAGCAGTAGCCTTTAGAATTGGAAGAAAGATTTGCTAAGTGGAGTTTTTTAGCAGGCCTCTGGATTATGTCCCAGGTTTTGTTTGTTTGAATTTTAGTGATTTGTGTCTTGCCATAAATAATAATTCTGGGTACACCTTCCCAATACTCTGAGCAGTGACAGAAATTTTAAATTTCATATTCCTAGGGCAGAGAGAGGGTCCTTTGCCTGTTCACCCATCATCTCTTAGCTTTATACTCTGGGTGTACCCGGATGCTGCCAAACACTACAGGGCTTCCATAGATAGGAGCTCAGAACCGGCTCGCAAGGAAACGAGAAACATGGTCTGCTGTGGAAGAAAAGCTGTCAGGCTGTATCCAGTCTCCTGCTCAAAGTCAGCGTGGCATAGTGGATCATGTGCCAGACCTGGAGAAAGAATACCTGGAATTTGAATCCTGCACCCTAGGCCGTGGTCTCACCTCACTGGCCTTCAGCATTTCTCCGCTGTGAACTGAGGAGGGGTTGGACTTAGGCTTGGGCTGGAGTCAGCTCCTGCCTGTTAAGTTTTCACTATGAGCATTAACACCCCAGAAATTGGTAAATGCTACCAACTAATGCTGCATTTATTGTTTGGTTGATTGTGTAGTCTCAAGAAGGGGAGGAGGCAGCTGGGTGGCGCGGTGGAGAGAGCTAGAGCCTAGAGTCAGGGAGCCTCATCTTTCTGAGTTCAGTCGGCCTCAGACACTTGCTAGCTGTGTGACCCTGAGCAAGTCATTTACCCCTGTTTGTCTCGGTTTCCTCATCTGGAGAATGAGCTGGAGAAGGAAATGACAAACCACTTCAGTATCCTTGCCAGGAGAACCCCAAATGGGGCCACAGAGTCGAACACAACTGAAAACAGCTGAACAACCCCAAAGAAAGTAATGGACAAAATGTGGGTAACAGATCAGATTTTTTAAACTTGCCATCCCTTCCTTTTTATTCTGGAGAGATGATTGTTAAAACATTTGACAACAGACCACAGACCTCAAAGATGCCTTCCAGTTTGGAGTTAATTATCCTACGATTCTGCTGGGAAATGGTGATGGCTTTCTTTTTCTGGCCTTTCTAGGAAGGTGGGTCCACAGCTGCACCTCTAGTTCATGACCCTGATGTTTGAGGTCTTTGTCATGGAGGAATGAGAACCTCAGAAACGTGACTAAAAGAACTGAATCTTTGAGGAGCCTCAGGGATAGCTGAATCGGGCTGCAGTATCATCAGTAGGTCCCTTCCTAGACAGAGTACTCCTCAGATGCTTCATGGTGGCATGGAAGTAACACTGACCTCTTAAACTCTGTCGACTGTGTGCAAGCTTTGGCCCATCATGCCGATGCCACAGCAAGTCTCTTGTTACCTTACTTGTTTTCTCGTAGTTTCACTCACCCTGGGAACATGTTTATTCTAACCCACATCTTCCAAACAGGCGTGTTTATCACACAGTTTTGGAGAATACTCCAGTTTCCACTTCACCAGTTGCACACGCAGGCAATGAAGTAGCTAGTCGGCTTAGTGGATAGAGTGCTAGACCTGGAGTCATGAAGACCCGAGTTTAAATCTGGCCTCAGACACTAGCAGTGTGACCCTGGACAAGTTTCTTAATTAACTCCGTTTGCCTATTCCACTGGAGAAGGACATGGCAAACCACTCCAATATCTTTGCCAAGAAAACCATGGACAGCATTGGTGTGCTGTGGTCCACAAGATCAGTAAGAGGCCAACAAGACTGAAGGACATAGAAATGCTCATGAGGTGATTAGAAAACCATGAAGCGCAATTGAAGGGAGATGACCTCAAGAGGCGATATCTTCTTGACTTGTTCTCCAATTGGATTGGAGTAAGGTGGAGCTGCACCAAGTCACAGCCTGCGTCCTCCAGAGTCATTGATGTCCAGTGGCAAGAGGAAGGTGAATAGCCATCAGAAGATTGATGACAACCTCGCCATCTTACCTTATTGACCAGCATTCTGACCCTGGGATCTGCAGATTCACAGGGAGATCCATGAATTCGGATAAGGAAAATATTACACCCTTATGTACATCTTCCATTTTTTTACTTTCAACCGAGATGAACATTTTCTTCAATTATCTATAAACATTTTTCCTGTGATCTAGAGACTTCACCAGTCTGCCAGACGGGTCCATGATACAACATGGTTCAGAAACCCCTGCCTCATAGGGAAGATTGTAGCAGTGTAACAGCTAGGAAGAAATTAAGTGCTGTGGGCATGGTTCATCCATGCTATGGTAGGCCTAAATGCTGAGTCCCATTTGTTTCCAGACATAGCTCCATCTGTTTTCTCCGTTCAGTTATACACAGCTCTTTGAAATTATCCGGAAGAAGATATACTGTAGAAGGACAGAAAAAAGTTCTGGAAAGCCTGCATCATCTAGCATGAGGAGGACAGCTTTTAAACAGAAATCACCTCCTCAGATATTTATAATGTATCTGACTCAAGGTTTCCCATTTGCTGCCTGACTGCTTGCTGCAGGCACAAACTACAGAAGCTCTCCCTTCCTGGGCTTCCATTGCCATTGACTGAAATGCTGGCCTTTAGATGGTTTAGAATTTGAATGGGGTCAGAGGGATGGGAGGAAAGAGCTTTGCTTTGGGGAAGAATCATAATATCTAGCATTTATATAGAAGTTTAAGATGTTCAAGTCATCTCATTTGGTCCCCACAACTACCCTGAGAAGAACAAAAAGAAACTGATGCAAACCAAGATTAAATGACTTGCCCAGGGTCACACAACAGTTCATGTCTTAACTAGTCTTACAGCTGGTAAGGTGGGATTTGAACTCAGATCTTCCTCACTCCCAGTCTAACTCTGTCCACTGTACCACTTAGCTACTAAGAGCTAGAGATGCCATTTAGAAACATAAAGAGTGCGGATAACGATAGAATATCACCTAGCTGCAAGATCCAAGGGGCTCCTGAGGTTTACTCGTACACTTTTATGGTGCCTACTTTACTTCCAGATGATGTTTTGGTGCTCTCCCCCCGCAAAAGCGACAGTCAACCTTGTAGCAGTTAATTATTTCTACCCACTGACCCACCACAAAGTATTGTTCCTTGTTTTCCTATAATGCTTGTCACAATGCTATGACAACAGGCTGGTTTTATGCAAACAGACCCTGGCTCAGAAAAGACAGTATGTCTGAAAGTCAAACATGGATGGCAGCCATTGGCACGCAAAGAAGTCAGAAACCACAGATTGTTTTCTCGTTGGATGAACAGCTTAAAGCAACGTAAAGTTAATTGAAGAATTCCTTGAAAGTGAAGTCAGACTAAAAGAAAAGCTCTGAGTCTATAATTTACTAAATGTGAAAGATCTGTAAGCAGGAGTGAGGCTGAAAGAGTCTGGAGAGGAAAAAGAACATTTTTGTAAACAGATCTGGCTTGTATTACAGCCTAGGCTGTTTTAATTATTTGCTCTAATAGTGTAGATTTGCAGGAGAATCTCTAATTAGGTAAGGTTTGATTTATTGAGTTGGCCCCATGTAAACTATGATGTCATGGTGTACTGCAGAAAATTACAGGTCTGGTCTCGCCATTGAAAACTTGTTTTTTTGAACTTGGAATGCTTCAACTCTACATGTCTTCGTTTAGGCATTTTTACGTTCCCCAGTTCTAAAAACCCTTTCCCCTACTCAAAGCTGTTCATCTTACCTGTGATCAAATAATTTATCAAACATGAAAGAACAGGGAAGGGGGAGGTAACCCCATTCCAAGTCCAAATATACTGCTGCTTGGGAAGGAAACAGAGACTTTCAACTCTCTGGAGAAATGGTGTCACTCTCACCACCAGATGACCATTGGCAGACATAGCCAAATAAATGCAATTGTCGACTGTCCCTGAATAGCAGGGCCTAAGTAAAACCCTGTGTTCTTCTCCCTATCTCTCTGTGTCTGTCTTTCTCTCTATCTCCCTAGACCTGTCTCTACCCCTCTCACTTTCTGCCTTTCCTTTCCCTCCTCCTTCAACATATTCAGTAGCTTCTCCACCTTTTATATTTCACTGGTGTCATTAGTTTTATCTAACTTTGAGTAGACCCTGGGCAAATCACTTAACCCTGTTAGCCTCAGTTTCCTCATTTGGGAAATGAGCTGGAGAAGGAAATGGCACACCACTCCAGTGTGTTGGACATGGCTGAAACAAAACAACAAACTTTGAATAGGAAGCATGTGCTGAGATGGAAGCAGTCTGAGAGGTCACCTTGTCTAACCCCTCCCTTTTGGAAATGAGGCCCAGAGAGGAAAAATGACTTGTCCAGGGCCTCAAAAGTAATCTGTAGCACATCCAGGGTTAAGAGGTAGGTAGGACTTCTTACTTTCAGTCCATAATCTTTCTACTATATCACAAGAACTATGAAGAGGTGTTAAATTCGGGTTTGTTATTCTGCCTTTGCATGTGTTTAGACCTTCTCATTGAACATGGAAATGCATTCAAGGCAGGTTTTGTAGGGTGTTCCCCAATTTATTACCATGGAGTATTGGTCTTGATGTGTACTTAGCCTGTAGATTTGGTGTTAGTGATTGACACAAGCTTTTCTATAAAAGCCCCCTTAATTTTAAGACTAATCCAGTCTTATTACGTGGAATTAATCTGGGGCAGAAGATTGATCTAGTCTGTCTCTGTGTATGCCAGTGGGCATAAGAGGGTAATTACAGGATGATGGCAGATTGTTCCTGTCACAAGACAACTTTGTAGGACCGCTGGTATTTTCTTGTTTTCTTCTTGTCAATCTACTTTAACAAAGTTCTGCATCAGCCTTCTGTCTGTTGTAGGCTAGTTTTAAAGGGGTCCAGGCACTCTGAGATGAAGTTCCTTATGTTTCTCATTATTGGAGGCATGCAAGGTTCCACCAGACATTTCAGATCCTTTAAATTAAGTGCCCTCATAGTCTTTCAGGTGTCAAAGTGAAAGAACACCTTTAGTGCCTCTGGAAACCCTTTAATCCCGTGATGGCCACAGTGTCCAGGAAAGACAGAACAGTTGTAGAGGGAGTATAGAGAGCCTGGTCTTTGGAATTTAAATCTCAGCAGAATACAATGAAGCTTTCCTTAAAAAAAAAGTTTTTTAAATTTCCTTAAAGTCTTCTTCTTGCAGCCCTTTTCCCCTGCTGTAAGCTTTATCAGTTTTGTCCAGTGGGTGGGAAGGGGGAGATATAGTGAGACGACAGCACAAGGAAGGACCTGTTCTTGTGGTCCTTTTCTTTAAAAGAACATTAAGCATTCTAAAATGCCTGTAAAGACATTAACCCCTGCGCAGTCTTTTAATCCTCTTAAAGAAAGTGTATTAGGCAAAATTCTGTTGATTTTTCCCTTCTCCTGAGTGAACTCAGAGCCAAGAAGACATGCCCAGCATCCCATGGTGTCTCTCGTTACCCGCTTGCCCAGTCCGTGGTTCTCTGCCTCTCCATCCATACCTTTGGGTCCAAAAATCAACCACCAACTGTCCTGCGTCTGTATTCAGAGGAGGGATTTGCCCTTGATGCATTACCCCCACGTATGTATGGCTGGAAGTGGGGGAAGTTTGGCTTTGTTTCTTAGATTCCATTTTGTGACCTGGGCTCCATGTTGTAACTCTGAGTTAGGACACAGTTTTAATTTGCTGTGAAAACGTAATGGCTGGATTGTTGAACCCCACCCCTATCTCTCCACCCCCAAGACTCAAGGCAAGACTTGTATTGCTAATAATAATTTTCATTTTTGTTTTTGTATCCTCAGCATCTGGCACAGTGGCACATAATGGGTCTTTAATAAATCCTTGCTTTTTGATGAATAGAGCTTCAAATTAATATGAAAATATCTCAGAATAAAACATTACTTTATACATTACGAAGAATGCTTATTAAAATGGTTGATCACCATTTTTCTGTAGCTGTGGAAATGACCTGTTTTTAGAGAAGTAGCAGTGGGCAGTGAGGTGGCACAATAGATAAAGTAAATAGAGCCTAGAGTCAGGAAGACTCATCTTCCTGTCTGGCATCAGACACTTAACTAGCTGGGTGACCCTGGGCAAGTCACTTAACCCGTTTTGCCTCAGTTTCTTCATCTATGAAATGAGCTGGACAAGGAAATGGCAAACCATTCTAATATCTTTGCCAAGAAAACCCAAGTGGGCTCACACAAAGAGTTGGACACGACTGAAAAATGACTGATATATTGGAAAGAGCCCTAGATGTGGAGTCCTGCCTCTTAGATTTACAACCTGTACAACTCTGAAAAACACCTTTAATTTATCAAAACCTAATTCTTCTAAAATTGTAACAATCCTACTTGTGCTATTTTTCACAATATTGTTAATGTAGAAAGTCATTAATAAACTTTAAAGCTCTGTTTAAATGCATGCCATTATTTTCAATTGATTGAGAGCAAATCAGTGCTAATTTCAAGTAGAAAAGAAGATGCCTCAATTCTTGAGGCCATTATGTCCAAGGTCTAGTGTTTCCTATATGTCTAGTTAGAGTTTCCAGTGCCTGCAATTGTCCTTTAAACTCAGATCAAAAACATTGACCACTTTACTAACATATTCCAATAAAATGGAAAAGACTTTGACTTAAGTAGATAAGCAAAATAAAACATTTTTCACCGTCCTTTTAAACTGCCAAGCTTTGCCAGTTTTGCCAAAAACTGAAGCATTTTGATAGCACAAACATTTCAGGGTACTATATACATTTAACAAAATGGCAACTTCTAGAACTCATATTCCAAGAGCCACATTACCATTCTGAATGTCTTGGAACAGCAGTCTCTTACAGTGTTCCTTTTCCTCATAAAAAAGACCCTTAAATTTGCCACCAAAGTGCCTTCTGCATAATAAAGGCCCATTCAGTTTTGAAATTAATTGTTTAGACTGGCTTAAGTGATGGGGGCTGACCAGGTTGGAGTGTTGTCTTTTATTATAATTGTCTTATAGTTTTAATTCCAAAGATATAAATTGGCATAAGTTATATAATGACAATTATAGTATTTTAAAATCTAGTTTAATTTCTCACTTTACTTGTGGGGGAAAAGGGAGGCTTGGAAAAGATAAGAAATTTGTCCAAGGTCACATTGTTTTTTAGTGACAAGCAAGATCTCGAACAAAGGTCACCTAATTTTGAGTTCATGGCTCTTTTCTTCATTCTTCTTATGTTTGATTTTGTGCATTTGAAAACATCACTCTAGAAATGGCTCCATAAGCTTCATGAGACTGGGTCTTATTGTAAGGGAAGTGTAAACCAGAGGGAAGGGGAGATGTTTGGCCTAGAAATGAGAAAGCTCCGGGGATGGGGGTGGGAGGCTTGTATGATAGCTGTCTTGAAATGTTTGAAAGTCTATCATGTTAAAGAGAAATTAGGACAGGACTAGGAGGAAGAGGTGAAAGTTGTCAAATTAGAAAAGAAGTCAAATTAGGCTCGACACTAACAACTAGCGCTCTCCATAACTGAACTACTGGGCTGCCTTGAGAAGTGTTAGCTTTTCCCTTCTTGTAGGTATTCAGGCAAAGGCAAGATAACCATTTCTCAAGTGTGTTATCGTGAAGATTCATTTCAGGTATTTTTGAACCAGCTAGTTGCTGAGATTCTTTCACAAAGTGATTTTTTTAGAGAGATCAGCCTTCTAAAACACAAAATTTAAGGCATGAAATGTATGAGGTTGTGGAATTTCTAGAGAGTAAGTGGTTCAGACTCATGTGAAAAGAGTTACATGCTTCTCCATTGGGCACCTAGGCTGTGATTCATTGCAGTGGTCCTGAAATGAATTTGGACACCAGGTTATAGCTAAAATTACAATTCTCCATCTTTTTTACAGTAGCCCTGATAAAAGTACCCTTATTCCCTTCCACCCATCTCTACTGCATTTAAAGGGGTGTGTGTGTGTGTGCGTGTGTGTGTGCCTGTGTGTCTGTGTGTGTGTGTTTATCCTTGTTTTGGAGAGGGAGAGACTTAGAATTTTCAAGTTTGAAATGGTCTTAGAGCTCTTCTGGTGTGATCCCATCATTTGACAGAATTCTAGGTTTGAGTGGGATCTCAAAGATCATTTAGTCCAGACAGTACCTAAAGGATGACACCCTCCTCCTTCCAATAACAGGAAGCCATAGCTCAGAAATAACCAATGATTTGTCCAAAATTGCAAAACTGACTAGCAGAAGGGAATCCAGGTACTTTTGTCTCTCAGTCTAGCACAAATGTATGTTTTGTTTTGGCCATTTCAGTAAAGATGAGGTTTGTCCCTGAAGTTGTATTCTCTCCCAGCTTGGAGCTGAATGAAGGGGAGTGAATGGTCAAGGAGGTCTAATAGAAAGAATGCCAAAAGTCCTTTTCCTTTCCATTAGCCTCTCCTTTAAGTGGTTAGAGCATTTATAAAATAAAATTCCAGCATCCTGCCAGTCTTCATTTAAAAAAAGAGAGAGGTATAAAGCCTCCTTTACTAAATACTATATAATACTAAATAATATAATACTATATAAATACTATATAAATAATATAATACTATATAATACTAAATAAAATACTGTTTGTCTTGTAGACCTGATGACATGTTTTCAGTCACTACGTTCTTTGGAACGAGATTTGTATTCTAGTTTCCCTGCATAAATTTTACGAAGTGCATACAAACAAGGAATTTAAGGTACCTCCAGCTTACAACCAAAATTGACTAACACAGGATAAAATGCCAAGTCACTTTTTTCTGCGAATGCACATACATACCCATTGCAGTCATCTCATTTGTCACCCCCACGTAGCCCAAAACTCACATTCATTTGCATGGTCCATTGCCATCTGTCTTAGAAATCTAAGGAAGGGGTGGGGGAACAAGGTTTAGGGACCCCAGGGTAAAAAGCAAACACCTTGACCTTAGAATTCCTGGAGCAGCAGGCAAAATAATCACTCCTTTCTTCTGAATTAACTCCTCTATCTCACTAGAAAAAATTTTTAAGTAGGCTTTTTAAAATTTTTATGAAACTTTTATAAGGTAAATGATAGCTGGAAACCAATTCTTTATTTGCAAAAGGTAAACTGCAGAAATTGCCAGTTAAAAAAGAATTCTCCCAATACTGAAAGCTTCTGCTAAAAGAATTCACATTTCAGCAGAATCATTAGATGAAAGCTTATGGAGTGTAGAAAGACCTTCTCAACCTCTGATTGTAATACTTATGGTTTCTGGTTCTTTTATAAATACAATCTTGTCTCCATGATGATTTTCTTAGATAAAAGTAATATCTTTATAGCCCCCAAAATAAGGCAAATGAAGCCATTAAAGAAAGAGTTGGGGAAAACCCTCAGCTCTAGTGCTCAGTCACTGCCGTATTTTTATTGCATGTGTTTGCAGTGTGATAGTCGTGAACCATTTGGAAATCAGGTAGTCTCTTCACAAGGAATGGACAAAAAAGCCCGATTCACACCATAACTGGGGAAGATCAGATGGGCTGTGCGTTGTGTGTGGGGAATGAGCCTTGCCTTGGCAAGCTGATGGAATCAGACCCACCTTTTAACAGCTACAGTGTGTGTCTGTGTGTCTGTGTGTGTGTGTGTCTCTGTGTGTGTCTTTTCACATGAGTTCGTTTCCAGGCAGACTATCGTATCCTTGAACTATTCACTGTCTGAACTTGCTCCCAAGGAATTCTTCCTCTCTGCCCCACCTCTGAGGCAACAGCCAATGAGAAGCCCATGGAGAGCTTCCAACTTCTTATTCCCACGTCCCTTTTGTATGTTATGGCTCATGGAGTTCACTGTCGTCTTACGGAAGGGTAAAACTGATGTTCATGACATTGTAAAGCCTTCATAGTAAACATTTTCCTCGGTACCCCAACTCCGTATTTAATTGGCTCACAAAACTCATTCATTGCCTCTACGTTACTTGACTATTAACTCTTACCCAATAACTGGGAAACCCAGTTTAAGGAGGATTCTTTTTCCAAATGGCTCTTTCAAAGATGAGAAAGCGTGAGTGATCTCATGTAGCTGAATCTATTTTTATTAGTTTCAAAAAGTGCAGCCCTCCCCCCTTTTTTCCCCCTAACAGATCATATTTTAATGAAGCTGACTGGGAGATGAAGGATGTTATGGGGTAACTACTTCCCTACCCCCAGAAACCCAAGTCTTCTTACACAGGTTTTATTTTAGACTCTTTAAGGCAAAACACCCAATATGCCAATCTCAGAGGAAATAATTTCATTTTTCCTTAATATTCAGAGCAAAAACTGGCTGTTTTATGAGGGAACAGTCCTAAATTCTGTTTATAGCCAGCCTTTTCACATATTATTTATATATATTATATATATATATAATATATATATATATGGTCACATGTTATTTAGTCCAGATTTCTTTCAAACCACAGCCAGACATGCAGTATAGATATATGCTTCAAGGACCTCGATTTGATCCTGTTCACTGCACCACATTTTACTTGGTTTAAATTACCAATCCATTATCACACTGAGGAAAATCCAGCACATTTCCACAACTGGCTTTTGAAATTTGCAGGTTTAGATGATGGAAGTTATGCAGACCAAATAACTCCAGAGTGATAATGTGATGGTCTGCTTTGTGGCCATTTGTTTTTGTAGAATCTCACTGCCAGCCCCCCTCCCCCAAGCATCCACTGCCGGACTCTTGAAACTCAGAGCACAGAAAACAAACACATGCAAATCCATTGCCGTGCTGTGAGGCGCAATCGAGAGGTGGTTTGGCTCACACCTGGGTAGCATATTGCAGGGTACCCAGACCAGAATGGAAGTGATACTTAAACTCTTGCACATTCCCTCAAGGAAAACACCTTTTGAATGATTTTTGACCAGAGGTAGAAGAAGTTACCAGTTAGTGTTCATAGCTCAGAAAGACATTCTGAAAGTTGCCTGAATACTGGAAGATACCCATGTTATCATAGCACCAAAATCTGTTCTGAAATGATGGTTATTGGTCACTTTAGCAGATTTTCTTATCAGTAAAAACTCACGCAGACACATATTTTTCAGGTTTTGACAGAAAATGTCTACTATTTAAGAGTAGCAGTGAACTCAAGATTTATGGGAGATAAGCCCTCACAATCCAAAATAGACTTTCTCAGAAAAATGTTGATAAAGAACCTTAGCATGCAGTTTGCTTAAGGGAGGAGGGGGTTGAAGAATTCTTTCTGGATCCAAACATTTCCAGTAAGTAGCTGACCTTGGACAATTTACATTCTCAAGTCATTATGCAGTATATTAATATATTTTTTCTGTTTTTGCAATGTAATATCTCTCTCGGAACCTTTTAGGTCTGTGATTTTCCGCTTGAACCCTAATCTCAGTATTTTGGCTATGAGTGTAATGCACTTAAAGAAAAAAAAAGACTTATTCCTGAAATGAAAGCCTTCTTTGTTTCTTTAGCAATAATTAATTCTAAGGCAAAGCCTGTTTCCTTAGCTTTGTTGCTTTAAAGAATTAGTTTGGGGCACTTGATTCGATAGAACATCCAAATATATTTCATCTCAAATTCTTTTTACTCTATCAAGTTGTGGCAATGATGATTTACAAAGTTAAACTATTAGAATTTTCAGGTCTTGCAGATAAATGCTCTTATGCTTTGTTCAAAAGTGAATGGAGTAAGATTTGTAGCACTTTGCTCCTTCCCTGTAGTAGTTAATACTATATGGAAATAAACATTAACCTGTATCTTATATAGTCTTCTGAGTCATTTATCTTTGCACTTGGGATGCTTTCTACGATAATAGTTAATAATAGTCAATAGATATTTATTAAGCATGTGTACTATGTGCCAGGCACTGTGCTAAGCTCTGGAGTTACAAATAAGAAAAAAGAAAGACAGTCCCTACCATCAAGGTTACCATCTCATGGCAGATGACTACATGAAGAAAAGGAAAATGAAGAGGAAGAGGAAGGGCAGGTGCTAGGTGGTATCCAGCAGAGTGGGGCATGATATTCTTAGAGTCAAAGCCAATCATCTGGAAAACTCTGAACCCACTATAAAGGGAGGTTTGGGAAGGATTCAGAAGGGAGAGACAACTTGGGGGCTGAGGAGATGTTAAGCATCAGTGCTGGATCAGTCACCGTAATGGTGAGATGTCAGGTGGTGACCTTCAGGCGGGACGAGGGGGAATGGACAGCTGATAGAAATAAAGCTGATGGTACATGAATAAAACAAGTCAATACTTAGCAATAACAGAACTTGTTTCTCTATGAATCTGGGTTCAGCTGTAAAGATGATTTCATCCTTCACGAGATAAAGGATGCAATTAGAATGGGGAACCGCTCTTCTGGACCTGATTCTCACTAATAAGGATAAAATGGTTGCTAGAGAGGAAGTGACCATTCCACCATCATTCCATCCTAGAGTTTGTGATAAGGGAACACTACGGAGTCTGAGCATACCCTTTGCTTTTGCAGACCAGATTTCTATCCTGCTTGGGACTGAAATTCTGTAAGGGAAGTCAGCCCAGAAGGGAGGGAAAGACCTCAAGGAAAAAATTCTAAAGAGAAAAGTCAGTAGTTCTGAGAAGAAAGAAAAGAGGGAGTTTTCTAAAGAGACTGATGTGACTAGAAACTCATTGACCCAATCAGATTCTTTTTGAAAATCTTATACTGAGGATAGGAAGTAAGAACCAGTCATCAGATTGATACAGAAGCATGGCATGGTCCCGTAAAGATTGTATCCATATCACTAAAGTTCAGAATGAGCCGAAGCGGAGGGAAAACAAGTAGTAAAGGGTTGTTGCATTTATTTTTTAAAGTTGTCTTGGGGAAGAAACGAAAACTAAAGACAAGACCGGTGCAGAGTACATGAGCTTGTGATAAGAGAACTATTCACATCTTATTTTGCTCCTGTTTTCCCTGCCAATAGGAATGATATTTGGGCTGAATAGGACAGGGAAAAATGATTCATGCTTAATGCCAAGATAGTTGGAGAATATTAAGAAAGTACAGCTAGGTACCCATTAGTGTAATTCATTTATTGTACTAACAATGTAAGGCATTCGTTATAATACCTGAAATAGTCACATTACTCAAATTCACATTATTTGGAGTTATATGCAATAGATGGTCATTGGTTCCACCCCAATGTCATACAGCAGTGGAAATCCTTAAATATGAATAAGTTTTTAACTTCTTTATTAATGTGATATAACAGCAAAGAATAAGAAAAAAATATTTCTGATTCAGGTTTATTACAAAGTAATAAAGTAGCAATAGAAAGCAAAATTTTAATGCTTAAAAAATAGCTGTTGCCAAAAATCATACCTAACTATAAACCTGTACTGACAATGGGACAAAAATGTCTTTATTTCATTTAAAATATTTTAGCCAAAGATTGAACTCTTTCTTTAATTCTTCAGACATATGTTGATGGGTACAGATTACTTTAACCATGCCTTCAAGAATTTGCATGCTCACATTCTCACATACTGAACCAAATGTTGTTGGAGAACCTGGGACATTATCTAAAATCTTTTAGAATCTTTTAGTAATCTTTTAGTGTGCTGTTGCTTGAAATATGTTCTTCAACAAGTTGTTGTTTTTGTTCAGTCGTTTGCCGGCCGTTGTGTCTGTCTCTTCATGATCCCATTTCGGGTTTTCTTGGCAAAGGTACTGGAGTGGTTCATCATTTCCCTCTCCGGCTCATTTTAGAGATGAGGAAACTGAAGCAAACAGGGTTAAATGATTTGCCGGGTCACACAGGTAGGAAGTGTCCAAGACCAGATTTGAACTCAGGAAGATGTCTTCCTGACTCTAGACCTGGTACTCTATCCGCTGCATCATCTGTCCACTAACTGCCCCCTTCTCATCAGCAAGGCTAAAATAACTTGAAAACAGCCTTTCATCACCCATGCGATCTAATTTTACCACCAAAAACTTGGAAGCCATCAAAGGTGGGAAAAGCATGGCTAGATAAAGGTCCATCCACAGGAGAAAAAAAAGTCTAGAAAGGAATGGTGGTTTATGGGCTATAGGCTTAGTGAGTGTTACCTCAATGAGGTCTTAAAAAGGAGGCAAGATCGTCGTGGGCTTCATTGAGAGGTGTATTATTTTCCTGACACTCACACCGGATCAAGCCACATCTAAAGAATTGTGCTCCATTCTGATTTTCACATTGTAAACAGGGCACTGAGGAGCTGAAAACCATCTGTAGAAGGGCACATATGATAAGGAAGGACCTTCAGGTCATCCTATATAAAAAACGTTGAAACAATGTGGGGATATTTAGCCTGGTGAAACGAAGACTTGTTCTAGCTGGTCCCAGAGGGTAGCGCTTTAGAGCAATGGATAGAAATTAAGGAGAAGTCAGTTTAGGCTTACTATAAAGAAAGATGGCTTGTACTTTGCTTTTGATGGAATTAAATGCTGCCTTCTTAGAGGTGGATGAACTATCCTGCTGGTAAATCCTATGGAATTCTCGTTTTTCATAGAGCAGCTTCTGGATTTCCCCATCATTTTCATCAGTCAGTCTTGGTGTTTGCGAGTGTTCTGACCCAGATCAGCAAACGCAGTGCTGTACACCAAGTCTCTGAGAGCTGCCCGCTCCTTTTCTGCTCCACTGTTGCCAACTGTATGTTGACTCATCTTACAAAATGTTCACTCAGAGAAGAGCTCTAATTTGTTGACGTTAATTCTTCTGGTAGTCATTTTGCATTGGGGGAAGCACTTTTGCTGAATGCGAATATTTAGCTGTATGACCCTAGGCAAGTCACATAACCCTGTTTGCCTCAGTCTCTGCATCTGTAAAATGAACTGGAGAAGGAAATGGCAAACCATTCCAGTGTCTCCGCCAAGAAAGCCTCAGATGGGATCATGAGAAGTCAGACACAACAAAAATGACTGAAGAACGATAACAGTGCTGGATTATTCTGAGGCTAATTAACCCTCGTGCTTCTTTTCTCTCTTTTCTTTCTCTCTCCGTTATGATTGCCATCAGAAAATAGAATCTGACCCTGTCACTAGCTGTAAGTAAGCTGTGCCAGTAACTGTGTGTCCCAGGACTGAAATCTCCTCGTCTGAAAAATGAATGGGTTGGATTAAAATAAAAGTTGCTAAACTTTTCTGTGTCTTGGTCCCCTTTGGCAGTCGGGATCAAGCCTATAGACCCCTTCTCAGAATAATGTTTTTTAATGAATAAAGTAAAATACTTAGGATTACGAAGGAAACAAATATTGAAATGTAGTTACTGCAATGTGAAATGCTAATCTAGAAAGATCACATCACAGCTAGTTCTAGCTAAATATTAAAAGGACCTTGAGATAAGGAATTCAGACTAAAATAAATGAGACTAAGGCTACATCACCAGGTTTAATGAATTCTTTATTTCTAGATTAAAAAAACATTTCTGTGGCATTTTTCCTATAAAAGGGATAAATGAGAATATACCTCATTCTCTTTGGTTGAGTTGATTATGAAAGATTACCTTGTGGAGAGTGATGGATAGACAGACAGACAGACAGACAGACAGATGTTCTTGAAGATGGGATGCCTGAGACTCAGCTTTCTTATTCTGTTTTCTTGTCATCCAGGTTAAAAACGTTTGATGTCTGTTTTCAATGCCAGAAGTTAATGAGAACATCATACACCTGAATGGTCAAAATACTTAGTCAAAATGCATCAAGGAATGAACAGCTGGTGCTTTCTTTGCTTGTTTGTGTCTACCCTTTATCCTGTGTTCTCTCTCCATAAAGAGCTAATTAATATTTTAAAATTCACTTTAAATAGCTTCCATATTGCTTACTTGTATCAGTGTTTCAAGTATAGTCCTTCATTCAAATCGTTCATTTCGGTGTATTGCTTAAAGGGTTACAAAGCACTTGGCATGCATTGACCTCCATCCATATACTGTCCCTTGAGGTAGGCCATAGAGGTGTTGGTATCCTCATGTTATTGAAAAGGAAACTGTTTCCACAACTACTAAGTGTCAAGCAGGATTTAGACACAGGTCTTTCTGATTCCTAGTTCAGCTATTTTTCCACTATATTGTAAGGTGAGCTATGTTCGGTTTTCAAAGGGAGTAAAATGAACATCCAACCTATAGAATAAAAACCACTCAGCCACTCTCTTTTTGTAAAACTGCTTTGCAGTGATAACTCCTAATCTATCAGGCTGCTGAGTTCTTAACAGAATTCTCCAAACTACTAGCACAGACTCATTTGAGAACCCTCCCAACCTATCAGTGTTGGTCCTGCTCCATGGATATGCTTGGCACAAGTAGATTTTGATACTGTGCTTCTTGATGCAGGCTGGAGGTCATTTAATTTTTCTCTAGCATGTTTTGAAGCACCACAGCCTTTCTTAGTAAGGGTCATGTCTTTGTAAAGCCCCAGATTGCTAAATTTGGCGTCATTGTGCCACTGAGGTCTGAGCCACATCCTACAGGAGACCTTCCCTATTGCCCACAGGTGTTCATACCCCTCCTTAATTACTCTGTTTTTACTTATATGTTTAACATGTTTCCCCTGTAGACACTAAACTCTTTGAAGAAGGGGATTATTGTATTTTTCTCTTTGTCCAAATCCTAACACAGAACCTGGGACAGAGTCATAGTAAATGTTGATTTATTGGTGACCATTTTCTGCACAGAGGACTTAGCTTCCTTCCTTACTCTAACTTAATTAGTTAAGTTCAGTCATTAAGATGATTTCCAACACCAGATCAACTAGTTTACATTTTTTTCTGGTTTAACATACACAGCCAAAGATGTGGTGACCAAAGAGAGCTCAGAAGCACCAGAAGGTCCCAGAAAACAAAACCATGCTTATTGGAATTAGACTGCTTCAGTCTGTTTGCAGCTAGATCCATCTGTTATACTTTCTGAAGCATTGGCAACAAGTAGAAGCCAGAGTTTACTCACTGTCTTGATATATTTTGATGCACTGCAGGATAAATTTTTATTCAAAACCATTGAGCTTCCCATTAAACAGGATATTAAATAGCTGTTAGCCATTTTTCAGTGGTCCTTTTTATAGTTAACACGTTTTGTGATATAGCCACCTGTATTTTATAGACCTGCAGGTGGAACTCTAGGAGGAATGAATGGGATATTACCTCATCTTACCCCACCCTCTCCACACACACACCTGTTGCTAACCCTAAATGTGCTTTCATGTAGAGATAAGACCCAGTCTTTCAGTGAATAATTAACAGTCTGATATCATATAACAAAGAAGCCATTATTTACTGACTTTTTTTCCACAATGCCAAAACATATCCCATGATTTTCAAATTTAGCTGGTCTACTTGTATGTTGAATATTTTCTTACTATTATTCTAATAAAGTTTGCTTCTCAGTAGACCCATAAATGATATATTAAAGCACACTCCCCAAGAGGCTTCTAAGTATGGTTCCAGTTAATAACATTGGTATTTTAATAAGGAAGAGTTGAGTCGTGACAGTGGCTCGGGAAAAAACTTAGGTAATAGCAAGAAACATCTGTGTACATTTCTCCTACAGCTTAAGGAAGGCAGCAGAGATTTGTATATTCTACTCTGCCTCTATGCTATCTTGTTCCTACACCTTACATTTATTCCATATACTGATCAGCAGGTAGATGGAATTAGCCTAAAGCGTTCACTTATACATAGATTCTAACAAGACTCCGTGTTTTCTTCTTGCAGCATTGGGCACAGCATGCAGGGTACAGTTGCAGAACTGAATAAGATTATCTATGCTCAAGGGCTGTGGCAGTTTGGAGGAAATTACAATCAGAATCTTGTAGGATTGTGTGTTCATGTTACAGCCAAAGCATAGTGTGCTTTGTAGGAACATTATGCCTCAGGGAGAGAAAGTTTGAGTCAGGATCTGGCTGGATATATCACCTGTCCCTTAAGTATGGATTCTATGTTTTGAAGAAATACTTCCTTTGTTATCAGTATGGCAGCATTATTATCACCCGGAGGGGGGAAACATTACATTTTCTGTAACCTACTATAAAACTAGTCCAAAATCTAAAGACTCCATGTATTGTAAAGTAGTCATCAAAAATGTTTGAGGAAAGACTCGTCATTGCCAAAGTTGACCATATATAACCTTTTACGTTTTCCCTAGTTTGTTAGATGTGATCATAGTGGTGTTTGCCAGGCTTATTTCAACTCAGATATAACTAAAAGGAAAATCATCATACAACACCTTTCTTCTATCTGCCTCGCCCTAAGTCACCATTTTGGAAGCAGTTATGGGGTCTGAGAAATGGTATACGTGCCAAGTTAAATTTGAAAGTGACTTTTTATGGCCAGTTTACAACTTCTTTTGAAAAATTCTGACATCCCAGGCTGTAACAGATGAGTTGCTATAGACGATGAGTGCAAGGTCATGTCATGGAGCTAAATATTTACTTTCCAGATGATTTAGGGTGTCTTTGTTCCTTTCCACGCTGAGCTTTTCCATGCATCGCTCCGTTCCCCAAGCTCCTTTTTGCAGCTCTGTTATATCAGTGTTTTGTGATGTTACAAAAAGCAAAGAGTATAAGGTCAAAATTTCCATTACATACCACTACAGGAATGCCAGGGAATCTGGCCAAAGTAAAGCTATAAAAAAAAAAAATTTACAGGAAGGATGATTCATTAATCAACAATTGCCTTACTAGAAAATAAAATGAGTTGTATATATTTGGCTTTTAGGGGGAGGGTGCAGACGGCCCCGCTAACAAGGGTGAAATCGGGTGACTGTTTTGTGCTTAGACGGCTCGGTTTTAAACATACTAGAGGATCCCTTGCAACTCCAAGTTCTGGAGAGGGATAAAAGTGATATGTGTTTTGACTTTTTTTCCTCAACTCTTATCTGTTTCCATACAGTGAATATGTTTTGTATGATGTTCCATACAAACTATATGTCACAGTTTAAAAAACAACACACAATCAGGCACAGTAAGCTTGAAAGGGCCTCCTTGTCAATTGTCAAGGGACAGTTAAGGTAGAGTACTCATTCTTCAGTCCTTCCCCAGGTAAATCTGACTATTATTTCCCTTCTCTTCACTTAGTATTCTGGGATCTTTCCGTGTCCTTATCTCTGTCATAATGCCATAATTTCAAGATACTATCAGTTCTTCACAATGCTATCTAATAGGATACATTATAATAATTTACTCTCAGTTGCATTTCCTGGATACTTAAAGTATTAATAATACAACCAAAGCATATATTAAAACATGGAGATGAAGGACAGGGTGGGGAATCGATAGCACAGAAAAATGAGCATTTAAATGAGGAGTAGAAATTTCCAGAAAAACAAAGGTTTCGGTTATAAACAAACATCTGGCTGTGAAAGCTAGTACCATACATGTAAAGCCACGTGGAGCTTCTTTGGTTTGTCCATTTAAAAAGTCTTAGGTAGAGACATCACTCCCTAGATTCTGCCACACATGAGACCAATCATTAAACAATGTCATCTCAGTAGTTGGAGCTGTCAGAGAATCATGTAATCTGAACATTTGGGTGAGGGAGATTCCTTGTTAGAGGAGAGCCTTTGAGTCTACCAAGTCAAGTATTTGGCGTTTTATAATAAAAAGAAAATAACAGTGAATACCATGCATGTTTATATTCTCTATACTTTTTAGTTTAATATGAATTATAACTATGAGGAATAAAACAGATATGTTCACCAGATGAGTTTGCCCCTGTCATCCAATGTAGATGGAAGTGTTTCCCCAGAAGTTCCTTTTTATAAATGCTATGTTTTCGATTATATCGAACTCAGAATACTACAGGATATCCCCAATACTATCTACAGCTAATTGAGAGATCAGATCAGCAATGCACAGAGGAAAAGAAAGTGCATGAAGGATGCTGATTGCCATGGAGAGGTCAGAGGAGGCTTCTTGTGGGAGATGGCTTAGAGTAGTATAGTAGAAGAAAGCTCCTTGAAGGCAGAGCATTTAGTAAGTGCTCTTCCTCCTCGTCTCTACTTCCTGACTTCCTTTCGGTGCCAACTAAAATCCCATCTGATCAGCCTTCATTCAGGGGCTCCTTTTGCTGTTACTCGTCATTTTTCAGGCATGTTCAACTCTTTGTTGACCCCATTTGCGGTTTTCTTGGCAAAGATACTGGAGTGCTTTGCCATTTCCTTCTTCAGATCATTTAACAGATGAGGAAACTGAGGCAAACAGGATTAAATGACATTCCCAGGGTCATTTGGGGTGCTTGGGTGCATGTGCTTGGACCTCAATTCTAAAATCATATTTCTCTTTAAAGTCATATTTCTCCCTAGCCTCAAAACACAAGGACATAGCCTGCCTAGCAACAACCGTTATCTCCTTTCCTGATACAGCAGCCAGCTGTACCTATAGAACTTATTAGTCTGAACCCAGTATGTACTGACTGAACTGGCTGTGCACTGGATCATAACAACATTTCCTACTCACTGACCAAGCACATGTGTCCTAGACTTGGACATATGTATACTCCCTTACATTTATCTTGTCTAACAAGACATTGATGAGAGCAACCTGGTATTTCTGAACCAGCCCTGACTGATGGTAAACTTAGTGATGTTTCAGGCCTAAAACCACACCTCCATGTAGCCCCCACCTTGGGCTATTTCCCGATGAAATTTTGGTAAAATACCTGTGCGGTAGATACCAAAAATGCATATTCTTTTAAGAACTGACCACTCCTTAACCACTCCCTAATCCCACCCCAAAACACCCAGTTAGCATATTTGGCACACGCTTTACTGTAGAATATCCTACGTAAACTTTACCTCTACCCCTCTAAGGTTGCAGGTTCCCTAAGAACTCTTGTCTGCTGAAAAGTGTACTAAATCTTTACCTTGACCTCAACAATGCTTGAGTTTGTGAATTCCTTCCAGGCAGCCTGAACCTGGTACCCTGGTCTTTGTGGGGGTCTCTCCACCACCTCCCCTTCCAGACTTCATGGTAGCTATTAAATATCTGAGCCAGATTTGAACTCAGGAAGAGTCTCCTTGGCTCCAGGCTCATTACTGTATCCCCTGTACCACCTAGCTGTCCCTCCCTCTTTTGCTTATTTCAGATTTACACTGTATGGAGTTGTTTGCATAGTGTCTCGCCTGTTGCACTGTGAGCTCATTGAGAAAGGATTGTTTTTTTTTCCTTAATCTTTGTATCTCCAGTGCTTAGCACAATGCCTGGCACACAGTAGGTGCTTAGTAAATTTTTTCTGATTGATTGATATTACATTATTGCACCAGAGACATACAAAACAATGTGTTAGGAAAAGTTGTAGCAGGGAAGGTCAGAAAGCATTTTGTTAAGAATTAGATTTTCAAGATGGGGACCAGAAAATAAAGTACTTTAGAAAATGTCATCCCAGTGAGCAGAGCGTTCCAGAGCACATTTAATGGCCATTACTTTTCAGATGAGGGTGAGTGTCCTTTTTGACTTGTATGGGGTTTTACGTTCTGGGTCATGTAAATCTCTGGTGTTTTGATTAGTTACCACAGCAATGACAAACTGTTTCCCATATGGCATGATATTCTCATTTAACTGTGGACTTTTTATGTCTTACATTTTGTATAAAAAAAGAAAAAGTCAGAAGACAGAAGTCTTTAACATGAAATAAAATCCACGGAAAAATGAAATGATTGTCCTCCAAGAAGAGGTATGGTGATTTTACCATGGATGCATAATGTGCCCCCAGCAGTTCCCTAGAGAGCCAGGACTTCCAGAAATGCTGGTAAACTTTGATATAGTTGGGTTTTGCCTACAAAGGTAGTGTTGTATCAGTTACTGCTATATTTTTTTTTATTTTGAATCATAGGATTTAGACCCAGAAGAGACCCTAGAGATAACATAATCCAGGGCCCTCATCTTTTGAGGAAACTCAGGCCGAGATCTAACATGACTTGCTAGAAAGTGTCAGAGGTAAGATTTGAATCGTGTTTTCTAAAGAGAAAAGTCCAAATCCCCCTAAATCCCACTGCAAGAACACAGAGCAACACCCCATTTATTCCCTTACAGAAACCTGGAAGGAAACTCTTACCACAAATTTCTGTCTGTAAGAGAGGGCAGTTATCAGCATCATCACTGACACTTCCAGCCTATCTTCCCCCTCACCCCCCCTGGAAATTCCTACTAACCTCAGGCAGAGAAACATGCCCAGAGTCTGTCAGGGTAAAGGGGGTGGGCTGAAGCGTAGCCAAAGACTGTTGACCTAATGGTAACCCATTAGTCGGAGTCATCTTGTTGGACACTAAATAATAATAGCAGTGATGAATACATGTATAACACTTTAAGGCTCTCACAGAGCTTTGTGTGTGTTACAACCTTGTGAGGCAGGTGATATATTATTGTCCCCATTTTATTGATGAGGAAACTGAGGCAGAGAGAATAAGTGAATTGCCCAAGGTTACACAGATAATAAGAACCTCAACCGGAATTGAAATTCAGGTCTCCCTAACTCCAAGTTCAGTACCTTATCTATCAAATGCTCCACCTAACAAAACCTCCACTGCATTCAACATTTACCAAGTTTGTACCATGTACATAACAATGGTGATATTAGGACATGAACAGACTCTGCCCTCAAATTTATGTTATATTAGGGGTGAACAACATTAGATCAGTCATTTCAGTCATGCTGACTCTTTTGGTTTTTCTTGACAAAGATACTAGAGTGGTTTGCCATTTCCTTCTTTAGCTCGTTTGACAGATGAGGAAACTGAGGCAAACAGGGTTAGATGGCTTGTCCAGAGTCACACAGGTAGGAAGTGACTGAGGCCAGATTTCAAGTCAAGAATGTAAGTTTTCCTGTCTTCAGGCCTGGCACTCTATCCATCGTGCCATCTAACTGCCCAGGAGGTAATGTAATTTGAAATAATAAAGAGGTATGACAGCTGGAATGGTCAGTAGTGAATGCCATTGGCCCCCTTGCATGCTACCAGCCTCTCACTACAATGGGGCAGGCCTTTCCTTCCCCTGTCTGACTCCATGTATTGTCCACCACAGAAGCCCTTCCAGATCTCTTGGATTCTCGATGCCGCCCACGCGCTCCTCCTGCTGTGCTTAAAAACAGGCGATTGGAAGGGAGCACCTTGGTTTCCCATTTCCCATTCTTTTCATCTCAGAACCTCTTGATGTCATCTCCCCCTCCTCCTCAGCTCCCCAATCTTACAGAAAGCGTGACCCTTCACCTTACCAAGGCCAGCCTTTGTCCACAGGCTGGTAATGTCATCCTTCCTCCCTTTTCCAGCAGATTGCGTTCTCATCTTCCCTTTTCTCTCTTCCATCTACCTCCTCTCCCTATCAACCTTTTCCCTTCCCCACTGCCTTCACATATGCCTAAGATGTTTCAGGATTATCCAGTCAAAGACATCCAGTGGTCAGTTGGAGGTGGAGGTCAAGAGAGGGGCTAGGGCTGGATAAATAGATCTGAGAACCATCTTGATAAAAATGGAATCCCTCGGAGCTGGTAAGACCACCTAGTGAAAGAAGGATGGAACTGAGAATCGTCCTCCTGCTGATCTTTTGTGGGTTAGCTATTTCAAGTCTACCTGGTTATATGTATTTAAAATGCCAATTACCTCTCTGAAAAACATTACCTGGTGTCTTGCTATTAATCTCTAGAAACAAGTAGAAAAGGGGTCAAAGGCACTTTTGAAACTATCTGAAAAGTGACATTTTTCTGACTGAGATCTCCACAGAAATATACACTAAGTATTGTTTGGTACTTCTTGCTACTAGAGTGTTTTCTACTGCAAACCTTTGTTCTGCAGATCTGAAGAATATACATTGTGGAGTTGTTCAACATTGTTCCAGAGTTTCCCCCTGAACCATTGGAACCATAAGACCCTTTGATGATGACTGTTTTATTGGAACTTCTCTCATTTTGCTGAATTAAGTAGAATGGGGGAAATGCCTTTATGTTCGCAGGCCATGAATGATGATTACATGTAGTCATGCCCTAGAAATGGAAAAGGGAACTCCTTTGGTAGTGGTCACACATCACCCACCCATGTCACACAACACATACATACTCTTATGTGGTGAGGTTCCAGGGTAGAGTGTTTTGAAATAAGTGTAGATGGAAAATAAAGGACCTAAGCTCTAGCAGCTTGAGAGTAGTTGGAAAGAGGAGATAAGCAAAGGGGAGAGGTCATTGATGCCTCTCAGTGACTCCTAAACAGCCATCCCTGTATTGTGCAATGTCATTTTCCTTTCACTACGCACACACAGAAATGGTGGGTTCCTCTGAGAGTATACTGATGTGTTCCTCTTTACTGCGGTCTCCCATTTGGCAAAAATAGAAGTCATACTATTGTGACACTCCTGTGACCAAATGAAAACAAGATTATTATACTAGGAAAATAACATCAGGGCTAATCCAAATTGTTTGCTAACATATGCTTAATTATCTTGAATTTTGACCTGTATGACTTTTCTGATACTCCAGATCACCTTTGGAGTCCAGTAGTGCCCTTCATTGAGTGGAGCATTTGGAGAGTGGATCTTTTTTGGCGGGGAGGGGCACAGTTTGGGGGAGGTGAAGAAGAAGATAGAGGAGTGTTGAGCTGGATAATCCCTGCAGCTGCAAGTAACCAAAGCAAGCTGTTGACATAGACAGCTGGCTCCATTTAAACCAGAAGGCCACCATGCCAGTAGTCCTTAGTGTACCTTGGGTGGAGGATTGTTGCTATACTCCTTTGTGGAGTGTAAGGATAAATTCTTTGCAGTTTAAGTGGAGGGGCCAAATAATTATTAAGCCTTTTCTCCATGCTGCCATTTTGTAGATTTATTGGCAGTCCACAGAAAGCAGCATTGGGCAGATGGGTATTATGTCTCATGGGCTCCTTGGTCACAGCTAAAAACCATGACTCCTAGGTGCCCTAACTCGCCGCAGGGTTTTTGATGATTAAATTAACTTTTGCCATTGTGCATATGTGTGTTACTGTTTTTCTTTTCAATTTTTTTTTATTGAATCATATATTTTTGACAAGTTTTAATCACTTAAATAAGAACTTGGACAATTGTTAAAGTGCACATTGTACTGTGAGAGCAAAGGTCAGCAGAGACACAATTGTCAGTTTTCAAACTTAATTTCAATTGAACATAGTGGCGTAATGTTTGGCAAACCCAAGGAGTCTATAGCTACTGGTGTAAGGACCAAAACTGCTGAAAACGTTGAAAAATTATCTTACAGACAAAAGGTTTCGACCATTATTTCACCTTAATACATCTCTCAATATAAAAGGTCATATTATAAACAGATGATGGAAACAGGGAAAGAACTACTTTTCACAACTGTGGATGAAGGAAGAGTTCTTGACTCAACCAGGAACAGAGTAGATCATAAAAGATAAAATGGACAGTTTTGATTATGTGGAATTTAAATTTTTTTATCCAAACAAAATCAATACAGCTGAAAATTAGAAGGGAAAAGACAACACTGAACAAAACCTTTGCAAAACAAATTCTCTGATGAAGCCTGATAGACAAAATATATAGGGAATTGATATAACCTATACTCATTCTTTCTGTGGCCACATAGAACATGACTCAAGACTCTTCCTCCACTGAAAAACACCAAAGAGCCTTCAGTTTCCTCCACTGGGAAGCACCAAAGAGCCTTCAGTGCCCTCCCACCGTCCCCTCAGAGGAGCCAAAGCAAAGGGAAGTTTTTGAAAATGCATCATCTTGACCACAGGGCAGTCTTCACTACTTCTTAGCCTTTGCTTTGGTGGTTTTAGTTTTAATTTGAAAGATGGCAGTTCCCTTTGGGTCCTATTTTTAAAGTAAAATATAACAGTGGCATATGCTTAGCTTTCCCACAATCATGTATTTGTGGCCTCACCTCCCATAGGTTTAGTTCCTGAGTAGGCATGTTCAGCCCTTTCTTTCTTTAGAACGAATTAGCTTCTAATTTAATACCTGAGGGGTCTTTGAGCTGAAATTGTAATCATCTAGTTCTCTTTGGATTCTGGATATGCGAATCTTCACAGACTCCATAGAGTCAGAGTTGGACTTGCATTGACCCTAAGAAGCTATCACTTCCAACTCCCTAATTTTACAGATGAGGAAACTGAGACACCAGGGAAGTTAAGTCATTTGCCCATGATAACAATGGTAGTAAACATCAGGGATGGGATCTGAACTCAGGGCTTAACTTCAGAGCCAATGCTAACACACCCTTAAGTCAGTTCCTGCCTGGCTGGCTCTTTCTCTTTGATGACTTTTAAGACTTTCACCACAGATTTTCTTACTTCTCTCCAGTTTGAATCACCCTCTTTATTCCCTCTCACATTTTCTTCTGAACTCACTGATGACCCTCTTTGCTCATCCTCTTTAGTCTGCCTGATCCAATCTGAGAAATCGTTATCTATATTTCAGAACAGATCAGCCATATAGCCCTTTCTGAGGGATTCATAAGACATAGTGTCCTGCCTTTGAACTGGGTGGGCAGCTGCCCGCACACCACTCCCGGACCAGCAGTCTTCTTCCACCTCCTGTATTCTGTATATATTTCTATGGTTGCCTGCTGTGTTGGAACATAAACTGTGTTTACTTAGTCTTCATAGGCCCCCAGCTTAAGACAGTCCCTGGCACTCAGTAAGGGCTTCTTTGTTTACTGGTTTCATCCTAAAAATATCAGTGGTAGAACTCTGAAAAGCATTCCTTTTAACTTGTTAAATTACTTGGCTCCATATTGATACTTTGAACCCATCTTTTATATGCAATCCCCTTTTTGTGGAGGAGGAGATTTTTCTTTGTTTGGCAACACCTATTTCAAAGAAAGATAGTTACAGCAATGACATGCCTTTCCAAGGAATTTTCGAGGAAATTCCTGGCTTGTCATTGCAGAGGAATTCCATATTAATAACATCTTTTTTTTTTTACCATGAAAGAGATTTTTTAAAAATAACAAGTAGAAATTATTTCACTCTTTATAGTTACATTCCCCAATGCTTGCATATAGTGGGCACTCAATAAAAATCTTTTTCATTATTTAGTTATTGGATAGTTCATTCTGTAGCTTGATAATCTCTGTTTTACTGTTGCATTGTTACACTGGTATAAAGGAGGGTGTCTCAGCCCCCAAGGAACTAAAAGTGTAGCTCTGGAAACGTTACGTATAAACATAGCTAACAGCACCAGAGAGTGCATGATAAAGACCAAACTGAAAAAACTAAGGGATAAGAGATCTCCCAAAGAATGTATCAGCTGGGGAAGGCCTCAAGGAAGAGAGGAGTCTTTAGTCTGAGGGCTTTAGAGGAAAGGCAGACTTAGAACCAACAGAGAGAAAGAAGGAGGAAGGACCTTCCATGCAGGAATAACCCAAGAGCAGCATTTTTACAGACTGAAAGAAGCAAAAACACCAGGGAGATACCAGGAGTGATGACAGATTGCTTGTGGTCAGTGTTAAAATTAATGCTGGAATCCAGGCCTACCTTTTAGCCTGCCACTGTATTTCCATTTACTTAGGAAACCTTTGCCCCAAAAGAAGAAAATAAATGCCAGCTATCTCAGCTGCAACGTGTTCGTTCAGATTCAGTTCCACAACAGACGTTCCAAATAATAATCAATTTTGAACATAAGTGAACTTTAGTTGTGGCTTAATCAATTAACAATTTTGGCTTCATAAATTTATGAAGTACCTATCACATGTTAATCACTAAGGATATAAATATATAAATATAAGAAATATAAAAGTGAAGTAACCCTTGTCCTCAATGAGGTTACATTCCTTCAAGGAGACAATGCATACATTCCTCCATTAGGAAATTCAGAATTTGTATGTTACAAATTTGTATGCTACCAATATATGCAATATACATATAATAATATACTATACAAATATGTATATATAATATACAAATATAAAGTAATCTCTGGAGAGAGGTCAGGGAGTATTTTGGAGAGAGTGGGCACCCAAGGAAAGGCCCCATGGGGGACAAAGAACACATTTTGCCAGTTCACCTAAAGAGAATACTCATAAGTGCACCATGAAATGTGGAACCCTCTGGAGTCTCTGTCTGTAGCTGTGCATTGAATCTAAGAACTGCAAGCAACTTAGGAGAAATTTGCAGCTTTCTCTTTCTCTTTTGGAGATGGCTTTTGGCTGCCAAAAGACAGAGGTCCGTTGGGAAAGGATCCCGAGTGTAGGGTAGTCAGGCACAAGGTGGATCATGTCACGTGCAGCCTACACTCTCTTCTATTCTCCAGTCACTTCTAGGTGATCTCCGGTTTCTTGGGGTGGGGATGATTTTTATACCTAGATGAAGAGTTTGGCCATGTAATAGCGAGATGAAAATTGCTTCCAAAACGCACAGGCCCAAATGCTGGTTCTTAAGAAGAAATATGGTATGATAACACTGCTAATGCTTACGTCAGTCATGTCTGACTCTAAGATTTTAGAGTGACTTGCCATTTCCTTCTGTAGCTCATTTTACAGATGAGGAAGCTGAAGCAGACAGGGTTAAGTGACTTACCCAAGGTCACACAGCTAGTAAGTGTCTGAGGCCACATTTGAACTCGGGAAGAGGAGTCTTCCTGACTCCAGGCCCAGCACTATCCATCAAGCCACCTCGCTGCTTAAAGAGACGTAACTCACCATGGCTGCTATACATTTTTTATGGAAGTTTGGGAAACTTTGTGGCAGAAATGTAAAACTGGAGTAATTTAGTGGGAAGTGCACCGGACCTGAAATCACAGGTTCCCGTATTGCTTCTGTGGCCACAGCAAGTCACTTAACACCCCTCCCTGCGCTGTCGGCTTCCTCATCTCTAAAATGAGGAAGAATGGTAGCTGTCCCTTCACTGGATTTTTAACTATTGTGAGATTTGGGTTTTTCCCCCCAGAGGTACAGTTTCATCAGTAAAGGGAACTGGGGATGAGAAGACTCCCCTTACCCATGCGGATCAGCCCCTGCTCTGTAGTTTATAGACTTAGTTGCCTGGAGGCATCAAAGAAGTTGTGAGTTACCTAGAGTTCTACACACAGCCAGGATTGTGTCAGAGACGGGACTTGAATCTGCGTCATCCAGACACCAAGTCTGGGCCTCTGTTAGTTACAATATGTTGCCCCCTCACTGGGTTAATGTGAATTATTGGTGTTATATGCCCCCCAGGAAAATAATGAGCAAGTGATTTGATGCATGGCATCAGGTCAGACACGAAAAAACAGCTGTTGACTAAAGATGAGTATTTCAGAAATGACTGTAACCTATGCAGGAAAAATTGAGAATATAGAATGTTTAAGGAAAACATGATGCATATGTGCTCATGGCTGCTCTGTCTAGTGTTTGGCACATCAGATTTAGAATCTCATTGCATCATCAGAGGAAAGGCCAGTGGAGGCATGGGGAGAGTCGGGAGAAGGGTCCGTTCTGAACTGTGGAATGTACTTTTGTTTAATGGTCCTAATGGTGTGTCTGCATTTTCCCCCGGCTTTAAACTATCACATATTTCTTGGTATGGCTAACATGTTTTCTTTGTTATTCTCCATATTGCTAAAATTCTTGTTCTTAAACTCTTTATGTGCCCATGTAAATACTGTCTGCCTTCTGGCGTTCGCCCCCTGAGGTCAGGGCATCCACCTTTTGCTCATCTCTGTTAGCAGTTAGCTCACTTGGTTAAAGTCCCAGGTTATGGAATGTCTCCCCATGGGGGACGATTAGCTCTGTGCTGAGAAATTCTAGCTTTGCCCAGCAATTTCACAAATATATTTCTTTGGTCACGAGGGGGATGAGACAAAAGCATGAATGTCTCAGCATAACCCATCACTGCTACTGGGGAGAAAATGTCAGAGCAGATTTCCTATGGAACAATAAATGACATCATAGGAGAAGCAAGGATGTATTTCTTCATTTTAGTAATTAGGTATTTAAGCTTTTATATGTTAATGTATTAATCTAATGTCTTCCCCCTAAAAGTGTAAATGAGCTTCTAAAATATTCTTTATAATAGTTCCTGGAAAAAAAACAACATGAATAGAATTTAAGTTTTAAAAAATATCATAGCTTCTTATTTATGGCATGAAAAGCCCCACCCCCTGTTTGGGGGTTTTTTTGTTTTTCTTTTTGGATCTTTATAGATAAGACATTTAAGGTCTTTTTTTCTCGGAAGTCTCAGGAAGGCCAAGGTACAAGTCCCACCTCTGAAATATGCAGGCTGGGCTATGTGTCCCTGGGCAAGTCACTTACCCTTGCGATTCTCCCATGCAGCTCTCTCTGTATTGAAAAAGTTCTTAATTAGGAGTCTCTTTTACCAATGAAATCTCAAGTTTCATCCTTTCCCATACCCCTGCCAAACACACAGATGCATTTGTGTGCACACACAAACACAACACACACATTTCCTTAAGGAAAAATTGGGGTAACTCTCAATCTGGGCAGACATGGGTAACTATGGACCCACACCCATGTTTTAGTGCTTCCCTGAGTAGTATGGCCCTTTAACTATTCACTCTGAATTATAGCATCTTTTGTCTCTTTTCTTACCTAGTCATTGATTGGGTGTTTCCTATATAAGCAGACCTGGGAAAGACCTTAATTTAGAAAGACATCACCAGTTGCCTTGACTTTTGTCCTGCCACTTCTTTGACAATGGAGGAGAGAGTGAGGCTGATGACTGAGGCCCTGCCTCACTTAATTTCTGCACAAGTTAAGATCATACCATGATATTCTTGGTCCTGTTTGAGAATGAAGGACAAACCACCCCAACAAGCTATAGCTGCTCTCATTCCTTCTGCCCAACCTTGGAGCTGGGCTTTCTAGTACCTTAAAGTTCTTGAGCCACCACAGAGTTCCTTAAGTCCTGTCTTTACTGCCACTTCCTTTTCCCTGGCCCCCGTGGCTACCATAACACCAGACTGGTTCATCTCTCCTTACGTCAATATTTAAAAAAGAAAAATCCTTGTATTTAACAATGTGAGCATTTCTACTGATACAGACCACCGCCCCTCTGTACTGTCTTCATGAGTTGCTTTGTCCAAAGGAAGTGATCACCTGCCACCGAGACTGTTGGTGATAAGCCTCTGTGCACTTAGCTAGACTAACTCTCAAGGGATGCCCACACAATCTGTTTCTGGGCTCGTTCTTGTGCTTTATTGGCACAACCTTCATGAACCTCACACAACCTCCATCCCAGGAGGTAGCATCACAATAGGACTTAAGTGAGTGTCACATAAGCTATGGCTCCATAATTAAGCAAAATGGTATAGAAAACAGTGAGGCTAATTTCCATTAACTGTTCATGTTGGGGATCGTATTGTATGGACTTCAGGTAGGACAGATAGTAAATGTCTTTAAAAGCTTGATTATATCTCCAGGATCCATGATTTTCATGAACATGTCTGCCCCCTCTGCCAATATAGTTCATAAATCCTTCATACCATAAAACAGAGGTTCTTAACCTGGAGTCCAGGAACTTGTTGAGGATTTTACCAAATATTCTAATAACTGAATTTCAGCATAATTGGTTTCCTTTGTAATGCTATATATTTTATTTTATGCATTTAAAGAAATTATTCTGAGAAGGGAATCTATAGGTTTCACTAGACTGCCAAAGGAATTCATGGAATGACACAAACCAAAAAAAGAGGTCGAGAAGTCTTTCCGTAAAAAATAATTTCATGAGTCACTGGTCAAAGGCATCATCCCCTAAAAGCCAGCCCTCTGTTAACGAATTTCCCTTAGCTTAACTGGATTTTTACTGTGTATGGACTTACACACACACACACACACACACACACACACACACACACACACACATGCGCACACACACACGCGCACACACACGCACACACACACACAATACACACACACACACTGCTGCCCAAAGTTTTCAAACCTTTACTGCTTGTTAGAACTTTCCATACCTTGCATTCACTCCAGTAAAGTAGCTTTTAAGAAACTGGGTCATTTAAAAGCATTGGAGATAAATTCATTTCCATCCCATGAACAATTATTGGATTGTCTGCTGAACTTCCGAGTCAAGAAGACTTCAGATTAAGTGTTGAGCTTAATCACTAGCTATGCAACTCTAAGCAAGCCAATAAATGTCTTCTGTGCCTTACTTAACTTATCTGTAAAATAAGGATAGTAATAGTACCTACCCCATGGGGTTTTTTGTTTGTTTTGTGAATATCCAGTGATATAATATATGTAAAGCACTTTGCAGATCTTAAGATGTTACCCAGATGCTTGTCTTGGGAGACAAAAATAAAAATGAAAATTGTCCCCATCCTCAAGGAATTTGTGTCCTACTAGATGAAGTTTGTTTGCTGCATGTGACTCTGTCATCCATCCCTATTGCCAGGGACTTATGCACTCACCTGTGGTTTTACTTTTACTTCTTAATCTTTGAGTTAAGAGTCGGTTTTTCCCAGATCCTGTCCTCTAGGACTTCCTCAACTCTACTGCCTTTTGGATGGAACCCTGAGACAATTTAGTAGAGCCTGAGGAGAAGGCCCTTGGCAACAGCATGTCTCTTGAAGTGCCATTTTCTTTAAAGTCTTATAAAATAGACCAAAAATGGAGATGAGGATAATTTCACACAGTGCATTTAGGGTTACACAGTCTGTACTAGAGAATAAGATTAAAGCATCATGCTTTTATTAAAAGGAAAGGAAGCATGGCAGTGCCCTCACTGTCCACAAAAATGAGCCATTTCACTGATACACGGTCTTCCTTTGGACCATTTGATTTCATGGCGACGTGATTGGGATTGGGGGGGAGAGGGAAGGTGGGTTCTGATTTCATCCTTCTAGTGTTTACTGACTTTGAGACCAGGGACAAGTAACTTAACTTTACTGGGCAGTTTTCTTCTCTGCCAAAGACAGGTGAAAGTACTTGCTTTACAAAGTAGCCGTGAGAATCAAGTGAGATATTATATATAAACATTTAATATGTAAGCAACCTTAATGAGTTATTTAAATGATAATTAGTAGTTTTACATCTTATAGAGTTAGGAACTGGACTTGTGATTTATTGGTGTGGTTATATAGGTATGTCCATATATAAATGAATATATAGACACATTATATATAAGATAGGTATATATTTATTGGTGTATAGTTCCATATATACATGTATATGGAACTCTTAGATATGAAAATTTCCTCCACTGATGTAGGTCAACGTCTTTTCTGCAACTTAGGGTCTCATCAGGAAATGAGAAGTTAAATGCCTTGCTTAGGGCATACAGTCACTGTGTGAGAGGCAGGATTGGAGCCCAAGTCTTTGTGACTCCGAGATGAGCTGTCTTCACTCCTACGTGCCTCTACTTCTCCATATTGTAGTAGATGTCATTTTGAGTTTAAATCAATAAAATGGGATTCATCTTCCTGTTTAAATCCATGGGTAATGAGGCATTGGAATTAATTCAAGTCAGTTATCAGTGTCCGTGCCGGGAAGAGGCCCCTCTCCCACCCTGCCCCTGTAGCGACCTTTATCCTTAGCCCCTCGATCTGTTCAGTCCTTTTCTTCACTCCTATCCATCAGACTTCCTCTCTTCCAATTCTCACACCCTATCTCCCCATTTAGGACTGTTCCTCAAATTCATTTTCCCAGAAGAAGATTCTTACAAGATAAAATAGATTGGCAAAATATTCCTTTTGCCACGAAGCCAGCCAGTCAGGTGGCGCCTCTGCTATTAAAGCTGAAGTAATTGGAAAAAGATATTGTAGCATTTTTAGTATTTTTAAATGAAGTGGACTATAACCATGGGTGGGATGTACTCCCTCTTTTTTAAAAAAGGCAGTGTTTAAAAAAAGGAAGAGACTGAGGGAGGAGATCTGTATGGGATTAACTAGGAAAATGTGTGGTCTCAATATGAACTATGGGGTGACACTGAATGTGTAGTGTGTGTGTTCTAGACAGCACTTAGACTGCTGTGGATGCCATTAATTACTCAGCACAACTTCCATCACCCAGGCTATAATTCACATTATGCTCCTTCCACTTGTTAGCAGTAACTTTCCCTCTTGTTTTATGTATATAAATTTCTACATCAAAATTTGTATCAATTACTAGGCAAAAATTGTTAAAAACCAAGCTGTGAATACAGGAAAACAGTCACATATTAAAGAGTACTTGAAAGCAAAGAAATCGCTTGGACATGTTTGTGATGCCAAAAGAAAGTGTCCTCCATAGCCACGTGATGGGAAGGGACCAGCTCAAATAATGACCACGAAATGTACAGCAATAACGTTAAAGTCTTTAAGAGGGGAGGCAGCTCAGAAACTCTCAGCACTCCAACCATGGATGCAAAGCTGGTAGCCAATAGCACCGTGACCCAGACCCTCCAGGACTTCTAAAGATCCAGAATGCTCTCACCTGCTACAGAGAGCCCTAAAAGCCAAGTGATTCCGAAGGACCTGCATTCTGCCTGTGCCCAGCACAGACACAGCAAGGGAGTTAGAAGTCAGGGGAAGAATACCAGGGAATCAAAAAGAGAACCAGTGGAGACTTGACGATTGCATCCAAGAGTTTGGAGACGAAGCAGAGCTTAGCCCTGGCGCAAAACTAACAGAGTTGGAGCTGAGGTTGGAGATAGGACTAAGCAAAACACACTGAGCACCCCCAAGAAATATTATGGGGCCTAAGAAGAAAATTCTACCTCTTTAAGTGGAGTCAGTGGCAGGGTAGCCCAGAGTAGACCAGTCAAGAAGACTCATTTCCATGAGTTCAGATCCAGCCTCAGACACTCACTTGCTGTGTGACCCTGGGCACATCACTTAAGGAAGAAGGAAATGCCTAACCCGAACCCTAAATGGCAAACCACTCCAGTATCTTTACCAAGAAAACCCCAGACAGGGTCACAGAGTTGGACATGACTGAACAACTCCACAGCTCCAAATGGATACATAACCTACTTATAAAAGGCCACGTTCCCATCAGCTGCCATATTTCTTTACATGTCAAGGACAACAGGTGTTTGCCAGCTGAGGTAGTTTCTTATCTAATGTGGTCTGCTGGTTTTGGCAATTGCTTTACATCACTTAATCTTATATAGGAAATATTGCACAAATCACTATCGGTAATATGTTGCCATCTACTGAACGCTAACAGCATCTCTTGTCACATGGGGAATCTTAACCCTAAGAGCTGAAGTTCTTGGATTTATCCAACACTGTAAATGTTAGGTAGTTTGTTTGTCTTTGCATGTGTGTCAGAGACCTCATTTGTTGTAATGATCAATTTTTCTGTTTCCAAACCAGCATTAAATAGCTTTGATGATTGCTCCTTTGTGGTATAGCTTGAAATCTGGAATGTACAGAGTATACAGAAATCTTTTAGTGAGACCCAACTAAAGCAGATCTTCCCAGGAGCATTTATAGATAAAACTGAAAGGACAAGAAATTGGCAAATCTATTCCAACTTTTTCTTAAGTGATTCATTTTTTTATTTGCAATAACCATATTTGAATTTCTTTCATCTCCAGTATCATGTATAAGGAAGTAGAAATTATACTTCAGAAAATTAATTCAGGCGAATTATATACACAGAAGAAGTCAGTTTTGAAAATGAAAGAATTTGAGCGCATAGAATTAAGGTAAAAAGAGATCCCCGTAAGTTCTGAATCACTGCAGGGGGTGCATAAACATAGTGGAAGAGATTTCCATTCCAGAGAGCCCTGGAGAGCCGTCCACAGAGTCCGTCACGCCCCGGAAAGCAGACCCCACCCCAGCGCTGCCCTGGCCACAGCCCCAGAGAAGCTGACCGAGCAGGCTTCAGGGACGGAAGCTCCAGCAGCCGGGAAGTTCCCTCCGCCCACAGAAGCTACAGGTCAGTGAGAGAGATGCCTGGGCTGGAGGAGGGGAGCGCAGTGTCTCCGTGACTCGGGCCCCCTTGGGTGGAAGCAGCGGCGGCAGAGACGGGGGCAGGAAGCGGCGGAGGTAGAGGCGTGGGCGGCAGCGGAGGCAGCGGTGCAGGACTTCCCCAGCAGCAGGCAGGATCTTCATTACTGAAGGTCTCTGCATAAACAACCTCAGGGAGCTGAGCCTGGGAGACGGCCCTGCCCCACCCCGCTCTATTACTGAAGGCCTCTGGATAAAGCCACTGAGGGAGCTGAGCCTGGGAGGCGGCCCCCCCACCCGCTCCGTTCCTGAAAGTCTCTGCATAAAGCCCCTGAGGAAGTGGAGCCTGGGAGGCGGCCCTGCCCCCACCCCAGCACCAGAACTAAAGCTCACATTGATTTGAATCTCAGACCCCAAGCACTAGCTGGGCGGATCTAGGCGAGGGTGGACAGGAATCTCAGAAGTCAAGTAACTGGCTGGGAAAATGCCTAGAAAAGGGAAGAAAAATAAGACTATAGAGAATTTTTTCGAACAGATGCAAATGATCCCGACTTTCAGATCTGACGAGGAAATATTCTTGCCATCAGGGAAAGACATGGAGGGTGGGGCCTCAGTACCCCAGACATCCCAGGGGGATGTCAGGTGGGCTTAGGCCTTGGAAGAGCTCAAAAAGGATTTTGAAAAGCAAGTTAGACAGGTGGAGGAAAAACTGGGAAGAGAAATGAGAGAGATGCAAGAAAAGTATGAAAAATGGGTCAATACCTTGGTAAAGGAGACCCAAAAAAATGCTGAGGAAAATAATACCTTGAAAAATAGGCTCACTCAATTGGCAAAAGAGGTCCAAAAAGCCAATGAGGAGAAGAATGCTTTCAAAAGCAGAATGAGCCAAATGGAAAAAGAGGTTCAAAAGCTCACTGAAGATAATAGTTCTCTCAAAATTAGAATGGAACAGATGGAGTCTAATGACTTTACGAGAAACCAAGAAATCACCAAACAAAACCAAAAGAATGAAAAAATGGAAGAGAATGTGAAATATCTCATGGGAAAAACAACTGACCTGGAAAATAGATCCAGAAGAGACAATTTAAAAATTATGGGACTACCTGAAAGTCATGATCAAAAAAAGAGCCTAGACATCATCTTCCATGAAATTATCAAGGAAAACTGCCCTGACATTCTAGAACCAGAGGGCAAAATAAGTATTGAAAGAATCCATCAATCACCACCTGAAAGAGATCCAAAAAGAGAAACTCCTAGGAACATTGTGGCCAAATTCCAGAACTCCCAGCTCAAGGAAAAAATCTTGCAAGCATCTAGAAAGAAACAATTCCAGTACTGTGGAAATACAATCAGGATAACTCAAGATCTAGCAGCTTCTACATTAAGGGATCGAAGGGCATGGAATCGGATATTCCAGAAGTCAAAGGAACTAGGACCCAAACCAAGAATCACCTACCCAGCTAAACTGAGTATAATACTTCAGGGGAAAATATGGTCTTTCAATGAAACAGAGGACTTTCAAGCATTCTTGATGAAAAGACCAGAGCTGAAAAGAAAATTTGACTTTCCAACACAAGAATGAGAAGAAGCATGAAAAAGTAAACAGCAAAGAGAAGTCTTAAGGGATTTACCAGAAGTGAACTGTTTACATTCCCACATGGAAAGACAATATTTGTAACTCTTAAAACTTTTCAGTATCTGGATAGTTGTTGGGTCCATACACACACATGTACACGCATGCACGCACACACACATACACACATGCACACACATACAGAGACAGAGAGCACAGAGTGAACTGAATAGGATGGGACCATATCTTAAAAGAAATTAAGGTAAATGGGGAGAGAGAAATGTAGTGGGAGGAAAGAGGATGAAATGGAAGGGGGTAATTATATGTCATTTAAGAGGCAAGTAGGAGACTTTTTAGTGGAGGGAAAAAGAGGAGAGCTGAGAGAAAAAAAAAAAAGAAGTTTACCCTCATCACATTTGACTAAAGGAAGGAATAAAATGCACACTCATTTTGGTATGAAAACCTATCTTACAGTATAAGAAAGTGGGGGAGAAGGAGATAAGCAAGGGGGGGGATGATGGAAGGGAGGGCAAAGGGAGGAGGGAGCAATTTGAAGTCAACACTCGGGGAGGGACAGGATCAAAAGACAGAAGAGAAACAATGAGGGGCAGGTTAGGATGGAGGGTAATTCAGTTACACAACACGACTATAGGGAAGTCATTTGCAAAACTACACAGATATGGCCTATATTGAATTGCCTGCCTTCCCAAAGGGAATGGGTGGGGAAGGACGGATGGGGAGAATTTGGAACTCAAAGTTTTAGGAACAACTGTTTAGTATTGTTGTTGGTACTAGGAAAGAAGACATACAGTTAATGAGGAATAGAAAGTCATCTGGCCCTACAGGAGAAAAGAGAAGATGGAGACAAGAGAAGGGAGGAATGACAGAAGAGAGGGCAGATTGGAGATAGGGAAAATTAGATTGCTTGGGGTATTGGTTTGGGGGGAGGGGATAGAAGGGGAAAAAAAATTTGGAACCCAAAATTTTGTGAAAATGATTGTAAAAAGTTAAATGAATAAATAACTTTTAAAAAAAAAAGAAAGAAAATGAAAAATTTTCAAGCTTCCTGAAAGAGGAGATGATACTGAACTAAAAACAAGCACAGACCTTTATTTACCTCTCCTCTTGGATAAAAAAAAAAGGGACCCAGAGGATATAAGTCACTACTGTGCCTACTTTCTCACCTATATAAGAATCTTATGAGAAGACAACAGGCAGATTTTTGCAAATAACTTTTTACAGTAGACTACTTCTTCATAGGCAGTTGTCTAAAGGATGTGTCTAGAGAAAAAGAACCTACTCTGTCTGTCGTGTGCTCTTTATGATAAAGCATGTGACTCTGTAGAGCAAAATGAAGTCTTAAAAGGCTTTCCTACTATAGTCTCTAATGCATACCTTAAAATCAAATGATTTCTATACAGATACAACCACAGAGATAACCTGTTTCAACAGTCTTCTGATTATCATTACAAAACAAGGCAGAAAACAGTGATACATCCTTTCCAAAAGTGTTTCCCATTGTCATGGAGACTCTCCTTCCCTGAGTCTACATCAAAGAGGAATTCTTTACAGGTGGTGGAGTCTACATCAAAGAGGGATTCTTTACAGGTGGTGAGGTCTACCAGATGCCTCTACTTACAGATGACAGAGTCCTAATTACATCAATACTTAGAATGCTAGAGAGTTGTTTCCTCTAGATCCATGGACATTCGAAAGACTTGCCTAAGAGTACAAAAAACAAAAATAGGTGAAGGTGACGTGTTCTAATACAGCATGGATAAACTGCCCATTAAGTTAGACCATCAGTATATACATTTAAGATAGACACTTTGGGAGGACAGTGATCTAGGAGGAAGAAAGCACATTGGATTCATTTAGGAAGTTGTGCAGTGCTTTTGGTGATCACAAGCTACTCACAGTCACAAGGCTTTTTAACACCAGCATTCTTGGCATGACACCATATGGTTATGTGTCTGAAGGTCAACGATTCCGGGGAGCCAAAGTAACCAGTCATCCAAAAAACAATGGGAAGGCACATCGAGTGTAAAAGTGGACCAAAGCATATTACCGTGAATTGCAAAAGAAGTGACAGTACAGATATTGCTAAGGAAATACATGTTTGGGAAAGAAGGGGTTCTAGTTATGTGTCTAAAACAAGGAGTTAGCGGGGAGAAGCCAAGATGGTGGAGTAGAAAGACTCACGTATGCTAGCTCCGAATCCACAGCCCATAAATTTCCTGTAAAAAGAACTCCCCACAAATTCTGGAGCACTGCAAGCCACGCACCAACGCAGTGGAAGAGTTTTCCGTTCCAGAGAGCCCTGGAAACCTGTCCACAGGGGTCCGTCACGCTCCGGACAGCAGAGCCCACCCCTCAGCTGCCCTGGCCGTGCGGCCCCAGAAGAGCAGATGTGAGCAGGCTTCAGGGACGGAACCTCCGGCAGCCACAAAGGTCCCTCCACCCACAGGCACTACAGGTCAGTGAGAGAGATTTCTGGGCTGGCCGAGAGGGGAGCGGGGTGTCTCTGTGGCTCGGGCCCCATCTGGAGGCAATGGCAGAGGCAGCGGCAGCCTGGAACTCCTGGAGCAGCAGGCAGGAGCTCAGGGCCATTACGGAAGGTCTCTGCATAAACCCCCTGAAGGAACTGAGCCTGGGAGGCAGCCCTGCCCCAACCCAAGCACCAGAACTTAAGCTCACACTGCGGAAAGCCCTGAGGCTGGGAAGCAGCATTTGAATCTCAGACCCCAAGCACTAGCTGGGCGGATCTAGTTGGGAGTGCAGAGGAATCTCAGAAGTCAAGTAACTGGCTGGGAAAATGCCCAGAAAAAGTAAGCAAAATAAGACCATAGAGAGCTACTTTCTTGGGGAAGAGAAATTTCATTTCTGATGAGGAAATACAATGCTTGCCATCAGGGAAAGATGTGGAGGTCAGGGCCTCTGTATCCCAGACATCCCAGGTGGATGTCCGGTGGGCTCAGGCCATGGAAGAGCTCAAAAAGGATTTTGAAAAGCAAGTTAGACAGGTGGAGGAAAAACTGGGAAGAGAAATGAGAGAGATGCAAGAAAAGCACGAAAAACAGGTCAATACCTTGGTAAAGGAGACCCAAAAAAATGCTGAAGAAAATAACACCTTGAAAAATAGGCTCACTCAATTGGCAAAAGAGGTTCAAAAAGCCAATAAGGAGAAGAATGCTTTCAAAAACAAAATTAGCCAAATGGAAAAAGAGGTTCAAAAGCTCACTGAAGAAAATAGTTCTCTCAAGATTAGAATGGAACAGATAGAGTCTAATGACTTTCTGAGAAACCAAGAAATCATAAAACAAAACCAAAAGAATGAAAAAATGGGAGCAAATGTGAAATATCTCATTGGAAAAACAACTAACATGGAAAAGAGATCCAGGAGAGACAATTTAAAAATTATGGGACTACCTGAAAGCTATGATCAAAAAAAGAGCCTAGACATCATCTTTCATGAAGTTATTAAGGAAAACTGCCCAGAGATTCTAGAACCAGAGGGCAAAATAAGTATTGAAGGAATCCATCAATCACCACCTGAAAGAGATCCAAAAAGAGAAACTCCTAGGAACATTGTGGCCAAATTCCAGAATTCCCAGGTCAAGGAGAAAATCTTGCAAGCAGCTAGAAAGAAACAATTCCAGTACTGTGGAAATACAATCAGGATAACACAAGATCTAGCAGCTTCGGCGTGGAATAGGATATTCCAGAAGTCAAAGGAACTAGGACTCAAACCAAGAATCACCTACCCAGTAAAACTGAGTATAATACTTCAGGGGAAAATATGGTCTTTCAATGAAACAGAGGACTTTCAAGCATTCTTGATGAAAAGACCAGAGCTGAAAAGAAAATTTGACTTTCCAACACAAGAATGAGAAGAAGCATGAAAAAGTCAACAGCAAAGAGAAGTCATAAGGGACTTTCCAAAGGTGAACTGTTTACATTCCTACATGGAAAGACAATATTTGTAACTCTTAAAATGTTTCAGTATCTGGGTTGTTGGTGGGACCACACACAGATGTACACATGCACACACACACGTACATGCGTGCACACACACATACACACATGCATGCACACACAGAGACAGCACAGAGTGAATTGAATAGGATGAGACCATATCTTAAAAGAAATTAAGGTAAATGGGGAGAGAGAAATGTAGTGGGAGGAGAGAGGGTGAAATAGAATGGGGTAAATTATATCTCATTCAAGAGGCAAGCAGGAGACTTTTTAGTGGAGGGAAAAAGAGGAGAGCTGAGAAAAAAACATGAAGTTTACCTTCATCACATTCGACTAAAGGAAGGAGTAAAATGCACACTCATTTTGGTATGAAAACCTATCTTACAATACAGGAAAGTGGGGGAGAAGGAGATAAGCAGGGTAGGGGGGATGATGGAAGGGAGGGCAATGGGAGGAGGGAGCAATTTGAAGTCAACACTCTTGGGGAGGGACAGGATCAAAAGAGAGAATAGGAACAATGAGGGGCAGGTTAAGATGGAGGGAAATGTAGTTAGTCTTATACAACATGACTACTATCGAAGTCATTTGCAAAACTACACAGATATGGCCTATATTGAATTGCCTTCCTTCCCAAAGAGAATGGGTGGGGAGGGATGGATGGGGAGAATTTGGAACTCAAAGTTTTAGGAACAACTGTCGAGTATTATTGTTGTTGCTACTAGGAAACAAGAAATACAGTCAATGGGGAATAGAAAATCATCTGGCCATACAGGACAAAAGAGAAGATGGGGACAAGAGAAGGGAGGGATGATAGAAGAGAGGACAGATTGGAGATAGGGAAAATTAGAATGCTCAGGGTATTGGGGTGGGGGGAGGGGATAAAAGGGGAGAAAATTTGGAACCCAAAATTTTGTGAAAATGAATGTAAAAAGTTAAATAAATAAATTTATATTTTAAAAAAATAAAAAATAAAAAAAATAAAAGAAGTAGTTAACAAGTAGATAGGCCATGTACACGAGTGCAAGGAATATTTTTAAAACAAGTTTGTATTGATGTTGTTGTTTTTTTTTAAATCACCAGAATTTCCCACAGTATTCCTCCCCAGAGAGCCATCCCATAAAACAACACTTTTTAGGACAAGAAAAAAATAAAGAAAAAGTCAACAGAACTGATTGACACTTTAAAAAAGTAAAAATCTTTGTCATGTACTCATGGACCAGATCCCACTTACACACAAGCATAGAGTTGTGTCTTCTTTGGAGCTATGTTGACTTTTTGAAATTTTTAAAAAATGTTGGCCTTACTAATTTTGGGGGTTTTTTGTGTTGGTTCTATCTATATTGTAGTCATCGTGTATATTATCTCATTGTTTTCCTGCCTTCACTTTCATGACTTCAAAGAGATCTTTGTGTGCTTTCTATATTCATAGACACCACAGTAATCTTCTGTTATGATCACGTACCACAGTTTGGTTTGCTGTCAGTCAGTGGTCATCCACTTTGTTTCCAGTTCTTTGCTGTCACAAGAAGCACTGCTATAAACATGTTGGTGTACATGGAGCCTTTCTTTTTGTCAGTGACTTCCTTAAGGTATATGCTTTTAGTATACCCTTTTTGAAAGATATTTCTAGAAGGGCCCAATAAACTGGAAAACAAATTACTTAAGAGAGAACTCTGTATTTGATAAAAACTGATAAGGAAATAGGAAAGCAGTCTAATGGAAATTAGGTCTAGACCAACAATTTACACTGTATTCCACAATATATTCTAAATGGAGATGAGATCTTAATATGAAAGATTATACCATTAAAAAATTGGAAGAGAAATAGATCATATACCTTTCATAGCTATGGGAGGAGATGTATTTTTAACAATTCAAGGGATAGAGGCAATTACAAACGATAAAATAAGTAAGATTGTATGCAAGCAAAGCCTCGCCACCAACAAAATTAATGTACTTAGAATAGAGAGGGGAGCAGTCAAGTAAGGGGGAAAAAATCTTTGTATCACATTTCTCCAATACGGGCTCGGCACACAAACCACACACTTTTTTTTAAGGGAAAAAGGTAACCAATTAAAGACTCCTGACTGCGAATCTCACATAGTTAATGGTGTCTTCCTGTGTGATGTAAGAGGATCAGCTTCTATAAGAATCACAGACTTTGACATTGGAAGGAATTTCAGTAGCCAGTTCTAATCTAACTCCTACACAAGCAGAGTCCTTTTCCATAATAAATCTAGCAAGTGGTCACCAGCCCAGGTTTAAAGACCTGCACAGAAATAGAACCCTGCTCAAGGCAGCTCATTCCACTTTTGGACAGCTCTAATTATTTTTTTTTACCAATTGGTTTTTTACCAATATTGTACTGTTTGCTTCTGTACAGCTTCTACCCGTTGTTCTCAGTTCTGCCTTTTGGAACCAAACTGAGGGAGTCTCATTCCTCTCCCACATGATAATTCTTCACATATTTTACAGCTGTCATTTTCCCCGAGACTTCTTCTTGATGAAACCAAAGCTCTTTTTGCTGTAGCCAGACTCTTAGATTCTCCTTTTCAGTGATGTTCAGCATGGAAGTCTTCTGCTGTTGTCAGATTCAATGACGTGCACACATTGGCCCTAAGCTCAGAAAAGGTCCATCTTTCACTCACTTCAAATTGGGTTTTATTTCTTCATTGAGAACTAAATTCTGATCTGTATTTATTCCTAAGTTTTTCTCTTTTGGATTTCTTTTTTTCTTTAAACCATTATGAAAATTTTTATTGATGTTCCATATGCTCTTGCAAGTCTGCAGAAGTTTGTATTTCATTACGTATTGGGTCACTTTCCTTTATCTTATAATACTTAAGAGCTTTGTAATCTCTTTGAGAATTTTGCACTCATCCTTCATTCTAGGTTTCAGATCGTTTCTGTTAATTTATCTGCTGGTGCTTTGGGTTTTCATGGAGTTGTCTTCCTTTTGCTATATTTGATATTTCAACTTTTTCCTTTATATTCTCCCATTATTTACTTTTTAATTCATCCACCCCTTTCTTTGCTGGTGGGCAACTAGATAGCACAGTGGATGGAGTGCTGGGCCAGGAGTCAGGAAGGCTCGTCTTCTGGAGTTCAGATCTGGTCTCAGACACTTACTAGCTGTGTGACCTTGGGCATACCCTGTTTGCCTCAGTTTCCTCATCTGTAAAATGAGCTTGAGGGAAATAGCAAACCTCTCCAGTATCTCTGTCAAGAAAACCCCAAATGGGTTTGTGAAGAGTCAGACCCAACCAAAAAATGACTAAAAACAATACTGTGAGGCAGGGCTCCAAAACTACCTGTGCTTCTGTCTTTGTTGGAGACCTCGGAGTCACCAGCCTGGGTCTGAGCAAGAGGAGCCGCGATGACTCAGTATACAGAAGACCTTGTGGCCACATGTGGCCCTCCAGCTCATCAAATGACACCACAGAATTTGTTCTGTGAAGTTTGGATTCAGTCGAAGAGCCACACTTGAGGACCTCCAGGGCCATATGTGGCCTTTAGGTCTCAGGTTCCACCTCCCCCCCTCCACACACACCCCACCTCCCTTAGTCCCCCAGTGTAGGCCTTCTCTGTCTTCTATCACGTCTTTGCACAATCAGTGTCAGCTGCTTGTTTGGGCAGCAGTCAGGGGCTGAGCTGTTTTTATAAACTCTGCAGCAGAAGGAGGTCCCAGGATGAGCCCCAGGCACAAGACCGAAGGTCTGCTTGTGTATCTCCCTTGGGCATGGAGTCTGAGGAAAGAGGGGACTGAGGGGCTTTAAGGATTAGTATTCTCTGGTGTTAATTCATAAATATTTTACCTTCTGAGTGGTTTTTCTTTCTTGTCCTGTGAATTCAGCTATAATTTCTCCACATCTGGCACATAATTCCTCTTTTGGGGGTTTTTGAGAGTTAATGGAAACTGAAAAAAAAAAATCTAGTACTCCATCTTATTCACAATTAACCGTTAATGCACAGGTGTGAACATAGTCAAGGTCAAGAATTGGTAACCTTTGAAAAGTGTCATTTTAAGGCTGATTTTAAATCTAACGACATCAAAAGTTAGGATTCCTGGCACCAAGGAAAACTTTTAACCTTCGTAGGATTTTGATCTAGAAGGGCCTTAGTTATAGGATCATGGAGCTAGATTTTTTTTTAACAGATGAAGAAACTGAGGTCTCAGGAGTGTAAATGACTTATCCAAGATCACCCAGGTAGAAAGAGGCAAAATTCAAACGCAGTTCTTATTTACCTAAATCTCATGCTATTTCTTGCTTTTTCTAGCTCATTAAAAAGCAGATTATGCTTTCTTTTCTCTAAGGGAATGGGAACTGATGGTGTGTGCAGCAACAGGTGAAGAGATCTGCCTAACCAAATATGGAATCTTGCTCTATATTGCTGCTGAAGCCTGTCATTTTAAAAACATTATGAATGAATGGATTTTAAAGCATCAACTACAGAACTGATACTCTTCCTGGTCTCCTCAGTGAGGCAGCTCAGTGCCACAGAGCAACTTCTGGGCCAGATTTCTGACTCAAAATTTCAGTGGTTTGGAGAAGTCATTTTATCTCCTTACTTATAAAAGGAGGAAACTAGTACTTCTGCTACTTAATCTATCTTTCTGTCTGTGCTCTTTCCAAAAGCCCTAAAGGGCCAGCTTTGTAGGGAGGTAGTTTTCAGTACCTGCTCTGTGGTTGCAGATTTTAAAGTGCCTGGAGGGCTTGAGTGAGGGAACATCATCCCAACAGTGAGAAGCTAGAAGGGAACAGTAACTATCTTTCCCTTCATAATCCTAACTTGTCAGCCTAAAGTCAAATAAATTCATTTGAGCTGAAGTACTTTGGCGTGCGAATTACACAAAAGTTTCTTTAACTTTGACTTCTCGGTTTAACTCGTTAGTAAGACTGTTAATAACCCACAAACAGCTGGGTAGTCATCCCTTCTTCTGCATTATTGTTTAAAGGGACCTTTTCCCACCAGCACCTATGTATTGATGCATGTCTTTCCCCCTGTGCTTTTTGATCTGTTTCAAATATTTTCTGTTCTTCAATCAATGGGGGGTTGGGGGGGGGCGGGAAACAGACTGATGGCCTTTGTGGTATGTATGATAAGTGTGTGCTGTGGTTCACTGTGGTAACTTGGTGTAGACCCTGTTTCACCTTGTGACAAGTTCATCTTGATGCTTAAAAGACTCTTTGTCCATCAAAGATGAAGGGAGGCCTGGATCTCGGGGAGGGAAGTTCTGTAGAAAACATCCCCTACTTCTGGCAGGGGTCTTGGAAAATTCTTATGGTTTTAATGGAACTTGTGATTTTCACACACTGCATTTTATGTAGCCTCAGAGTCGTTGGGGGCATGCTGGCAAGTCCTACTCACACACATTGCTGCTTTCAGTAAGCTCTGTATTGCCATCCAACACAAAGGACTGTTTTTGCCAAATAGCTAATTATTGAAGGAATTCTATGGTATGGATTTCACAGGGAATAAATAGACAGTGTTCCTGGTGATTTGAGTCAAGGTAAAGCAAAAAAAAAAATGCAGTCCACAAATATTTATTAAGAACCTATTTTATTCAAGGTTCTTCTGTCTGACATACTGCCACGGGGAGGCATTTCTTTTAAGTTTTCCAAAAGTACGGAGGGCTGGCTTATAGGAAGTCATGGGTTCCCCTGCCCTGGAGGTCTTCAAAGAAAATCTGGAGACCACTTGTTCAGGATGTTGTAGAGTAGATTGTTGTTCAGGTTTTCCAAATCAGAAATTCTGAGAAGTCCTGATGCTTTCTTACCTCTAGTTGAGGAGGTCGTGATAAGACTTAGGGCCTGAGCTACCTAAGGAAAGAACTGAAACTAATCACCTTCCACTTTGTGAGCCAGGCAGGGCAGGAAGTTTGGTGGATTGAATGAATGAAGCAGAGTGGAGATGGTTTGTATTTTTCCGTCTTCCCATATCCATTCCCCACAACATCGTCTCACTTGCCCACTCAGCAAAATTCAGATACTGACACTTGTGTCTTACCTGCCTTTCTGAACCCGAGGGAGAATTCACAAGGCTTAAGTGTGGAATGTTCTCCCATCATGAGTGAAGGAAAGCATTTAAGCACTTACTTCGTGCAAAATAATGTGCTGAGGACTGAAGATCCAAGCAGAAAAGGAAGACAGTCTCTGCTTTCAAGGAGCTTTGTGGGAAATACAGGTAAATGTGAAAAAACTAGGCCGTTCCATCAGATGTGGCATAGTAGTGAGCCTACCAAAGAAAAGTCCAAAACAATGTTCTGTACACCATTACTCCTGCACTTCTCAGTTTCAAGCAGACTATTGATTTGGACGTTTTTTGTCAGTCCCCAACATCATCCCCTTTCCTCCCGCCACCTGCCCTACTAGATATTTTAGAGGTTATGTTTGTAAGTCAGTGATTACCAAAAGGCAAGAAGGAGAAAAGAGAAACATCAAAAAATGATCATTTTTGGTATAAAACAATCCAAGTATAGTTTGGTTCCTGTAAACAAATGGTATAAACTCAGTACATTCAGACTATGTACAATTGACACGTAAATCCTGCGCCAGCACCAATGTGACCCACCTATTTCGTATACTTCAATATAATCCTTGTGACTTCTTAGAAATGACTCACCTAAGAGATCAGCCCTTGCAATCATTATCCTTAAGTGTTATTTCTCAAAATTTCTCTTCCTATCACCTTTTTTCCTGTTTGCTCTATGTTTTCATAGACATCATGTGGGTCTGTATTACTAATTTCTAACCACTCTAGAATTCCACTGCTCTTGTCTTTGAGAGGGAAGAGCAACACTAGTTCATGGTTTTGATTTGCTTTTTACAGCAAAGATCACTCCCTAAGGAATATAGTGTGCGTTCATCCTTCATTGCTGAAGAAGACTTTGCCATCAGAGAAATGAAGATGTGACTTGCACTTGACTTTGTTTAGAGTGAGGGAGGGCTGTGCAGGTCACCAGCCTCACTTCTCCAGTGACCAAAGATTCATCAGGATGACTAGAGATGACACAGGATGAGGCACTTGGGGTTAAGCGACCTCCCCAAGGTGACTCAGCTAGTGCGTGTCAAGTGTCTGAGGTGAGATGTGAACTCGGGTCCTCCTGACTCCTGCACTGGTTCTCTACCCACTGCACCACCTAAATGCCGTAATGAATATAGAATAAACTCTTTAGCTTGCCTTCAAGTCTTGCTATAATTGTATTCCCAGTTACATTTCTTTATCTTGTATCATATGCCTTCATTTGTTATAAAATATTTCCATCCTGGATTTACTAACCAAATTTATCTTGCCATTTCCCTGCATGTTTTTTTTCATGTTAAATATAATATTTGGAAAGTAACAAAAACCTGTGCAATATTAGCAAAACATAGGCCTGTCATCCTAAAGCAGCCAAAGAAAGATGAATGCTTCCAAACCTAAACAGAGGAGAAAGACTGATATACATTCTTAGAGTATGTTGTACATAGATCAGAAGCCAACAGAAATGCTTTTGAACAAGAAGATATCGCTGAGCAACAGGAGAAGTTGATAACAAGTACTCACCATTGGATTTCTCCAGTTTAAGTGAGGCATCGTGGCACAATGGAAAGAGTTCTTGTGCTGGTGGCATCATAGAACCCAAGTTCAAATCCTACCTCTGACACTACATGTATGACTATGATAAGTCTCTTAGCTCACCTAGATCTCAGTTTCTTTGTCTGTAAGATGAGAAGATTGGACTAAATGTCCTCTGAGGTCCCTTCCAGCTCCCAATCTTTATAATAATTATTATGGTGAATGTAAATAGGAATTGTTTCTGTTTTGGTCCAGAAACCCTGAGGGTCTTCCCCTCCCAGTCTTTTTTCTCTCTGGATGATGTTAAAAAGGCCATTCTTTGCCTCATTTTTTTTTGCCTAGCCTTCATCACTGAATGGGTGTTGCCTCCGTCAAACTGAGACCTGCCAAAGACCTTAGGTTTGAAAATGCCAGAACCTTCCACCACATCTGAGGCCTTCTCCAGTCATCCTGATGTGTATCTGGCCAGTGGACCCAGATGGCTCCAGAGGAGAAAATGAGTCTGGTGACTTTGCACAGCCCTCTGTCACTCATTTCCAGTTCACTTGCATGTCATGGCATCGCCTTCATGATGTCATGGTCCTCTTCGAGAGCAAAGGACAAGCAGATCCGGGGATCTTCTGACCACTAGATGGAGCCTATGAAATTACCAAATCCAAGAGTGCAAATCAAAAGGCACCATGTGCATGAAACTTGCCAAAAGTATGTCAACCAACAAGTTTCAAACAAGTGGCTGAGTATGAAGATTCACTTAGAGAAATGGATGGATTTGGTGACTCTAAGTGCAGGTCATTGTGGCCAGAAACTACAGAAGAGTTATTGTTAAGGAGCTGGATTTAACGATCTAAGTAGATTATACAAGGAAACCCTTCGCTTTTGGCTGTAAAAGTTTATTACCTACCAGATACCTAGCAAGACATGACCTGAAAGATAGCTTTAGAGATCACGGAAATTCATTATCTTTATGACTAACTTTTGTTGCTGCCAGAAAACAAATCGCTATACAACAGCTATGGGAGGCTAGGTGGCTCAACATGTAGAGCCCTGGGCCTGGAATTAGGAAGATCTGAGTAGACACCTACTGGCTGTGTGACTCTGGGCAAGTCCCTTAATCTCTGTTTTCCTTAATTCATTGGAGAAGGAAATGGCAAACTACTCCAGTATCTTTGACAAGAAAACACTGTATGGGGTCACAAAGAGTCAAACACAACTGAACGACCGAACATACTATGAGTATAAACCTCGAAATGCCCTGTAGAGGTTAGCCAATTGACTACAGTAGTATCCATACCATTGCTGCAGATGAAATTATTCCCTGTAATCACCTTAGATTTAACATTGATTCATAAATTCCTAACATTTTTTATAGAAGTTGGCATTCCATGTGTATTTGGGATACGTACGCACAAGTGTGTACACTTGATACATACATAATATACATGCTACGTAGAACAACTAAAAAAAAGCTTTCAAAGTATAGAAACTTGACTGAAAAGAACCGAACTCTGTAAGGCTTGTCTTCTCGGTTGCTCTATCTGCCAAATAGGATTGTGCCAAAGATGCTTTCACTAAATCTGTAGATGATTAATTCAGCTACTTAGATCCTAAACCCATGGGTCCTAATCCAACTACAGAAAGTAGTCATTTTATTCACCTGTTCAATAATCTGTGGAATGGAAATAAAAAACAATAATATAAAATGGAAACATACACTATAGACTAGTGAAATGAAGGAATGAGGCAATAGTAGCAGTTTATCAGCTTGGACCAGAACTGTTTCTTCAGTGTCTGAATCCTGTCAGAAATGGCAAGAACAGAATGGTAGCATCTTATGTATACTACACAGCCTCAGAGTTTTAAAGGCATTTTACAAACTTTACCTCACATGACCATCACCACTATGTCAATGGCATTATACCTAAGTTACAGGGAGGGGGCGCTAGTTTGTATTGGGTGATATTTGAACTCGTGTCTCCCTGACTCTGTGAGCCGACATTTTGCCTCCTCTATGACTGGAAGGTGCTTCTGTAGTTGTTGAATTCCTAATTCTCTGTGAAGGCCTAACAGCTGTGTCACTTCATCAGTAGAGCTTTCCCTGATCACATCAACCCAAAGTGATCTCTCTTTCTCTCTCTCTGTAGATTTCTCATTGTGCTTTCTACCTTTCCTGTGTACTTTAATATCCATTTATCTAATGGGAGGATCCCAGATTTGCAGTAGATATTGATGATCAAGTCCAAAACCTTCATCCCATGGGGAGGGAATTGCAGACCAGGAGAAGTGAACTTGCTCAAGGTTGTGAAAGTTAGTCCAGTAGAAGCAGGATTGGAAATTGGGTTCTTGAATTCTTTCTACTGTACTATGCTGCTCAAAAACATTCTCTTCAAACAAAATATATTAGCTGCCTACAATGTGCAGAAAATAGTGCTGTGTACTGAGATATAAAGTTTGTTAGTCATGGTACCTGGTCCCATCGTGGTTACAGTTTAAAGGAGGGATGTGACAGTGCAAAATTATGCATGATATTCTACAGAGGAAGAAGACACTTAGAAGCCTTTCTAAATGGTGAACTTTGATTGGTCTGTAAAAGAAGGGAAGAAAATCAAAAAATAGGGAGAGGAAGGGGGCAATATGAGCAAAAGCACCAAGGTTTGAAAGCACAAGATTGTGTTCATCCATCATTTTTGCAGAAGACCATGCCATCAGAGAAATGATGACATGACTTGCACTTGACTTGGTTTTGAGTATTGGAGGGCTGGGCAGGTCACCAGCCTCACTTCTTCTCCAGAGATATCTGAACCCAGTGACCAGATATTCATCAGGATGACTGGAGATGACCCAGGATGCATTGGGAGAACTTGGGCCCTTTAGGCCAAGGTCTGTGCAGGTATTCACTTAGGGTCAGGTAACGCCCATTCAGCGAATAGGCCTGTTTAAGAAGTAGTCAAGGCATGGCCCCTTTAATGAGACAAAGAAAAATTTAAAAAGCACAAGATATGTTTAGGAGAGAAGAAGAGGAATTGTTGAGGACTGTGGAGTACGCAGAGAGAAGTAGTACGAGAGAAGACAAGGATGGTAGCCATGGTAGGATCGTTGAAGACCCTGAGCATCAGCAAAGATATTGGAATGTTTGTGGTTCTTCAGTTGTCACCAACTCTTTTGGGGTTTTCTTGGCAAAGATTCTAGAGTGGTTTGCCCTTTCCTTCTCCAGCTCACTTTATAAATGAAGAAAATCAGGCAAACATGGTTAAGTGACTTGCTCAGGGTCACACTGCTGGTAAGTATTTGTCTGGGGCTAGATTCAAACTCACAAAGATCAGTTTTCCTCACAAACCCAGTGTTTTATCCACTGTGCCACATAATTGCCCAGCTTAAATTTTACTTAGTAGGAAATAGGGAGCAATTGCAGGCTGTTGTGGATGGGAATAATATGACCAAATTTATGGATAGTCAAGTAGTACAAAGGGAAAAAATAGAGAGTAAAGTGGGAAGACCAGTTTTTTTTGGAGGCTGTTGCAGTGTTTCAGACAGGTGGTGATGATGATGATGGTCTCTAGAAGGTTGTGACTGTGTCATTAGAGAGGCAGGGATGGTTGTGACATCAGGTGTATTGGTAGAATGGACAAGACTTGGTTACTAATTAGATGTCAGAAGTGAGGGAGAAACAGCAATCCAAGATTGGATAGGGCAGATTAAATGACATTACATCTCATGTCTCCTAAATGCGCTTCAGATGGTAAATTGGTATTTAAGGAGGAATCAAGTTCTGTTGCACAACCGTTCCTTTCATTATTTAAGTAGGTGATACAGAATGGAAAAGCACTGCCGTCACAGTATTGGTTTATTCAGCTCCCTCCATGCACTAAGTAATGTAGTAGGCACTGGACAGCTGGGTGAATTGCGGCCTCATGGATCTTATCAGTCTCAATTATTAAGTGTCCACCTCTCTGCGGACGTTCTAGCAAACCGAGGCAATGACTTCCAGCACCTTACCATCAAAGTGTTTATTCTAGCCTTGTTCCTGCCCCAACTTGGCTTTCTGGTGTATTTATCTTTGACAGGCAGTGAAAACTTGTTGCAGCAATTTTTTCTTTTCCTATCTTTAGTAAAAGGTTTGCAGATTTGTACAGTTTGTAGATATTTTAGTATGCTTCTGATGATAGTCACTTGAAGCTTTTTCTCCCCGCTGTTCTGAATTGCAAATGAGTCTTATAGAGCTGAATTGTTTTATTTATGCAGACAGTCATTTACCATGTGGTAAGCTTGGAAATAGACTAAATAAATGGCTTGAATAGTGATGTCATGGGTACTGTTGATTAAAACAAGGATAATGCTGAGGGTGTGTTTCCTAAACATAGCCCCTGGATTTCTGGATCTAAGTACCATGATTTTTGTGTGACATATCTACAGTGGATTTTTATTTGTTTCCTCTAAGGGTATTAGGTTTCCAGAGAAATGTGTGTTTATCTGCTCTCTGGAGAAACCTGAAAACTTATTCCTTCCCTTCTAATGGATAGGAATCTCACACTAGTGGTAGAATGGCCAACTGGTATACCCTGGGTCGCAAGGAAGCCTAGAAGTAGTTACATCACTATCTGTTTCTTAATTTTAAGAAAGAGTCTGTGAGATAGAGAAAATATAAATCAGAGCTGCCTTTTAAGTCTCTCTAAGTTCCAGGTATGGAACATTACCAGCATTATGGAATAATCAAGTTTTTTTTTTTACTTTTCCCATCCTCTCTCTCTGCTTTCCCACAGTCTCTTGGCTGTTCTGACACCCCAGTAAAAGGCAGTTGAGAGAGTAGGGAAGAGAGGAAACTGAAATCCTCAAAAGCTGGTTAATTGTCATCACTTTCATTAAGGATCAGTTAAAGTTATAATGAGGTATGTTGAACCTGGAAGTGCCATTAAACCCATTTGCCTTTCCCCATCAGCAGATACAGTGGAACTATAGATGTTTTTAGGGTAAGTCTGAACTGCAAAATCAACAGATGATCCAAATTATGCAAGAATGATATTCAGTACTGGTTCATCCTAGATCTAAAATATACTTTGACTAGGGTACCAAGTAATAGGCCTGATTAACCCATTAGGGGAAGTTATTCTGACTAGCTTTGGAGGGTCTTTGAGCTAGTAAAATTATTGTAAATGGCTAGCTGAGTTCATGTTGTGCACCCTGTGGCTAGCGGAGACACACCCTTTTGTGGACTACTCTACAATTTCTAGTAGATTCAGTGTCAGCTCAGAAAGGAAAGTACAACTTTTAGTCAAAATGGCACTTACTTAACTTGGTAAGAGTCCCTGTGGCCTCATTGCTTAAACCACCATCCAAGTAAGTGGAGGCCCCTAGAGCCTGCCCAGTACCAGACCTCCCTGATGTACCATTAGCACTGCCAACCCCCTGAGCTCGGGAGCCCTGGGACTCAGCCCACCAAGGGAGCAACAGTTCTCTGACTTCAGCCAAGCTATAAGGCTTCTTTCTCAAAGCCTACCTGAATGGATAGAGAATTCCCAGCCCAGCCACACATCCTGAGATTTGCTAGCAGCTTTACACAGTTGAAATAAGATTAGGCTCAACTTTTCTTAGCCCTTTTTCCCAGGTGGCATTTCTGGAATGACAATATTGGGCCATCACCAGCTTTTGGGAGATAATCAGTTATATTCAGACATTATGTGCAGTTGTAGAGTCTGTATCACCAACAGATCGCCAACAGAAAGTATGAATTTTTAGCTATAAAAATGCCAATACAGTCAATCCTGTTATCTCTGCATAAATAATCTATATTATGAAGCAGTACTACTACCTCTTCTGTTTCATTCAACCAATTTCAGGACCTCTTCTGTGCTCCTCTCCATCCTCCAATACATTTCTCTCACTGATATGTGTTCAGACATCGCTTACCTCCCCCCCGCCCTAAAAAAATCTTTTCTCCTTCTTATCTCTAGATCTCAACTATTTATTCCCACTCCTCACCACCCTATCCCAGTGTTACTGACTTAGCAATAATGCCCTTTTTCATTTCATTAGGGCTTTATCCTCTTAATCGTGGGCAGCTAGGCGACACAGAGTGACAGGCCTACATCAGGAAGGCCTGAGCTGCAATGTAGCCACAGAAATGCACTAACTGTGTGACGATTTGCCTCAGTTTCTTCAATTTTAAAATGGGGATAATAGCACCCACCTCCCAGGGTTGTTGGGAAGATGAAAGGAGATAATGGTTGTAAAGTGCTTAGCACAGTGCCTGGCATATAGTAAATACTATATAATTATTAATTCTTATTATTATAACTAGTAATACTTTCTTTCACATGCATCATATTTTTAGGATTCCTTAATACCAATGTGAAGTCCTGAGGGCAAGGATTAATATTGCCATTTTATAGCATTAAAACTAAGGATCAAAGAAGTTAAATGATTATTAGCATGTAAGCAAGGGGAATCCCAAGCAAATTTTTTTATTGCTTTATTTATATATTATGTTTTTTATCCTGCAATAGCTTCCTCCTCCATAGTAACCTCCCTTGAATAAAAAGTGGTTAGAAATCATACAGTGTGGCAGCCACCACAACTCAAAAAAGAGAGTTTTCTATACCCAAAGTTGACTCACTGTTCCATCATCAGTCATTGTTTTTGATCAAAATTAAAATAACATTGAACATAAATCAATCTTTCTTGGAACTCTCTCTCACACACACACACACAAACACACACCAAAACAAAAAACTGGGATATTTGTTTTACCTCCCTGTAACCATTGGACACCAAGGGCCATTTTACTTTGACTGCATGGAAGCACCTGTTAGAGGCAGATTGGCAAGGAGTTGGCATGATAGAGTCAGACCTGGAGCGAAGAAGATCCATGTTCAAATTTTGCCTTTAATAGTAATTAACTGTGAAATCATGGACACAGTACTTAACTTCTGTCTGCTTCAGTTTTCTCATCCGTAAAAATGTAGATAATAGCCACTATATCCCAGGGTTGCTATGAGGATCAAATGAGATGTTTGTAAAGCACTCTGCATACCTTAAAGGGCTATATGAATTTTAGATATCATTACATTATTATATCCATTTACTGTTGAAAGAATACCATACACGTATGCCAGTTTTTACTGCTTATGTATGATACTATAGTTAATGTTCAGGGAGAGATCAGTGTTCAACATTAGCTTAGAAACTATCACCCTTCAAGGAGGGGAGGCTTTTCTGATATTTTAATTTATATTCAGTACAGAACAGTCCTTCGGGTTAATAAACATTGGCCTGTTACTGTAAAGAATGGGTAGCCAACTCCAACTTTATAGTGTCCAGAAAGAAGAAGAAAAAGAACCATTGGAAGGTGACATGGCATAGTGGTAGCAGCAGTGGATTCATCTGAGGCTATGAGCTCCATCTTCTCCCTTCTTGCACATCTCCTGTCACTCTGATATTTTCAGCCGTGATCTCCCCCTTCACACCTGCACCCCTCTACCTGCACAAGTGGTCCCATACTGCTCCTTCAGTAGATTGACCTCCCCTCTCGTCTTCAGTCTCTCTCTACTGCCTTCTTCCTATTGCCTACAAACATACCTATATCTCTCCTATCCTGAAAAAACCTCATTTGATACTTCCATCCCTGCTGTCATCCTTTATCTCTTCTGTCCTTTGTGCCTAAAATCTTTGAAAAAAACATATTACATTAAAAGCCTCCAGTTTCTCTCCTTCCACTCTCTTATCCCCTTACAACCGAGCTTCCAACTTATCATTCCACCAGAACTGTTCTTTTCAAAGTGACCAGTGATCTGTTTGGCACAGGTGTCATGGGATAAACGAGGCAACTTTGTACAAAGGAATGAAAGTGGGAGATGCATCAGAGATCTCCAAATAGGTGATTGTTGTTGGAATGTAAATTATGTGAAAGGGAAGATAAAAAGAAGACTGGAAGAGACTGGGTTAAAAAAAAACTTTAAATGCCAAACAGAGAAGTTTATATTGATTGGATCCTTGGAGATAATAGGAAACTGATTGAGTAGCGGACCACATGGTTAGACATACCTATACTTTAGAAGTTTTTTTTACCTTGGTAAAAGCATGAAGAGAGTCTTAAAGCACGGAGAACAATTAGAAGGCTATTTATTTCAGTAGTTCAGGTGATGAAGACATGCATTAGGGGTAAGGTTATATGAGCTGAGAGAAGAGAGCATGGATTAAAAATGTTGTGAAGGTCTAAAGTCATGTGCCTCAGTTTCCTGATCTGTAAAATAAATAACTCAGACTACATAGTCTCTAAGCTTCCTTTGAAAACTGAAATTCTCTCTCTTTTAAGTCAGTCTAAGTTTGTTACTTGAAATTTCTCACAGCATTCTGTTTGGAGCTTCCCTGGTATTTGGGGTTTGGGGTTTGGGGAACTAAATATGAAATATTCTTTGAAGAAGTTTATCAATAATGAAATTAATAAATAACTATTTCTTAAGCACCTATTATAGATGGCACAGTGGATAGAGCACTGGGTTTGGAATCAGGAAGACTCATCTTTGGGAGTTCAGGGCCAGGCTGGACAAGTCGTTGAACCCTGTTTGCCTCAGTTTCTCCTCTGTAAAAAGCGCTAGAAAAGGAAATGGCAAATCACTCCAGTATCTTTACCAAGAAAACCCAAAAGAAGTTACAGAGAGACAGACAGGACTGAAATGGCCTATGAACAACTACAAAATATGGCAGAAACCATGCTAAGCATTGGTGATTTAACCAAAAAAAAAGACATAGGTTGGATTTTTTTTTGATAGTTTTTCTTTTCATAGATTGAAAGAGAAAAAAACAGCCTTAACCTAAAAAGCCCACTTAAGTTCTACCAGCTTAAAACTACTGAAAATAGGAGCTCATTAGTACAAAGACCATACAGCCAGTTAATGTGTAAAAATGATACCGTATCCTCCGTTTTCATGCTTCTCTCCTGTTTTGGATGTGTTAGAGAAGACACTAATCAGCAGATTGTGCTTAACCAGTAAAGCCAAGTTGATTGAGCTACTCTTCTCTAAACTTGGCCGTAAGTAAGAGTAGCATTTCTGAGTTGTTTCTGCACAGTGGAAATCGTGAACGTCACTTTCTTCTTTCCATGAATTCATTACTTGTGTATTGATCAGAGAAGTCTTTTCTGGCTCCACATCCACTGGAGCCCATCGAGGGGAAGGCATGAGCTAACTCCCACGTCGTTACCCAGCAGATGGCACTCTGCAGTAATGAGAACCTCATCAGCTGGTGGCCTAGACTTTCTCAGCAAAGAATTGGATTTAAAACACTATGTACAGTAGAGCCTTCTTTTTATTCATTCTAAAGATACCTAAAGTATATTCCAAAGTGCCCAGACTTCCACATGCATTTTGTACAGTTTTATTTTGATTATTTGTACAGCGCTTGTAAGTTCACTGGGAATAAACCCTCATACGCTGGCATTAGCAGAGGCTCTGTGGGCTTTTAAAATGTAAAGTGTTGGTTTTGCCCCTGGACAAGCAAGAAAAATAGAATTCCACTCAGTCATTCATTCTTCCCTCTAGAGCTTTGACTTCTGAGGAAAATGTTGTGCCCTCTAATGAGGTATCTTCCTCAGTAGCATCACCAGTTTACCCCTTCCCCCAAAATAGCTTCCATCAGTGTTGTCCTCCTGCTAATATCTCAGTGGGTACCTATGTTGAATTTGTGATGCAATCTGTTATCTACCCTGGATGTCAGCTGTGAAAGTGATCTCTCCTTTGAGTTATGTGCTTAAAAGGAATATAAAAATTAGCCTCTTGCCTCTTCCTTTAAAAAAAAAAGACATTTTCCACCTTTCCTACTGATGGATAGCAGGTAACTTGGGACTCTAAAATGCAACCAGTTGAGTAAGTGTGTCATGTTTTAAAGAGCAGTGATCCGGCCAGGGCACAGTCTCCTGGGGCACCAGACAGTTTATACTCAGAAGAACTCTCACTTCTTTTTCACAGACATTAATAGTTTCCTGGCATGGCTTTTCAGGAAATGTCGTCATAGTCTAGAGGAACCAATAAAAATACAAGTAACCTATTTTGACGGCTTTTTTTTTTTCACTAAAAAGATTTGGGGGGTAGACAGGACTGGAAGGGGCAGAACCAGCCCATTTGGGTAGACGTAAGGGTAGGTTTTTCTCAAGGACCAGAGTACTGAAATGAGTTTTAAGCATGAGAAATAATGAGTTCTGAAGCTCCCACGGTAATTCTAGTTATTTTGGGAAAACGTTTTTTTCGTTAGTTGAAAAGAACCTTGAAGCTGAGTGAGCTGGGTCCTATAAGTCTATGTGTTGTTAATTCCCTTTTGGAATCTTGTAGTTTCAGTTTCCCCTTCAACCTATATCAGACTTATAAATCATGACTCCTTTGATCTCCATAGAGAGACCTCAAACTTTTTTGAATAAATAGCATTTGGATATGGGTATGTTTATGCGACTACCATAACCTATGTAGGGAAAAGGCAATAGATTTAGATAATTATTACCAAATGTTTAATATTAAATACTTTAAAACTTTTTTATCAATTATGCACCAAAAGGTGATCAGTGTCTCAGAAATGTGAGAATATTCAATTTTGCAGGTTATGGTGCCTTAAATTAGATTTTCCTTTTGAGGGTTAGGTATTTTCTAAGTCCACTTTTTTGTGTGAACATCTATAATTTCTAAAACTGGCAGAAGTTTCTATAATGAATTAACGTGCATATTTATTTGTTATAGTTACAAAAATGTAAATTCATAAATACCCAAATCTAAAATATATTTTCATAAAATTGTGCTGTTCTCATTTAGAAAGCCTCACTTCTTTTTTTAGAACTAGAACATTAAATGTTGGTTTGCTTTCTTAACAAATCTGTAACTCACAAATTCTGGCTGGGAATTTTTTTTGAACTACTGACTTTGATCCTGAATATTCTGTAGAATGATTAAGTTATAGATTACTCTTTTCAGGTGTAAAGAATGACAGGAATTACATAAGATCCTGTCTGTTAACTGCTGAAATTTATTCATTAATAATAATTCACATTTTCACGATGCTTAAAGCACAGCACAATTTGTCAAACTCAATTCCACCTACTCCCTCTTGTGTGTTTAGTTCAGGATCTAGCTCCTTGTCTTTACTAACAATTTAAAGTATGTACTGATTATTTTCCATCCAACTATGTATCACAATCCAGACATTATGTTTTCATCATCCATTTGATATTTTTTCCTTATGTGGGTAATCAGACCAAGGTGAGATGTCTTAGATCTTACATAGGAGACTTTGTAAAGTTCTGCGTCTTAATGCGGCCACACAATATACCCACAAACTGGAGTGTCTGGAAGACCTACCTATCTTTAGGGAATTCCTCTTCCAGGTTGACTTGTTGGTGACCATCCTTCATGACAGTCTCAAATATCTTCCGTCATTCTACCTCTCCCTGTTTTATGCCTCCCTTGGTAGCAATAATTAGAGGGTCCTTGAACACTTAATCTCTATTAGTACATCTTTTGAGGAATTCTGAAATACTTTTTAATAATCCCATATTTTTCCTCGGGGGAAAAATGAGCCCATTTCTTTTAACAGTGATATTCTTTGGGTGATGTTGTGTGACCGCAAGTCATAGAATACTACAGTCAATCAAAGGTTAACCAAAAGGAAATAGAAAGATATCAGTATGGTAGCTCATTCAGTCTCACTATTACCAGTGAAGAATTTTATTAGAAAAGATGTCTAAAGACTATCATTAAAGATAAGACAGAAGATAAGCTAGTCGTGTGGCAAAAATGAGGATTACCAGTGAATACCTCATATGCTACATTGTTATCTGCACAAAGTAAAAAGATCAGAAGGTACCCAGCACATTGAGTTTATCTCATGTGGGAGATGTGTGGCAGGATTTGTATAAGAATCAAAAAGAATGATCGAGATACATGGATGTAGTGTGTGTGTGTGTGTCATGGCAAAGAAGACCTACATCAGAGAGATCACAGATCCATTGAAATGATGGAAGTGTCTTCCAGAACATTCCTCAAAACCCTGGGGTGTAGGCAATCCAAGTGTCACTATCCCCATTTTCCAAATGAGAAAATTGAGACTCAAAGAGGCAGTGCAGGAGGCGAACTTTGAAGAAGGCTCCGTATTCCACAGAGGGAACTGATGAAGGATGTGTATTGCCCTGCTTATAACGTGGAATTGGATATATACGTCTTGGGCTTTCACACAATTGAAGGTTAGAACAGAGCAGTGGGTAGGTGGCCACAGGATCCTCTCTGGTTGACGTGTGAGAAGGAAAATTGACTTTCTCTTATACTTTTCTTTTAGAACAGTAACTAGCATTGTCCTGGAATGCAGGTGGAAGCATTTCGTGCTTCAGGGGTAGGTTTGATGAGATGACCTCTGAGGTGTTTCTTCCATCTCTAAAATTCAGTAGTTCTCTGTGATACTCTATCTGCATTCTTTCCTTAAAGACTCTCCCGCCGCACTGCTGCAGATCGCTTGAGAGGAGTCATAGGAAGAATTGTCATATTTCAGTTACATGTACTGAAGTGGGAAGTTAAGAGACAAGAGCTCCAAAAAACCAAATGCAGGGAAAATATTTCGGGGGTCTTTTTTTTTTTCCTTTCCTCCTCCACAAGTGGAAAATATGAGGCAGATCCTGTTTATGTTCTGTAACCTCAGAAGCAATGATAGGCTGTTGTCATTAAAGAAGAATCCATGGTTGTTTACTTAGCAGTCAAGGATGAGAGCTCTAAATATGAAAGCCCCCCTGGGCTTTTCTGGCCCAGACTCAGCTACTCTGGGCTGCTGCTCCTGACGCCCAAGTAAAGACTGCTACCTGAAGCTCCTTCCTCCACTTCAGGAACAGACAAGATGAGTTTATAATAAGCCAGGAGCCTTCAAAGGCAGCTTCGCATTAAGTTTGGCTTGGAAATCTGTCTTCTGGACGCATTTCCCTCCTTAAAAATGTAGTTTAATTATCTCCCTTTCCCTGCCTTTCTCCTGCAAGCAGCTTGTCATGCTCCAGTCTTCCTTTTACAAGTTAGATCTTTAAGTTCGTTCTTCAGGTTGTAATAAGATGTGTTTTCCTATTTCCGGAGAATAACAGAAGGGCCCTTCAGGAGTGACTCTTCCTCTTGTATTTAGAATCTTGTCTTTCAATGTCTCTTTTGTGTGTTGCCTGCATGTCTACTGATTTCTGATTTTCTCTCTCAAACTCACGTAATGACAAAAGCACTGTTTACAAGAAATGGAACCATCCCCCCTTCTTTGACAGTTGAGATTTATTTCATTGGTCTCCGTTAAAAGATATACAGACATACCTACATACCTACCTACCTGCATACATACGTACATACTTACTTATAGGTACATATGTGTGTTTGGAACATTTATTTACACCAAAGCAGAGTTTGACCAAGTTTGTTTTATAGGCATAGAAATTTTGTCAGAAACCTTAACTGACTCTGGCAAAGACAGACCTGAATCTCACACTACTTGCTGGGTTTTGCTGATGCCATTAGAAGCCTCATAAATACAATATGTTTTCCCTTCTTAAAAAAATAACAAACTCATAATGAATGCAATGTGTTAAGTGGCCAGAAAACACCACGCTCAGTCATAATGGCAGCTGCTGATGGTAAACCACAGTCTGTTTTGAAATAAATTTTCTTTTTCATTATGAACTTAAGAAAGATCAACAAACACGAACATTCACTATGTCTAAAGAACAGGATAAAGATTGCATATGAAACTGTGAATTTTTGTTACATGCAGATTTTTATTAAATAAAATATGTTGAAAGCATATTAAATTTAACAGTAGTAACCAAACTACCCCTTCTGGACTTCCTTCTATGCTATTCTGTCTCTAAATATTTCATTGATGTTTCTCTCTGTATCTCTCTGAGTCTCTCTGTCTCTGTCTCTGTCTCTGTCTCTCTCTCTCTCTCTCTCTCTCTCTCTCTCTCTCTCTCTCTCTCTCCCCCTCTCTCTCTCTCTTTCTCTCTCTCTCTCTCTCTCTCTCTCTCTCTCCTCTCTCTCTCTCTCTCCTCTCTCTCTCTCTCTCTCTCTCTCCCTCCTCCCCTCTCTCTCTCTCTTCTCTCTCTCTCCTCTCTCTCTCTCTCTCTCTCTCTCTCTCTCTCTCTCTTCTCTCTCTCTCTTTCTCTCATCTCTCTCTCTCTCTCTCTCTCTCTCTCCCGTGTGTGTGTGTGTGTGTGTGTGGTGTGTGTGTTTGTTTGTGTGTGTCTCTTTTGGCCTCACGTCCAAAGTAAGGTAAGAAATAGCAATAGTTTAAGAAAAAGCAGCACAATTCATTAGCCATATATGAAAACCTAACTGCCAAAGCGGGGAAAGAAAATCAGTCTTTTCAAGATATTCTTGGTCTCTGAATTTTAAATTATTTCCATTCACTGTAAGCATTGTATGAATTGTAATCCTGGTTTGCTCGCTTCTGCTGTAATTAGCATATTCTTGTTTTCCCAGGTTTCTTTGAATCCTTCATATTTGTCATTTCATACTGTGCAATGACATTCCATTCCATTTATTTACCATAATGCTTTTACCTTTCTCCCAGTTAATAGGAGCCCACTTTGTTCTTAGTTCTTTACTGTAACCAAAGGTGCTCTTGTAACTTTGGGTCATTTCCCACTCACTTGGACCTCTCTGGGAAACATTGCTTGTAGTTTGTTGCAGATCTGAACGGTATGTGGAGTGTAGTGACTTTTAGGCCATGGTTCCAAAATGCTTTCCAGAATGGTTGGACCATTCCATAGGCCCAGCACCAGTATTCCACCCTTCCAGAACTTGTCACTTTCTTTTATTGTCAGATTGTGAGGTAGGATCAAACTTGCTATAATTTGCATTTCTCCTACTAGTGATTTAGAACATTTTTCCATTGGTTGGTAGCTTGCCTCTCTCCTTTGGAAAACTGCTTGTACATAGCCTTTGACCGTTTGTCTCAAACTCAGCAAAACTGAACTCATTATCTTTCCCCCGGAACTCATTCTCTCTCTCTCTCTCTCTCTGTCTATCTCTGTCTCTGTCTATCTCTCCTTTCAAATTTCCCTGTTATTGTGAGGGCACCACCATCCTCCCACTCACCCAGGCTCACAACCTAGGTGTAATCCTCAACTTTTCACTGCCTCTCATCTGACCATCCCTCATATCTAATAGGTTGCCGAGGATACAAGTATATTTTACTTTCATAGCATCTCCCATACACCCACTTCTTTCCTCTGACACTGCTACCAGTCCCCTATATAGACCCTCCTTTTCTCCCTACTGCCCATCTTCCATACAACTGTCAAAGTGATCTTCCTTAAGTTCAAGTATGACTGTATCATCTTCCCAGTCAACTCCTTATCATCTGTGGGATCAAATATACAAACTCATCTGACAATCAGTGCCCAGCATAACCTGCTGTCCCCTTCCCCCCCTGCCATCACCTTGTCTTTCTTAACTTTACATGCTTCCCCTGACTCATACTCCAGTCTCATGACACTGGCTTCACACAAGATGCTCCATCTCCCAACTCTGGGCATTTTCACCACTTGCCCCCCTCATGCCTGAAATGTTATCCTTTTTCTTCATCTCTGCCTCCTGGATTCCTGGGCTTCTTTGAGTCCCATCTAAAATTCTACCAACTATGGGAAGGGTTTCCTAATTCTGGTATCTTCCCTCTGTTGTTTCCTATTTTCCATACTAGCTTATAATTAACTTGTTGCTTAGGTACATGCTTTTCAATTTTACATCATCAAAACTGTCTAGCTTATTTTCTGTAATCATCTCTGTTCCTTATTTAGGTAAGAATTCTCCCCATCTATATGAGCAGTATCTCCATCCCTTCTACTCTAATTTTTTTTAGAATATGAGCTTTTTAAAATTTGAGTCATGTATCCATCTGTAGTTTATTACGGCTTGTGGTATGAAATATTTGTTCTAAACCTAGTTTTTACCAGACTGCTTCCAGTTTTCTTCAAATACTTTTTTTGTCAGATAGGAAGTCCTTACTCAGGTAGTTGGTATCCTTGGATTCACTAAACACTATGCTACTTTGTTCAGTTGCTTCTGGGTCTGGTGTACCTGATCTGTGCCATGGAACAACTTTTCTATTTTTCAACTAGTACCAGATGTGTTGGATGATGACTGCCATATAATATAGTTTGAGCTCTAGTAACACTAGACCACAGTCTGTTTTTCCCTGCCTCCTTTACCAAAGTGGTAAATTCTAGCTGAATCAAACAACCAAAAGGAGTGATAATTCAATTTCTTTACTAGCAAGGCATGACCGTACATAGGACCAAATTCAGCCACCATTTCAAGATAAGACTAAGCCAGAACTCTGTCTTTGGCAAGCTAGCTGGTGACCTCCAGGTAACGGAATTCCTTTCTTCCTTATGAGTTGTTGAAGTTTTACAGAATGTGGTGATATATCATTCTGGGGCATGGGCTCTAGCATACCTTCAGTATTCTGGTCCTTCCTTTTTAATATATTCCCATCTGTAAATAAGGTGCCCTAATAAGGGCAGGGAGCTCAGTGATGCTTGAGTTTTCCTGTCTCTCCCCTGGTTTGTGACCTGCATCAAGACCTCCACCTTTGGATATATCCACCTTCTTTCTTATTTCTCTATCTTCCCTAACTCTCAGGAACTGGAAACAATATGCTGATGTCAAAATAAAGCTCATTAAATTGTTGAAAATTTCACAATCTAAAACCAAGGCAAGATAAACTTGAGGGGTGGCAAGTATTTTGCAGCTTGTACTGTTCATCCCAGTATAATATGCAGAGAAAGCACTGAGTTAGCTCGTAGCCAGGAGACATGGGCTCTCACCCCGCCTCTGCTGTACCAAGAACCTTGATTTCTTCTTTTTTTTATTCTTGCTTTTAAAAAAATTATTTTTTCTTCCATTGCATGTTAAAACAATTGAACATTGTTTGGTGCTCCAAATTCTAAAAAACTACATAGCTCTGACGTTCTGAGGTTTTCATGACTCAGTTGAAGGGAAACTTCACTGTACAAAGCAGTTAACCATTCCTGTAATTTCCCCCTACAATTTATACTTTGCATCTATCACTAAGAAGTGTAATCACTTTGCAAGCATTAATATAAGCGATAATTTGGTAGTTACGTTCCTCCCCTTTTCATTTGTTAGGACTACTCCATAAATTTCAGCCTTTTAATATTTAATTATGTATATATGTGTATATATGAATATGTATATATGAAAATTCATTCACTTCTCGATTCTCTTAATATGTCTTTCTCCCTTTTCTCAGAAGTGCATCTCCAGCCTCAGGTGCAGCGCTAGTCTGGGGAGGGCTCCCCCGCGTCTGCTCTTGGGCATTTGCTGAGTCAGGAGCTTCATTGTCATCCATTATGTGCTTCATCATCACCACAGAGTTCCTCTTGGCGCTGCTTTCTAGGTTCTCCCTGCCCACAGAATCAGTGTCCTATGTTGTTTTTTTTTTTCCCACATTTTCCACATCACTGATAAAGAAATTTAATGAAAACTACTTATGTTCACTGAATGAGAAGCATCATTGTGATTTGAATAAAAAATCAAATTCTGGGTGAAGAAGGCCTGGGTTCAGATCCTGCCTCTGACCTATATAATGATTGTGTGATCTCAGTGCCCCAGAAGGAACTTTCCAAACCACCGGTTCTTAACCTGGGGTCCATGAACTTCTTTTAAAATTATTATTATTTTGATAATATTTATTTCAGTATAAGTGGTTTCTTTTGTAATCTCATATATTTTCTTCTTTTCATTTAAAAGCATTATTCTAAGAAGAGGTCCCTAGGAAAATCCTCCCCCACCTCCAGAAGCATTTGTCCCTGGCCCTTGTGAGAAATGCAGAGAAAAACTCTTCTTTATTAAGCTAGAGAGGCTCTTTGAGATAGATGACAGGGAGAGAGAGACATGGATGGATGAATATATCTCAATGGTAAGGTTGAATTTGTTATTCACATATGTGAGATCACAAGCAGAGGCATGTTTTGAATCCAGTAGTATTTTTAAAATTCAATAGAACTATGCTAGGAGAGTTTTTTATTTAAAGTACATTATGTGCATTTTTTTAAAAAATGCCAAGACAATTGTTAAACCAATTGAATTTGGCAAATATTAAATTGAACCAAGAATCCACACATTGCTTGCAGGTGCTTACAAATGGAATACACACTTGCCTGCCTCACACATTCTGCCGTTATTTATTTTAGGTTGAATAATGTCCTAAATTCCAGAGTTACCAGATTCGATTGAGAAAAAGCTGTTACCTCCCCTACCAGTTAAATTTGGGTGGCCCATTCCCCACCGGTCCTTCCTTCCACCCTTGCAGGGCTACCACAAATAAAATCAGTAAAAATACCTCCTATGTGCCAAGGATATTGTAGGCATCTGAGAGTTGACCTGGGTACAAGGAGCTACAAGGTGATGCCTTCAAAGAATACATAAGCACATTTAGGGTTAGCATGAGAGAGGCAAGATGTACGTTGGGAAAATGTTGCTATATTTGAAGTTGAAGGCCCTGGGTTCCAGGCCCAGGAGTGCTGCTGTGTGGCTTTAGGAAGGTTACTCAGTTTCTCTGATCCACTATCCTCTCAACAGTAAAATAAGGGGGTTAGACTACCAGATGACCTCTCCCCACAGTTATTTAGTATCTTGGGTAGATCATTCTTTAACTTTTTGGGCCTAACTTTCAAGTGAAGGTGAAATGAGGTACCCTTTGATCCAACAAGAATCAAGCAGTGTGGTAATAATTGGCAATTATAAAATGCTGTAGGTTTGCAGACTTCTTTACAAATATCTCATTTTACCTTTATAAAAACCCTGTGAAATGGAACCTTTTATTATCCTCACTTTACAGATGAGGAAACTGAGGTAGACAACAGGGCCAGGGTCACACAACTAGTAAGTATCTGAGGCTAGATTTGAACTCAGTTCTTTCTGATTGGTCTGGACCCACCATTCTATCCAGTGTGCCGGTGGTGTCAAAACTCCAGGAGAAACAGAACTACTGAACTACACATAAGGATCCCTGCAGCGCCATACTGACTTAGAAGACCACATATCAACATTACCCATGTTCAATTGTATTTTTATTTGTTTTGTTAAACATTTCCCAATTACATTTTAATCTCATTCAGGTTGCCCTTGGGAATGTTGCTATTGCATGTAGCCTAAGGACCTTTGGGTTGTCCCCTGCGTGTGTACATCGCCTCTCTATGGATTATACGCGAGCGTAATAAAAAGAATCATGCTATAAAAGAGCAGATTTGGGATATGCCGATACTCACTAAATTCAGAATTCAAACTGCAGATAGAAATTTTTTTAACCCCTAGATTCCTAGGCTCAAACGTTAAAGCTAGAACAGTCCTTAGATAACATCTAGTCAACCCTTCTCATTTCATTTTCATTTAAAGTTAGGTCCAAAGAGTTAAAGTATGGCCTGCCTGAGCTCTCCCAGATAATTCACGGCGTAGTTACGGTAGGACCCATGCCCCTTTTTTTTTCCAGTGTTAAATCAGTAGTATGACTATCACTAAAAAAACCCCAATAATACTCTATAATAATTATCATAGATTGAAAGGCTTATTTCTGTTTTATTTACATTTTTGAATGAGCATTTTTAAATCCCTCCATCCATTCCTTGCTCATAAAAAACAACTTTCATCTCAGAATCTTGGTTGAAAACAATGTGTACTGGCAGTGCAGGATGTAACCCCACTGTTCAGATGGATAAACTGGGAAATGGAAAGTAACTTTTCAGTGTGGTGCGCTTAGAAGAACAAGAAACAAAAGCTGGCATTTCAGTCAGAGGAGTTCTTTATGCTTAATTCCTTCATATAACACATTTTTGTGGTTGAGCCATTTTCCAGTCATGTCCAACTCTTTATGACTCCATCTTGGCAAAGGAGTGGGTTGCTATTTCCTTCTGCAGTTCATTTTACAGATGAGGAAACTGAGGCAGGCAGGGTTAAGTGACTTAGCCATGGTCACACAGCTAGTAAGTGTCTGAGGTGGGACTTGAACTCAGGAAGATGAGTCTTCCTGACTCCAGGCTTGGCACTCTATCCACTGTACCATCTAGCTGCCATGTAGCACTTATTGCATCAGTACAATTTTTTTTTTTAATTCATTGGTGGTAGTATAACCAGTTCTCATTTTTCCATGGTCAATATTACTTTCAGATTCTCTGACATCATCCAGTTGCCATGGAAGAATCTTACTTCCAACTGCTTTGTGACATTGCCTGTATCTGGTTGATGTCAGCTCCAGCCCTATACAGAAAAATCTCTCACTGCTGTTTTTCAGAAATAAAAATAGATCTCTGATGTCATGTAGACAAAACATTTGGATGCTTGACTGAGTTTTTCACTTTTTGCCTAGACCTTTTGGCTTGGTATAGTTATAGCCATTGTCGCTTTTGCTTATTTAACTCTTGGGTAGGAATACTTGCACAGAAAGCTTCCTGACCCTCCTCAGTCAGTCTTCACAATGTGACTCCATCATTTCATCTCAAGTGCTGCAAATTCCTAGAACATGAGATAGCTCTGTCCGGTGTCAGAACAGAAACACATTCTCAAGGCAAGTTTTGTTTGCTTCTTAAATGGGCTGCAGTATCTGCTTCTCCTCTCTGCTACCTTGATAATTAAGATTTAATATCCTCAAGATCATTAAAAAGAGTTCACATATAATAGATAGATTTTTCTCAAAAAATTAAATTCTATTATAAATACTCAAGTACAAGGGACATATTAACTAATAAGTACAAGTATGCTTCAAATTTTACATATTTTTATATGTGATGGTAGCCACATCTACGACTGGGGGAGAGGGGAGAAGAAGCAAATGAAATTTACATTATAAGTTTATATTTAAAAGAAATAGCAAGTTGTACACAATAGTTTGCAGCTTTGTATGCAATCATCAATTTTTCTTATTCTGTGTTATGGAAATGCTTGTTTTATTTCAGAAATTAAACACAAATTGAAATAAGATGATCATTGTTCTCATACTGGGCAACATGCTCTTAGATTCTTGTGGTAGGGAGGAAAATCACGCAGACAAGAGAAGGATTCAGACGACAACAGATGAGCTAGACACAGCAGTATGACATGTACGGCAATGCAACCAAGAGCGAAATCAACATGCCATAAAGTCAGCACAGCGCCCACTAGTGGCCTCCCACATCCCCTCTTGGTCTTCATCCCAGCCTTATGTGAAGTAAGAAGGGCCCCTATTTTGGGATTTCTTACAAGCCAGACTTTTGCGTCCCCAGGCTTGCCCTCTCAGTGATTTTTATCCTGGGTCCCAACATCCCCAAGCAAACCAGGGCTTTGAGCCAAGTTTCACCATTTGCTTGAAGAAGGCATTGCTGCCCTTTCTCCTGCCCACCGCCTTTCCGTTTGCCCTTCCATCTGTTCTCCCACCAAGGATCACCCTGGAAAACATCTAGGGAGGACTTTTCACCTCTTGAAAAAATAAAGTTAGAAACATACTCCCTCCTCCTTGAAGCAGGTAGGCCTCTTCCCTTAATACCTAACAAAATAGTGAGAGTTGGGCATGGGAAAGAGGGGATTAGTGTTTGGGTATAGCAAATAATTAGAGACTGCTGTAATTGCTTAGGCAGCGTGAGTTAATACTTTATTCACATGGGAGCAGGCGACTTTGTGAAAACAGAAAAACTGGGAGCTATCACCATTTTTTTCACCACTTGGTTAGTTTCCTAATAAGGCATGGACTGAGTTTTCTCTGGTGGTTACTATTTCCGGGTAATTGTATGTGTTTTCCCCTCCTAGTTACCAAAGCAACCCCCTGAAAGAGACAGCTACTGCCGGTCTAAAATCAGCTGCAGTAAAGCATAGGTCTGTAATATAAATTGGCATTACATCTGTGTTTGCAAAGGTAAAGGAGGACCCAGCTATTTCTACATCCATTCATTCATTTGACAAACATAGTGTATGTCCTATGATTACTAAATATTCAGTCTACCTGCTGTGGGCCAAGTAATCAGCTCATTACTGTCAGCAGTCTGGCTCATTCAAAGTCCTGTCTTTCAGGTTGATATTATAGAAATTATGAGATAGTTTGTCCTGGTCTATAGATAGGACATCACTTAACATCTCCTAACAACATCCTAAAGAGTTGAGTTTGGTCTTTTAAAAGGATGCAAAGTGTTACAGTATCAGAGAACATATCACACATATTTCCCAGTAGTTTAAATAGCAACTAGGTGGGATGGTAGACAGGATGGTGGACTAGGAATCGAGAAGGCCTGGGTCAAAATTCAGCCTCAGACATGTACTAACTCTGTGACCCTGAACAAGTCACTTAACCTCTATCTGCCTCATTTTCCTTATCTCCAAAATGGGGATTATCATAGCCCCTAGCCCCGATAGTTATTGTGAGAACTAAATGAGATCATATTTATAAAGCATTGGCAAACTTTGAAGTGCTCCGTACTTGGAATTCGTGTTGTTAGCAGTTCTTCATTAATCGGTAAACCCTAAGCAAGTGCAGTTAATGAGATTGGATGAAAACGGGTGAGCAGCGAGTGTTTACTGGCCATGAGCGCACGGCTCACCGACATTTTAGCTTTTAAGTGTACAGAAATAGTTTTGCCAGGCATTTAAAGTACTGTGGACATTTTCAGCAACTCTAACAACCATAGGAAAGAAGTCAAAACCTCTGGACTAGAGGGTTTCCTTCTCTTGTTCAGGCAGAGCTATAATGTGCATCTCATTTCTGTTTTCACAGAAACTTTTTATAGCCCTGTAGTCATATAAAAGTAAATTTTCATAGGGGAAAATTTTTTAGGAACACACATTAATCTGTTAACCTATTCCACATGATGCAATGGAAAGCGTTGAATTCAGCACGGACAGGGTCAAAACAACTTACATTCAAGTCACAGCCTCCATAGCTAGTAGAGCATGTCATTTCTACCTGAGCCCGGGGTTGCTCATCTGTAAAGTAGGTGTTGTAATACTGGTACAGCCTGTGAGGAAGATGCTTGATGAACTTTAATGTGTCATGTGAATATAAGTTATTGCTGTTAGTATTGTTAATATTACGGGAAACTGAAGTTAACATTACATATTTCTGGAAGTGCCATCCATAATGCTGCAGGCAACATTTATTAAGCATTTACTCTGTGCTAGGCCTTGTGCTGAACACTGGGTATACAAAGAAAGGAAAAATATGATCCCTACCCTCCAAGGAGCTCATGTCATAAACATCATAAATTCTGTTTATCATCATGATGGTCATAAATTTACCGAAGCTGCATTAAGACACTGCTTCATTTGATTAGATAGAATACCCCTCAGTTTTCTTTTGACTAGCCCATTGTGCTAAATATTCCAGGAGATAGCCCTTTGAGCCTTTATGGATTGCCTTGCACCATTTCCAAAGAATAAATAAAGGTCTCAGCGTTGTGTCTTGCTATACTGTCTTAAAAAGTTCATGTTTAGTTAAGTAATGTGTATATCTTTATTTGAGGAGTGATAAGTTGCAATGAAGTATTTTTCCGTGTCATCATAATAATTTAAGACTTAAAAACTGTGCTGGAATGGAGGGGATTTATTTCTTTAAGGTCAAACATTCTGGCCATTAGCACCTATAATGGTAAATCAATTGAGATCATTAAAAGAAAGCTTTTGCTTCGTGCTGCAATCCTTTAATGGAGGATTTTCAAAATTTAATGTAAGAATCAAATTTTTCCAGTACTTAAGCTCTGCTTTGCTCTCTTTTCTCAACTCTAGTAACAGCTAGTTAATAATAACCAGAAGATTATCTTAGGCTGTCATTACAATAATGGCTAGTTTGTTCTTCCTGACTTGACACTCGTTACTGGAGTGGCTTTTTTCCTCCAGATCCCATTTGGAAATGCTGTTCTATCCCATGATGCCAGGTGTTTTATTTATTTTTTTATTTATAAATAAGCCTCTTGATTTCCTTCTGTTTATTTCATCTCTTCCTTTTCTTCAAAAATAGTATAATCAGTCTGACTGTTCTTTTCAGTCTGTCAGCAAGTTATCTTTCACTGTGTGCCAGGTATTGCGTTAAGCACTAAGACTGCCCTCCAGAATCTTACATTCTACTGAAGAAAGACGTCACACAAAAAGAAATTTAAAGGGGGACGATGAAGAGGAGGAAAAAGTCTCCAGTGCCAGGGCATAGTAGAGGAAGTCTGGAGTCAACCCTGGTAAGGAATGAGGTGGGGCTGATCTTTTTGCCCTCATTCTGGGTATTGGGAGGAGCCATTCTCCCAGAGAGAGAGGTCACAGGGTACTTCCAATGTGGGGATTCCCAGGTTTTAGTGAAGCTTCTGGATGAAGGTCTGGGGCAAGTCCTGGGTGTAGCCTGGAGAAGAATAAAGTTTTTCAAATTGTATAATTCCTTTTGAAGATCTCATTTTGTTTGATCTCCATTTAGAAAGTTCTGAAATAGCCTTTGTCCTCAAAGCCTTAGAGTTTGGGTCATAATTATTAGAGGAGAAATTATGAAGATTGAAGATAATTGTAGTTTAAAAACTCCTTTTACTGTCATCCTTGAGTAATGCTATCTGGTCCTTTTATGACCACACTGTCCAAAGTAACTTATTAATTTTCCAAGAGGAAATGATAGTGGAGATTTCTAAAGTAGAACGGTATTTTTCAATAACAGACATTCATGCATATCTATTATGTCCATTTGTGTTTGTTGTCTGTGTCCGGCCCAAGCCCTTTACTCTGTAGGTAAGGAAACTGAGGAACCCATAATCTCACTGTCCTTTTCCATTGCACTACATTTCCTCTCGAGACATAGATCCATTTTTCTAGAAAGGGAATCTTGACCATCGGGGTGACATTTTAACGAGTCTCTAAGTCCGCTCTCTGGGTCTCAGATTATCCAGCTCTAAATTAAAAGGTTAGACTGATTGATCTCTAAGATTTCTCCTCAGCTCTTACATTTCTATGAGTTTATTCAAAATTCTGTTCTTCCTCCTTCCTGAGTACCTAGGAAGATGTATTTTAATATATTAATGCTGGCCCACCACATGGTGTTATTCCTTGCCTAGTCTGATAAGAATGTGATGAGGGAAAGATTGAGTCATGATAGGTGAAGAAAGTGGACCCCCTCTACATGTGGTAGAGATGCTTTTTTCCTGACATTATCCTTCCTAACTAAGAACATGCCTTGTTTTGTCTCAGATCTGTAAATCTGAACTGGATAGCTACATAATGGTGCTGTGAGTGACCACTTATTTAATAGCCAAACTGGAAAGGGCTGCATATGTCTTTCATTCACTTGATACGTCTCTAGAGACATCCACCAGTGGGAAGCAGGAAGATGGCTTTTCCATATGAGTTTGGTGGGTAACTTCTTCAGCCTTGGGTTGGATTCTTTGCCACAAGAGTCGTGATTTTTAATAAAGAAGGTCCTGGGTTTAGTTACTGAAAGAGTTAATAGCTGCTGTAGTTCAGAGGTCTGGAAGTGGATGAAATATTACTCTTTTTCCTAAACCAAATCTGACATTTGATTTCCCCTGAGTAATAAAAATAAACATTAGTAAAACAAAAGTGTTCTTTTCTATGACAAACTCTATAGCCCTTATGTTGAAGCATCCAGCTTATGACCTGCCATAGGCAGCTTAATGCCATGGGCAGCTCCTGAAGTTACCTTATTGAGAGACTTTTATCTATATGGCTGCTGTGGCAATCTTACTCAAAACTGAACCTCACAAATGTTTGATTTCTTTTTTTATGATTTTGAAATAGTGAAAAATTGTTAATTCAGTTAAAGCCACTATTTGTCTTCAGGTTGCTTCAATAAAGTTTTTTTTTTCTCATGTTATTTTTATTGGAGATGGCCATGAGAGGGTCAGTATCTGCTCCCTCATTTCAGTGGCATAAGTAAAAATTAGTGTTTCTGTTGATTTCCCATGTAATATTCTGACCATATTTGTCCTCCTTGCAAAGTTTATAGAAGAGATTTTATGGAATTCTTTCATATTCTGTTATATTGTCCTGATTCTCTCAGAGGCATCCTGACATGCTAAGCCATCCAGGACATTTTCTTGGTTTTGCACTACTTACACTGGATTGACGTTGGCCTCTTCCTCCTAAACTGAACTTTTTCTAGTTTTCATTAACTTTTTGAGTGGCAATGAATAGATTTAACCAAAAGTCAGGAACACCCAGCTTCCTTTTCTGTAGCTGCCTATGATACAAATTCTAAATTGAACAAACTCTAAATAATAAATACTATTATTTCTGTAGTAAAAATAGCCCAGAGGAGGTTTAAAGGTCTCAAAATACTATCTTTAGAACAGAATTCTTATGAAATTCATTTACTTCCTTTGGGATTCACTTGTCACCTCATTCAAGAGGCCTTCCATTAAGTGCTTCCCAACCCAGTAACTAGTGGACTCCCACTTGAAACTATTTTGCATATGCTTAGAATCCTTTCCACATCTCAACTTTCCCCATCGTAGTTTGACTTTATCGTCCATCAGCGTAAGAAATTAAATGGGAGTTTTTGGGGAGTTTTGCAGAAGTCTCAGATGGCACATGAAGGCTATCAGACAACATAGAAAAAAGTTTAGAAACTCAGAAATACATAAAAATCTATGTATAGTGTTGTATAATGTCAACATATTTTATCTTTTAATACCATAATAATTCAGACTTCCTCTCTGGTAAACCCAAAAAATTTTACAAGGATTTTCCAGATTGTAGGGATACCATACCTGTAACTCCCAAAATGTGGAAGGGATAACTGTACATTGAATTTCCCCCTATAGAATAATTAATGGGAAGGAATACATACATACAAATATACAGGTATTTATGTATGTACACGTGTATGTGTATGTGTATATACACAGTGCCCATATACATATATACATAAATCATGCTGTCTTCATATGTGTATATATGCATTATATACATATGTATTATGTGTGTGTATATATAATGCATGCATCTGTGTGTATCTGTATGTATATATGCACAGTGTCCAGTACGTATAAGACATTATGCTGGGCTCTGAGAGTGTATTGTTGTATATGTGTATATAAACCCACATATACATATTTGTGTGTATATATTTGCATGTGTCTATGCATGTGTAAATTTCCAGGGCCTAGCACAGTGCCTTGTACAGACAACAGGCACTTAATAAATGTTTAATTAAACTAATTCTATTGAAGGAACATTAACTACTACTTGTGAAGTAACTGAATCAAAGATATAAGATCCTCTAATCTAAAACTTTATATTTTATGCTAATAGCTCTTTCCATAATACAAAGCAGATAAGTCTCTTTAGAACTTTAGAAAACTTCCAGTACTGTTTACTATGGGACAAAGTTAAGAAGTTTAAAAGTCACACAATGTGAGAGAAAAGGGCACTAAATGGAGACACACGACACCCAATTCCTAATCCTCATTCTGTCCCTCATAAGCTGTTTGATGATGGAGAAGTTTCTTAAACTTCTGTGACCCCCCTCCATTTCCTCATTCGTAAAATGAGGACATAGAACTAAATGTTGTCTAAGGTGTCTTTCAAGACACACACACACACACACACACACACACACATACACACATACACCCACCTTTCCCAACCTTCCTGGTCAAAGTCAAATACTTTTCTTATAATAGAAATGTAACCCTGTATCAGACACAAGAAACCTTACTCACATTTTCTCAAAAGACTCTTGTATAATTCTCATCTATCTTTGGTTGCCCATTTTACTTTCTTTAAAAAGAATTTTTAAAAATAAACAACTCTGGGTCAATGACTTCATTTCCTTGTGGAAACACTGTATGATCTCACCGATCTTTATACAGTATCTGACATTGCCTGTGCTTGAACTTTGTTGTAGATGTTGTCCATTCTTCTCTCAGAAGCAAATTTAAAAATAAGGTATTCCCATATACAAAAAAAAAGAGAATTCCATATGAGATGGCAACTGTCATAGGTAACTTGGTGTTGCAGTGCATAGAGTTGATGACAATCAGGAAGACCTGAGTACACATCTGGCCTGATCTCATTTGCCTCTGTTTCCACATCAGTAAAAAGAGAAGAGCAATAGCTCCTATTCCCCAGAATTGTGAGAATCAAATGAGATACTTGAAAAACATTTAGCACAGTACCCAGCACATAGTAGGGTCTATAGAAATGCTCGCTGTTGTGGTGATGGGTAGGATTATAATGCATAGCTTCCTTTTTTTCTTTTTAATTAATTCTATTTTTTAATCTCTCATGCCTCCAAATTGTATTGGAAAAGAAAAAAATATTCTATCAAATAAGTATGGTTAAGCAAAGCAAATTCCCATATTGGCCATGTCCAAAAAAATGTGTTTCTGCCTCCTTAAGGCACCTCACCTTATATAAATGATAAATTTCACATATTACTTTCAAAGCTGCCCTTCTTGTCTTTGTTTACTTCAAAATTTCCTTCTGTGCTTTTTCAAAAATACCTCCGTGATTCTCTTTCCTTTCTTTTTTGGGGGGGATAGTGCTATGGCTAAATCTTCCTGCTCTCAAATCCTTCTCCCCCCACCAGAAAAAAAAGAAAAACAATTTTTGTAATACATGAGCATAGTCAAGCGAAATAAAAACTCCACATTCACTATTAGATCCATGTCAGGAAGTGAGTCCCATGTTGCATCTTCAGAATCATGTTTGGTCCTGCATTGACCAGGGTGAACATCTTTCCGTGCTCTTTTTCTTTAAAATGATGTGGATTTTTTTTATAAATTGTTATACTAGTTCTGCTTACTTCATACATGTCTGTTTGTGTCTCAGAAACCCTCCCTTTTTTCATGTCTTATGTCCAGCCATTCCCAAGGCAATAGAAACTTCCTGTGTTTCTAATTCTTTGCTGTGAACTGCAAAGTAAACTGCTATATATTTTTTGTAAATAAAGGCATTTTTCCTCTTTCTTTGAACTCTTTGGGGTGTTTGCTTAATAGTAATATTGAGGACCCTAGAGAGTATCTACAGATAGACTCAATAGTTCCTCAGAAGCTTTTCAGAATAGCTGAGCCCATGCATAGTTCCATCACAGTGTGCTATATTCCCATGCGCCTTCCAACAGTTGTTATTTTCTGTCTTCTGTCATCTTTGCCAATCTAATAAGTGTAAGGTGAACCTCGGAGTGCTAAATGGCACAGTGGATAGAGCATTGGGGTTTGAACCAGGAAGTTCCAATCTAACATCCGACACCCAGAAGTTGTGCGACCTTGACAGATCCCTCAGCCCTGTTTACCTCAGATGTAACTGAAACAAGTGAACAGTGACAATGAAATTCACTGATTTGGAGCATTTTTTATGACTGTTGATCATTAGAAGTTCTCTTTTTTTTTTTGAGAACTTCCTCATCATATCCTTTGACCATTTATCTATTGGCAAATGACTGTCATTCATATGTATTAGAATCGGTTCTTGAGCAGTCAAGAAAATTGTGTAATCAGAAGGGGAAAAGATGAAAGGAGTGAAAAAGGAAATGGTTTCAAATGCAAGTTTGTTACCTGTAGAGCAGGCATTCCCGAGAACACTGGAATGGATGCATGGAGCTTGAGTGGCAGGTTGAGCTGAGGGGGTTGGGTAGTGGAAGATGAGAATGGGTCTACACTGGCAGTGAATGTCACTGGGATGGGGAGGGCATGACAGGGTGAAAGTACTGCTAAAAGTGAACATATATAGTAGTAGAATACCAGAAATTAAGATAGTATGTTTCTTTCCCTTTTCCATATGGTCCTCCAGTTGTGCAGGTTGCTTTCATGTTTGGACACAGTTCTTTAGCCTTAAATATTTCAAACAGTTTTAAATTAACATCTTAGATAATTATTTTATGGGATTATACTTTATCCTTCACCTGAACTTCCTGCTTATGGTAGGAGGGGCATTTGTTTTAATATAAACTGGACTGGTTTTCCTTTAAGATGGCAAAGAAGCAATCTTGTTTTGTTTTTTTTTTTTTTAATTTGGGGGATTGCTTGTCACCTGAAGTATTAACGTGTGTATGTGTGTGTGTGTGTGTGTGTGTGTATTCCTGAGATTGAGAACATTCTCACCACTCTTCCCAGTGTGTTTCTTGTCCCATGTAGTTGCCCTAGCAAATACAGAGGCCAAGTGGAACAGCCTTCTTTTCTTAGAAAATTGTGTCCTTTAAAATCATATTGTGAGCAAATTTCTTTTTATTTCATTTTGTGGTTCACACGTATTTCGCTGTGTTCTAATCCTTGACCTGACTCACTGAGCTACACCAAACTAAGCCTAGCCCAAAACATTGCCTTTTTAAAAACAGATTTATTTTGTAATCATTGTGTAACATTTAGAGAGGACTGTGGAAGGTGTTACTCTAGAAAATGAAGGGATGAAATCACCTTGCTTATAGATAAAAAAATTGCTTACAGATAAAAATTCACTCCAGCAGAGTTGTAACTGAACATCTAGGGGGATGCTGGTCCTCCCTCAAGCCTTGCCCCTTGAGGCCTCCCCATCGTCATGTCATCCCTCTCCCAGGCCTAAGTGCCTCCATCATCCTTTAAGGAAGTGAGGAGCAGTAGTCCCTCTACAATATCCCTGACAAGTGGTCATCTCCCACTTGGAGATACTCCACTGATGGGGAAAGTCACTACTTCATGACATACCCATTCCAGATTTGCCCAGTTATAATGGTTTGATAGATTTTGGCTCAATATGAGGAAAATATTCCTCTCTGGAACTTCTACTCAGTGTTCCTAGAGTGTCTTTGTGAATTAATTTGTTAAATCTGAATTTTTGTTAAGTGCGTAATACTCCTAATTATTTACCTTATCTTTAGGTTCAGAAGATGTTGGGATGTTCCTTTAATTCCTGCTTCTGCTATTTCCTTATCTTTTTCTTGATCATGGTAGTGAGTATCTCCTGATAGGTATCTAAGAATTCACTCCTGTGGTTATTGTTCATTAGGAAAAAGTTTCATTCACCTGATTATTAATATTTTAATAGTAATGTAAATTAATATTTCAGGAACACTCCCTCCCTTACTCAGATCACACACAAACCCTACATACGCACACACACACGCACGCACGCACGCACACACGCACGCACATCATTAGAACCAGAGAGTGCTAAAAAAAGCCCCCTCATTTAAACAAGTTGTTGGGCCACTAGCCTTATGAGAATGCTTTCAAGTCTCCTGCTTGCTTATGTGGATGGCTCAACCTTGTGGGAATTTGATGTCTCCCTCTAAGCCTACAGTGTCTTTACTTTGCTCATTCCATAGAGTATGATCTGTGGTGTATTTTAAGAAAATTTGAGCCTCGTCCAGAAGCTACATGTTTGGAAAGCATCCCTGACTTATACAGGTAACTTTAAACCTGAGGTCATCATTCCAAGGACTGCAATTCCAAAGAAAGTTCCCCCAAACAAATATTTTCACAACCTTCCACTGCCCTCCTCACCCCATCAAGAAAAGAGATCAGTGGAACTTATTTTTCTTGATAACGAGGGAATCCAAAGCATAGGAAGGTAAGGAGAGACAGGGAAATAAGTGGTGAGAAGGGCAGTCCTCATTTTCAGCCAGTGTTTAGCAGAACATTGATTCCTACCATACTGCCATATTCCTAAGCAACAGGCTCCATAAATTATTCTGTCAGTGGGAAAATAAACATGTCCTGACTTCAGTTCCAACTTTCAAAGAATTTACTGGCCGTCTAATTTTCCAGTTAATCCTTTCATTTGAACCCACTCAAGTTCCTGTTTTTGCCATTGTTGGCAGAGAAAAGATGGAATGGGGGTTAAAGATTTTTCCACCAATCATGTCAAACACTGAGTGGGCTGCCCTTCTCTAAGGTCTAAGTATTTCAGGTTTCAGGTCTTTTCTTTCTTCTCCCAGTCTCTCCTCCCCTCCAGATCAGAGATACATAATCCTAAATCCTGTGTCAGGCAAGGGATAGGATTGCTTGAAATTCTGAATGTACCTTCTCTAAGGGTCATATTTTCCTTCTCTCCTCATTTCCTGCCTTTCCCTCAGCACCTGTCTTTACTCAGGTTCTTGTGCAGGAAAATTGTGCTGGAAAATTCAAGTTTAGTTTTGCCAAAATTATAGCTCTCCTCTTCTTAATGAACAGGGAGGTTCATATTCTGGGTTTCCCTGCTAGGATTTTCCCCATTCTTTGGATGACAATGATTTATTTCAGTTCGGTATGTTGATTTTTTTCTATTGTCATGTTTCCTGAAGCCTAGTTATTATATACTTGTGACTAGTAGCATTTCCCAAGGATCTCAGGGACATATTTTAGGTAACTGAAAAATTAAAAAAATATGCAATAGCCAGCAAAAACCAAAATATGAAGTGTTTTGTTTGTTTGTTTTTTAAAAAAGCCCTTTGTTCAGCAACTTTCCACTATTCTTTTTCCTATACTGCTCAAAAGTCAGTATGATAGAGGAGAAAAAGCACTCACTAGCCTGGGAGATAGGAATTCCTGGGTTCAAGACTCAGCTCTATTACTTACTAGCTTTGTGACCATGGAAAATCTACATACAGTCTCAGTTCTCCCCATGTAAAAGAAGAGTGATGATGATACTTCTCTTGAAACTTAAAAAATGGTACTAAGATTTCTGAAACACTGTGTATAATGTAAAGAGTAGCTATTACTATCTTACATGACTGATGTAATAGTTGTTACCTTACTGAGTAACCAGACTAGAATGGTGTAGTAGATAGAGAACTGGCCTTCAAGTCAGACTTTGACTCTGTGTGTGTGTGTCTCTGTGTCTATGTCTATGTCTGTGTGTATATCTCTGTCTATGTCTGTGTCTGTGTCTGTGTCTATGTCTGTGTCTATGTCTGTGTCTATGTCTGCGTCTATGTCTGCGCCTGTGTCTGCATCTGCGTCTGCGTCTGTGTCTGTGTCTTTGTCTGTATCTGTGTCTATGTCTGCGTCAGCGTCTGTGTCAGTGTCTGTGTCTGTGTCTGTGTCTATGTCTGCGTCTATGTCTGCGCCTGTGTCTGCATCTGCGTCAGCGTCTGTGTCAGTGTCTATGTCTGTGTCTGTGTCTGTGTCTATGTCTGTGTCTATGTCTGCGTCTATGTCTGCGCCTGTGTCTGCATCTGCGTCTGCGTCTGTGTCTTTGTCTGTATCTGTATCTATGTCTGCGTCAGCGTCTATGTCAGTGTCTGTGTCTGTGTCTGTATCTATGTCTGCGTCTATGTCTTTGTCTTTGTCTGTGTGTGTAAAACCTTGAGCGATGCTATTACATTTACTGAATTGGTCTTGTTCCCTTAGATGTATGCACAACTGATTTAGTAATTCCCTGGTGATACAGATTCGAAGTTTCTCTTCTTGAATTGTCTCCAAAATGGGATCGTTTCCCAGTTCTAAAAAGGACAAACCTGTGTCCTGGAAACTGCTTCTGTGGCCAAAATAACTGACTTCACTTTGATGTTCTTTTATTTTTCTGCTAGGATAGAAGCCTTGTTGAATTTTCCCGCGTGTATTTTTGTGGTTTCGTTTTCTATTTTTATTGTATTCTTCAGTCATTTTTTTAGTTGTGTCAGACTTTTCATAACCCATTTGGGGTTGGCTTGGCAGAGATACTAGAATGGTTTGCCATTTGGTACAGATGAGGAAGTTGAGGCAAAAAGTGTTAAATGACTTGCCCAGGGTCACACAGTTAGTAAGGAGCTGAGACCAGATTTGAATTCGTGACGATGAGCCTTCCTGATTCTAGGCCCAGCACTATCCACTGTGCCACCTCATGACTTGCTTTGTATTAAAAGATTCTTTAAGGGTCTTTAATCTTTTTATTCAATGTCAATGTGTTCCCCTGCTTTATTAATTTTATCCATGAACAGTATTTAATTTTTAGGCAGTTTAGCAGCTATTCTAATACATAAATTAGAATGTTTTCCATAGTCCCCCATTGATTGCTGTGGATTCTTTTGACATCCTGATAACCAAATGGCCACAGGTCTATGACTTCCTTGTCTCCTGGCCCAGAAATAATCTGTTACTGCCAAGTCATTGACCTCTGCTGCCCTGGTTGTACGCCAGCCCCCTCACAAAGGCCTTCAAGATCATCTCCTGGCAGCTGAAGGGAAAAATTTGCAATGGGGGATAATTTTTAAATAATTTGTGTGTGGCAATGCTTATACATATGGTTACAAAATGTGCGTTATGTATGTATGTATGAATGTATGTATGTATTTGTCCAAACATCATTGTAGTAAGGACCCAGTAAAGAAACTCCTTCAGCCAATGCAGAGGTTAACAGCTAATCTGGCATTTTACTGGCTTAGAAAGCTTCCTAGAACACCAAGAAGTTCACTGACTTATCCAAGGTCATACAGGTGACCTGTGTCAGATGCAGATTTTCTCGCCTATCCCTTTGCTCCATGGACATATCCTCCTATCAGTACTAACACCTTACTACCAGTTACTTACTATCATTGTTACTTATCCTGTTCTTACCCAAAGGATAGTAGTCCCTCCTACTAAAAAGTCCTAGAAACAAATCTTTATCATAAATGAAGGATGGTTACTTTATGTAAAGATTTCTCACAGACAGCAATATAGAAACAGAATCCCAACTTTTAAATGGTTGCCTTTCTGTAAAAGTTTTAACATTCACATAGGGCAGAGATAGAAAAGACATTTCAGTCACTGTCTGGAATTAAATACATATTTTTGTATTCAATGTAGAGAAACAGTATTATAATTGAAAATAATGTAGAATTTAGTTATGGATTAAAGGGGTCAGTCATATAGTTGCTGTAGGGTCACCTTATGAATTACACTGTGTTCACTTATGGGAAATACGGATGAGTAGCAGAGGATCCCATCATGTGGATGATATAGGGGTCAGCCGGAAAGCTGTATGTGGAATGGATAAAAGAGTAATTTCCACTTAAACTTTTTGCTTTGGCAATCCAAGTTCATTTTTCTTTGCTTATTAGAAGTTGTTCCTCAGGTTTCTGCCAGTGATCATTTTTCATGGGTGACCAGCAGCAGACTTGAACTCTCATTCTGGACACTTTATCAGAAAGCTTAAGCCCAGAGTTTGAACACAATATTAGGTTTCTCAGTTTTCCAGTTCTGAGAAGTAACTTAGTGTGGGTTGCAGACAGCAGCATTTATCATTTTAGAACCCACACCGGAGGTAATCAAATATAATCGCATACTTGTTCTTAAAAAAAATCCCCCAAAGCTTAATGTATAGTCAGATGGTGACAGCCTTCTGGGACCATCATAGACACATAATACCTTATCAACTCTTCAAACTAGAGTATTCCCAATGAAAATGTGAGCTGAGCCAACAGTAAAGTGAAATATGCTGTATTCTCTCTATTAACGTTTAGAGTCCAAGGAAATCTCGGTGGGGAGGGGAGGGGAGGGAAGAAGTGTGAGACAGCAGGGTCCTCGCTCCCTTGAGCAGGAACTGCGGTCGGCCTCTTTTCGTATCCCCGTGCTTAGCACGGTGGCTGGCACACAGGAGGTGCCTAAGAAATTGTGGTTGGTCGATTGATTGATGAAGGTTGATGAGGAGTTCTCACAGGGTGGGAGAGCACAGAGATTATTGCTCTGGGAACTAAGTGATCTGAGTCTTTATCTGAACCACCACTTAAAGGTTGGCCATGTGGTAACCTCTCCTAGCCCCAATACCTTCATCGGTAGAGTGGGGGTATTGTGGAGGCCAGCTAAGTTCATGTCTAAGAAAATGCTTTGAACTATAAATGCTGTGCTAGCAGAAAGTATTTTAGGCAAGTACTCCTGTTCCCCTGGCCCAGTGACATGAGGGAAAGTTCAAGGATGGCATTGATGTGTGTTGGGAGAGACTCTTCCCCCAAAACCTCCCCTCGTTGTTGATGCCTAAAATCCTTTTAACTGAGGAGATGCAATTCATTTCACAATTAGAGAAAAAACTTAATGTACAACTATGTTATCTATAATTGATAAACTCTCCTTTTTCTGAGAAAAAATTTTGATGAGAGGAAAGAGGGACAGACCATGTGGACTCTGATATCTGAGGGAGAGGGATGAGCAGGGGTCACAAAGAAAGGAGGAGAGCATGCATGGACATTGAAGACAAACTGTCCTATCCCTGGTTAAAATGGGTCATTTAAAAATCTAAATTACATATATTTTCTGGGCATCGCTTCTCTTAGAATTTCATGATCTTTGTGTAACTAAAATGTCCTTCTTGGCTTTCCACATGTGCCACTTCTATCCATTCTTTATCTCACTTGGCCTGGGGGAGCTGCTATAATAAATGAATGTCCTAAATGAAAGTAACGCTGAGAAATGAACGTGGCTATGAATTTGCAAATGAGTTCACCTGTAAATAAGCTGAATTTGTGAAATTGTGAAATTTTTGTTTTTGTTTTTACAAATTCCGCCATCTTGAATTTGGGGAACGTGTTCAGTTGTGTTTGCTGGGGAAGGGGGTGGACAGGATCTCTGTGTAACTTCTATCAAAAAATGAGATCCTTGTTCCAAAATTATCCAAGTATTTGTAGGAAACTCATGGATCACATTTAACCGAGCGCACATGAATTCTGCTTTATGAGCAGATGTAAAATCTAAGGATATTATGACTTTTCCATATTTGTCAACTATCTACTTGTGTTCCAGTGCTTCTGTCATAAAGAACATAGCTCCGTTTCCTTGAACTTTGTTCCAATGCCCAAGGTATATTTACTGAGAGACCTATGGTGTAAGGAATGTCGCTAAGCCTTCGCCTCAAAAATAACCTTCCCTCCTATCTCAGAGCTGTGCCAGGGAAAGAAAATCCAAAATGGGAAGGGCATTTAAAAGTGAAAAGTAATCTGATGTCCTTACAGGTGTAAACAAACTTTATATTCCCTAGGAAAAGCTGATGGATAAGGCAAAGAATTCTTTAAAAAAAAAAATCCTCTCTACTGTTTGTATTTGCTTATGAATCTTGCCATCCTAGACCAACAAGATTTACGCCTGTTCTGAAGTAATAATAATTAGCTCATATTTACAAACAGTGCTTTCTGGTTAGAATGTTTTTGACCCCCATCTGACTCATAACTGTCCTCTGAAGTAAGTAGTATCTGTGAGATCTCCACCTTCCAATTCAATTAACGTGTTCTATGTGAAAGGCACGGTGTTCAGATTATCACATGGAAAGGATAAACTGGGCATAGTCTCTGGCCTCCAGGAGTTAACATACTATAAGTGAGAATAAACCTGTACATAAAATAAGTGTGATATGAGGCAAAAGGTCCAGATGAGATCCTTCAAAGTTCACATAAGTATGATACATGGGAAAGGTCCAGATAAAATGGTGGCACATAGAAAGCACTTAATAAATGCTTATTAATGCACTGATTTGATTGATTCTTGAGAATTTTTCAGAAGGGGACCTCATTTTACTCAGTAAATTGCCCAAGGTCACACAGCCAGGAAGTGGAGGAACCATGACCCAAACTTAAATCTTCCTCTAAATCCCGTGCTCTTTCCATGGGATAATGATGTATCTCTCTCTCTCTCTCTGCTGCATGTAGAGTTGACCCACCACAAAACTCAGACCAAGTGACTTGTTAGGAATGACCAGAGTAGTGGTGATCTGAATGGAAATGACTATGGGAAGGCCAGAACTAGCCTGAGACCCACGTGCTCAACCTCAAAGTCCAAGAAGTAGAAACTTGGACCGAAAGACTTTTTATCTTAACTATGCTTATTTCTTCTTTAACATGTATTTGTGCAACCCCTAGAAAGGACAGTGTGTAGAATGCTGGGCCTAAAGTCAAAAAGACTCCCTTCCTGAGTTCAAATCTGGCCTCAGACACTTACTAGCTGTATAACCCTGGACAGGTCACTTAACCTTGTTTGCCTCACTTTCCTCACCTATAAAATGAGCCAGAGAAGGAAATAGCAAACTACTCTGGTATCTTTGCTGCCAAATGACTGAACAACGTCTGAACGGAGTTCAGATGGAACAGAACCAGTGACAGAAATATTCACACTCATTTTAATTTTGGAAAACTTTACACCTGTGGTATCAAGTAAAAATGCCCCAGCGTTCATATTGACTTAGAAAACCACACATTAACATTATTGATGTCGTATTGTCTTTTTTATTTATTTTGTTAAACATTTCTCTATTAGATTTTAATCTGATTCTGGTCCCACTCAGGAGTTTAGCCTAAAGGATGCTCTTTAATGCTTTACACTTAATGTATTCCACCACCTCAGGACTGAGGACATCACTACCAAGATTTTGTGAAACTTTTTAGCTTTGTTTTTTACATGTTCCCACATCCTGAATCAAGCTTATTGATTGGAAGACCTAATAGAGAACATGTAGATAATTGTTTCAAATTAACACAGAAGAAAAGAACAGCCAGAAAGACCCAAAGTTGGGGAATGGTTGGTGTCGGTCCGTCATTAATGCAGTTGGATTATCAGCTTGTTGTCCCTTCTCCAGCCTGTTAAACACTACACAACTGAGAAATCCAAACAAAAAGTCTAAGTAGCCAGTGCTCAGCCAGCCCCAATAAATGCATTTCTTTAAAAAAAAGCTCTTTGATATAAGAGGGCTTCATTTTCCGAAAGAAAAGCATCTTTGTGTTCAGTACCTTGCAGATATTATTCAAGAAGAGTCGACTGTTATGTAAACTGACACTCTCCCCGTAAATAAAGATTATAGGCATAATTCTTGCCAAGGCTTGTGCTGTCTTGTTTTATCAGCTGCATGAGTGAAGTGCTTCGGAGCCCAAAGGAAACTTCCACTTTCACACCTCATGTCCCCATATCAATGTTACCTAACCTGTTTTTGAGGAGTACTGCTTTTTATTTGCCTGATGCCATCAGGTCCTGGTGGCAGCAGAATAGGGTGGGGGAGTAGGGGACAACTGGAATGGTATTTTTGGCTGCCCTTTACTCCCCACTAGGAATCTTGGCAGCCCACAGGCAGGGATTTGAGGGAGGCGCTGTATCCTCAACTAGGTATGGCTTTACCATCGACCACTAAATCCTGACCTCCTGTTGGGAAAACCCTGAGCTAGTTAATTTTGATTTCTCTGTTGCAGTAACAAACAAAAGAATCTTCTGGAAGCAAAATGATGTGACATGGCATCCACATGGTGTTTTTAGTTTGTCCTCATTTATGTTTCAGATTAGCTGAACCTAATCAAAATGTATAAATATTTTACAAGTAATTACTATCCCAAGGACCTGTGATTGGCCAGTGTGGCAACTCCTCTCCACCAGTGTAGATTCAGCCCATCAGTCAGTCAATCAATCAGCCAAAAAACATTTATTAAGTACCTGCTGGGCATATGGAGAAAGTCCAAAGACAGTCCCTTTGTTCAAGAAGCACACAGTCTAACGGGGGAAGCGATAATGCAAACAAACACATGCACCCAAGATAGAAACAAGATAAGTTGGAAATAATCAACAGGGGAAAGGATTTAGATTTATGGTGCATCCAGAAAGGCTTCTTGGAAAGCTAGTTGCCTGAATCTCAAAGAAGTTAAGTGTCTTTGCCCATGAACGGGTTGTAAGTTTGAGATGCAGAATGCGGGTAGGCTCTTCTTGACTCCGTGTCTTGCACTCCCATTGACTGACTCCATGGACTTCCTCCATAAACAATTATTAAATTTATATGAGATCCTGCAGGGAGTGCCAGTTTAGTTTACATATTCCCTGAGGTCTCTTTCAGCTTTGAAATTTATGAGATGGTCTGATTAAATATTAGAAAGGTGAGATTAGAGCAGGCTGGCTACTGAAGAGGATATTAAGCTTTAGAAATGTCACTTTCCATATTAATATAGTATATACGTCTGTATCACAAGTGACCAATTACTATATATTTTCCAATGAAATTTACTGTTAGGAATTGTTCATTTTAATGACCAAAGAACAGTAGTTTGGAGCAAACATGACTGTTGGCACCTGTGTATCTTCTCAGGTTCTAAAAGAAATAAACTATGTCTTAAAAGCAGTCCGAGTGAGCCTCTCATTCAGAAAACTAGGCCTTAGGTTTGGCTCTTTTCACCAGTTCTGGGAATGTCTGTCTCATTTGTTTCTTTTGCTGACATGTTCCTTACATTAGCGCTCAGGTGAACCGGGATGGTGAAAGTGAACATCATTCCCAGCATGATATCTGTCTAGACACTGGTATGGCAGTAGTCATTTTAATAAACATTCTTTTAAATATGTGTAGATGCTGTAAATGACTTTTTATTTTGCCATGACTTTTTCAAAACTTAATTTGATAGCATTTTCTTCAGTAGATAAGCCTGCAATTTAAATACCTCCTGCCCTGCTAAAGCCTTATTTCTGTGGTGGTGACGCTGAGTCCTTGAAAATTATGCCAGTGAAGTACAGATTATATAAGGGCCTTAAAATGTTTCCTCTGTGTACCTGGTCTGCCATTCAAGGAGGAAAAGATCAGTCACTTGTTCCTTTTTTTTCTTTTTTTTTGGCCACTTAAGTTCATGAAGATTATCTACTAATGTGTAGGAGGGGCTGCTCCCACCTACAAATTTCAATAGCTTTTAATGCATGAACTCCTCTGCTTTAGTGGAGAGAATGCTCACACCACTAAAAATCGTGGGTCTTTTTAAGTGCAGAAGTGTCTTTAGATGTAATAAATAATCTCCCTCTTTAGGTACCGATTAACCGCTTCTGAGAGAAAAACAAGTACGTTAAGACACAGGAACAAAGATCCTCAGTGTCATTCTAGGTGCCTTAAAAAAACAAACTCTTCAGCTCACTTTTCAGTAAAATAATGTTCCCTATTTTAACTACCTCCCCCCGCTCCAAAAAAAGGCAGCAAATTCAGCCTCACAGCTTTAAAGGCAGGCCTTGTAATTAAGATGTTCTGCACCTCTGACCAAATGGGAACTTTCTGAAAGCTCAGTAATCATTGAACAAAACTGTACGGTTAACCAGCCTTAGCTTAGAACACACCATTTTTTCATATATGCTCTTTAAGCAGTAGTGACAAGGCATTTCCCAGAGATTAATGACTGTCTGAGTTAATGGTCCGAGGTAGCTTGGAAAGTCAAATGAAAAACAACTCCTGGGTCACAATGATGCAATCTCACAAGGCGTGTCGAAAAATGAGTTCCCTGTTCACTAGGGCACATCATTGTTCTAATCTCACCTCCCTGCCTATCATTCTAACATTTAATCACTTTCTGTTTTCCACCTCTTGGATACAGTTAATAATATGTGAATGAAAAAGCATTTATTAAGTCTTTACAGTGTGCCAAGCACCATGGACACAAATAGGAAAATTGAGATAGCTCACACTGATTTGAAAGACACCAGAGGCTTCTAATGCGAGATGGACAGAAAAGCCCAGAGCTCCTAAAGGTGCAGCCGTGGTACAGCTGTCAAAGTCCAGGGATTCTTAGGGTGTTGTGGCAATTCGGATGGCAGAGATGCAGGGCAGGTGGCTAGTCAGACACCAAGACCTGGTGCTCATCCTTCTCACCAGAAGGTTATACTTTGTAATATAGGCCCATGTGTGTGGGCCTTAAAGACCAGTTAGAAGGGGATTCAGAGTCCCCTCCCACCAGGGTGGTAATGAGGAAGAGAAGGTGCAGAGAGGATGGCCAGCGTCCAGGCAGGAAGGGTAAAAGGAAAATGGGACATTGGCAAAGAGGTTGAAAGGAAGGTGAGATAGCTCTTTGTCCCCAGTGCCTGGATGGGAAATGGGGGAGAAGGAAGGAGGAAGGTCAGCTCACACTGGTGGCTCTCCATCAATCGGTGTCTCAGCAGTTCAGGTTGGGTAAAGGAAGGAAGGAAACCCCCTGCTTGAAATCAGTCCTTCACATAGATGTAATTCCTTTAATGAACTATCTTCTTAATTCAAGCTGCAAAGCTTGCGATTGAGTACAAGGCAACTAGAACTGGAGCAGAGGGCCTGGGTTTGAATATTAACTCAACCATTTACTACCTGTGTGACCTTGGCCAAGTCCCTTCCCTGCTCGGTCAGTCATGTTCATCATCTGTAAAAATCATCTCTAAGGTCTCTTCCAGTGGTATAAAATGTATGGACTTCTGATCCACTTTCTTTAAGAACAGCCATTCCTGCAGATGAAGCTTTTATCAATCATCCACTGGCGGGTGGAACGAAGTTTCATTTACTGTTCAGTTGTCTTCAGTCATGTCCGACTCTTTGTGACCCCATTGGGGGTTTTCTTGGCAGAGATGTCAGAATGGTTTGTCATTTCCTTCTCCAGCTTATCTGAGAGATGAGAAAACTGAGGCAAGCAGCTCTTAGCTCCTTTCTGCAAGCCTGTCCTGCCAACCAAACTGGGATACTTGGTTTGCTCCAAGTACACTTCACCTGCCTTAGAGCTTTCTGCTTTAGTTTCATGGCTCATGCCCCCTGCCTAGAATGCTCCTTCCCATCTTTTCCACCTAAATGATGATGACATTATAATAGCATTTACATAATATGCTATATGGTAGGCTCTGTGCTGAATGATTTACAAATATCGTCACTTTTGATTCTTACAACAACCCTGTGAGATAGGTGCAATGATCCCGATGTTACAGTCAAGAAAACTAAGGCAGACATAAGTTAACTGACTTACCCACGGTCACACAGCTCGGAAGTATCTGGGGCTTTATCAGGTCTTCCTGATTCTAGCTTGGTGCTCTAACCACTTCATTGTCTAGCCACCTATGTAAATCCTATCCAGTTGAATTCCACATCTTACATGCAGCCTTTCCATATTACTTCAGCCCCTACTGATCCTGCCCTTATTTGAACCATCTAGTATTTGCTGTGGTTCTGTGGTCTCCTATGGCACTTACCACACTCTGCTTTATGTTGAAGTTATCCATAAATGAGATTTCGCTTTCCCTCAAACAAGTCGTGCCCTCTGGGTAGGCGGACAGTCTGAAGCCTCCATGGTATCTACGCCATATTTGACCAAGTACAGGACTTGATGAATGAGTAGAATTCTGAGAGTACCATAGAAACGGTATTAAAAGTCTGTATTTAGAACAGGAGTTCCCACATATCATCACAGCTAAGATGACCATGTAGACAGGAACCTAAGAAATGAAAGCTTCTGGGCTGTGTGACTTCTGTCCTAGGGTAATAAAAGCAGCTAATAGCCAAGAAGTCTATGGTTCTAGCCCAGGCTTTGCCATTCTGAGTGACCTTGAGGAAACCAGGGTGCCTGACCTGTAATAGGTGCTTAGTAAATGCTTTAAATGCTCTGATCCCAGTGTTCTCATCTGTAAAATGAAGAGGTCACATTAAATACAAGGGTTCCTTGTAGTTCTGAAAGCTATTTTCCTTAGATCGAATTCTCTGTCTATGTTCATTTTTAATCTTCTACCTTTTTCTTTTTAGTTACCCACTTTCTTTCAGACCTGAACCTGTATGTCTGCATTAATTTACCCAGTTGCATTGCCTGACACCAACTGTTTATCTGTTTAAATAATGCAAGTAAGACTTCAAAATCTGGGACTAGCCTTAGGTTGAAGAGTTTGTAGAAATAAGAGCAGAACTTAGGGCTTCCATTAAACTGACCTCAAGACTGTTCTGCTCTGAAGTAGAAAATAGAAAAATCTTTAAACAAAGTTATATATTACTTGGTTACAGTAATATGTTACAGATGACTTTTTGAGCTCAATAGAAATCTGTGGAATATTCCCCAGAAGAAAAAAAATATTTTTGTGTTTGTAGACACTTGTCTTTTTGGATCTAGCCCGTATTTTTTCAATCCTGTATGCTTTTGAGGAATATAGTCAGGTCCTTGAAAATTCTGCATTGTATAAGGGTGTCGTTTGACACAAAGGAGGGACTCACTTATGCAACAGGTAATAGCAACCTCTGTCAAGGCTGGGGAGAAGATGAAGCTGGAAAAGGAAAATGAAGCAGCCATATAGTGGCATTTCTAGACATGAGCCCCATGGGAGTGTTACATGAGTATTCATCTCATTGTATGTGAATATGGCACTGATATGGCCATTTAGATTATTACAGCAAAATAGAATGACACTTTGTAAAAACCATATACACCTGATAGAAAGGGTAACATTGATTACATTATTCAGAATAAAATCAAATTTTCCAAGATTTCTGGGGCCCGTATCCAGTACATACAGCTTTATAAGAATATTTTGTTATAGCATGCTAGCCTTAGTCATCTTTCAACTTAGCGTCTTCCATGACACTCTCATATGGCAGCAGTAAGTTTTACATGTTGGGGGGCAGTGGGGATGATAGAGAAGCATGAGGTTATTTTTTACTTAAAAAAAAAGCTGCTAATTTTTAAGCAGTCCCAACAGTTTTTAGTCACTGTTTCCTAATAATCAGAGGAAAGAATAGTGACGTAAAGTCCATTGGAGGGACAGCAGCCATTTTGCAGCACGTGGCGCAGCGGCTAAAGCACTGGGTTTGGAATCAGGAATACTCATCTTCATGAGTTCAAATTTGGCCTCAAACACTTTTACTAGCTGTGCGACCCTCCCCAAGCCACTTAACCCTGTTTGCCTCAGTTTCCTTCTCTGTAAAATAAGCTGGAAAAGGAAATGGCAAACCACTCCAGCATCTTTGCCAAGAAAATCCCAAATGGGATCACAAAGAGTTGGACACAACTGAAAAATAGCCAAACAGCAACAGAAACCAAGTCATGTTGACTCTCAGTTGGATTTGATCCAGTATTACAAAATGCCCACTTCATTAGGTGTATGCGTATGGGCCTGAACTTTAGAATCCGTATCTGCCAGTCACCATTCAAATTCTTCTATAATGTAGTGAATCCAAATTTAAAATCTATGCCCGAAAAGATCAGGATGTATGACAGGGATACCAAAATACCCAGATAATGAAGGGTCAACTTTAATTCATTGTAACAAATATGAAGTACCTACTATTTCTATAAAGGCCCTCGGTAGGCAGTGGAGGAGACAGAAAACTGGGGTAAGATATAGTCACTGACTTCATAAAACTTGTCTAGTCTAGTGGTGGTATAAGTTTAATATAGTATATCCCAAGAATGCGGTAGAACTACAAAACCCATTGTTGCAGGAAGTTTGGGGAGACAATTCCATGGAGGAGGTTGGGGGCTTGGCATCAGAGTACAGTAGGAATCCAACAAGTGGAGAATGGCAATAAGGGCATCCTTGGCAGAGGAAACAATGTGGGCAAAAACATGGAAGTGGGAAAATGCAAAGCACGGTGAGGCAACAGAGAATTGTCCCATTTGGTGGAGCAAAATATGCGTGGAAGGAGTTCAAATGAAATGCCTGGAAAAGCACGATGGAAAAAGATTATGGTAGATCTTCCATAGCAGACAAAGGGTTTAGGAGCCCTTGATGATTTTTTAATATAAATGACCAGATTTAGATATTTGGTAGATTCATTTGTCAGTAATATAAAGGATAGATAAAGGGGAAAGAGAATAGAGGTGCATAGCCTCTTAAAAGACTGTTGCAATGGTCTCCACAATAATACATATATAGTTTATATGTATATAATAGTCTGTTACGAGTTATATATAATATAATAATATATTATAGTTTATAGTATATATTGTACGGAGAGGACACATGTGAGGTGAAATCAACTGGACTTGGGAACTGATTGGTTCAAGTGCCCACTACATGCCAGGCACCATGCTAAGTGCTGTAGCTACAAAAAGCAGCAACAGACACTCCTTGCCCTCAAGGAACTCACAATCAAACGGTTATGAGAGATGACAAGAGTCAATAGTAACTTCACAGTTTCAAATATGGGAGACTGGAATAATGATGCCATCCTTTATAGAAATAGTAGGGGGAAAAAAAGGAGCATGTTTAGGGTGGAAAGGAATAGATAAAAAGCATCCCCTAAGTTTCAAGTGCCAGTGAAATTTTCAGGTGGAGATGGGTTGGAGTTGTTAGAAATGGAGATCCATAGATCAGAGATGAAGAGAAAAATCTACATCCCAACATCATACATGGAAGTGGTAGCTGAAGCCATGGAAAGGAATGTGTCCAAAGGAAAGAGAAGGCTAAGGGGAGGTCAACCAAAGAAAAGAGGAGATAAGGAGTAAAGAACTTTCTCTTCAAGCCTCAAGTCACTCTCCCTTCACATCCTTCTCGAAGGTAGAGGAATCTGCCTTAATAAGAAGTTGTGGGTAGTGTTTCTTCTGTTATCAGGGGGAAGCAAAAAGTAAATAATGAAGCTAAGAGAAGGAGAATTGAGGGAGATTTTGTCAGATGGCCTTGTCTGTAAAATAGATTAGATCATTTCATGGTAAATGTGAAGGATTTCACATTTGTAAATGTGAAGAGAAAGAACCTAAGTTTGGAACAGTCACTGTGGAGAATGAGATAGGAATTCTATAAGCTACCAAGGCAGTTACCAAAAGGATAAATTTTTTTTTTTTTAAACCAGGTGGGAAAATGACTGTAGATGCAGATAGGAAATTGTAACTACTCTGGCTGGGTTGTTACTGTTTCTTGTGTGTTTGTGGTAGGGAAATTTCTTAGTCACATTGCTTAATTTGAAATAGATTGGATTGGCAAATTAAACGCAGTGTTACAGTTTAACATAATACTATCCCACACACATTAGAATTGTGTACGTGTGAAGAGCATGAGATCTGAGCTAACTGCTTCGTGTGATACACCTGACAATTCCTTGATATTCTTTCCAAATTAAGAGAGAAGGAAACCCAAAAACTAAAAGACATAATTTAGTGTGTTACCGTTTTGGCTTTACCTTTTAAACAAGCTTTTATTCCACAAGTAATTATTGCTAGATGGGAATTATTGTTTTCTGATCTGCATAACTGTCGCATGCTCTGAAATATTGTTGTCTTTTTAGAATCCACTGTACTCTTGTCATAAATTGTTTTTTCTTCTGTAGTGCTAATTACACAACTGAAACTTTACAATAGAAGTAGAGAACCAATGAGATTACATAAACAGTTGTCTCGTTTAAAGGACAGGATTTCCCAAGGGGAAAGAAAAGCATTTTAATGTCTCTTATATTCACAAAGGAAATTCTCTTTTCTTTCCATAAATGATGCTTGAACCTAGATGACTAGTTCTTCTGAAGGATTAAGAATGAAAGATTTCTCTGATCTAGAGAAATCAACCAAAAATTATAGAATCATAGTATTTGAGAATTGGAAAGGAGCTCAGCCCTGATCTGGTCCAACCCCAAAGGACTACCTCACTTGAATAGAGCTAACAAGTGGTGTTCCCTCCACCGAATGAAGGCTATTGATGCGCTAAGCTCATTCCCCTTTGGCACAGCTCTTGTTGCTCCTATGGTTTTGTGTAATACATGGTATATTAATAATGATCAGTACCAGTTATAGAGAGTTTTTAGAATCCTTTCTATCCTGAACCTGACTCACCTTTCACCCAACTTTATGTATTCTGCCATTGTCGGATTCCTGGTGATGTAGCAGATGAAATGTGAAGAAACCCATTTACCTATTTGCATCCTTCCTCATCTCTTACCCATTCAATTTCAAATACACAGTGTATCTGTATTCTAGGAACATCAGTCTTTGAACATTGTGCTTATTCAGAAAACTGTCCCATTGAATTTCTATGGATGATATTGGAATGCAAGTTTCTTCAGTGGAAGGACTTGACTATCCCCCCCACCCTGCCCCGCCCCAGCTTTTGTAATTGCCCACCTTTCTCAATGCAATCATAACTCTAGAAGACTGATGATGAGGTACCACTTGACAGAGAGAACAGAAGGAGACATATGTTTTCAGGTGTGCCTAATGTAGATTTATTTTGTTTGACTATATTTGTTTGTATGTATAGGGGGAAATTTCAGGGGTCATGAAACAGTAATGCAAAAAAGCAAAGGAAAAAGCATCAGTGAAACATTTTTTTAAAATTTGCAGACAGGCAGGGAAACAGAAACAAGGCAGTGTTAACGCTGTCATGTTAAATTTAATATGCCCTTTTAAAAAGCAAGCTCCATATCTGAGTCATGATTTAATATTTAATATGCCCACTTATTTTATAAATATGGAAATATGCATGTATGTTGAATATATTTGTTAAGTTCATCTTTTTCTTTCTTTTTTTTTTAAGTAGGTGATCTGGATTCCAGTATCAGTTCTGCCCCTAATTGTGAGAGCTTGGGAAAGTCAGTTAACCCATCTTTGATTCATTTTCCTTCATCTATTTAAAAGATGGGACTGGATTCAAATAATCTTCTCAAGTCACTTTCCACCCAAGAATTTTATAGTTTTAAAACATCAGAACTTCTTTTCCCATTCTTCTACTTAAGCAGCATATACTGACATTTTCTTTTGCCCTTTTCCCTAAAAATAAGAGAAAACACTCACATTTGAGAGAGGATAATTAGGTTAGTTCTATTTAGTTTCAGTAGCCCAACTTTGGAGAAAATGTCAAATATTTGGTTATTTCTTAAATGTTATGTTTCCACTGGTTAGTGTTTTTGTTTTATTTTGTTTAGAGATCTTGCCTTTCTTTAAAGGCAAATGTTCAGATCATAAGTAACAGGTGGCTGTTTTCTATTATTTTTCCATATCCTGTGGTTACAATACAGTACTCCTACTCTCTGTTCCAAGGAGATGGGTCACAGTAATGGGGCTATCTTTTTGGATTCATGTGCTTTGACACAGCTGTGCTAGAAATCTTGTATGACAAATGGTCACATTGTGCTCTGCCTCCAGCCAAATAATTTTAATCTCCCTTCCTTGTGAGTTTTAAATAAGATGTCCCATTTACCCAAATAGCAATTCAGGGTGAAATTGCTGAGTTCAAACAACAATAGTATTTTAAAGAAATCCACCTCCCCTAATTCACACTGGGGGCTTGTTCTTTTGCTCTGTTACAAAGCTACTTTCCCCTGTGGATTTGAAGGAAATTGACAGTTTCTTCCTTTTTAAACTAATCCCTGCACCTGCCTCAGTTCTGAAGCTGAAATAGAAAGAATAAGGCCCCAGCCTCACGTGCTCTCTGACCAGACCATCTAAAAATAGCTTCCCTTGTGAAGTTCAGAGCAGCTGACAAAGGGTTGTGTGTGTCCCTCCAGTCACGACATCAGTTTCACATACTGAAAACAGCTACTTCTTCCTCACTCTGTTACCGATCAGTCAACAGGGATTCTTGGGGAAGTTTCAGTCTCAGTCCCAGGAATTCTTCCTGACCATCTTTATTCACATAAAAGTCTCCTCTGTAAATACTGACTGTTGAACTCCAGTCTTTTGTAATCTGTGACTACATCTTTTTAAGGTTTTTTTTTCATGCCTTTGTTTGACATCACTAATTTCCCTCCATGTCTCCAATTCCCCATAGAAGTTTTCTTGTAGCAGAGAACAGTCAAGTAGTACAGACCTATTTAATATGGTAACCATATCGGGCATTTTCTACACACATCCCTCCACCTTTCTACTGAGAGGAGGTCCTCTAGGATCCAGGTTAGTCAGTTCATTTTCCCATTGTTTTCCTTTCGTTTTTCCTTTTTCTTTATGTACCCATCATGAGCAGCCCCTGATAGAATGTTAATTGACTGATCTGAGATCAACTGACTCTTAGTATTTTCATTTTCGTTATAATAGTCATGTACATTCTTCTGATTCTGTGATCTTTGTCCTGCCTTAGTTTTTTCCTTGTTTCTCAGAATTCCTTATGTTATTCATTTTTTATGGTACAAAGGCCAGCTAGTTGGCACAGTGGATAGAGTGCCAGGCCTGGAGTCAGAAAGATCCATCTTCCTACGTTTAAATCTGGCCTCAGACACTTGCTAACTGTGTGACCTGGACAAGTCACTGAACCCTCAGTTTTTGCCTCAGTTTACTCATCTGTAAAATGAGCCAGAAAAGGAAATGGCAAACCATTCCAGTATCTTTGCTAAGAAAATCCCTAAATGGGGTCACAGATAGTCAGATATGACTACAAATGACTGAACAGCAAAATAGTGCAATAATATTCCATTACATTCCACCATTCTCCATTTGATAGGCATCTACTTTACTTTCAGGTTGTTTTTTTGACACCACAGAAGTTTTATATTAGAAATACTTCAGCATATTTGGTACCTTTCCATGTTTGACCTCATTTACCTTCTTTAGGGTTTATGCCCAATAGGGGGATCACTGCAAGGTTAAAGGATATGGACAGTTTAATGATTTTTCTCACATCATTCCAAATTGTTTTCCAGAAGAGTTCTTCTCATTTACATTTCTATTATTATCACCACCACCACCACCATCACCACCACTACTACTACTACTATTACTACTACTATTACTACTACTACAACTACCACCAGTGTATTCATGTGCCTCCCCATTTGTGTTTTCCCATAGCCATTATTCACTGTTCCAGTCTTTTATTATATAATTGGAATGAATAAAGTAATTGGATCTTAGATTAAGAGCTGGAAGGGGCCTCAGCAGTCATCTGAGTCGACCTTTTCCATTTCTAGCTGAGGCCTAGGGAATTGGCCTGCCCAAAATCACCAGCCCAAAACCAGAAGCAGGATTTGAACCTAACTACTGTCTTTCTTTTGTATCAGTCTGTTTGCTGTAAAGATAGAACCTCAGTTGTTGTCATTTGATTTGGAGAACTTCTTAAAAATATCTATATTATTAGTTTGCATTTCTTTTTAAAACTTTGTGTCTTTTGATCACTCATCTATTAGAGACAGGTCTTTATGTGTCCATTTCCTACATATCCCGCTTTTCAGACTTCATCAAGAGATTTTTTTCCAGTCTGCAGTTTTTCTTCTTGTTTGAGGTACAGTGACTTTGGTTAAACAAAAAACTTTGCAACTTTCTATAATCAGAGTTGTCTACTATGTATTTTGTCCTGTGTCCTTTACTTGTTTATGAATTTTCCCCATAACAATTCTTACCCTTCTTTCTTCAGTGGTTTGTTTTTGTTTTTTTTTTTTAATGATGTTACCTTTTCACTTTGGTTGCTTGTCAGTTTGTAACCTTACCGTTGTGTATGGTATAAGGCTGTGACCTTAGACTTTTTTTTTTTTTTTTTTGCCAAACTGCTTATTACCTTTCCCAAAAGTTCTTCTCGCAGGAGTTTGTATTCTTAGATTTAGAGAACACTGGGCTACTGTATTCATTTGTCACTGACTCTTAAACTGTTCCACTGATCTACTTTTCTATTTTTTAAACAAGGCTAAATAGCTCTGATAATTACTACTTTAAAATATAGTTGACATCTGGTATTATCAGATGCCCCTTATCCCTTTTTCCCGTACTATAACCTCTCATTTTTGTGCTACTCCAAATGATTTTTAAAATGTTGTCTAGTTATGTAAAGTAATTCTTTGGCAGTTTGATTGACATAACATAAAATCTATAAATCAGTTGTGACTCACAAACTTGGAGAATTATCCCTGAACTATCCCTGATCTATTTTCAGTCTCCTTTGCTAGATCTTCTTCCAGGCCAAGACTGTTAACTATGAATGTCCCACAGGACTCTTTTTTGGACACTCTTTTCTTCTTCTATACAATTTCACTTGATGATCTCATCAATTCCCATGACTTTGTCATCTCTCAAATCTGCTTTTCCAGCCCACACGTCTTTGCTGACTTCCAGTCTGCCATCTCCAACTGTCTTTTAGACATCTTGGGGCAGCTAGGTGGTGCAATGGATAGAGCACCAGTGCAGGAGAAGGACCTGAGTTCAAATCTCACTTCAGACACTTGACACTCACTAGCTGTGTGACCTTGGGCAAGTCACTTAACCCCAGTTGCCTCATCCTGTGTCATCTCCAGTCATCCTGATGAGTAACTGGTCACTGGATTCAGATGGTTCTGGAGGAGAAGTGAGGCTGGTGACCTTGCACAGTCTTCCCTCACTCAAAACAAAGTCAAGTGCAAGTCATGTCATCATTTCTCTGATGGCATGGTCTTCTTTGGCAACAAAGGATGAACATACACATTGGACATCTTGAACTGAATACCCTCAACACATTTTTAAACTAAATGTCTAAATCAATTCATCGTCTTTCTACCAAATCCTCCCCCCTTCCAAGCTTTCCTCATATTGTTGAAGGTATGACCATCCTCCCACCACCAAGGTATCATCCTCAGCCCCTCACTATTTCTCACTCCCACCCCACAGCCAATCTGTTGCCAAGGCCTGCCAATTTTACCTTTATTAAATCTCTCACACACATACCGTTACCATCCTGGGGCAGGCCTTCATGCAGTTTGGCCTCCCTTTCACAAGTCTCACCATTCTCGTTCATCCTCCATTGAGCTGTCCAAGCGATCTTAAGACAGGTCTGACCATGTCACTGAATAAACTCTAGTGGCTTCCTTTCCAGGATCAAACCTAAAGTCCTCTGGTATTCTAAACCATTCACAACCAGCCCATCTTCATGCAGCTTTCCAGTCTTCTTGTACTTTATACCCCCTTCCCACATTCTCTTCAGCCTAGTGACACTGGCCTCCTGCTGTACCGTCAACAAGATGTTGCATCTCCTGGCTTCAGATATTTTCATTAACTGCCCCCACTCTTGGAATCTCTCCCTTCTCATCTGTACCTCCCAGCTTTCCTGGCTTCCCTGAAGTCACAGCTGAAGTCTCTCCTTCTACAGGAACTTTCCCCATCCCTCTTAATTTTGGTGCTTTTCCATCTGTTGATTTATCCCATATCTGCCATGTTTGTATATACTTACTTTGTTGCTTTGTCTCTCTCTGCCCCCGTTGGACTGAACTCCTAGAGAACAGGAACTATCTTTTACCTTTTTGTTTTTTTTAAATCCCCAGCTCTTAGTATAGTGCCTGGCACACGTTGTTGTAGGGTGGAGCCCAATTTTTCATTATACCACAATGGGCCCTCTATCCTCCATTATCTCTCAAAGCCGGTCCAAGTTCATGTTTATTGTTTCCATAACACTATCTCTCCATCTCCTCCTCTGCTGTTCCCTTCTCCTTTTATCTTCAGTCTTTCCCAGCATCAGGCTCTTTTTCAATGAGTCCTGTCTTCCTAGTATATGACCAAAGTACTTAAGTGTCCGTATTTGACCCTCCTGTGAATAGTCTGAATTAATTTCTTTAAATATTGATTAATTAGATCTCCTTGATGTCCAAGGGATTCCCAAAAGTCTTCCTCAGCACCACAGCTGGAAAGTATCAGTTCTGTGGTGTTCCTCGCACATAGTAGGTGCTTAATAAATATTTAGTGACTAGACTGACTGATCCTCATCTCTTCATTTCAGTATCTCTCACACCCATCCCCTTCTCTCTGCTCCCATGACTGCCACTCTTATTCAGACCTTAGCACCTAGAAGCCCAATTCTTCGAATATCTTCCTAATTGGTCTCTCTACCTCCGGTTTTTAATCTCTCTAATCCATCCTCCACACAGCAGCCATATTGACATTCCTAAGAATGATTCACTGCCCTCCTCAAAACCCTCCAGTAGTTCTGGGTAAAACACAGATTCCTCTCTCTGCCTGGTATGTAAAGTCCTTACCAGACTGACTCCACCCTCCCAGTCAGGCTAATTTCATATTTCTCCCCTTCCCACCTTCTATGACCTACATTTTGTTCTGTATGAGAACTCTACCTGCTGTGTGACCTTTGCCTAGTCTATCCCTGCCATGCTTGGAATGGTTCCCTATTCACTTCCAACTCTAGAATGTCTCTTTTGCTTCAGGGCGTAGCTCATGTATCAGCTCCTTCTTAAGACCTTTTCTCATTCTTGTTAGTACCTTCTTCCTGCCAGAGTGCATTTACTTTGTTTATATTTTATGCTTAATTATCTGTGTGCTTGTTGTTCTTCCCCTCCCCCACTGCACCCCCAGTGAAAGGTGAACTCCTTTAGGCGCTTCATAAATGTTTCTGAAATGGTCGGAAAAATGAATAGGAGTATCATTTTTATTATATCAGTTTGGCCCAACCTTTTATTATAGAATTATTTCTTTAACAAACGCTTTATAGTTCTATGTGACCTAGGTGTGTCACATTAGGTAAATTCCCATGTATTTTATACATGTTGAATTTATTTTAATGAAATTTCTCTTCCAGTCTTTTCCCTTTTGATTTTGTAAGTACTGTATGTAAATGTCAATAATTTTCATGATTTAATTTTTTTGTGCTGCAACTTGAATGAAGCTGCTAATCATCTCAGTTTCTTTGCTTTCTTTTTCATCTGCAAAAAAAGTAGTTTTAGCTTCTTTTTGCTTTTTTTTAGTATTTTTTATTTCTCTCTTCTGTCTCATTATAGTTGGTGTTTCTGGTAGTGTCAAAAAATAGTGCAGAGATAGAATTATTTTATCCACATATTTGTTGGGTAACCAGTTGGTTAATCATCTTAGATTTCATCAGGACAGTCACCACATCACTTGCTGCCATCGTCCTTGCATTCCTTGGTTTTCCAAAGGGAAATAAACATGGTGTACAACTTCAGTAAAAATAAGTAGCAAAGTAACATTACTGGGAAGAATGTGTGATAAAAGTACAGAAATCTTTGTCTACTTCATCATTAGGGAATTAGGCTTCACTGGTAACCAAGAGTTACAGCGAGGCTTACTTATCTGTATTAATCCCCTTTCACTATACTAACAAAGTACCAGAAACCCAATGGATATCCTCATTACTACACTGGTGAGACCTATTTAACCAATATTGCTTTTTTTAGCTCTAGGTCTAACCTGATATTTATTAATTACCCTGATCATTTTTCCACATGGCAAAATTCTTTCCACTTCAAGCTGTAGTATTACTTATAACAGGCAATTAGGTAGCACAACAAATAGAGTGATGGATTTGGAGTCAGGAAAACTCTTCTTGAGTTCAAATCTGGCCTCAGACACTTAGTAGATGTATGACCCTAGGCAAGTCATCTGACCCTTTTTGCCTCAGCTTCCTCATCTATAAAATGATCTGGAGAAGGAAATGGCAATCTACTCCAGTATCTTTATCAAGAAAGCCCCAATGGGTTCTCAAACAATCAGACACAAAAAATGATATAAAAGCACCTCCTTGCCCGCAATCATCTTTTGGTACCCCTGTTAGAGACTACCATATTATATAATCCAGTGGTCTGAACACACTGGGACATATCTTAGTCTTATACTGATAATTTTCATCGACCTAAAATTTTGAGTTCTTTAATAAAGTATATGCATTCTAGACTATTCTTAAGCAAAAGTAAAAATACAAACAAACCTTTTTCCTAAAACCAATAAAATTATAAGCATGATACTTTTATTCTTTTCATTTAAAAAAAATCTTTAAAATCACTGTAACACGAGGGTGGCACATAAAGGTCAGAAGAAACTCAGGCTAGTGAAATTGGCCTCAAGGGTCCTGGTTCCATCATCAAAATTCCTAGTGGCAATTCATGTCTGTTGAAGAATTACAGAGTTCTCCCTGCATGGATTTAACTACTAAATTTTGTCCTAAAATAGCATGTATCAAACTTTTTCCCTTGAGGACCTCTTCGCCCTGAAGAGCACCCCAGTCGGTACACCATACTCATACTTCACTCCTACTTCCAAAAGAAATGAGCCCATATTCTTGGTATTCGTAGAAATGCTCAGAGAAGGCACTTTTCAAGAGAAAAGATGGGCAAGGTACAAAAGGAACAAACTCATTACAATTAGAACTCAGGCACCATTAAGTACCACTACTGTTCCATGATCTCTAAAGTTTTCCTAATTCTCCAGTTGGAGCTTTGAAGCTGCTACTGTTCACAGATGTTATTGTTAGAAAAATCTCCTTAAGAAGGGGGTGAAGCAGTCACTACTGTTTTTTAAGATGTTTGACCTCTTTTGTGTATCCCAATGTCTGGGATTGCTTTAGACAGATCATTAAGAGACATCTTTAACTCCTGTCAAATTTGAACCTGAAAGCACAGGTTTGAGCTCCAAACTATGGAAGCAATTGTGCTTTTTCATCTCGTCTCTTCCTTAGGGACTTCCTGTCACATTCAGTCTTCTAGAGAAGGCCTCCTGTAGCCTTAGATGGAAATGTTAGCCTCTCAATATTTGTACTAGAATGTTTCTCCTTCCTTAGTACTTAGTTTGTTCCTTGAATTTTATCCATGGGTCATAGGAACTGAAAAATAGCATTTCAAAGAGGAAGATGTTTTCCCAGTTTTTGACTTCCCTTCTGGAAAAAAAGTTCCATTTAGAATCCTGAGCTGCCTTCAAAGCCTAGCTCATTTGCTACTTCCTACATGAGATCTTTTCAATTCCCTCAAAATGCTGATATTTCCCCCTAATATGACCTTATATTTACTTTGAACATATTGTGAAGTACATTTTTATGTATGTGTGTAGTGTTTCCCCCAATAGAATGGAAGCCTCCTACAGGCAAGAACTGTTTCTTTGTTATCTTTATCTTCCCAAGGTCTAGCACAGGGTCTAGTTGCTTAATAAATGAGGAGAAAGAGGAAGAGAGGGGCTGAGGGAGGTGTGGGACACAAAATAATCATAGGACTTGCATGACAGTCCCATGGGACTCTAGTTCTTTAAATTAAAGAATAAGGCATTTTAATATTGGTTATTTATTGTGAGCAGAAGAAGGGAAAGAAACAATGACAGGATTTCAAATTTGGAAGGGACGTTAGAGTTCAGCTAGGCCAACGATCCCCATGGTGGCTGTCCAACATTTTCTTGAAGGGCAACTTTGAATGTGTTGTCTTCTCCTTTAGCACAGAACTCAGTCTATAGATGTGTCTTTCTCAACTGGATCCTCAAATACTGGTCATTGAGTACTCCCTTTGAGTATACGTAGCACCTATATGACCCCTGAGTTTGTAGAGCTCCACCTATACACAAAGGCATTTCTTTTTAATACGTCATTCCACAACTCAGTGGTATCATCATTTAGCAGCATTCATCAAGTACTATGTTGCGTACCTCTGGATTTCATACTGTAGGCTTTGATCAGAGAGAGAGTAATGAAAGATAACTAAGAAAACATTTGGTAAGTTCTACCACCCAGATTAAGTATGTTTGATGACTGCCCTTTCTCAGAACCAACATGTAGTAGGACTTTTCATGTGAACATCAGATAATTCAGTGTAATTCAACAGACCCTTATTAAGCCCCACTATGCGCAAAGTACTGTGTTAATTGCCGAGGGTGTATAAAAAAACAAAAATGGACTGGTCCCTACCCTCAAGGAGTTTACATTTCACTGGAATGATGTGATATGTATGTAGACAAATAAATAGAAAGTAGAAGATAATATTAGCACATTCATTTAAGAGTTGGAAAGCACTAATACCTCAGGGGATCAGGAAAGACCTCATAGGGGAGGTTTTGAAGAAACATAGATTTCCTAAGGGGCAGATGGAGAGGTGAGTAGGGAATACATTTCAGACATAGCCCATAGCTTATACAAAAATGGAGAGGTGTGTGGATGGGAAACAGCTAGTAGGCCTGTTGACCTGGAATAGGGTGTGTATAAAAGAAAATAATCTGAAATAAGACCAGAAAGATAGATGTGAGCCATATTGTGGAGAGCTTAAGCCAGGCCAAGGATTTTGTATTTTATCTTCAAGGAAATAGAGGTCCACTGAAGATTGTTGAGTCGCATGGACAGATGTCTCTAGTGTCATCATTTGGCAGTGATATGGAGGGTCAATTGTTAATAATTAAGGCAAGAAGTAATGAGGACTTGAATTAAGCTTTCTGTAGCCTGTAATATTGTCAAAATATGGCACCACTTTTGTGATAACAGCCACTGCATGCATTTTCCACCTACTGTAGCTTCTATATATTATACTATATGCCCAACTTCATCAACCTTGGTCATGGTTTTGAATTATTTTTTAATAATATCAAATGATAAAAAAGCATTATTTCTTAAACTAGAGTTTACTTGTTATGTTTTCCTACTTTTAAGAAGATAACTATATGGTCTCCAATTTAAACCTTTCTTTTGACTTAATGCCTACTCTGATGATTTATTATGGGTTGGAAGTGACCCTGAGTTTTTGCACAGAGTACAAGCTCTGGCAGATCTTACCAAGATAAGGAGACTTTGAGTAGAAACCTGACAAGAGATTGTGTGTCATTAGCTGTGGAACCAAACCCGCAATATCTCTGAGGTATGCCAGGTTTTAAAGATGCTCATTACCAGAGAGCTCATCACCAAGGGGTGACTTTTTTTTTCAGAGGCACAATTTATAAAGTGTTTCCACTAAGGTTGAGGGGAGAGGGGTGAATAGCCCTCTCTAGTTTTGTGAGGTCATGAGTCCTTGAAACAAGGCTTAAATTGAGCACAGGCATACCTCCGAGATACTGCAGGTTTGGTTCCAGACCACCATAATAAAGCAAATATTGCAATAAAGTAAGTCATGTGAATTTTTTTCCCAATGCATATAAAAGTTATGTTTACACAATACTGTAATCTTATTAAGTGTGCATAGTATTACGTCTAAAAATGAACATACCTTAATTTAAAAATAGTTTATTGCTGAGACATGCTAACCAACATTTAAGCCTTCCGTGAATTGTAATCTTTTTGCTGACGGAGGGTCTTGCCTCAGTGTTGAAGGTGGCTGACTGATTAGGGAGGTGGTTGCTGAAGATTGGGGTGGCTGTGATAATTTCTTAAAATAAGACAACAATGAAATTTGCTGTAAAGTTGGCTGCATCGACCTTTCACTTGAACCCTTAGAGGCCATTGTAGGGTTTTTAATTGGCTGGGTTTCATATTGCTGTGTCTCAGGGAATAGAGATGCCCAAGGAGAGAGAGAGATGGGGGAATGACAGGTCAGAAAACACACAATGTTTACTAAGTTTGCCATTATAACATCAAGGGTCACTGATCACCGTAATGGATATAATCATGAGGAAAAGTTTGAAATATGGTGAGAATTACCAGAATGAGACACAAAGATACGATGTGAGCACATGCTATTGGAAAAGTAGTGCCAATAGACTTATTCAATGCAGGGTTGTCCCAAACCTTCGCTTTGTAAAAAATGCTGTATCTTCGAAATGCAGTAAAGTGAAGTGCGGTAAAACGAGGTATGCATGTGTCTGATTTTCATTTAGCACAATATTTTTTCATTTAACATAGAAGTCGTATATTTAGGCATAGCATTTCCACTATTTTTTTCAGGTATCACTTATTCCTTTAAATCTGGTTCATTATAACTTACATGTTGTACCTGAGAACCACCATATCTATTTTGAGACTGTTAAAAATAAATCTAGCTCCTTCCTGGACAGCAGTGTTTGCAGTTCCCATCTCCTGGATTACAGGGAAATAGAATACCCCAACCAGCTTCTCAGTGATGACACCAAACATGGAATAAAGCAGCTTACCTTGCTGTTTGTGTGCCTTCTCTTTGAGGTTTCTGTATTTCCTGGCAGCTGTCTTTTCTTTATCACTCCAGTCCAGTTTCTCAATCATGCACCAAAGAAACTGACCACTCTTTTTTTTTTTCTCAGAACTCCCTGTAAGGTTGTCTCTGCAGGTAGAGGAATCCTGGGGTTTCCTGCCACCAACTGTGATGTTTTTCTCTTTTCTTTTTTCTTTTTTTTGATCCTTTCTCAGTTTTTATTCTGCCACCTGCCAAAACAAAGGCACTGTGCAGATCGAGACCTGAAACAGTAGCAGTGCAAAGGAGAGGAGGTGAGGACCCTGACCTGACCTGGGACCAGACACGAACTATAACCCCCCTCACTCTCTGTCCAGCACTCTTCATACTCTGAAGGCAGAAGACCTTCTCAGAACACTGACCCCTTAGCGTGTCAGTTTTTAGAGAAGAAAAGCGCTGATTAGAATAGACTCTGGTGAGAAGAGACTCAGAAGCAACTAGCCATCTGCCCAGAGTAGACAAGTAATGACAGGTACATGCTGTGTGTGTGTGTTTATGTGTGTGTACATGAATGTGTCAGCTGAAATTCACATCTGTCAATACCACCCTCCTTGGCAGGCAGCTTTGGAGGATACTCTCCAGAAGGTCATTTCAGATGCCTGTACAAATGTTAACCAAGGTTAGAAGCCTCCTAGAAGGAACCTCAGTCCTGTTTTCTGCCCTGGTGCCATCTCAGATGCACTATAAATGACCTTTTTTAGTGAATAATTTGAATGATTTATGACGAATGATTTTATACCTTCTGTTTGCTTTGCTAGCAAGATGATAGGACTAAGCAGAGCACAAGCCTTTTTTTTTAAACAGCCTTATCTAAAGTATTATGGCTTTCTGTTGTTTTTTAAATATTATACTAAATTTTAATTTAAATGGTAGGTTAGAAAAAAGTGGATTAGAAAAAACAGTAGTAGAAAAAAATTAGAATTCACTTCTGAGTTCAAATTCTGGCTCTGCTACTTAAAAGCATTGACCCTGACCAGGGCAGCTAGGTGGCACAGTGGATAGAGTACCATCTTCCTGAGTCCAAATCCAGCCTCAGGTATTTACTAACTGTGTGATCCTGGGCAAGTCACTTAACCCTCTTTTCCTCACTTTCCTCATCTGTAAAATGAGCTGGAGAAGGATATGGCATACCTCTCCAATATCTCTGCCAAGAAAATCCCAAATAGGATCACAGAATCAGACAGAACTGAAAACTGAACAGTAAACCTTGATCAAGTTATTTCCATTTTCTTCTTTGTAAAATTAAAGTTGAGTGGCATGGGGAATTATCCAATGACCTCACAGATAAACCTGTAGTTCTTTGTACTTACTTGCCTATCCTTATCGGTGTCTCTCGCTCCCACTAGATCTCTGAGGTAGTTGTGAAAGGGTGTTCCATCCAAAACTTAGCTAGGAAGATATACTTGCTGAAATGTAAATGCATATTTATGAAAATACAGCTGACTGTCCATTACTCATAAGCAGATTATTTGCTGATTCTCAGTTCTAAGCAGTGAGCACATTCTCATTTCATTTGTAAAGCCTGAAATATGTCTGGAACAACCCATCAAAAATGATGCAATAGCAACGATATTCTACCCTAATCCTCCCCGTACCCCTGCCCCCTGCCTCTGATGGCCATCATTTCTTCAGTGTTCTTATTTTTGTGAGCTGTAGTAAGTAAAACACATGATCCATGGGTTTCATAGTAATGCTCTAGTTAAACTAGACAGTTTTACTTGGACCTCCATGCTGTTCAAATAATTGAGGTCATCTTGAGTCATTACATGAAACAAAAATACAATACACGTCCTAGAGCTATAATGCTCTTGCTGGTTCATACGTCTACTCAGTCATTCCCAATTCCAAAGCTCTTTTCCAACCATGAATGTAAATGGTTTAAGGAAGCCCAATACTCTATTTTTCTCCCCCAGCCTTTCAGTAACTGTGATTACTATAGAATACTTGGCAGGTGCTCAGAAGGCATAAAACTGTTCGTATTTTAAAATGATAAAGTGGGAAGAATGTGTGTGTGTGTATGGAGGGAATAGCATGTTGTACATGGTAGATTTGCAGTTTCTTGTGCCATCATCTTTTTTATTATAGTGTGTTTTAGAAGTTCTTAGTTTGTAAATAATAAATGCTTTTTCATTAAAAACAGAATAAAATTTTGACCCTGAAAGTTATTTTAAAGGATATTTAATGGATTTTGCAGCAAAGTGACAAACGCTCTAAAGTGGGTCACACTAGCAGACAACCTGATAGTGTCCAACTACTGCTGTAGTTATTTTGAGTAAGTGAACAGTCAGAGACTCTTGGAGTTGGGAAAAACTTTAGAGACCATCTCATTGAGTTCTTTGGATTTTAAATGAAGAAATTGAGAACATAGTAGATTCAGAGATTTGCCTGAGGTCACCCTATTATTTAGGAACAGTCCGCCAGAGCTCGGATCTTCTAACTTCTGGAGTAGTGAGCACTTTTCACACTAAACCACACTACAGGAAAAAGTAGTGATTCCTTATGACAGCCTTTCTGACAACTATCAGTTATGTAGGAAATGAGAAAAAGAACATCTCTTTATCCAGTCTTAAGCTTCCTTAGCAGACTTTGGAGGGGGGTGCGGTAAATGCTGTAATTTCAGTGATGTCAAGGATTCTAGGTAAGAAAACTATGTCTTCATTAGCTTATCACAAACTGTTCTGCAAAATTAGTCTTTAAGAATGACTTGGGAGGTTAAATGTTTTTAGCCTAGGAGCAATCACACAACCAGTCCTCCTCACTGAGGCCGGATCTCTGACCAGTGAACCACACTGTTCCTCACCAAGACATTTTATCAGTAGTAAGATTGTCCAGTTTGAACATAATTTCATCTCTCTGCCTGTAACCTTACATGATGAGGGTATCATTAATAGCAAAAGTGCAATGACAGCATACTACTTAATCCACAAACCAGAGCATTACCCCTGCATAAGTAAGAAATTATTACATTGAGAGCCATTAAGAAAAATAGAATGGGGGCAGCTTGGTGGCACAGTGGATAGAGCACCAGCCCTTGGAGTCAGGAGGACCTAGGTTCAGATGTGAACTCAGACACTTACTAGCTGTTTGACCCTGAGCGAGTCACTTAACCCCATTGCTCCCCTAAAAAAGAAAATCGAAAAGCACCTTGAAGAGAGCTTCATATGTAATGAGCTTGAGCTCAGTATTTCAGAATTGCAGGTACAGATATTCCAACTGTTCTCACTTTTTAATCAATTAAAAACTATATTCATGATTTGTTGCAGTTTTGTAGTATGAGAAATTGAACTACTGATTCTTTGGGTTGCATATATGCGTCCTATGATCCAGGTTTCAGGATCCATTTCATGTACCCTGAGCGAGCCAGAATACCAAGGGTCAGATGCTTCATCTGTGAGACATTCATAAGGTGTCCGATTCTGGTACCATTACATAATGCCCTCCTGGTGGCATGCTATTTCCCAGTCACCTTAGCAGTTTGTCTTACTACACAAATACTTTTGCTCTTGAGCCATACCACTTTTCAACAATGCTGTGATAATTAGGGAGGAGGGGAAGAAAAGAAAGGAATAATTTTAGGGTGCTACTCCCCCCAACACCCCCTTAGTTTCCCATTGGCTTTGGAATCAGGGTTATTAACAGAAAAGATCCAAAATTTAGAGCCAGGAGGGACCGTATGGATTCTGCACCCTACATTAACCAGAATACTGTGAAAAGGCAACAAGGAGTATTACCTCTGATTTCTACTATATTGATTTTACAGTATAATTGATTTTATGCTGTATTCATTTTTATAGTTGAGTTTTTCTATGCCTGAATTCACCTTGGTCAGAATGCAGTTTCCTTCTGACATAGTTTAAAATGGTGTTTGGAAGGAAATGTTATCCTTCATGCAGTTAACCCTGAGGACTGCTTCTGGTCTAAGCCCCAGTAAGCTTAACCTAGTGCCTCATCTGTCCTTGACTGTCCTGGTGCAATTAGGAGAGGCTTGATCTTGCCCAACGGAACAACTTACTTGGTGACTCTGAACTCCTGGCCTAGATTATAAGAGGCAGATGAGGCCATGAAACCATTAACTTTCCATAATTGTCAGAGAAGAGTGTGATTACCCACACCTGAATGCTAACCCACTTTTCCTAGTATAACCAACTCTAAGGTTCCAAAACTATTGTCAACCTGGAAAAAACTCAAACTAAAACTAAGTGGTCAGTGAATAAAATGGGGCATTTATTCGTAGTCAAAGAATTGAAATTCAGGACAACACTGCCTTATTCTGATAGGGATGCTGGGGACAAGGGGATCCGCATAGGGCATAATTTTGGAAAACAACAGGAGGTTGTATGGTCTAGATGCACAGAGCAGCTGAACTGCAGGAAAAGAGGGTTGAAGGTTTTGAGAGTTAGGGTTAGAACAAGAACAAGGTTAAACAAATGTCCTTGGAACTATCTCTGTTGGGGAAGAAGGGTAGTTAGAAACTTCTGGGGTATGCGGGGGTCTTCTTGGGGGCAGTTGGTAACCACTGGTCAGAGCAAGGTAGGGGCACAGATTTTTCATGGAGTTGATGCTACCCAGATCCTCTTCTTTCTTGAATGCCAGTAAAGAGCATTTCCTCCCCCCTTTTTGTTGGGGTAGCTGGCCTCACTGAGGCTGCTGATCCCCTTTAAGTTATATGTGTCACTGTTAACAAACTGATTATGCTTGAAGTCTACACCTCAGTTTACCTTTAATGCATTGTCAGTACCAAGGGTCAGCTTCTCCAGTTCCTTCATTTTCTAGATGAGGGAGTAGAAGCCCAGAGACATGAAGTGACTTGCCCAGAGTCACTCAGATAGTAAGTACTGGAGTCAGAATTCAACTTGGGTTCTCTAACTTCAAATCCAATTCTCTTTAGAGTATACTATGCTTCCTCCTTTCTCTTCTGTCTTCTGATATCTGATTTGATTTTCTTTTGGTGTTTCTCTAAAGCTAAATATCATGTTGTGTATGTGACAGTGTGTTTTAAGTGTTTAATACTCTTTCTTTGAGTCCCAAATACCTTGACATCATAAAACAAAAGACAATTTACGTTTCCACTTCAGAAAAGCATTTTGTGCCAAACCGGATGCTCAAAAACAGCCACTTTGAAACTTTCCAATTGTAGGCGTACAGCAGGGCTCCACTCTCTTAGTCGTTTAAGGCAGGGTGGTCCTAGTAAAATGAATAAATGAGAAGACTCTGACAGCAATCCAAGGCCTTACAGGAACTAGTGGTAGTGGGGGAAACGTGTCACACTAACTTTTTATTCCTTCACTTAGCATTTCCACAGAACTGTGTTTACAAGCAACTTGGGCGTCATTTCATAAATTTTTTCTCCCACTTTTCCCCCAAGCCAGTGCCCCTGCCCAATATTAATTGGACCAGAGTTTCAAAGAAGTGTGATCTTTCAGGTGAGCTATGCAGCCTCAATCCTGGTCTACTTGATCACCCGTGACCCTCATGCTTTTTATAGGAACTGTAGCCCTGACGTAATTTTCAGTTTGCAGGTTTGTTGACTTCATGCCAGCTTCCCATTTGGCTTTTTCCGAAAATCTTAGGTATTACAATGGCCAAGGTTATGCAAACCTACTGGGAAGAAGAATCGGATACACTGTTCCTGTTTATTTCCCGTCTAGAGGTGTTATGTGGCATTGCCATGGTTCCTACATAATTACTATTTTCTCGCTAATGTGGTTACAGTCTAAGAGTGAATAAAATGAATCCCAGACTGGATGGAAGGTGCTATGTACGTGGAAGGGGCTATTTGAGAGCATCTGGTTATGGTTTATAGGGCTTTTAAAAATATAAGGGTTTATTTTTTTCATGTTTCAGTTACTTAAATATGGCTAAAAGTGTGTTTTGGCATTTTTCCAAAATAAAATCTCTGCAATGAGAAATTTCAGGTCTAATAATAACTTGAAAATTGGTAGTTAGACTCCTGAGTTTTGGGATCCCCCCCATTTACCTTTGACTCTGATGTCAGTGACATGGTCAAGAAGCTGGTAGTAATTCATTCTCTCTGGGTTTTGCTCACCTCGTCACTGATCACAGTTAGAGTCATCTGCCTTCCTTCTTCCAGTCTTTCATGTGGAGTTGGGCTAGAAGGCGTAGTATAGGGAAGGCATCTCTGATCTGATCATCCTCCAAACTTCAGTAGGCTATCTCGTTCCCTTCACTACCCTCCCCCTAGGTGGGAAGACCAGGACTCTCCAGAGTGGGACTCAGTGAGTACACTTGAGGCAAATCACACAGATGGTTCTCCCCTCTCTCACCAACACCAATAATTTCTACGGCTCTGTTGGAAGGGAGGAAAAGTGGAGGGGAATGGTGGTAGTCTACCACTTTGCCTTCTAATGCCAGGTGTTAGAGGTAGGATGATAGTGCACGAACTGATTATATACATAAAACAGCTTATAATAGATTGTTAGACCTTTTTTTTTTCAGCCATACCCTCTCTATCAGTAGTTTCTTCCCTGAGTTATTATCTAGAACTGGTAGCACGGTAACCCCTAATCTAGTGGGTTCTGCTATATTCACCCTGATTTAGTGATAAATGATTATTATTTAGGATAGTTCTGAATCCAACTCTGTCAACCCTCTGAAATGTTAGAATTATACAAAGTGAGAGTTAGAAGGGACCTAATTTTGTAGATAAGGAAACTGAGGTCCAGAAGGGTTAAATTATCTATCCATAGCTTAGAAATCTTTGGCAATTACCATTCCCTTTCATCTTCTTTTCACATGTTTCTGGGGTTGGAGAAAATGGTTAATGGTTTTAAATGGTTAATGATTTGTCTTTAGATATTAGAAATGTTGCTTTGCTTTAAATATTCTCTGATCCTAAGGGAAAATTATAGGTAGAAATGAGTGAAGTTGGGATAAATTATGTCCTTAAATGCCAAAAATATGGACTTAACTCATGGAGTGATTGAGAGTAAAGTAGTTTTGCAAACTTTCAATTGCTGTAAGACTTAAAATTTTTAACAAATCTGAACATTTGCCTTCAGAAAGAACAAATGGGTGTTGAATCAGCATAGCCTTATAAATTTAAAGAGTTGTGTTCAAATTCTGCCTCTTCTGTCTACTGGCCCTGGAACTTAGAGCAGGTCATTTAACTTCTCTGTGCTCTAGGACAAATCCCTAAGATTCCCAAGTTTCTGAGAAGGTGTCAGCCTGCATTAATAGAGTTTCTTTCCCCAAGCATTCCCAATACTTGTATTACAGGTCCAGTCCCTGCCCTTCTTTTGTGTCATTTTTGTTCCACCTACCATCTTAGAATGTAAATGCATGTAAATGGCGCACGGCATGTTGTGGGGGTTCCCCAAATATTAAAACACAGCAGTGATGTTTCATGGTGTTAATCTAGCAAGAATGAGTTGGAATATTATTGTCCAACCTCACTGCTTTAGTGAGAGTTTACCTTTAATGAGTTTTTGGCTTCCACCTTGATCCTTTTAGATTAAACTTGAATACTTCACATCCAAGATTTCATCAATGTGGGCACTACCCCTTTATCTCCACCCATCACATAATAATATTCTTAGACTTTACTCAGAAAACAGTCTTTTCAACCAGGTGCCTGAAATATACACTCTTGAAAAGGAACAGCCTTACTACACCTATAGGTATAGTCTTCAGTCACTAAACTATTATTAAGTGCCTCCTATTCACTAAGCACTATGCTGAGTGCTAGAGATACAAAGAAAGGCCAGGAAAAAAGTAGCTATTGTCAAGGAGCTCCCAGTCTAGTGGAGGATACAATATGCAGAGAGCTATGTACAAACAAGTGATATACAAGGATAAATTTAATATAATCAACAGAGGGAAGGCACTTAAATTAAGGTGGATATCAGGAAAAGCTTCATTTAGCAGGTGAGATTTCATCATGGCAAATATGGAAATATGCTTTGCATGATAGCACAAATATAAGCTATATAAAATTGCTTCAGTTGTCTCAGAGAAAGGGGAAGGAAAGGAGGGAGGGAGAAAATTTGGACCTCAATTTTTAAAAAATGAATATTTAAAATTGTTTTCCATGAAATTTGGAAAAAAAAATGAAAATGTTAAAGACACATTTTAGTAAGGAGGTGAGGTTTTAACTGGGACTTGAAGCCAAGAAGTGGAAAAGAAAAAGGAGAAAGTTTTGGTGACTGGTGACCAAGGACAGCCAGTGAAAATGCTCAGAGATGGGATGGAGTGTCTTGCCCAAGGAACAACAAGGAGGCCAATGTCACTGGATATTGAAGAGTACAGAGGAGAGGAGTTAAGATTTAAGTGGACTTGCAAGGTCTCTCTCCTAAGTCATTGTCTGGATGCCCCTTTTTTATGAAGTAAATGCTGAAATGGGTCAGGTAACTAACAGACTGAAGTTGCACTGACATGCAGCCAGAAGTTAATCTGCCACCTCATTGACTCAGTCTCATATGATATTGCTCATATGAATGAATTCCAGGAGTAGAAGCAGGGACCTGCCAGGGCCTCTTCACACACCCCTCACAATACCTATAAAAATGACCCTGAACAAATTCTAGAGCAACAGAAGCCACAAAATGACAGACTGCAGCAAATTTCCAGCCCAAGGCAATCTGGAAAGTTGATAGCAAAGATCTGTCTCACCAGATTGGAAGCAGAACACAGTTCAGCATGGGCTCTGCTGGTGTGGACAGAGCTGGAACATGCCTTAGGGGATTGAATCACTGGCAGCTGCTGCAGTTTCTAGACTTCTCAACCCACAGATGCCAAAGACAGCTTAGAATGCCAGTGGAATAGGTCTCTCATCTGGCTGCCAGGGTGGCAGCAGCCATTGCTGAAGCAGAGGCTGCCTCTGGAGCTTTCCACATAATAAAAAGTTCAAAAGTCAAGTAATTGGCTGGGAAAATGAACAAATTGGGGAAAACAGACTATAGTCTCTTACTTTCTTGGTGATGAGGTATTTTCTTAGGTCATTGGTGACAAGAAAGATTAAAATATACAACCAGAAGGAGACAATAAAGCCAAAGCTCCTGCATTCAAAGCCTCCAGGAACAAATGAATTGGTCTTAGGTCATGGAAGAGCTCAAAAAGGACTTTGAAAATCAAGTAAGAGAAGTAGAGGAAAAATTGGGAAGAGAAATGATGCAAGAAAATCATGAAAAAATGTGTCAATAACTTGCTTAAGAAAACCAAAAAAAAAATACTGAAAAAAATAACAGCTTTAAAATTAGACTCATCCAAATGACAAAAGAGGTCCAAAAATCCAATGAGGAATGCCTTAAAAACCAGAATGGACCAAATGGAAAAAAAGGTCCAAAAGCTCACTGAAGAAAACAATTCTTAAAAATTAGAGGGAAACTCTAACTCAAGGGAAACTAATGACTTTATGAGAAATCATAAAACCAAAAGAATGAAAAAATGGAAGATAATGTGAAGTATCTCATCAGGCAAACAACTGACCTGGAAAATGGATTCAGGAGAGAGAATTTAAAAATTATTGGACTAGCTCAAAGTCATGGTCAAAAAAGAAGGGCCTAGATATCATCTTTCAAGAAATTATCAAGGAAAACTGCGCTGATATTCCAGAACCAGAGGGTAAAATAGAAATGGAAAGAATTCACCAATCACCTCCTGAAAGAGATCCCAAAAGGAAAACTCCTAGGAGTATTATAGCCAAATTGCAGAGTTCCCAGGTCAAGGAGAAAATATTATAAGCAACCCTAAAGAAACAATTCAAGTACTGTGAAAACACAATCAGTATAACACAAGATTTAGCAGCTTCTATACTAAAGGATCAAAGGGCTTGGAACATTATATTCCAGAGGTCAAAGGAACTAGGATTAAAATCAAGGATCACCTACCCAGAAAAACTGAGTATAATGCTTTAGGGGAAAAAATGAAACTTCAGTGAAATAGAGGGCTTCCAAACATTCTTGTTGAAAAGACCAGAGCTGAATAGAAAATTAGACTTTCAAATACAAAAATCAAGAGAAGCATGAAAAGGTAAACAGGAAATAGAAACCATAAAGAATTTATGAAAGTTGAACTGTTTACATTCCTACATGAAGAGATGATATTTGTAACTCCTGAGACTTTTCTCAGACCTATACATTAGGGTAGTTGGAAGGTATACATACATATGTGTATGTATGTATATATGAAGAGAGAGAGAGATCGTTCACTGTGTGAGCTGAATATAAAGGGATGATATCTAAAAAAGAAAAAAGGTTGAGAGCAATGTGCTGGGAGAAAGAGAAAGGGAGGGGTAGAATGTAGTAAATCATCTCATATAAAAGAGGCAAGAAAGAACTTTTACAATGGAGGGGAAGAAGGGGAATATGAGAGGGAATAAGTGAGCCTTCTTTTCACTGGATTTGTCTTCAGGAGGGATTAACATATGTACTCAATTGGGTATGAAAGTTTGTCTTACCCTACAGGAAATTGGGGGGAAGGGAGTAAGAGAGGGATGATAATAGAAGTGATGGTAGATTGGGGAAAAGAGTAATTGGAAGCAAACATTTTGGTAGAGGGACAGGTCAAGGGAGAGAATAGAATAAATGGATAGAGGGAAATATAGTTAGTCTTTCACAACATGACTGTTATGGAAGTGTTTTGCATGACTACATGTGTATAACCTTTGTTGAATTACTTGCCTTTTCCATGAGGGTGGATGGGGAAGGGGGAAGGGAGAGAATATGAAACTTAAAAAATGAATGTTAAAAGTTATTTTTACGTGCCACTGGGAAATAAGATATATAGGCAATGGGGTATAGAAATCTATCTTACCATACAGGAAAATAGAAGGGAAGGGGATTGATTGGGGGTAGTTGTGTGTGATGGAAGGGCAGATTGGAGGAAAGGGTAATTAGAATACACACTGTCCTGCAGTGGGGAGAGGAAAGAGATGGGAACAAAATGTGAAATTCAATATTTTGTGAAAGTGAATGTTGAAAACTGAAAATGAATAAATTTTTAAAAGACAACTGCTGAGTTCCAAGTGTCCATTCATCTATCATTATAAATCAGACTATTTTTTTCCATTACTAGTGTCTTCTCACTAATAATGTAGGTGACTCTTCTAAACTCTTACTGTGAGTGAAGGGGCCATCCTGACTTCCACAAAATTTATAGGAATAAATATACATATTTGGTCTTCTCTTTTCTGCCTATAAATTAAAATAAAGATTACAAGGAAGATTGAAGTTGGGATATAGTAGGCTAGTAACAGCATAACCCAGGTTAAATAGAGTGGACAGTGTTGGCACCATAATATTAGCTAAAGCACACATCCTCCCTTGCTATAGAGTTGATTCACTGTCAGTGAATATCCTGGAGGGCGGGGGAAAGGGGATTGTCTCCAAGTATCTGTACAAAACAAAATGCATAGGTTTAAAAAATCAGTAAAGTCAATAAAGATAGCTCTTCAAGGTCCTGCATAAGGCAAAATATGTGGCAGAGGACATTTTATTTTCTGAGATTTCTTAAAAATATTTGGCAAAATATAAAGAATTGTGTTGGGCAGGTTGGTGGTGCAATGGATGGAAAATAGCAGTTGGAGTGAGGAAGACTCATCCTCCTAAATTCAAATCTGGCCTCGGACACTTAGTAGCTATGTGACCCAGCACAAGTCACTTACACCTGTTTGCCTCAGTTTCCTCATCTACAAAATGAGCTGAAGAAGGAAATGGCAAAGTACTCGAGTATCTTTGCCAAGAGACCCCTAAATGAGGTCACAAAGAGTTAGATGCAACTGAACAAAACTAAAAGAATTATGTTAATGTTTGCCATTGAAAATTTTGTTTATGAAATGATTAAATTCAGGTGAACTGTCTCAGTAGAGGTATGTTACCTCTGTAGGAGTTTCCCTCTCTTTTAAGTGTAGAAGAAATAATACATACACATTTTTTATGAATCTCAGGAAGTATTTGAGAATATTGGGGAATTAACAGGTTCTCACCCGCTTTTGTTTCTATAGTAAAAAATCCCTGCAGAAATTTGGAGTAGCAATATGCATCTGATTTTTAACAAAAACGGATATCAAACAAGGGCTATAATACGCCAGAAGATTTTGGATTCTGCTGAGCCTCCATCCCTTTCCCATTAGAGCCACAGCTAACTAAGAGGTCTGCTGAGGAAGATTTGGAAATCTATAGTTTCCAGTCTCCCGTTTGGAGATACTTGGAGCAGGAAAGATCTAGGTTCAAATACAATCTCACACATGTATACGTTTTGTGACCCTGGGAGAGTAACTTAATTCTTAGTTCCTCATCTGTAAAATGGGGACACACTGGAGAAGGAAATGGCAAACTATAACAGTATCTTTGCCAAGAAAACTCCATATACAGAAATGTCCATGGAGTAGTCAGACACAACTGAACAGTAAGCTAAAAGCTGCATCCCAGAGAGCTCAGGATAAACAGAACTCTGTAGCTCCCATAAGCAGCCATATGTTTCATAGCACAATTCAGATTTGGTTCGTTTTCACCATTTCTTCACTTGGTTAAGCCGTAAGAACAAGAGGTAAAATTTATATAACACCTTAAGGTGGGAAAAATACTTAACATAAATTATCTCATTTGAACTACTCTTTATGTATGATGGGCATGTGTTTATCACTTGCAGAGTCACATCTATTTCTTTACACATAGGAAAAAGACCTTTAAATATGCATAATTCTTCTGTTTTAACATATAAATATACATATAGATGCTTTATATAACTTTTAGAGTTGGTGTTTTATGACTATTTCTTCTCCTTTTTAGAAAAACAAAGAATGTGAAAGTAGACCAAGACAAGGAATAAATCATTTTTATAATAACATTAGTCTTTTTACAAACACTGAAACATTTTTTAAAGGCAGAGCATGGTAGCCACCGCTAGGGAAAATGCATAGAGTCCCGCAGAATGAGTAATAACCACATAAATGGAGTTCAACAAATGTTTAATTATGTTAAAAATAATTTATCTAGTTAAATCCCAACGTGGAACAGTCTAGGGGAAAGTAAAGTCATGTCTTTGTGTATTACCTGTTTCTAAGCATTCCCTAAAAGCAAGAGATTCTCCCTAGAGTCAATAATATCTTTACCAGGTACTATAGGGATCTTCTCCATCCTATTTAGAGAAATTCAATCCTCACAGATTGTTATATTTAACTGAATTTTCCATGTTTTCATTTCTTCCTCTGCAGACTAGCGTTGTCTTTATTTAATAGTGTCTTTGTTTTACCAAAGAAATGCTGGGAGGTAATGGAAGTTATTTCTTTGTAGCCTCTTCCCCAAAGCTTTTATGTAATTCTTTTCACCTTCAATTTGGAGTTTGGGTTTCTCCTTCCCCTTCATTTTTTTTCATTCTCTATTTATTGCTGTTTCCTTTTTTCATTAATCACAAATGGAAACTTGCTGAAATTACTATGTATACATCCTTCTCACTCTCTTATTTTCACACACCAGGCCATTATCTTTCATGAACTGAGCACTTAACTACCTACATGTCACATTTCTTTAAGTAAATAAACTTTTTACATAGTCTTAATATACACCCTGGAGTCTTATGGCTTGTTCCCCCTTTTAAGGATGGAATGGGGAAATAGCTCCTTCTCAGCTCCTATAAAATGTATCCTGTTTTATACATCTAGCTGGGGAGCCCCATTTTGATGGTTCTAACATCTCAGTCCTTCAAACAGTCAATTTCAGAATCTGAATCTGTGTCTCTATCTGGGAAAAAGTGGGTACCAAGACATATCAGTGTAATATTTGAGTTGTGTATTAAATGACTGGCTCTACACAGACATTCACACCAATTGTAATAATATTTGAGAAGAACGCCACAAAAATAGGAGATCATTTCCTTTTGAAGACATCATTACTCCCTTCATTCAGCAGACTTTTATTAAACACCTACGATCGGCCAGTCCAGAGAAGGAGGTGGCGAAACACTCTAGTATCTTTGCCAAGAAAACTCCATGGTCATTATAAGTGTGATATGATTCATGAAGTCATGAAGGGTGGGACATCACTGAACCACAGCAGTGTGCCATCACCTTTGCTAAGCTCTGAAAGGTACAGGAATGACATGCAGAAACAAATATGATATAAAGTAAAATATAGTGGAAGCAAAGGAAAGTACTCTTAAGAATATCTGAGGACGGAGGATCACTTTCAGCCGAATGAAGCATGAGGGAGGGGCTCACTTAGGAAATATTTAATCCTTGAGCTCAAAGGAAGGTAAATGACAACAGGCCTCCATGAGAAAGGAGTGTGGGTTCCAGGAAAGGGGGTCCTGGCGATGCTAATACAGACCTTAACAGAGGAACAGATATCAGCCTCATTTGGCCCAAAAAGGGTTTCAAAGTAATGTGAAACAAGGCTGAGTTGGAGCTAGGTTATGGAAGGCCTTAAAAGCCAAGCTGAAGACCTCATATTTTATGCTATAGGCAGTAGGAAGTTATGGAAGGTTTTTTTAACCAACTCTGTGACACGGCCAGACCTGTGTGTAAGAAAGATTATTTTGACAGCTGTGGTTTTAATAAGGCAGCACAGTGTAGGGGAAAGACTGCTTGATTTGGTGCTAGGAGATGACAAGGGTTCAGATCCCACCTCTGCCTGGTACCACACGTGACCGAAAGCAAATCTCTAAATTCTCTAAGTCTGTTTCCTTACGTATAAATGGTATAATATGTAAGAGTAACTCTAGTACCTTCCTCATAGCTTGTTATGAGGTTCAAATGAGATAATGCCTGGAAAACTTTTTTTATATACATTAGCTATGTAAACCTTGAAGAAATATGTAAATGTTGATGATCTCAGAGTGGAGATCAGAGGCAAATAGACAAAGTTTATTACACAGTCCAGGCCAAAAGCAAGGAAGTCCTGAACTCAGATAGTGGACAGGGGAATGAGTGAGTGTGTGTGTGTTTGTGTGTGTGTGCACATACCCATGGCCATTAACTGGCTGCTGCCTGTTACTGATTAATAGGTGAGTGGATTGTGCCTAGGTGTAAACATGACCACCACAAATAATAATAATTAGGTGAATGAACCTCCTTTTTTACACTTCAGACTTCAGGAATCCATCATGGGCAGCTAAACAGTGCAGTGGACAGAGTGCTGGCTTTGGAGGAGTCAGGAAGACTCATCTTCCTGAGTTCAAATCTAGCCTCAGACACTTGTTAGTTGTGTGACTCTGGGCAAGTCACTTAACCCTGTTTGCATCAGTTTCATCATGTGGAAAATGAACTGGAGAATGAAATGATAAACCACTCCATTATCTGTGACAAGAAAACCCTAAATGGAGTCACGAAGAGTCACCCATGATGGAAAGGCAACAGCTTCCAGACTCTAGGCTCCATCCACTGCACTGCCCACCTGCCTTTAGAGTGACCCTTTGTTCTAGAGATTCAGAAGATTTCTATAATCAATAAATAATGTGAACAGTGGGGAAAAGAAACTTGACAAGAGACCCAGAACAATCCCAAGAACAGTTAGGTTATGAAGCTGGGAAGAAAATGAATAAACCAAAAAGGGAGAACTGCTCTCAAGCTTCCTATAAGACTATTCTGTCACTCAGTGACAGCAGAACCACCCTGTTTGGTCCCTGATGTCCTCACAGAGGATGTCCATAGTGGAAGCAACTTAACTCGGAGTGTGTAGGGGTCAGTTCCAAAGATAACTGAAAGAAGGGAAGCTGCTACATGCTTCTTTAGGGGGGTGGGGGTGGGTAAGAAGGATTCCTGGATAGTATAACTGTTCAAAAGAGGGATGATGTGAAAACGTCAACTACCAGTCATAAACCTCCTTTCCCAAATTTACTGAATGAGAATCATTTACATGGGACTTGAGGCCATACTTAGTGAAGTAATGAAAAGACAAAAGCAGACTTCCACAGACAGCACAGCGAGTGACATCTGTGTAGTCAGAGTCATCTGAAAGATTTAGACTCTCTGAACGTTGTCGTTCGTTGAGTCTAAGGTTAGAGGCAACTGGAGGCACAGTATGTGGAGCTCTGGGCTTCTAGAGTCAGGAAGACCTGAGCTGAGATCCGGCTTCGTTACTGGACAAGTCATGGAAATTTCTGCCTGCCTCGTTCTCCTTAACTGTAAAAATGAGGATGATCGCAGCACCCACCTCCCAGAGTTTTCATGAGGATCAAGTGAAACAATGATTGAAAAGCATGTAATGTGCCTTGGCACATAGTGTCGTATAAATGTTGTAATTGTTATTCATGTGTGGGAAGTATTATAAAGTTATATGTGGTATGATGGGTAGAGCACCAGGCCTGAAGTCAGGAAGTTCTGAGTTCAGATCTGGCCTCAGACACATAGGTATTAGATGGGTAACCCCGGGGTAATTTGTTTGCCTCAGTTTCCTCATCTGAAAAATCAAGATACTGAAAAATTAGAATAATAATAGCACCTGCCTCCCAGGAATGTTGTAGAGATCAAATGAAGTATTTGTGGAGCACTTGGCAAGTGCCTGGTGTACAGTAAGATACATAAATGTCAGCTATCATCATCATCATTAAATCTTGCCTCAGACACTTCCTAGCACTATAACCCTTGGGAAAGTCACTTCACTTCTGTTTGCCTGAGTTTCCTCCACTGTAAAATGGGGAGGATGACAGCGCCTCTCTTTTGCAGTTGTAGTGAGAGTCGGATGATATTTGCCAGAGCACTCAGCCCAGTGCCCAGCATGTTATTGTTGAGGGGTTTTTTTTGTTGTTCAGTCGTTTTTCAATCATTCAATTCTCTATGACCTTATTTGGGGTTTTCTTGGCAAAGATACTGAAATGGTTTGCTATTTCCTTCTCCAGCTCATTTTACAGAAGAGGAAACAGAGGCAAACAGGGTTGAGTGACTTGCCCAGGGACACACAGTGCTTCCTGGCCCATTGCTCTGTCACTGTACATTACAGAGAAGCTTTAATGAAATTGCCTTGAATTTCTGTTTTACTCCATCCCCTTCTGCGATAAGATCACAGAGGAATCCCTTTGTACCACTAGTGCTCCAAGAGCTGCACTGTCACATTGCTTGTAAAAAGACTTCTCAATTGAATTTCCATGTCAGGGTTCATGCTTTGACTTGTGATCCATTTTCATTTCTGCACATTTATAGTGATATTGGAATCCATGAACTCTCAGATCCTTTCCACGTTTGATATTTTATGATTTTATAATCCATGGGATGAGACATTCTTTGTGCTAAGTGTTTTACACATACCTTATCTGATCCTCACAGATAGGTACTATTATGAGCCCCATTTTATAGCCAAGGAAATGGAGGCAGAGGTTAAGTGACTTAGTCAGGGTCACATAGCTAGTAGCATCCGAAACAGCATTTGAACTCAGATCCTTCCAACTTTCCAACTTCTAGCACTCTGCCCACTGCGCCATGTAGCATTATGTTCCATGATGCATTATGGAGCATTTTTTTAAAATAATATTTTATATTTTCCCAATTACATGTCAAAACCATTTTTTAAACATTTCCCTCAAAATTTTGAGTTCCAAACTCTATCCCTCCTTCCTTACTTCCCCTACCCCTTCCTGAGATGGTAAACAATTTGACCTAGTTTAAACATGCATTCATGTAAGACATTTCCATATTAATCATTTTATACAAGAAGACTCAAGCAAAAAAAAAAAGTGAAAAGTAGCCTGGTTCAGTCTGTATTCAAACAGTATCAGTTCTTTCTCTGGGGGAGGATAGTGTGCTTCATCATTAGTCCTTTGAGCTTTCTTGGATCATTGCATTGCTGAGACTAGTTAAGTCATTCATGGTTCATCGTACAGTGCTGCTGTTACTGTGTGCAACATTCTCCTGGTTCTGCTCAGTTCACTTTGCATCAGTTCATATAAGTCTTTCCAGGATTTTCTGAGGTCACCCTGCTTGTCTTTTCTTCTAGCACAGTAATATTCCATCGTAGTCATATACCACAGCTCGTTTTACTCTTCCCCAAGTGAAGGACATCCTCTCCATTTCCAGTTCTTAGCCACCACAGAAAGAGCTGCTCTCAATATTTGTGTGCAAACAGGTCCTCCCTCCTCTCTTTTTTTTTCTTATGTCTTTGGGATATAGACTTTGCAGTCATATTGTTGGGTGTAGTATTGTGGAACATCTTTAAGTAGAATGTTGGGTAGCCATAGGCTTCTTTATCAGATTTGGCTCAAACCAAAAGAAAAATCATTGTATTTTAGGACTGGAAAGGACATTAAAGATTTTCTAATCCAATTCCAGTTGGGCAACTAGGTGGTGCAATGGATACAGTGCTGGGCCTAGAAGACTCATCTTCCTGAATTCAAATCTGGCCTTAGATACTTCTAGCTCTGTGACCCTGAGCAAGTCACTTAACACTGCATGCCTCAGTTTCCTCATCTGTAAAACAAGCTGGAGAAGGAAATAAGTCATTCCATTATCTTTGACAAGAAAACCCCAAACTAAGACATAGAGAGATTAATTAAATTGTCCACTAAACCACTTTCCACTAAACCGCACTAATGTATTTTCTTTGTGTGGTATATGTATAAATACTGATTAATTGGCATTTTGATTAATTGGGGTACAGTATCCACCTGAACCGAGAGGAAGGAGGCACAATTCTAGGGCACATTTATTGACAAGTACAGTGTACACATGCAGGAAACAGCAGAACCTCATCTTCCAACACAAGAGCATAGCTTTAGAACTGGAAGGGGCATTCAGAGTCCTTTAGTACAACGCTTCCTTTGATATATGAGTAAGCTAAGTCTTAGAGGGGTTAAAAGACTTCCTCAGATCACTCAGCTAGTGAATGACCAAGCCAGGATTACAAACCCAAGCTGATATATAGGACAGACCATGTGCAGGTTCCATTTGCAAAGCTGACATCCCTAACCCTAACCCTACAAGAGACATGGCTCTCCCAGCTCTATTCAGAGACCCCAGCATGTCAAGCTCACTCTATAGAGGTTCCCCTTCAGAATGTGAGTCGTGGTTCTTTAGGAATTTATGGGTTACAACTGCCCATTTAATGCCATAGCTGTAGGGTACCTCTAGATTGACCCCATAACTACTAAGGTCAGATCCACCGTGGATTTTAAGATCTCTTTCTCCTTTCCTGACTAGAAAGAATTTTTACTTATGAGAAGCTATATTTCTCATCACATCTGGAAAGTTATGATTTTTATACATGAAATGATTAGCGAACTATTTTTCAAGTGAACCATTTTCAGTAAATGAGCGGTTTTACAAGTAAGAAAATATTTAAGGGATCTGAGGCATAATTAATATTTTATGTCATGTTTTCCTGAAACGGATCTAGAGCTCAGTGTGAAGACTTCCTTAAATACTCCCAAAGTTACCAATATAAATTTACTGAATCTTTTATATATAGTCACATCTGCCGTGGTAATCATCTTCCAGTAAACACTAGGCTCACAAAACATTTTATTTAAACATAGAATCTGTAAAGGGCAGAAGACAGATATGAGGAAAAAAATTTTCAAATGATACAGACTTTCTTCTTGGAAAGTTTAATTGTTTACAGAGGGAAAAACTGGTAAAATAGAGAAAGTAGATAACAAGCACCCTTAGGAATACTTGAAATAGTTACAGTAATAACAACTCCCATTTATATAGCACTTACTCCATGCCAGGCACTTTGCTAAGCACTTTACAGTTATTACACTACTAGGTCCCTAGTGTACTAAATAAAATAAAAAGGTTCATTTTCTGCATTTTTCACAAGTTGCTTTTTATTCCAGTGCCTCATGGGAACTAATGGAAATAGACATAAATTTGACCATTCCATTCCTATCAGAAGTCCTGTACATCTTGCAATCTCTTCATTTTCCAGGATGCTCCTCATTTTGCTTGGTGTAGAATGCTCTCTAGAACAAATACAGTTCTTTGTAAAGTAAAAAGAATACTGCAGAGAGAGGGAATTGAAATTGGTTCCATTGTGAAATTAGAAATTGGAGTATTATAGGTACAGGAAAGGTTTTAATTTAGAGATAATATGACATTTTAACTCTTGGAGTGAGGCTGAGAGCATTGTATAGAAGACCTTTTATTTGAAGAACTAAAATATAAACATATTAAACAGCTGAATTACAATTCAAGGGTTTAAATATAATTTAAAACAACAAGAGAAGTCCCGAGGCAATAAATGATATATTGCCAGAGGAATAGTAAGGACCAGTATTGCTAGGGGGAGCTAGGTGGCCCAGTGGATAGAATGCAGGGCTTGGAGTCCAGAAGATTCAACTTCCTGAGTTCAAATCTGGCCTCGGACACTTCGTGACTGTGTGACCCTAGGCAAGTCATTTAAGCCTGTTTGTATCCGTTTCCTCATCTGTAAAATGAGCTGGAGAAGAAACTGGCAAACTATTCCAATATCTCTGCTAAGAAAACCCTCTATGGGAATGACTGAACAACAGTCATTCTAGAGGTGTTGAGAGAAGAGAGATCACTCCAGGGTCTAATGGCCGGGAAGACTCTACTGTCAGAGGAGTGACATGAACTGGATGTCAAAAGGTAGACAGGATTTTACTAAGCAGGAAGGAAAGTGGTATTCCTGGTGGGTGGGACAGAGAAGATGACTAGAACAAGGATCTCAATTCTAATTGTGGTGAAAAAACTGAAAAAAAAAATACTACCATCAATTGCATTCACGGCTTTTTTTTTTCACTATTCCTTAGCAGAGTTAGCATTAGTGATACTGCATAGGTGAGCCCCAATATTATGGATCATCTTTTTCATTGAAAATGAAATTTCTACTTGCCTGCTAATTGATTTTTTGAGCACTAATTTTTTTAAGCCCATTATATGAGAGCTTGGATGACTTCCATTTATGGTTTTGGTCGGCAGCACGAGATAGAGAGAGAGAAAGAGAGAGACAGGGAGAGACAGAGAGAGAGAGGGAGAGACAGAGACAGAGAGACAGAGAGAGAGGGAGAGAAAGAAACAGAGAGACAGAGAGAGACAGAGACAGAGGGAGAGAATGTGAGAAGAGACAAAGTTCACAGGGGATGAATTCAGACTTGGGGGACATCATCCATTGGCACAGTCTCTCTAATCTTGCATTTTTTTCCTCAGGAAATAATTCCTGCATTTCAGTGGAATCTGTGTTGCTCTCTAAGGCCTTTGCGTTGTTCAGCCTTGTGGTCATGCTGTTTGAGTGTGGGAACTGTGTTCTTTCCTAATTAATACTTGCGGGAGTCACACATGGAGTTGGGACCATAATCTTGGAGGAATTGTTCCCCCAACTGACTATCTTGGCCAAGTTGAACATTCTTGCTCCTTAGGGATGATAAACGTCATCAGAACTTTTAACCTTTTAAGGGACAGTTGTGTCTACAGCACTGTGCAGTATCAGTTACCCAGACAATAGACAACTCTCTTCCAGGGGTAAGGTAAAATGTAATCCAGTCTGACATAATGGATTCAGAAAGTTATGGGGTGTTGGAAGGGATCTGAAGATATCATTAGACTTCTCTGCATAGGCTATGGAACCAGAGCCATATATAGGCAATAATAGTAGGTAACAGTTGTAAAATGCCTTAATGTTTGCAAAGCACTTTACTATATCTTATCTGATTCTCACAGCACCTTTGTGAGATAGATACTTGTATCATCTATATTTTACAGATGAGCAGACTGAGTCAAATGGGGGTTTTAGTGACTTGCCTAGGGTCATATTGTTAGTAAGTATCTTGGGCAGGATATGAACTCAGGTCTTCCTGACTGGAGGCCTAGCATTCTACCCAATGCATCTCCTAGGTGCCCCGATTCATTTATTGCAATACTCCCTTTTAATTGTTCTCTGAACTTATTGTTCATATTTTGCCACCCCTAGAGGGTTCCTGGTATTTAATAAGATGGGCTTTTGTTCAGTTAGAAGACTGGAGTCCTTAAAAGCACTTTGTACTTAACCATAGACAATATCACTTGTTCTCCATACCACTTCTGAGTTTTGTTCTTTATCCATTCTCAGTCCCTACCTATCATGTGTATTGATAGACTGACTCTATGAGCTATCCATTCAAGTGTCTGTCATAATCTGGACAATAGACATTCTTCATTCACCTGGTTCTTTCCATGTTGGGTTGTCAGGCTAACACATACACAAATAACATTACTATTACACAAAATGTATGATATGTGTTGGTAGCAAGGACTGGGAGAAGCACCGCCAACTGCACGTAGAGGATTAGTGAAGGCATCCTGGAGGTGCCAGCATTTGTGTTTGGTTTTGGAGCCTGAGTAGGAATTCAGCAAGAAGAGAGGGGAAGGAGTTCATTCTAGATACAAGGGAGGACAGAAACAGAGGAGAAGATGGAGAAGGAAAATTACAGGGTATTTGGAGGACAAGTAGTCTGCTGTAACCAGAAGATAGAGTATATGGAAGGAAGTGTGTGTGCACGTGTGTAAGACAGATGACACTAGCACCAGGAGGCCACTAGCACGGGTTCAGTTTTGTTCTGGTCAGCCAGAAAGATAGTTTCAGGGAGTTAATAATCTTACTTTCTTCTAGTTTAGTCTTCTCACAAAGGTTGCTGATAGTGGGAGCACAACTCCTACAGCATTCCCTAATCACCCGTCTCTCAAGGGTCAGTGAGACAGGTCAGGGATGGGGGGGGGGGGGCAGAAACAGCTACCCCTACATCTTGATGGGATCAGTTGAGACGGGCATAGCTTGTATACTCTTCTAAATCCCCTCAAGCCTCAATGGGATCCAGTCGAAGTCAACACAGATTCCCCCCAAGCCTTGATGGGGATGATTAAGGCACACACAGCATTACAGCTTGTACACTCAACCCTGAGGGTTCCCCATTGATTGACTTGTGACCACCTGCTTTATAGGGTGACAAAGAAGGCATGTTACCAGCAAGAGCCTCCCAAGTTTACATCACCTCATCCCTGTATCTCACTGGGAGGTCGCAGTGGATGTTTACAATTTAAGCACAAATGTTTATATTATTTATCTTTATATAATGTTGCATAAGTGTGGTGGAGAGGTTTTGAACCATAATCATGACAATTCATATCTAATACCTGGGAACAAGAGATTGTTATGGCTATGGACCCTGGGAAACTGAACTCTAAGAAATAATAACAAAAATCTACTTTTCACACACGAAAATGTACCTTACTTAAAGCACACACACACACACATATATATATATAAAATGAATAGCAAGCAAATGTATTTTAATGTTATTACTTAAGAGTCAGTATTATAATTTTAATATTATTACTTAAGATTCTGAACAGTAGAATAAGCAAAATTTGTGATGGCATCTCGGAACAATAAAGACACCTGACCAGGGTGGAAAGGGTGGTTTCAAAGTGGTAGAGGGTGGAGCAGAAAGCACATTCTTTGACGTTTGCAACCACAGCTCTGTACGTCATAAGGAAGGTCTATACCAGGTAGAAACAATCGAAATGTAGTAAAAAGAGTCTTTAGACACTAGCATACTCATTCTACCACTTACTAATCACACGACCCTATACATGTCACTTAACTTCTCTGGCTCCTAGTAATGAGTCCGCTAGGTGTTTGAGTGGATAGAGCTCTGGACCTGGAGTCAGGAAGACCTGAGTTCCCATTCAGGCTCAGCTGCTTACTAACTGTGTGACTCTGGATGTCACTTCACTTCTGTCTGCCTCAGTTTCCTTGTCTATACGATGGGGATCATGATAGTTATGCAATTAAAAGAGGTTGGGGAAGGCTTCCTGGAGAAGGCAGGATTTCATTTGGGAACTGCTATCATTATGATTATTTTCCCCACTTGACATACGAGGGAAGCATAGTGATAGATTCTTCCATGTATGTGGAAGATAGAGACATGTCCCTAGTCGTTTTACTGTCTTTCTTAACATTCTTTTCCCACAGAGAAAATTGTATCTGGATATTTTTCCCAGTTTGTGAAACAGAAACTTTGTCTCCTACACTTCTTGACAACACTTTGGAAAACAAAAGGCTCTAATCATTTTTTGTAACACAGAGGAAAGGAATGTGATTCCCACTAGGAAGCTGGATCCAGATTCTCTGTAAAGGACTAACTAGTGTGATGGGTATTTGCTCATCTTTCTAATTCATCTCTGCCCTTTCTGGCCTGAGTTAGAAAAAGGATAGTACTTTACCTCTTGTTTTAGTCTAGCTGTCTTCAGCCATAGAAGTCCTGTATTTCTTTTAGTGAAATCTTTTAGTGCCTCCAGAGAGAGATTTTGGTTAGAGGAGAGACCTGCCTGTTCCCTGCTGGATTCATTGCCCAGGATTGATTGACTCCTTGGGACAGAGAGAAGAGGTATTTGCTTGATGGGGCTTCCTGACACTTAGGCAATTAGATCAGGAGAATTGGAGACTGGGATAAAAGTCCTGCAACCTTTGGGTCTTAGAGGCCCCACTTGCAGGAAAGCAGTTCTCTTTGGCTACTGTCATGATGGAAATCACAAAGATAAGACTCCTTTCAGAATAGTCCTTTTTTTGTCAAAATCTACAGAACAGCATCTGATCACAGCTAAAGAAACAAATTAATTCATACAAATTTTGAAACAAAATTCTTCTACTTTATGTGTTAACAGGTTTCCTTTATAAGTTTTGGATCTTTGTAAGAATTTGACTCATTTTCACAGTATTTTTATAAGCATTGGGGATACAAAAATAGGTAAAAATTAAGATAATCCCTGCCCTCAAGGGGTTTACAATTTAATGAGGGAGACAACATGTAAGCTGATACAAATCAAACTATATACACTATAAATATGAAATAATTAACAGAAAAGACACTGAGTTGGGGAGGATTTAAGAAAAATCTGGAAAGATTTACATGAACTGATGCTGAGTTAATTGAGCAGAACCAGGAGAACATTGTATACAGTAACAGCAACATTGTAACAATGATCAGCTAGAAGAGACTTAGGTCTTCTCAGTAACACAGTGATCTAAGACAGTTGCAAAAGACTCATGATGGAAAAGGCTATCCACATGGAAGAACTGTGGATTCTGAATGCAGGTCAAAGCATACTTTTTTCTCTTTTGGGTTTTTTTTTCTTTCTCATGGTTCCCTTTTGTTCTGATTCTTCTTTCACAACATGACTAATGTGGAAATATATTTGTTCTGAATGATATATGTTTAATTTCAAATCAACTTCTTGAACACATATGATATATTTCAGTTGTCAGTTTCTAATGACTCAAAGATTCCTGTTCATTGTTTCAGCCATTAGAAACTGACATGTGAAATATACCAAGAAATTGGTTTGAAATGAAACAGTGTATTCTTTAAAAGTCCAAGCATGCCAGCCTACCCTCATGACTCCATCCCTGTAACTTTCCAAATCCCTCCAAGGCCTCTACTCTTCTCTAGATGTGATCTCTCTCCATTAGAATATAAGCTTCTTGAAGGCAGGAGATTTCTTCAGTTTTTAAATTTGTGTTCCTAAATGCCTAGCATAGTGCTTGGTTCATGAGAGTTTAATAAATGCTCTGTCTTTTGTTCATTCTTTCTATTTAATGAAAAGGAAAACAAGTTTCTCCTTTTCATGATTTTTAATGTGCCTTGTTTTGTTCTTCTTTTCGTAGATCCGTCAGATAATGAAGAGAACGAAAAAGACACAAATATGATAGAAATGATGCAGAAGGAACCAACCCTTGTGCCTGCTTCACCCAAGGTAACCTACATTATTGAGCAATTGCTGGAGCCAGTTTTTGTCCCTTTCCCACTCAAATTTGAAGTTTCCAATCTTCTAGAATAAACCATTGTATAAAGTCATCAGAAGAGGGGGGGGAAGAGGAGAAGGAGACAGGAAAAAGGGAGATTACCTTATTTGATCTTGAAGGGGTAGAGTTTCAATGCACCATAAAAGAATTATTGTCAGATGTCCTTAGCCTTTTTTGTATATATGGAACAGCTGTGTTGTAGTGAAAAGAGTGTTCGATTAGGAATCTTGTCCAAATTTCACCTCCACCACTTAGTATGTGTGTAACCCTGAACTTTGGATTCAGTGTTATAGAACTATTTCTGATTAAACCTAGGTATTAAAAATATGAGAAGAGAAATATTAAATATATGTACTCAGAGATCTCATTCTTTCAACAATTCTGTGTTCGTTTTACCCAGTTATTTTTATATACTGAAAATCAGGACTAGGGAATGAACCTGTGGTTTCATCAATGTAGGAATAGTGAAGAAACTCCCTTGACCTTCTTTGCAAGTTACAGGTTTAAAAAGTTGCCTAAAGTACTGAGACGGCTTTCCCCAAGGTCGAGCAGCAGGTATGTGTCAAACACAGAACTTTTCAGTCAGTAAGTAAGCGTTTATTAAGCACCTACTACATGCCAGATGCTATGCTAAATGCAAGGGAGACAAAAGGGATCAAATGAGATAACGTTGATAAAAAGTACTTAGTGCAGTGGCTGGTACATAATAGCAACTATAGAAATATTTCCTCCCTTTCCTCACCCCACCCCCCCTTAAAGAGTTCACTGGAACTCTGAGAATTTAAGTAGCTTGCCCAGAGTCACATAGGCAATATGTGTCAAAGGCAGAGTGTGAACCCACATCTACCTAACTCAGAGGCCAGTTGTCTATCTACCACTTCAATCTACTTGTTGAGATAATATGTTTATGTTAAGTATTTAGTCCTCTGCTTTGAACTTTATCAACTTTATAGGTACATGGTGGAGAAGCAAGGCTAAGTAATCACTTGTGTGGGAAAGATCAAGAGATTTTAATGGACCATAAACTCCATTCAGCAGCTTTTGTTGCATAGCTTTAGGTTGTACTAATTAGAGGTGCTGTATTTGATTGAAGGAATGTTGCAGTCCCAAGATCGGCGGCTGAGGTCAGACCACTTCTCAAGTATTGTGCTCTGTTCTGGGTTCCATATTGTAGGAGCAACACTGACATGCTTGAGGATGTCCAGAATAGGACAACGAGGATACTGAAGGGATGGAAGACCATGCCAATAAAGGAACTCCATTCTGGTGAAAAGAAAACTCTGGGAAATGGGAGAAAGAGACATAACTGTCTCCAAACTCCAAGTGTAGAATTAAAGATTAGACTTGTTCTGCTTGACTTCTGAGGCCTGAACTAGGAGAAATCTTTGAAAATAGCTGAAGGTCACATTTAAATTTGATGCTTTTTCAAAATTGCTAATAATTATAGCTGGATGAGCACTTATCCTAGTTTTCGAGAGGAGATTCCAGTCCAAGTATGAATTGGATTAGGTGCCTCTTCATTCCCTTCCAACTTCATTCCAGTCATCCAGTAAACATTTACTAAGCCCCTGCTATGTGCAAGCACTGTGCTAAGCACTAGGGATGTGATTAATAAAAATAAAGATGGTCTGTACCCTCAAGGAGCTTACAGTCCAACGGATGGAAGCTAGAAAGGGGAGAGGAATAAGCCAGGGGTACCCAGCACAAGGGTATCTTGTTGCTTGCAGTTGAAACGAGGCCCAGTGGGATGTGCCAGAGTCTATTTTCTGCCCTCTATAAAGAAAGGCATTGAGTGGACTTTGGTACTCTGCCCTCCAGCCCTCCAGTCAAGGAGGAGAAGAGGCTGAGGGACTGTAGTCAAGGCTTCCGTGAGCATCATGGTGATGAGATTAAAGGCTGTGAGCTTCACCTGGGAAGGGCATCTTGTTTCTTCGAGTGGAGACCAGGCACAGCAGCAGATGCAGAGTGGAATGAGGCACTGTAAGACCCACGTTCCCTTCCTCTAGTACTCCACCAAAGGATAGCATTTTGAATTTGAATTAATTTTCTAATATCCTTTCCCAGATTTCAGCAGCAAAGGATACCTATGACTTTTCCTGTGCTGGAACAGTCTCACAGGGCCTTAACTGATAGAATAGTAATTTTACTTAAATTCTCCAACTCTTCTAGTCCTAGAACTTGGAAGTTGTCCCAGATGTCTTGCCGTTCACAGTTCTTGGTCATCTACTTGGTCCTTCCTTCTTGAAGATCCCCTTTAGCATATACTGAATGGTCACATTTGATTAATTTCCTCATGAGAAATTTTGTTCTTTTGAATGTTATCATCTTTTTGGTATCTTCAAGCCCTTCACAAGTTGACTCCTTCCAGTATTCTGATCTCCTTACATTCTGCCCCAGCTGTACAATCCAGCCACAGTGGCCTAACTTGCTGTTACTTAAACATAGCATTCCTTCTCCTAACTTTATGTATTTACACTATCTATTCCCCAGGCCTGGAATATTGTCTTCTCTCATTTCTACACCTTAGCTTTTCTGACTTCCTTCAAGACAGAGCTTCCATCCCATTTTTATCCCCACCACCAGTCCCATCCCTCTGATAAAACTTTCTGTTTGTATTGCATGTGTCTTGTAATCCATTGTTGGAGGAGATGGTGTTGTCTTGTTTAGACTTTTGAGATCAATCCTCTATTTTCCCCTCAGCTAGAAATACTGCAGCCACTTATAGGCCTGGCTCCCATAGCTGATCATCTCCAAAGTTCTGACCTGCTGTGTTTCTGACACATGCCAGTTTGTCCCTCCTTTGACAGGCCATCCACTCTGAAGGCTCATCACATTGGTACTAGACACTGTTGGTACCAGACATCGTGCAGAATCCCAATTGGCTTTATCCCTTCTGTAGTTCAGAACTCCCCACTTCAGTTGATTCTCTAGTACTGGGTACCATAGGCATGAGCCCCCGCTCTGGGCCATATAATTACTGGCATGTTGTCTCCTCCACTAAAATATGAGTTTTTTGAGAGCAGGAACTATTTTTGCCTTTCTGTCCCTAGCACTTAGAACACATACCTAGCACACAACAAGTACCTAATAAAATGCTCATTGAGTTACTACTATCTTATTGTCTCACTCTCATTTTCAAGATATCTTCATACAGTCCTCTTTTTCTCTCTATTTTTGGGGATTCAATTCTCCTTTATTCTCCACCCTTGACTCCCATTGGACCAACTTTACTTTTCCCTTTTTTATATCTTGATATCGTACTCTTTCAGACTCACAAGCCACATCCATTATAGCCTCATTTCCTTCCAACTGCTGGGTTCCCAGTTTACACCTTCCCTGGTCCTGCTTCTTTTTCCTCTGTCCCCAAATCTCTCCATAGCATTTGAATATCTATCTCTGCTTGCATCTTCTATGTCCTTCTGTTTCCTCCTTTTCTTCCTATACTTCAGCTACTTTACATTTCATCCATTTCTTAGACCCCACCAGTGCTACTGTCCCTTCTTGCACGATTAAAGAACAACTCAGCATCCTCTATCCCCATTATCATTACTGTTGGGTGCCAAGGTCGCACCTGTTTGGGTGCCAAGGTCGCTTACTGTTTTTCATCAGTGATATGTTGGCAGTGATTAAGTAGGACTGCTCATACAGCCTTGTCACCTTTGTCACCCTTATATTCCTCCTAATCCCAGTTTGAATAGTCACATCTGTTTATGATTTTCCTTTATCTCATATTTGGGTGGTAACATGTGATTTTTAGAGAATTCTCCACTCTGCTAGTCTGTTCAGTTCTAAAATGATTGTACGTTGTAAGTTTCTTGTCATTGTAGTATGAGTTACAGTCGAGACTGAATGGATGACTGTAATGCCTGTCCATTAATAAACATAGACAGCCGAGATAGACAAGGCAGATGGACGGTGAGGTGGGCCCAGAACTGAGCAGACGGAATTCAGTCCAACTCTGGGAAACTACAGCGTTCTTTTAATTACTTCAGGGGGAAAAATGTGGTTTGTGTTCTTAGCACCATTGTTCTTTCGGTGACATCAATTGACTGTAAATAGTGGAATATACTATTTCCAAAGAATTGAAGTTGAAGATCTCCTCAAGGCAATGAAGAAGTATATGTTGGAGTGTGGACAGGTAGGAACCCCTTGCAAATGAGGAATTAAGAAGGAAACTTAGGGGAAAAAAGGAACTGAAGACCTCAAACCTGAAGGAATGTGCCGTTTGAGTGACACTGTATGTAGTATCAGGGTCTTAGGTGGCTCAATGGATAGAGCACTGGGTCTGCAGTTAAAAAGACTGGAGTTAAAATCTGGTCTCGGACATATATACTGGCTGTGTGACCCTGGGCAAGTCACTTAATTTCAGTTTCCTCATCTGTAAAATGAAACATGTCCACACATGTGTGCACACACATACATCATGTGTATACGTGTGTATACATATCTATGTATACATGCATATACATCTATGTGTGTGTATGTATATATATAGATATATGAAATAGCACCTACTTCCCAAGGTAGTGGTAGTGATGAGGATAAAATAAAATAGTAATTATAAAGAGCTTAGCACAGCGCCTGGCACAAAATCAGTGCTACAGACCAGCTGCGTGACTCCCCTTGGCATAATGCAAGCTTCTGGCAAAGTGGGCTTCCTGATACTCTGTGAACACACACACACACACACGCTCACACTCACACACTCACACACACACACACACACACAGTCACACACACACGCACAGTCACACACAGTCACACACACACTCACGCACAGACACACACATTCACACACACTCACACACACACTCACAGTCACACACACGCTCACACACACGCACAGTCAGACACGCTCACACACACTCACACTCACGCACACTCACACACTAACACACTCACACACTCACACACACTCACAGTCACACACACACACACTCACGCACACTCACACACACATTCACACACATTCACACACACACTCACACTCACACACACTCACACACACGCTCACACTCACACACACGCTCACACTCACACACTCACGCACAGACACTCACTCACACATACACACACTCACACACACACAGTCACACACACGCTCACACTCACACTCACTCACACACTCACACTCACACACACACATTCACACACACTCACACACACGCTCACACTCACACACACTCACACACACGCTCACACTCACACACACGCTCACACTCACACACTCACGCACAGACACTCACTCACACATACACACACTCACACACACTCACACACACACACTCACACACACACTCACACACACTCACACACACACTCACACACACTCACACTCACAGTCACACACACGCACAGACACACACACACTCACAGTCACACACACTCACACACACACACTCACACTCACACACACTCACACACACACACTCACGCACACACACACACACACACACTCACACACACACACACACACTCACACACTCCATATTTTTCTCCCTTTCCTCAATTGGCTTCCCCGCTTTTTTAAATCTAATCTTCTATCCTACTCCGTCTTCGTTTCAGTTTTGTCCGACTCTTCTTGACCTCATTTGGGGGTTTCTTGACAAGATGCTGGAGTGGTTTGCCATTTCCTTGTCCTGCTCATTTTCCAGATGAGGAAACAGAGGCAAACAGGGTTGAGTGACTCGCCCTGGGTCACCCAGCTAGAAAATGCCTGAGGCCAGATTTGAATCTGTGTCTTTCTGACTCCTGACCCCACGCTCTATCCCCTCAGCCACCAGCAGTGAGTCTGCCTGTAACATCCTCACCCTCCAGGAACTCTCCCTTGATTCCCACAGTGCCTAGCATAGTATTCTGCATAGAAGGGGTGTTAAATAAATGGCTGTTGATTTTATTCAGTGTTATTGACAGACTCCTCAGTGAGCTTGTAAGAATCAAGTTTAAACAACACTGATTCCAAAAACAAGTAAAACTGCAATATAGTTTAATTGTTTTGTATGTGGTTTTTTAAAGCCTTGAGTGAAGTTGTTTCCACTGTGGGCTAGATTTTCCCAGATAAGCGCCCCATTTGTAAATGTAAAGCTTAATATAGAATAACTCTTGATATCTTAATGTACTGTAATAATAACCTTCCTGCTTGTCCCGGAGCTGGGTACTGTAAGGCTTCTCCTGACCTCTCCTTGCCACAGACATACCTCACTTTTACCTCACTCTAGCCCACGCTCCAGGTCTGCCCATCACCCCATCAGCCGACTTAGAATATTACAAGCTGGCCTTAACCATGCAACTACATCATCTCTAGCAACCAGTTCGTGCCTAAATTATATGTAAACGGTCCTTATTCTTGGCCTGCTTTATTCCAGAGGCTTGCCAACATTTCTCATTTTTTTCTCCATATGTTTCTTCCAAAATAAATTATACACTGTCCCACTCCTAGAGATGACATCATACTCTTTCATCCCTGGCATCCGTCACTTCAGGAATGTCTTTCAAAATCATCCCTGGTGAGTTTGCAGTGAAATTTTCCAGAATAGAATCCCTTTTGTGGGATCTTAATGAATTCCTCTTGGACTCTTATCTGTGATGTTCATAGATTTTGAATGGTGCTGTGAACTCTTGTTTTCCTTCTTTTCCCTCCGCTATCGTATGTGTGTGTGTGCACATGCATGTGTGCGTGTGTGTGTGCATGTACATTGGACCTTAAAACAATTAAGATACCACAGGAAAACAGGAACAATGACACCTTTTTCTGGCTTCACTCTCTCCTCAAAACTGTATTTCCCTTCCCTCTCCTTACTCAGATACGAATTATGCCACATCTGTAGCCAGCCTACTTCCCAAGGTTGTTTAGTGAAGATCCAGTGAGATGATTTTTCTAAAGTATTTAACGTAGTACCTGGCACGTTCTGTTGTTGTCATTTTACAGCTGTGTCTCACTCTAACTGGCCTCATTTGGGGTTTTCTTGACAAAGATACTGGAGTGGTTTGCCATTTCCTTCTCCAATTCATTTTACACATGAGGAAAATGAGGCAAACACTTAAGTGACTTGCCCAGGGTTACACAGCTAGTAAGTGTCTGAGGCCTGATTTGAACCCAGGAAGATGAGTCTTCCTCACTCCAGCCCTGGTACTTAGCTGTCCTTGCCCAGTACACAATAGGCGCTTCTAATACATGCTTGTTTCCTGCCTTCATCTCTGTACATACTAACTTTATCACCCTGCTCACTCTTCACCTTTCTTTCTTCACTTTGCTCTATTCAGTTCTCCTTCCCAAATCTCTTCTCCTTTTTCTTCTCCTCCTTCTCCTTCCCCATCCTCTTCTTCCTCTTCCTCTTCCTCCTCCTCCTCCCTCCTCCTTCAAGCTCCTATAAAAACACAGAGAACCCACTCCTCTTCTTCTCAGGTAGTGAACATTCTGATCTCTCCCCATAATTCTCTGATTTTACCTCCCGTGAGATCAGTGGAAGCAGATACTATATTTATAGCATTTTGTTTTCAAAAAAAGATTTACAGTCATTTAGAGCTTTACTTGCTGTTCGTCAAGAAGATGGTGACAAACCAGGGAAGCCTAAATTATTTCTTGATTTATTGAATAGCTTCTGATCAGATTCAGAAGTATGCTAAAAAGAGGAAATTTGACTGCACTCAAACCTTTGACCCCATTAAAAAAACCTTGAATGCTTTTCACATCCTATTGAAAGGTTTCTTTTGTTTCACTGTTAAGCTCCAAACTGCCAAAGTGCCCTGTTTCTATATAAGATACAGCCTTTGTGTCCTTTTCCACAGATGCTCATGCTGAAGTTCCTCAGTGTCACTCAGTTCCCATTATGAACAAGACACCTTAAAAAACATCCATGTGCATTCTGTATTCTTACAAAAGAATCTGGCTTTGCAAGGTGTTAACTGGCCCGCGTAGCACTGGCTGCACAAAGTTGGCTCTATAAATGGTGTCACGCTCTAATGAGCTCAGTAAATAAGTTCTTCCCTGTTCTTTGAGTAGGTGATAGAAGAACCATGTGATTATTTGAATCTTTCCATGAATCTAATGCCACATGTTTACTAAGTATAATAAACTATTTTCATCCAAATGATTTGCACACTTACCTTTTTTCTTAGGAATTAGGTGGAAGGGGTACCTATAACTGAATTTGCTTCCACGTATTTGGCTGGCATGACAATGTTAGACTCATCTGCCTTTTGAACTTAAAAGCACAGATTGTCAAACTCCTTTCTCCTATGCCCTACGTGAGAAAATGGAGCAGGTTTCTAGTGCCTGCTTTCACAGCCTTAGATGCCAGCAATTTTGAGATACTATGAAACTGCTCATTGTATCCAATTCTCTTACCTTTAGGTCATGTGTCAAAGCTTAACCTGTCACCGTAATTATCAAAGGCTTTGACATCTTAAGAAGGATCGAGTGGTTTCTGAGATACATTAATGGTCTCAACTCAGCTTCTAATTCACAAGTATGAACATCACAAGGACAGCTCTCCTAAACGGCAATATTCAAAGTGGATAAATGAGGCAGCTAGATGGAGCAGTGAATTGAATGCTGGGTCTGAAGCCAGGTAGACTTTTCTTCAAGAATTCAAATCCAGCTTCAAATACTTACTAGCTGGGTGACCCTGGGCAAGTCACTTAACCTTGCCTTAGACACTTCCCAGATGTGTGACTCTGGGCAAGTCACCTAACTCTGTTTGCCTCAGTTTCCTCATCTGTAAAATGAGCTGGAGAAAAAAAATGGCAAACCACTCCAGTATCTTTGCCAAGGAAATCTCAAGTGAAGTCATGAAGACTTAGATATGACTGAAATGATTAGACAACAGCAAACCTTAGGTGAAGAATGAGACCATAACACCATCTTTTCAGTTATAATACATTTTGCTATTGGCATGTTTCTATATTGGCAGAGAAGGCTCCAGAATCTAAAGATCTTCATGTTACTTGATTCCTGAATATTTAAAATCTACACCTCTTCCAGCTGAAACAGAGCCCCAAAACTGTTTAACTGTGGCCTTGGTAATTACACAGGAGGGATCATATGGAACCATGTCTGCTTCTGGCTTTGGCCCATGTTCATCCTTAAATAGCTCATTGAATTTGCAGATTGTCTGCAGGACTATAATGAAAAGGCTTGTCTGTAATCATTTTGAAAGGGGATGGTGAAGCAAGATTTACACTGGTTATCCATTCTCCCATTGGTAACAAGTATTCCCAGCTGGAATGGAAACTGAAAGGGGAAACTTGGAATATTTTTATTTTACATTTTAGATCTTGGCAACATGTTTTAAAATGTTGAGTTAAAAAGCCCAACACAGGAAGCATTTTATATTCTGCTTATGATTAATAAATAAGGAATTTGAGGCATTCTATTTCATAAATCAAGGTCTTAGTCCAAATATCCTGTTTTTCTACATTAAAAAAAAGCTATATAAAAATAGAGCTAAATTGTACAAGGCATTTAGGGGTCAAATCAACAGGCTGCCTGTTTGGGGGAGTAGGAGTGGCAGGGATGATGATACCTTTGTGGAAACATTAGCAAGAGCCTTATTGTACTAATGTTGCATTGTAACGATATCACACCAATCCACTATGACGATTTTGACCCAGCTGAGTAGAAGCTTAGAAAATGCAAAATAATAATCTGCTAAACAACCATACTGATTTGGGGCCTGCATACAAGTAGACAATCTGTCAAAAATACCAGTCTCATCGTTCATAGACTTGTGGTAACAGGACAGCAAATCTTGCCATCGTATCTCCTTATGACACGGGTCTGTGGACATGGCCAAGGTCTTTACAGTACTTTTTTAACCTTTTAAGCTTTACCCAAAGATTTCAATTTTTTAAAAAATGGATTTTTTAATTTGCTTTTTAATACTTTTTGCCTTTATGTAATTTTTCTCCCCCAGATTGAGCCCTCCCTTATTACAAAGAAAAACAAGCAAAAATATCTGATAAACAAACCTCCTCTGACATAGACATGCTGTTTTTTTTCCGAGCGGTCGGTCCCCTCTCTACTGTGAGAACAGGAGGAGATAGGACTCATTGCCTCTCTTCCAGGATCTTCCCTTTCCATCACAGTCATTGTTGTCATCACGATGTGTTGTGTTTTGAACTTTACCCATTCGCTCACACCTTCCCACTTTCTCTGAATTTTTCATATCCGTAATTTCTTACTGCACAATAATACTCCATTATATTCATATAACAACATTATTACAACCAGTTACTCACCAGCTGGTACAATCTTTGTTTTCAGTTATTTGCTGGTTGGTTGGCTATCATCCTTACAAAATGACATCGTTATCTCAGGGTCAATGTACAGTGTGACTCACTGGGGCCGGCCAGACCAATATGAGCTCCAAAGACTCTACCCCAGTTTGGGCACAAAGAGTCCATGTGAGCATTTGGAACAGAGGTGTCTGAATTTGCATATCTAATGTTTCTTTTGAGCTACTGCAGTTCTGTTTTGCTCAAAGAGTACGGTGTTTTCTCTGATGCAGACACACCATGTTGGGCAATCCTATGCCAGGAACTCCCATGTCTCACAATCGATCCCATAGTTTTTCAGAGACCTTGAGAGTGTCTTTGAAATGCTTCTTCTGACCTCTGTGTGAGCTCTTGCCTTGTATGAGTTCTCCATCAAAGTCTTTTAGGCAAACATACATATAGCATTGTTGCACTCTCTGCAGTAGTAATCTGCTATTTATCAGAGCTTTGTCCCTGTCTTGAACTTCCTTGTACTGTGTATCTCTTCGAAATTTAGCCAGCTTTTTTGCATAATTCCAAACTGAAATCTAGAATGGTTATACCACTTCACATCAATACCAGTCAGACAGTAGTATGTCCATCTTTGTCAACTGACAGAGTAAGGGGAAATCTTCAAGGTTGTTTTCATTTATCTTATTAGTATCAGTATTATTATATTGTATTGTGAGTGACTCGATTGACAAGTATAAGTGATTTGAAACATGATCTTAATGGTTAATAAAATAATATAAATAAATAATAAAAATAATGAAAGTTTTAATAGTTTGCAAGTCTTTTTTTCCCCAAAGCTCTTCTCAAGGCTTTGACCACTTATCTATTTCAAAATGGCTTTTGATATTATATATTTTTGTCAATTCTCTTTATTTTTCATCTTACTCTTTTATCATTGGTTTTAAAGATGTTTTTCCCATCCACTCTTGGAATTTTCATCTAATTCAGACCTCACTGATTTCATTCATGCAAAGCATTTTAATTTTATGTAATGAAAGCTGTTTTATCTTTCATAATCTCCTCTGCCTTCTTGTTTGGGGCAGCTAGATAGTGCAGTGGATAGAGCACCAGTGCAGGAGTCAGGAGGACCTGAGTTCAAATCTCTCCTCAGACACTTGATGCTCACTAGCTGTGTGACCTTGGGCAAGTCACTTAATCCAATTGCCTCATCCTGGGTCATCTCCAGTCATCCTGATGAATATCTGGTCACTGGATTCAGATGGCTCTGGAGGAGAAGTGAGGCTGGTGACCTGCACAGCCCTCACTCACTCAAAACAAAGTCAAGTGCAAGTCATGTCATCATTTCTCTAATGGCCTGGTCTTCTTCAGCAACGAAAGACGAATACATACACTACCTTCTTATTTGGTGTAGAATTCTCCCCTTAGCTATAGGGCATTAAAGGTTCCGGATTTTGTTGTCTTCTAACTTTTTTATAGTATGATGTTTTGTACTGTGCTGTGTGACCTGATAGGTAGGTAGGTGGCACAGTGGGTAGAGTGCTGGACTTGGGATCATGAATACTCAACTTCCTGCATTCAAATCTAACCTTAGACCTTTAGTGTGACCCTGTGCAAATCACTTAACCCTGTTTGCCTCAGTCTGCTCATCTGTAAAATGAACTGGGGAAGGAAATGGCAAACCATTCCAGTATCTTTGCCAAGAAAACCGCAAATGAGGTCACAAAAAGTCAGGCATGACTGAAATGACTAAACCACAACAAAATGTGGTCAGATTCCAATTTCTGCCAAACTTCTTTCCAGTTTTCCTAGCAGTTCTTTGTCAAAAAGGGAGTAATCCAGTCAATATTCTTGGGTTTATTAGTACTAACCTGCTCTTTTATGTTTCTTAATTATCCAGTAGGTGCTTAATTAATGTTTAATTGATTGATCTCTTTCTGGCATTGGATTTTAAGTCTGAAACCTTGGCTTCAAACCCTGGCTCCTTGTTCCTTATTCTTCATGCATCCTTGGGCAAATCATGTCACAGTTCTTGGCCTCAGTTTCCTTATCTTTACATTTTTGAGGTTGCCCTCAATGGGTTACATCACCCAATGCATAGAGAGTTGAATCCGGATTCCAGATGACTTGAGTTGGAATCCTTATTAGCTGTGTGCCTGTGGGCAAGTCATTTCACTTTCAACCCCAGTTTCCTTTTCTGTGTAATAAACATAATAATAACATTAACCTTACAGGGTTGTTGTGAGACTCAAATGAAATAGCATGAATGAAAAAAAACAGTTCAGAAAGCTTCAAGTGCTGCGTTAATGTTAGCGGTGTTTTCACTATTGTCAGATTATTCCTTACAGTTCTACATCTATAATCCTTTCATCTTTCCATTGGAGTCTGAAGATAGGCATTCATTCATTCATTCATCCAAGAAGCATTTTTAAGGACACCAGGCACTGGGTTGGGTGATGTGGAATCCAACACCTAGCAGATTAGGATAGACCTTCTGCAGGAGGGGACGGTTGAAGGAGGTTAGGTTGAAGGAGGTTAGGACTTGTGAGAGGTGGAGGTAAGGAGGGTTCATATATACAGAAGCACAGAGATAGGAGGTGTCACTTGAAGGAAAATCCAAGCAGACCCCTCTGGCTGGAACAGTGTGAGAAGAAGGGCGATGTGAGCAGAAAACCAGAATTGGCTAGAACCAATTCATGGAGCCAGAGGTGTTTGGATTTATTCTAGAGGCAACAAGGAAGTTTTGGAACTTCTGGAGTTGGTGTGTAACATGTTCAGACCTCTGCTTTAGGAATATCCATTTTCAGTTTCTCTGGCTTTGTAGTCAAAAGAGTGACAAAGGAGGACTTTGTGGTGTAATGGATAGACTAGTGACTTGGATTGAGGAAGATATCCTCCTTCAGACATTTATGAGTTATTGCTCATAGGTGAGTCTATCGATCTCTTATCCGTAAGATGCAGATAATATACCATCTTGTACGAAGTACTTCACAGGGCTCTTAAGGCATTTATGTAAGGCATTTTTGCAAACTTTTACTGTTCAGTTGTGTCTGGCTTTTCATGACTCCATCTGAGGTTTTCTTGGCAAAGATACTAAAGTGGTTTGCTATTTCCTTCTTCAGCTCATTTTACAGATCAGGAAACTGAGGCAAACAGGGTTAAATTACTTGCCTAGGGTCAGACAGCTAGTAATAGTTTGAGGCCAAATTTGTACTCAAGATGAGTCTTCCTGACTCCAGGTCCTATATTCTGTACACTGCACCACCTAATTGCCCCCTTGTAGACTTCAAATGTTTTAATAAATGCAATCAGTATTCAAGCCTTGAAACATTTTCTGAATTTTTTCCCAAGTTCCTTTTGCCTAACTTCTTTTTTCTAAACCTCATTTTATTTCTTCCTTTTTTCTTTTCCTTATTTCTTTTTTTCCTTTTTTATTTTACAGTTAAATACAAAATGAGAAAAGGAAAAAAAATGCCATGTACACAGCAGAACAGAAGAAAGAATTGAATATAAAACAATAAATTTCCATTTGAAGAAAACCTATATAATAACTACTACACAATCTTTTCAAAGCTGCCCAGCTTTTCTTTGCTCTCTTGCAGAGGTTTTTTTCTCTGCTCTGCACTTTTTACTGTATTTTTTCCCCCTTCTCCTCCCCTCACCCTAAAAAAGACTACAATTAAGCCAATAGATGGATGGACAGATGGGTGGACAGACAGATAGATGGACAGATAGATAAACGTGCACGTATATACACTGTGCTTATTTCTACTTGTCATCTGTTTCTCTGAAGGTGGACAACCTCTTCCTTCCTGAGTCCAAGTTTTTCCATGTTTTTCTAAATCAGCTCATCATTTCCTGCCCCATGGCAATATTGCAGCCCAGTCACATCTTATCTGAGAGACTGTCTATGAAAGATCTTTCCCCCAGTTTTCTGTGTTCCTTCTATTCTTGACTCCATAGGTTTTATTTATACAAGGAGATTTTAATTGAAAACAATCAGAATTATCCATTTCACATTTCAAGAATGCTCCTAAAGTTCTGATACTACAGAATCCATTTCCTTTATATCTTTTTCCCCTAGTTTCTTTGAAATTCCTGACCTTTTTTTTCCAAATGAATTTTGTTATTATTTTTTCTGAGTAAGAGAAATTTGTAGTCATTTAATTGGAATGGCATTACATAAATAGATTAGTTAGGTAAAATTGTCATTTTTTAAATTGTTTTGTCGTTACCTACTCATAAACAACAACTATTACTTCAGTTATTAAGATCTGATTTTATTTGTATAAAAAGTGTTTTATGTTTATGTTCATATAGTTTGTGTCTGCTTTGGCAGGTATACTCCTAAGCATTTTATACTGTCTTGTTATTTTAAATGATCTAAAACAATATTGGATAATAGTATTGATGCATATTGTAGTTTTCCTGTTTTTCTCTTTTGATCAAATCCTATTTTAGCTTTAACTTTGAGATCATGATTACTACCCTGGCTTTTTTTACATAATAAATTGTACTCCTGACCTTTATTTTATCTTTGTGCGTATCTCTCATTTTTATAGCATTTCCTGAAAGCAATATATTTTTGCATTCAAATTTCTAATCTGCTATGGTTTCCATTTTATGGGTAAATTCATCCCATTCCATTCTAAGCTATAAATTACTTGTACGTTCCTACTACCTAACTTCTGCATAACAGTACATTATTGCTTTATAAATACCTTCCCCTTTCTTGGAGTTCTACCATGACACTTTCAAGAATGCATAATAAAAGATACTGTAAGAGCACTGTCATTTTCCCAGCCTTCACTCAAAACTGAAACTCTTTTACCCGGTTTGCTTTACAGCCCAAGGAATGTTTCCTGTTGCCGGCAAAAGAAAAGGATGAAGGGGCCCCCAAGACCAAGAAGAGACGAAAGGTACTACTTACATTTAACTAACCACCAGCTGACAGTTCTCTCACCACCTAATACTGCCTTACTGCTTAAGAGCTAGTCATAGAGTCCTTGTATTAGAAGTGGCCCCCAGAGGTCATCTAGTGACCATCCTTCCACTATGGAGAGAATGAAGCTAAACCCTCCCAGGTATGCAACTCAGTAATTTTCCAAAGTTTCCCAGTTTCCAAAGAATAAGATCCATCTTCCCTTGAGGACCCTTCCCAATACTTAGTGTAGTATACCTCAAAACAGTTCCCTCTGAACCTGCCTATGGTAACCTAAAAATAATCTTGATTCACTTTGGCCAAGGTATTTGTGTAGGGGGTCACTCAGTCTCCCTCTTAACACAGCTGAAAACCAGATTAATACTTGTCAGTCTGAATATTAAAGGGCAGAGTCAACAAGTATTTATTCAGTGCCTGCTGTGTACCACGCACTGGGCAAAAACAAGGCAAAAGACAGTCTTTGCCCTCAGGGAATTCTCAGTCTCATGGTCTAGACAATACATAAGTAACTATGTATGAACAAACAATATACACAATAAATGAAAATAATTAACAGAGGGAAGGCTCTAGTATCAAGGGAGATCAGGAAAGATTTCTTTGAGAAGGTGGGATTTCAGCTGGGACTTAAAGGAAATCAGGGATGTCAGGAGGAGAAGTAAGGAAAGAGAGCTGGTGAAAAGGGACAGAGTTGGTAGACCAGGTGCCTCATGGGAGGGACAGTAAGGAGGCCAGTGTCCCTGGGTCACTGAATAAGATGTAAGAAAGCTGATGCGGTGGGAGTGGGCCAGGTTATGAAGACCTTTAAATGCCAAGTAGTGGATTTGTATTTGGAAGACTGATGCCATTATAAATTTCTCTATATAGTTCAGCTTTGGAAATATAATGGTAAATATGGACCTTGCCATTCCGGAGAAAACAGCAGCAGAGTTTTCTAAGCCTGCCAAAAAATAACTAAATCAAAGGATTCCTTACTGAAGTCAAGCAGAGAGGAAAGGATTTGGGTCTAAAGGAAAGAAGATGGATCCAAACCAGTTACTTAACAATGGGCTTTTGGAAAAGTCTGTGTCGATGTGTATATGTCTTCTTTCCTCACAAGGGGCCCAGATGGGAAGATGGGATGATATGCCAGGCTAATTGAGACTTGGCACATCCTAGAAAGAAATGAGTTCTGCTCTTTTTCTAGTAGTTCACAGCCTTCTGAAATGGCAAACCTTTGAGTGTTCAAGGTTGGGCTGTCATTAAATAATTTGCTTGAGGTCAGCTAAATGTGCCCACTGATGACACAGTTTTTTAACATTTGATACTTTTGGCACAAGTCTTGACCATTTGGGGCTGGAACAAGGAAATGAGAATAATATAGGACAAAAAGGATGAGTAGGAAACAGCCAGAGATGGCCCCATCTCATTAGTCCTTGGTAAAATAATTAAAAAGGAATGAGAAAAGGGAGCCTTGTATGTCTGAACAGATTCCAAAGGATAGGCTCTGTATCCTTGCTATTCCTTGCAGGTCTCCTGTGCTGCCTTTCATTCCATTGAACAGCTGGAGTGCTATCTCCCCAGATTTCGATGAAGTACATTATCACTTCTCTCAATTTTTACCCTGCTCCCAGAAAAAACAACTGGGGACACGGGACTTCCCAAGGCTGCACAATAATTCTTTCAGAGCAGCGCTTCCAGTAAATCATTGCACAACCATAGAAGTATAAAAAAATAGAACCAAGAGAAACGAGGGTCTCACCACTTTATGATAGCTTCCCATGTTGCCAAGCAGCATTATCTATCTTTATCTAAATGAAAATAGTGTCATGTAAAGTCACAAGAACCTAGGTTCTCATAGGAGACATAGAACCCAGAGCCAAACAGGGCCTTAGGGATCAGCCCTTCATTCTTTGAAGGACTTAGTTATACCAGGAAATATTGAAGTTATTTTTTCAGATTGTTTATTTGGGTTCACATTCAAATTTGAATTCTCACTGGAGACATTCATTCCTCTCACAGAACAGTTAAAATGCTATTAAAAACCAACCCATCAGACGTCAAATACATTTTTAACCTTCACCTTTCTCCTCCTATTTCTTTCCAAACCTTAGAAGAAGATTTCTGACCTTCTTGCAAAATCAGAACCGAAGCCTGGAGTCCCTGAGGACTTACAGAAGCTGGTGATGGACCAGCTGAGCATCAAGCGTTCAGCGATTGAATTAGAAGAATTGAAACTGCCAGGTAGAGCTCAGCATCATTGAAGGAATATTTGACCTGGAATTTTGGGAACACAATTTCTCTTGTCTCATGTCCCTGTTTATTTTGCAGCGTTCCCTTTAGGAACAAGGTGAAGGTCATCATTTCCTAGCTTTTTTTTTATGCACGCAGCTGAAACACTGTCTGAAAACTAAGTTGTAGTTTGACTTTTTTCCTCCAGAGATAGTATAATTTCTACCTTATTTATCAAGCTTCATTGTACTGCTCAGTCCTAATTAATACAGATGACTAAGTTCATGAAATGGTCACATTATTCAAATTTACGTTTCCCTTGGGTTGGAGGCAGTTACCGTGTTCTGCATAATTACAGCTTCTAGTAGGGTGAATTGAAATGTCATGGCCACTTCACAGGAATCATTATTCAAACTAATTGGGATCTGGCTGACATTACAAGCAGAGTGATGACCAATGGTTAACATTATCTATGTTCTGTTGTATTTTTATTTACTTTATAAATATTTCCCAGTTACATCGTAGTCCCATTCCCACATGGCCCACACCTCTGGTCTAGACAATTCTCTGCAGACCTTTAAATGGCGTTCCTAATTCCTCTCCTCGTCTGTGCTCTCTCCTCCCTCTTGACATTAGCATATTTGACTGCGTGTTGTGAGCTCCTTAAAAGCACATACTTTGCCGTTGGACTAAATAGCCTTTAAGGTTCCATTCAGCTCTAAAGCCATTGTCCTGGAACTCTTTTCCTTTTGTGCTTTGTGTCTCTCAATAAGCAATCAGTGAAGCAATAAACGTTTATTAAGGACCTACTGTGTGCTGGGCACTGTGCTGATTGCTAGGGATACAGAAAGAGCCAAAAGACAGACTCTGCCCTTAGAAGTCTACAATCTAATAGCTTTACACAGTGCCTTGCGTATAGTAGGTGCTTAACTAATTCTTGTTGGGTTGGAATGAACTGAATATAAGATGGGGTTTTTTTGAGCAGAAGTGACAAGAAGAGTCATAAACTATTGCTTATGGGCTGAGAATACATTCATCAAAATCATCTAATGGCTTATATAAAATAGGTAAAGGGAATCACTTTCTGGTGGTAGTTATCACTAACATTTACTTAAACGTTTTCTTTGGCTGTCACCCTTGCCTAGCAGAATCTCTGCCCCAGAATCCCAAATGGGGTCTTGAAGAGTCGGCCATGGCTGAGAACAGCTAAACAGCAGATACCGCCCTTGTGCCTGGAATGCCCTCCCTCCTACCCCAACGACTGACCTCCCCCAACTGCAGGAAGCCTTCCCCAACTTCCCTAAGTACTAGTGTCTTCTCTTGGCTAATTATTTCCTATTTATCCAGTATGTAAGTTGGTTTGTATGTATTTGTTCACACATCTCTCCCATTTAGCGGTAAGCTCTCTGAGATCAGAGCTTAGCCCGGGACCTGGCACACAGTAGGTCCTTAATAAGTGTTTGTTGATTGAAGGTTTGAAAAGTGCTTTACAAATATTATCTGATTTGAGCCTCACAACAACCCGGGGTGGGTCCTATTGTCCCCCCATTTTACTGATAAAGAAACTGAGGCAGACAAAGATGCCAAGACTTGCAAAGGATTAATAGCAGGCAGGAGCCAAAGTTGGATTTGAAGTCAGGTCTTCCTCACTCCAGGTCTAGCACTCTATCCGTTGTGCTGCCTTCCAGCCTTTGGCATTTACTTATACATTTTGCCCCTTTAATCAGTCATTTCAGTCCCCATCCGTCTCCCAAATTTATCCCTCCCTGACATAGAAAAACTGCATCTGACAGTGTATAGAATTCTCTGTTCTGCCAGTGCAGTCACTTCCACTTCGCTGTTGTGACAAGGGAAGGCATGCTTCATTACGTTTTCCAGGACATTCACTGGTTTTTCACTTACTCCAAGTATAACTTACCCATAGTGACTTTTCACAAAAATGGACTGACTTGCATTGTTGTCATCATCTTGCATATTGTTCTCTTGATTTTCCTTATTTCACAATCAATTCATAGAAATCTTCCCATGTTTCTCTGAATTCTTCATATTTGTCATATATTATTGCACAGTAATGTTCTGTTCTGTTCATATACAATCATTTTTTAGTAAGCATTCCAGTGGCCCACCAGTTGGTTTTCAGTTTTTTACTGCCGCCATGTTCTGCTAGGCATTTGATGTTCCTCACACCCTGACTCCAGCCTTTCTTTCTTTGGCACATAGTAGGTGCTTAATAAATGCTTATTGACTGATGAACTGATTAGACCTTGGTCCCTCCTACACACACACACACACACACACACACACATACACTCTTTCTCTTTCTCTCTCTCTCTCTCTCTCTCTCTCTCTCCCAGCCACACTGGCATACTTGCCATTACCTATGTACAACACTCCCTGCTCACACCTTTGCACAGGCTGGTGTCTCCCATGCCTGAAAGGCCCGCCTTCCTCACCTCCATTTCTTGGAATCCCTTTTTTCCTTTGAGGTTGAGCTCCAGTCCTGCCTCCTACTGCAGGCCTGATTTCCATATGCTTCCCACCCAGTTGCTTTGTATTTATGCATAGTCTATATTAAGTGTTTTCTTCAGCATATCCTCTTCACCCACCCACTCCCATGCCATGTAAGCTTCTTGAGAATGGGATCTATTCTGCTTTTCCCTTGTACCCTCATCACCTAAATTTATGCCTGGCATATAGTAGGTGTTTAATAGATACTTACTGAATTGAAGTCTTACTCCAGGGCCCTCTTGTCACTGTTAGCATACTGCTTTTCATCCACACATGCTAGGTTAATGAATTATATTATTTATTATATTATATATATTATTATAATTTTATACATACATATATATATATGTTGACGCACATTCTCCCTGCAGTGATTTCTTTTTAATTGCTGGCATCTTTCTTTATTAGGCTTTCCTAATTCATTAAATGGAATCTATTGAGACTAATAAGGTGAGAAATTATGATTTGGTTTCTTTCACTTTTTTTTTTGGAAGTCAAAGCCATTTGTCAAGCTGCATTTTGAGGAACCTGTGCCTCTTTAGAAATGAAGAAAAGGTGTGACCTCCCTCCTCAAGCTTCCCGTAGTAGACAGGCCCATCCAGGAGTGGGGAAGATCTTTAGCTCTCATTACCGTCACACCATTTTGAAAACAGTAATGATATTGAGAATGTTGCATCCATGCAATCATCATGGACTGATTTGCCCTTCATTCTTGGACATTAGCCAGGTCAAATACTCAGATATATGCATCTAAATTTGTTTAAATTTATCTTTTTAAATCAGAAATTTCCAAATCAGATGCCTTGGCTTCCTAGAATGTCTCCATTTGTCCCCAAAAATGTCAAGAAGTTTGAACACTCTGTCTCCCGATCCCAGAGGTTTTCTCAGACAGCTCCCCATGCCTGCCATGCTGAATCCCACCTTCTACAGAAAACCTCTCCCATTTCTTCTTCATTCTAGTGCCTTCCTTCTGTTGAGAATTTCCAGTTTATCCTGTACATAACTTGATTATATATAATTATTTGCTTATCGTCTGTCCCATTAGACTGAATTCCTTGATAGCAAAGACTATCTTCTGCCTTTCTTTTGTATCCCTAGCCCTTAGCACTTGACATACAGTAGACAATTAATGTTTACTGACTGAATATTGACTAACTCAAATCAAAATTAATTTTAACTGATTTCAGAACTGGGTCATAAGTAGATGTCTTTAAATTAAGGCAGGGGGATAGCAGCCCACAGTCAGTCCCACTAAAAAGTTGTTCTATATAAATTGCTTTTTAGTGTTGACATAGGAGCATCTCTTCATGTGCTACCCTTTTCTTTATCAAGATTAACTTGATTTCCTCTTCCCATAAGAAGGTTATTTTTTCTTGAAGCCTGGAAAAACAGAAAAAGAGTCTGGTCTCTGATTTTTTATGATTCCTTTGTGACATGCTTTTTATAAACACATTAGGTTTGGAGAAACAATTTCCCCTATCTGGTTCCATTCCAGCAAGAAAACCTTTTAGGCTGATGAAGCAACCTATTTCCACGTGAACAGTATCTGATGTCTGAGACTTGCCAAGCCCCAAATGCTCCAGCAGCTGTCAGAAATTGTTCCAGGCAGCCGCTAAGGCCAGGGAAAAGCAGTCCTGTCTGTGTGGTTTCATCTTATCAGTCAAATGTTAGACATTTTCTGCACAAACTTCCAACGAAGCCTGGTTTTGTCTGTTGCTACTTAGTGGGTTTTTTCCTTTTTATCTCTTCCTGTGGACATGCGTTCTTCCTCGGGAGGATTTATGAGGTAACAAGACAGCTGCTGGTACTGTGTGACCCTGTGAAAGACCATGAGCCTTCATTCTCTTATATACAGTAAGCTCATTATAAAGTCATTTTAAGGTTCTTGCCCTCTTTTGAGCTGTATCCCCAATTTTTTTGGTTAAGTTCAGTGGCACCATCCCAGAGATTTGAAGTTGAAAGCGACCATTTGGTCCAGCGCATACCTGAAAAAGCATCCACGCTATGACACACCTAATGAGTGAGTTGTCTGCCTCCACTGTTAAACCACCAGTTAGGGAGAAACCTTTGCCTCCTAAAGAAGCCCCTTCATAAGGAGCTCTAGGTTTTCCTGACATCAAACTTACATTGACCTCTTTATGACTTCAGTGACTGCTCCTGGTTTTGTCCTCTGTTGAACAAAAGGAACTAGTTAATCAACTATTTCATCTCTAGGTGGAGACTCTCACATCTACTCGTCTACCCTTAACCTTTTTCCTAACCTCCAATCACATCTCCATCTCCCTATTAGACATCTAGACTTGGTTGTCCTGTAGACATCTTAAGCTCATCATGTCCAAAATTGAACTCATATTTCCCCCAAACTCCTGTCCCTTTTTTACTGTCAAAGGTACCACCATCCTCCCAGTTGCCCAGGCTTAGAATCCTTGCCCTCTGTCTCTCTCTGTGTACTCTCTCTCCCTCCCTCTTTCTGTCCCCCTATATCTAATCACTTGGCAAGTCTTATTTCTGCCATTGTTAACATCTCTGCCATGAAGCATCTCTTGCATTATCTCTTGGATATCATCCTGCATCTCTTCCATCAAATTGTGAGCTTCTCAAGGGCAGGAGCTGTCTCTCACCTTTCTTTGCCTCCCCAGTGCTTAACATTGTGCCTGGAACATATCAGGCACTAAATGAATGCTTACGACCTGGCTGTGCTAGTACCTACGCCTCTACATCGTTTGGTTGCTCTCCAGCTAAACCAGGTCCTTTCTGAGCTGAGGCACACAGAACTCCACGCAGTACTCCAGGTATGGTCTGACAGAGACAGGACAGAGAAAAGAGATATTGTCAGCTCCTTACTCCTGGAAGCTGCTTATCTGCAGCCTAAGATTGCGTTAGCTGTTTTGGCTGATTCTTATCGAACTTGTTGGTTCAGTCGTGTCTGACTTTTCATGACCCCATTTGGGATTTTCTTGGCAAGGATATTGGAGTGGTTTGTCATGTCCTTCTCCAGCTCATTTTACAGATGAGGAATCTGAGGCAAACAGGGTTAAGTGACTAGCCCAGGGTCACACAGCTAGAAGTGTTGGAGGCTAGATTTGAACTCAAGAAGATGAGTCTTCCTGACTCCAGGCCTGGTGCTCTGTGCATTACAGTGTCATCCACCTGCCAGCATTGAGTTTATAGGCCACTAAATACCATCATTTTTTTTTGAGATAAATTGCCATCTAACCATACCATTTTATTCTTGTGAAATTGTCTTTGAAACTAAGTTTTAGACATTATGCTTACCCTCTATTAAATTTCATCCTCAGTTTTCCCAACTACAAAATGGGGAAATAATATATGCACTGACCTGTTCCCACAGAGTCTTCACTGAGGAGAGCACTTTACAAACCTTAAAGCATTCTGTAAATACGAATTATGGTTATTATTTCCTGTAATTCTCCTTAGGAAGAGAACTGCACTCAGATTACGCAAGGGGAAAAAGTTCTCATATTTTATAGTAAGAAATTAGACACTGGGAAATGGGGAAAAGTGGATGAATATGGTATTGTGTTTCAAGAAATAGAGGAGTTTCATTGGCCTGATATATAATACTATTATCTCTTTTCTGTTCTACTAGTTTCAATAATTGATGTCAAAGGAGTGGAGCATTCAAATAACTTTTTTTATCCAAAAAGCCATTAGTACCCCTGAAGTATGGCATACAGGTTCACTCTAACAAATTTTCATTTTGCTAACTCTTTACCCATTTTGACTAAGCTCATCCTATCAACCTTTGACTCGTTTCACTTAGTTGCCTGGAGGCAGCTCAGTGGAACCATGGGTAGAGCCTAGGACCTGGAGTCAGGAAGACCTGAGATCCAATCTAGCCTCACACATTTCCTAGCCATGTAACCTAGGGCAAGTCAGTTCGCCTCAGTCTCAGTTTCCTCATCTGTAAAATAAGGACAACAATAGCACTTACTCCAAACAAAATGAGATCACATCTGTAAAGTGTTTTACAAACCTTAAAGCTCTATTTTAAGACTTAAAGCTATTATTATGTTAAAAAATTTTTATTGATAATTTCTTTTTCTTACTTCACCTAAGTATCCCATGTGTCCATTCTTCCCCTCCCAGAGAGCCATCTTTTATAACAAATAGTATTTTGGGGAGAGAAAAAGAAGTACAATGGATACTTTTAAAAAGTCTGAAAACATGCGCTGTGTGTAATACCTGTGAGCTCCCACGTCCCCGGAGGGCTGGGTTGGGAGCGTCTTCTCCTGTCCCTTCATTTGGGTACTGTTCGATCTCTTTAATGTTGTTGTATTGACTTTTGATGTGTTGTCGTGTGGTCATTCTTTGCGTTCCCATTGTAGCAGTCACTGTGCATCGTTTTCTTGGCTGTGCTTACTTCACTGCGCATCAGTTCATGTAGATCTTGGCGTTCTTCTCTGTATTCATCACATAGGTATCAGAGAAAATTGATAAGAAGATTTCTCCCCTTATGCCCACTTTTCTTCCTATCCTAGACGCATTCATGCTGTCTGTACAGAAGCTTGCATTTTCAGGTTCCCTCTTCTTCTGCAAGCACAGTATTATGTTCCATCAGTTACTTCGCTCTTTGTTTAAGATGACCCTGTTACCACTGGCTCTCCTCCCATCACCCCTGACCCCCTCTTCTCATTTAATCCACCTGTTTTCCCCTGTTGAGGCCAAGCCTCAGTGAGGGTCAATTCCTGGGATTAGGAATGTTGTTTGTTTTTTTTCTTTTTCTAACTTTTGAATTCTAGGTATCCTAGACCAGCTAAAGTTGCTTTATCTTTGGCATATAATTTCTATTTTAGAAAGATTTAAAAGGTCGTGATGATCTGTCTGGTCCACCGTCTTACTGCTCGTATACAAGTTATTATCATTTTAGCCAGTATCATTAAAATTCTCTATAAAAATGTCTTTTTTTATGTTTGTAGATTCCTGTTTCCTCCCAGCCAATGATCTGTCTCATAGTCTTTCTTCGTATCTAAAACAAAGTAAGTAAACTCCAATATACTCTTGCTTCACCAAATTGTCATTGTGTTGAAGACATCTTTTGTGTTTAAAGAGGTCAATCCCGATTATTTCAGAGAAGCTCTTTCCTGTTATTTCCTGCCTGCAGACCTTTGCAAAAGGCTTGTCCTTCTTCCCTAGAAAGCACTCTCTCCATAGTTCTCCCTGTTAGGTTCCCCAGCTTCCCTTAAAGTGTACTTCAGTTGCCAACTCCAGCAGGAAGCCCTTCTGGATTCCCTCGAGTTGTCTATCTTCTCTCCTTTCTCAAATTATCTTGCATTTACTTACTAGTATGCAAGTTACTGCTCCCTTAGAGAATGGAAGCTTCCTCAGGACAGGAACAGATTTTCCTTTTTGTCGTCATATCCCCAGCACCTGAGACAATGCCTCCACACTTAGTAGATACTTAATAATTAAATTGAATAATAATCATTTGGTTATTAATCAAAGTTGATTATTTATTAATAATAATCAGTCATTGAATTTGCAAGTTAAAAGACATTTTAACAACCAAAGTTATCTTGAACAGATTCTAATTTTAAGTAGAACTTCAGTAACAACCTTATTCAGTTTCTAAATTTGAGTTTTATTTTGTATTTTTTCATATGGTTGTTGTTATGAAATGGTAGGGAACAGGTTGAGGGAGGAAGGGACTTGCCTCTTTTTTTAATTTATTAAAAAGTATAGGACAGATTTGCTTCATGACCTAAATCCCTTCATCTCTGGGCTTTCGGGTTTTCTTTCTTCTTATCTGTAAAAGGAGGGGTCAAGCTTGGTGAGAGAAGCCGGGTGATATTATATTGTATTATATATTATATTATAGAGCATCAGATTTCTAGTCAGAGCCCCTAACTGCCTGTGTAACCTGGGTCTTCTGTCTTTAAAATGATGACCTCCCTTTTGTTTTCACAGTCTGTCCCAAATGGGCCAAACTTCGAAAGAACCACAAGGAGAAGAAGTCGCTGGTGATGCTGATCATCTGTAGCTCTGCACTGCGAGCCTTGGAACTCATTAGGTTTGTGCCAGGCACTGTGCTAAATACTAAATGCTAAATGTTATTATCTCATTTGATCCCCACAATAACTCTAGAAGGAGGTGTATTCTTATCCCCATTTGACAAATGAGGAAACTGAGGAAAACAGGTGAAGTGACTTGCCCAGGGTCACACAGATAGTAAGTGACTAAAGCTGGATTTTAACTCAGATCTTTGTAACTCCAAACCCAACATTTTATCCACTGTCATTAACCCCTCTCCCCTGCTACCACTCCCACTTAAAAATCCCTATCTTCTTAGGCATGATTAGGAAAGAGAAGAATATCTAGTTTTCATATCTAGTCATTTCTCAGATACCTTTGGCAATACATGGCTAATAAGGAAATATGTTTTGCATGACTGCATATGTCATAACCTGTATCAAAGTGCTTGCCTTCTCAAGGAGGGGGCAGAGGAGAGAGGGAGGCAATTTAGAACTCAAAAATTATAAAGAACTGGGTGTTAAAAATTGTTTTACATGTAATTGAGAAAAATAAAATGAAAATATTCTTTTCAAAAGCCCAAATACTTTAGGCAAGTGTGACTAACTAAATCATATCGACAAATGATAATATTCTTAGGCTGATATCCGCATGAACTGTTTATCAGAGCAGCCAACAATTAAGTAGTATGTAGGTTTAAAATTTTACCTTCTCTCCTATCCTCTACCCTTTTTTCTTTGGAAGAAATGCCAGTGAACAGTAAAATGGACAGATTGGGAGGAGGGGGTTTGAGATGAGTGTTCTATAAATTGAATATCCTCTGACTAGCTAAAACTGCTATTAATTTGCAGGTAAATGAACTTGTAATTCAGCATATTCTCATATTAAAAGGTAAACTTGGGAGTTCAGAGCTTTTTTTGAAATGTTCAAAGGCTCAAAATAAGTCTGTAAGTTGGAACTAATTAGCCCTTATTAGAGTACCCACTGAACCCTCGGGTGCTATAGAAAGATCTGGAGGAAAGAAGAAATGTGGTCCAGTACATTATAAGCTTCTTAAGGGCAAGGACTAGCAGTTTCATTTTTGTCTTTTTTTAATTCCAGTTCATAGTAAAATGCCTTGAAGATAAAAAATGATATGCTTAATAAATATATCATATAAATATAAACCAGTCAATCAATTCAGGAGTCCCTGATCTTCTTAGGAAAGTTTCTATCCTCCAGACCTAGAATGCACCCGCTGACTCTCCTAAATTTCACCTCTCTCTGTTAAATCCTTTCATCCTCCTCATTCCATTTCAGATTCCCATACCTCCATAAACACTTCTCAGACCCTCCAGCCAAAAGCGATCTCTCCCTGCTCAGGTCTCCCATAGCACTTTGTCCATACCATCCCTATGAAGTTAGCAAAATCTAGGTAGCAACTAGGTGGATAGTGGATAGAGTACAGGGTCTGGGGGCAGGAAGAATCATCTTCCTGAGTTCAAATCTGGCCTCAAGACACTTACTAGTGGTATGACCCTGGGCAAGTCACTTAGCCCTGTTTGCCTCAGTTTCCTCATCTGTAAAATGAGTTGGAAAAGGCAATGACAAACCTCTCCAGCATCTTGGCCAAGAGGGCCCCAAATGGGGTCACACAGAGTCAGACATGACTGAAAATACCTGAATAACAAAAATTCATGTGTAGTGATGTGCTCTTGTCTTCTTTCCACTACTAGATTATAAGCCCTCTGAGGTCATGGGCTATCTCTCATTCATCTTTGTCTGTCTCTAGTGCCTAGCTGTGTTTTTTCACATAATAAATGCTGTCTAAACAGTGGTTAATTAAGTGTACACATGAAAACCACTTAAGCACATTTACCAAGTGGAACAGTTTTCAATAAAGGTTTCTTTCACAGCCCTGTAGCTCTAGCTGCTCATGGGCAGAGGTGGTGACAGGCACCGTGGTGATTATGCAGCTTTAAATCTTGCTCTCTGGATAAGCCACCTCTAGCCTTGTCAAAACTACCGCCAGTTTGTTGTAAGCTGCAGGATAATATGTCCATAAGAGCACAGCATTCTAAAACATTCCCCCAAAATATGCTGTAATCTCTACATCTACATAAAAGCAGAGATAATACCAAGAGAAGGGGTGGTCCAATCCAGTGAGAGATTCAGCATATAGTATTGCTTCTTATGTACAGGAAGGCCTGCTGTATGGTGGAGGTATGAAGAAGTTAATCTACAAAGGACCTCACCTTCAAAGAGCTTACAGTTTAATGGGGGGAGTGGGGCAGGGAAGGAGACTCGGGATTATGACTATATTTTTATTTGTATTGTTATATTTATATTGTTATATTTTTTGATGATTTATATGAGTAGGAATTATAGAAAATAGACCACAATAAAGACAAAAGAGCTATCCAGGCAAATAAATACTGAGAAATGTGAATAGTAACAGATTACTTCTCAGAGGAAATCAGGGAAGGCTTCATGGAGGAGTTAGCACCTGAGGTGGTCCTTACAAAGAAAGAAAAGAATTTCAACAGGAGATGGTGTGAAAGGAATCACAAAGCCTGAGAAGCAGAGGGACCTCAGAGGCCGTCTAGTCCAAGGGTTATTAATCTTCTGAGAGTCATGGGAGCTGCGAGATAATGTTTGTAAAGCAGTTAGCACAGTGCCTGACACATAGTAGGCACTTAATAAATTCCTGTTCTCTTCCCGTTCCTTACTTCATGAATGCCTCTCACAGTCTTCTGAAACCTCTGGGTCTCTTCTTAGAATAATGGTTTGAAACACATAAAATAAAATGCATAGGGTTACGAAGAAAAGCAATTATATTGAAAGTTATCAAATTAAAAAAGTTTTGTGACAAGAAAATATATCTAGCAGCAGGCCTAATAACTGTAATAATGTCTAAGTAGCCTTGTGTATAAATGGAATTTCAAGATACCTTCAGCAGCTCTTATTGTGATATAAAATTATCAGCGCTTTCTGTTGACAAAATCGTGAGTACTACAGCTACTGCAGTGGTTTGTTGCCTACATTCTTGAAGGAAATGCTAAATTTCAGCTAGAGGTTAGTGAAAATAAATATGTATTTTCTTTCCTATCCAAGTACTTGGACCTCGCAAAATCCAGGCGTCTGATCCAGCTCAGACTCATACAGGAATAAGTGCTTTCTACATTATTCTCAAAAAGGGCCATCCAGCCTCCAAATGAAGATCTCTAGGGAAGGGGAGCTCATTCTCTCCTGTCTTAATAAGCCATTTTCCTGAGGAAGTATTTCCTCAGAATGTCTCTCTGAAGCTTCTAATTCTGCCTTCTGGAGACTAGTAAAGCAAATAACTCCCCTTAGACATGCTGGTCCTTCAGATGCTTGGAAACATCCACAGTGGCTCCACTCTCTACAGTCCAGACTCCCAGCCCCACCACTCTTGTTTCTTGTAGGTTAAACTTCCCAGTTATTTTAACTAATATTGTGAGGCATGATCTTAAGGCTGCTTGCCACCTTGATTGCTACTTTGAGGGAAATCGACATTTTGTCAATGGTCTCCTTAAACTATGGCACTTAAAATTGCCTCCAGATCTAGCCAGAGCAGAACAGAGCAGGACTCCTTCGTTCTGGGCTCAATTCTTCTCTTACTGTCATGTGATTTAATCAGTGTGATCTTGCGGTCCACTTAAAGCCCCAGATCTTTTTCATACCAACTGTGGCTAGCCAACATCGTCTATGCCTCCATTTGTTCCAGGGATAATGGATGGCTTTCACAAATGTGCACAAGAGAAATGTGGAGAATAGCTAATAATCTGGCTTAACTAAACTATAGAGTATAGAAGAATCCTATGAAACAAAACCAGAAAAGCAGGTTGGAGCCAGTCTATGGAAAGCCTTAAATATCGAGCTGAAGAGCTTATATATTATCCTGAAAGCAATAGGGAGCCATTGAAGGGTTTTTTAAGGCTTTTATTACACAGTATAAACAATTAGGAAAATTATATCAATTCAAAAGTTACAGTATTAATTCCATACCCCAAATAAGAAAGCACCACATTTTAAATTACATGAATAAGAAATAATTGAAAACTTTATACATTAAAATGGTCTGTTTATTAGTAGATAATTATGAAATTCAGAATTATGAAATAAAGCCTTTTCTTTACCAAAGGTCTAAATACAAATTTCTAGTGCTATAATGTTTATCAAGATGATCTTCGTTATGGCAGACAAGGATAAAATGACACGGTAATGATGAGGTAGCAGAAAAAGATAAGGTGGGACTTCCTAGGGGAAGTAATACATAAAGGTTAACACTGGTTTCTTTGCATTCATCTGTCTAGTTATAAATATGGGAATATTCTTATAAATTCTGTTGGGGTATCATGTACAGTAGATCCATTTAGTAGCTCTTTGTAGTGGATGGATTAGAGAGACAGGGTGTTCAATGATCAGAATGGAATAAGGTTCATCTAGGGAATGCTTAGCTAAGGGAGATGAGTTTTGGATTTCAACAGAAAGTGTTACCACATAAACATGAGATTAGGGAATTTGCTTGACTAGAGACATACATTTATGTATTAACCTATGCCTGAATTTAGAAGAATACTTAATAAACCACTGACTCTTAGCTTTTCTCTCTTAAATACCTATGTACCTTTAAACAGCCCCATATAAGCCTTTCTTCTGTCCAGAATAGGTCCAACCTTCATCAATAGTTTTTTCCTAAAAATCAGTGTATCCCTAAAAAGTCTCTGGGTGTTTTTCAGTCTTATACATTGAGCTGCTCCACCTGCTGTCATAAGAATTCATATCAACTTATTGCTAATAAGGAGAAAAAATATGCTGTCACCATTTTTTGCCATTTTGAAACATTAAGTAGAAAAAATTAATTCCAGATTTAAAATCTGCTTGCAAAAAGCTTGGTCGAGGAAGGGCCTTCCTCTCAAATTGATTTGAGCATTAAATGTGGCTAAATACATTTTGAGGAGAGAAAAACATACTTCTGCCATACCAGGTTTACCAGTTCTCAGTGTTTTTGGGTTCTTCTATAATCCTACAATCTCCTCCAAGGTTAGATTTGACAGATGATCTGAAACAGGGGTTGGCTCCTGTGTAGGCACACTAAGTTCTCTTTATAAAGACTGCTGCTGGAGGAACCCTCAATTTTTTACCTGTTGCTCTTTCAGAGCTGTGTGCTGGGCGTTAATGTCCCTAAATGTGTATTCTTCACCAGCTTAAGCAGTTGGAAAGCACCCTAAGTAACCAGCCAATATTAAGGATTAGTTCACATACAAAAGAATTCATTATTCTGGGTCATTAGACATGGCTCATTGTTCTGCAAATTCAAATATAGCATGTGTCACATCAAATTGCCTAAAGTATAACTGTAACACACAATAAAATAGGTATCTGCGAAAGAGACTCAGGAAGCACATGAGATCCATCTTCAAGCAGTTGAAGGGTTATTCTGAGAAAGAAAAGTTTTACTTACTTTATGTGGCTCCAGAGTGCAGAAATTTAGGCTTGATGGAAAAGCAAAACCTTCCAACAATTAGAGTGGACCCCAAATTAGAATATATTGAATTTCCCCTCCCTAGCATTTAAATAAATGTTGGATAACCATTTGTGGATGTATTCTAGAGAGAGTCTTCGTCATGTAGGAGTTATACTCAATAACCTTTGAGATCTCTTCCAACTCTTATTCTGCCATAAAATAAAATGTGGATGCTAATGGCCCCTAGTAGTAGCATCCCATAAAGTTATTATCTTTCCTGCAAAATGTTGTATTTAAGGAAAGACTTGAACCTCAAGTCTTCATCTGAATTATAGACAGGGCTGTGCTGGAGACCATTGTTAAATTGCCAATGTGAGCATTTATGCCTTGGAAATCAGTAAACTACAAATCTGGACTTGTTTTATTTTGTGTTGGCCTTCTAGACTTAAGAAAATCATGAAGAAAATGTAAACATGTATCCTGCCTGGATTTTTTTTTCTGTAGGAGAGCCAATTGTTAAACATCATCTGCTCATCATTGATTGTAGGAATTGCCTTCCTCTTCCATTCATTCATTTGTTTGTTTTTCCACTAGATCAGCATCAGCATTCAAAGGGGAAGGCAAAGTGCTGAAGTTATTTGCAAAGCACATCAAGGTGAGGAAAGATTCTGGGGTGCCCTAACCACAGTAGCTGATGGGAGAGAACCCCAATAGCAATGTGGGTGACACATGGTGTTCTTCAGTCTCTTTCCCCAACCTTTCTTCTCATTCATTTTTGTCATGCCTGACTTTTCATAACCCCGTGAACCATAGTATGTCAGGTCTTTCTATTCTCCACTATCTCTCGGTCTGTCCAGGCTCATGTTTGATGCTTCCACGATACGACCCATCTCATCCTCTGCCTTCCCCTTTTCCTTTTGCCTTCAATCTTTCCCAGCATCATGGCTTCTTCCAGTGAGTCCTGTCTTCTCATTGTGTAACCAAAGTATTTCAGCTTCCGTATTTGACCTTCCAGTAAATAGCCCAAGTTAATTTTTTTAAGTTCTGGTTGATTTGATCTCCTTGCTGTCCAAAGGATTCTCAAAAGTCTTCTCCACCACCACAATTCAGTCACTCATTCTGTGACACTCAGTTTTCCTTGTCATTCAAATCTCACAGCCGTCCGTTGTTACTGGAAAAACAGGAGGTTTGATTACATGGATCTTTGTTGACAAGATGATGTCTCTGCTTTTTAGTCTGCTGCCCAGATTTGCCATGGCTCTCCTTCCAAGGAGCAGGCATCTTTTAATTTCATGACTGCAGTCACCATCTACAGTGATCTTTGACCCCAAGAATATAAACTCTGACCCTGCATCCCTTTCTTCTCCCTCTATGTGCCAGGAAGTGATGGGACCAGTTGTCATCTTAGTTTTTCTTACATGCTTCAAGCCAGCTTTTACCCGCTCTACTTGCACTCTCATTAATAGCTGTTCTCTTTATCATCCTTCCGTTGGGCTTCCACTGGAAGCCACTGGGTTATTCAGTCCATCAGAAAACATATTAAGTACTTACTATGTACTTACTAGGCACTATACTTAGTAATGGGAATACAATGAAAGTTTTAAAAAAAAAATTGTCCCTGTTCTCGGGGACTGTCAATCTAATGGGGACGTAACATGCAAAAAACCACGTACAAAAATGTTGTAGGCAGGTTAAATTGTAAATAATCCATGGAGGGAAGGTAGTAGAATCAAGGAGGAGAGGGCATGCTGTGGAGGGAGAGCTGGTGAATGTTCTCTGAACTGGGAGATGGAGAGTCTTCTCCTCCAAGGAACAGCAAAGAGACCGGGGTTGATGGATCAGTGAGGTGGTGCTGAGGCTTCCGTCAGGAAGACCTGAGTTCGAATCCTTCTTCAGGAAATTCCCATGCTGTGTTATGCTGGTCAAGTCACTTAGCATCTTGGCCTCAACTTCCTTATCTGTAAAATGGCGATAATAAAAGTGCCTGAATCAAAAAGGGTTTTGCAAAGCTCAAATGACCGGATATATGTAGAGCACTTCATAAACTGTAAAGTGCTATATAAATGCCAGTTCTTTTGTTATTACTCTTATCGGTCCTAGGGCTGCAGACTCACATGCCTGTTTTCGTGAGGTGGGGTCACCATATGCTACAATAGACTCTGCCAGGGACTGTCCTTGCACCCTTTTTCCACCCTTTATTTTTGAGAGACTTCTCTAAGCTTGCCTATTCTGAAAGTCCTTTCTTTTGACACCCCTTTCCTCTCCTATCTTGGAGCAGATTCAGGAGCAGGGAAAGTTATTGGAGAAAAGTGTGGTGCATCTGGGAGTGGGAACACCTGGAAGAATCAAAGCGCTCATTCAGCAAGGTAGGAACCTTGGGGCCTAAGGGTGGCCCAGAGCCTCCCAGCTAACTGTTGACTAATGGAATATGTGAGAAAATGGAACCCAGTTTACCTGGGTTAGATCTAAGAGTTGAAAGTGACTGTCTGGCTGTCATGGTACCACAGATTCTGATAGAGCACTAAAGGATAAAACCTGTTGGAATGGAAATAGAGTTTTTAGGTCTTTCTGTAGACCACAAGGGTACTTATACAAAATTGAGCATGATCATTCCTTTTCCTACATGTTAGAATACACAAGGAAATTTAAAACAAAATCCCTGCTGTCAAGAAACTTACATTCATAAAGACAAGATATTTATGCAGAAAAAGCAAGTAAGATCCAGAGCAGAAAAAATATTAAGTGCCAAGTGTTGACAGGAAGTGCTCTGGGAGTTCAGAAGTGTGAGAGATCCCTGTGGGATGGGGTGACCTGAGCGGTGTCATGGGAGCTAGATCTCGAAATCCAGATGGGATTCAGAGGGGTGTGAAGGCATGGTGTGAAGCAATAGCACAGGGATGGGAAATGCATCAGTCTGGATGCAAAGCAGAGGCTTTGTGCAGAGGGGTAGTGAGAAGTAACTTGATAAAAAGTACCTTGAAGGCCATCAGATTTATCCAGGAGCCATTCAAGGTTTTTAAATGAAAGCCTCAGAATGCAATTAGGATTTTCTGTTTTTATGTGAGATACCAAAGTTGTATGAGATAGAAGTCTGCCCAGAAGTCAGAGGCAACCTATTTCTTTCCTTCCTGGAAGCTAGTTCTCACTGATGTTTTCTATGAAAATAATAAATAACAATCCTTTCATATAATGCTTGAAGGTTTTCAGAATACGGAAAAGGAGACTTAAGGACATTAATTGCCTTGCCCAGGGCCCCCAGATGCACAAAGCCCCTTCAGTGAACATAATGAAGTTAAGTGGCTCGCCCAAGGTTCCTCAGCTAGGTTGTGGTGGAGCTGACCCCCCCAGACCCACTTCTTCAGAAAATAGGAGGGGCATTTTCTCCCCACCATCCCACCTGCTTGTACTGACTAGCAGTATTGGGTCGAAAAGTAAGAGGAGGCTTCAGACTTCATTCTAGGCCTAGTCAAATGGAGGGATGTATAAGACACATGATGGAAAGAATACACGAAGCAGGAGGTAACTCTGCCATATTCTCACTATGTGACTCTGGAGGTGAATGGGATATGCAGGGGCACCTAGCATCTCTGGGGTGAGGGCCGCCCATCACCTTGGGTGTACACCTGTCACCCACCTCACCTGTGGCTGCGAGGGGCCACACCCTCGTAAATATCTGAGCAGACGGGATAAGCCAGGTTGAGGATAACTGACAGGCCTCAAACCTGTCAGTGAGTAAATAAGAGAGAGGTTTACCCAAACATGGGAAGACTTCCACCATTCCCAATCCCTCCCCCATCAACACTCTGGCAGAATGGGCTGATGAGAACAGTATGTTCCAACAGCCATGAAAGTGGCGGAAGCAGGCACTATGGAGCACTTAGAACTTGGTCAGGCATCAAAGACACCAAAGCTATCCATTCCGTCCTGGGTCATCACCAGTCTTTTTTTTTCCTGAACTTAAGAAGTAAAACAAGCATTTCCATAACACAGCAGAAGAGGAAAAAAAAGACAATTGTACACAAAACTGTAAATCCATTATGTACAAAATAAACAGCAAAGTTATGATATTACTGGATCAAAGGGTACAGGCAGTTAATAACTCTTTGGGCCTAATTCCAGATTGCTCTCCAGATGCGGCCTGGTATTATTAATGAGTGTTATGAGGATGCCTTTATTTCCCTCTACTACCTAAATAAAAGATATAAATTTTAAAATATTATTTACGTGTAACTTTTTTCTTTCCTCCCCCTCCTTCCTAGAGATTAACAAAATTGAGTGTTAAGAAAACTGTTGAATTCATAAATAAAACTAGGAGTTGCTTTTATGAAAAAACTAATGAAACAGGTAAACCACTAGTTAATATGATTTTTAAAAAGAGAGAAGAAAACCAAATCACTAGTAGTAAAAATGAAAAGGGTGAATATACCGCTAACAAAGATGAAATCAAAGCAGTGAGTTATTTTGTGCAATTATATGCCAATAAATTTAACAATTTCAGTGAACTAGAAGAATGTTTACAAAACTGTAAACTGTCTAGATGAGCAGAAGAGGAAATAGAATATCTAAATAGATCTTATTTTGGAAAAAGTACTTGGTCATGAATGAGCTTCCTAAGAAAAAAGCGCCGTGACCAAGAAGATGTACATGTGCATTCCATCAGACATTTAAAGGCCAGATGTCGTGACTTTTGTCCTGCCCTGGACTTCTGTGACTCAAAGAGAGTGAGACGGGCCATGTTGTGTAACTGCCTCACATCCAGTCCATGCCCAAGTCAAGACATCGCCTGCATTGTCATTGGTCCTCTTCAGAAACGAAGGAGGAGCATGACTCTTGGACAAGTCAAGCTCTCTGGGAGGATATTAGACTAAGTGATCACTCCTAAAGATAATTGCATTTTCTTATGTTCATTTTTTTTTAAGTCTGAACAGAGCCCATCATCCTGATTTTCCCTCCTAACAATTATAATAGATGCTGAAAATTCCCCACACGACTTGGTTGCCCATGCTTCTGTCTGATTCTCCTCTCCAGGGGTCCCACAGATGAGTCTGACATATCTCCCCTGAAGGGCCACTAACCCCAAACCGCAGGACACATCCTACCAAATTTTTGCCAGAGATGAAAACTGAGTCTCTGTGGTTTCACGTAATGGTGGCTTGGGGTGGATTTCCTGCCAGGACATGAGCTTAACAACAGTAGTTTCTCTGCCTTTTGTGTTTTTCCCCAGAACCAGGGGCAGGATTAGAGGGTGAGGAAATCAGAAAAATGGTTGCATTTGTTTTCCATCAGGCCAGGGGAACATATAATGTCCTGGGATTAGTTGCCTGGGGAGAGGACAACAGCGACTGTAAAAGTGACCGAAAGAGGGGGAGGAGGGAAAAGTCACTTTGATAAGCTTGTGCCATGTGATTTTCTCTAGAACAGATCTCTCTGACCCTTTCAGATGTCCTTAACTTGAACTCCTTGAAGTATCTGGTTTTTGATTGGAACTGGAGAGATCAGAAGTTGAGGAGACTGATGGACATTCCCGAGGTACCATGTAACCAGCAATTGTTTTTAATCACATTTTCTTTCAATTTGAACTTGAGTTCAAACATGGTAATAAAGCCCGTGACTTTGGGAGCCAGCACATTCTGGCTCTCAAACTGGTTTCTGGCATTTTGACTCTGAGGTAGCTTACTGTGGAGAATTTAACCCTTCTGACAACATTTTCTACTTCTAAAACACTCATAAGCATCTATTCTGTGTTATGTAGATTCTCGTGCTTTGACTTCTAAGAGAGAGAAAATCCCAAAGCGTATGGCTCCCACCCCTCCACTGCACCCCCTTTTCTGTGGGTCCTTCGTAGCACTGTTGGTTTTATTTTGGATTTTTTTTCCTTTTAAATCAAGTTAGCAATTGATGTGTTGCTTATCTGAGAGGCAAACATTGGCTATAAGCAGGGAAGGGACACAGTGGGTAGAGTGCTGGACGTGGAGTCTGGACCACCTGGCTTCTCCTACTGCCTCAGACACTTACCAACTGTGTGACTTTGAATAGTCACTTAACAGCCCGGTTAAGGTTAGGCAGTTTCCTATCGATAAAATGGGAATAATTTATATTAGCACCTACTTCACAGGGTTGTAATGAGGTACAGATGAGTTAATATGTATAAGGTACCTTGCAAAACTTCAAGCATTTACAGAAATACTACCTATTATTCCCAAGTATCTTGGAGAAATCCAATATCATAGTAATTGATACAGAAGGTAATTGGGGCTAATTAGTCAGACTTACTGATTATTTTAAAGTAGCTGATGAACAAACACTAAGGATAAAAGTTGCTCTCTGTATGATGCATTATACTTACAAAAGCACACTACGTGCATTATCTCCCAAAACAGTCTGTGGAGGGTTTCAACGTGGCTGTGGGAAAATCATTTAGCTCCTGTGTCTCAATTTACTTTGCTGTAAAAACAAAACAGTGTGACTAGTTGAGTCATTTCAGTTACATCCGACTCTCTGTGACCCAATTTGGAGTTATTCTGACAAAAGTACTGGAGTAGTTTGCCATTTCCTTCTCCAGCTCATTTTGCAGATGAGGAAACCAAGGCAAACAGGGTTAAGTGACTTGCCCAGGAACACCACAGGTAGTAAGTGTCTAAAGGCCAGATTTGAATTCAGGTCTTCCTGACTCCAAGCCCAGAGCACTATCCATTGTGCCACCTAGCTGTCCAGTGTGGCTAAATGATTTGTCCAAATTCTTACAACTTATAGCAACCCATGTGGCAGAGCCCAGGCTGATATGGCAATCTTCTGACCCATTTGCCAGTGTTCCTTCCATGACACCGTACTGCCTTTCTTAGCTCAGTGAGGTTCTCGTCCAGAACCTCATGGCTGTCATTCTGAAGATCACTGGTTATGGTTCATTACCATCGATGGAGATTCGAAAGTTATAGGAAATTAGAGTGAGTGTGCACTACGCCCAGGACACAGCAAGGTGCCCAGTTACAACCAGAAATTATACAGTTAACAGTAATCCTAGAAGAATTTGCTTCTTGCTTAAGCCAATGTCCCTAGAATTACATGAGCTAAATATAATTGAATTATTAGTCCAGAATAATAAATTTGATTGGGCAGTTGAACCAGTGATTAACTGATAAGTCAGCAATTTATTTTTCACTTTGCTTGTTTTTGACCGGCCTAGGATCGTATCTAGTTCAGACATTCCACTCCCCTGCCTCCTCCAGCATTTCCCCCCGCCCCCAGCTGGCCGCCATCTAGAATTTATGGTCTGAGTTGCCTGACTTCCATGGTCACACAGCTAAGATGCTGTGTGAGTCTGTCTGGTCTTCCTAGCGCCAAGGTCAGCCCTCTAGCCACGAAGCGCACTGCCAACAGTAGCCTGCTTAGGAGTAGGAGAGCTAGGTTTTTTATCTGTGATTAGTTATTGGATGTTTTTACTTTTGTTTATGAGCAGTATCAGTAAAGGTAATAAAAAAATTAGTCATCGGAATATTAATTATGTATTATTATGAGTTCATTTATAATAATTCTAACAATGAATACAAGCCTGTAAAGAGTCCAGAAGACAGACCTTGGAAATCCATTGAGATGGAATATTTTAAAACAGATACAAACAAGAGGCCATTTTATGGACCTGATGCTTTCTGCAGGACCTCGCAATTTACTTACATAAACATTTCACCTCCGGATCAGATGTGGGTTTGGACCTCATCCTTTTCTGGCCACGTCTCCAATAACAGCTGAGTAAATAGCACGAGTCAAGAGCGTTGAATTCATTCAACAAACTGTCTCCTCTTCACGTTGAGAACTTTTCCCTTTGTCACCATTGTTGATTTGTTTTTCTCTTGTCCAGATAAGAAAAGAAGTTCTGGAACTGCTGGAAATGAGACTCATCAGCCTGTGCAGAGCCGAGTCTTTGAAGCTGGGGCTTTTTTAATTTCCAGATTCTAATGAAGGTCAAATTTTAACCTGAGGATAGAATTTACATCTGTATTTAATGCGACCACGCTCTGCCAAATGAGTCACACACGATGGATGTCTGCCTTTTGGGATGCGTTAGCAGGCCTCAATCTTCCAGCCTCTTTTGCCAGCTTCCTTCTCTTTATAATAAAGTAGAACAAGTTTGTGTCATTTTTACGAGGTTCATGGAGACTGTGTGATATTGGTCTAAAATATTATTTTTGTTATTTAGAGGGAACAGTAAGCGCGTGAGATATTCATACGCAGAAAAGACAACGCTATAGCCCTCATAATACAAAGACACATTATCAACAGCCTGTAAAATGCTACATTTCAATCTCTACCTTACTTCTTTTTTGATCAGCCTGAGCTCTGGTAAAGGAGTCCTAGGTGTTACCGTACCAGGTGACAGCTTACTTATGGGTCACCAAGTGTTAGAGACATGACAAAGAAAGAAGGGAATAGAATTCATATTGTGGAAGAAAATTAAGATACCACAAATAATAGATAAAAACCCACATACAAAACAGAATAAAAAAGTCATACAAGCTGTTGCCTCATTGGTTCAGTAGACACTTATTAGAGGCAAAGGTGGGGGCCTGTGTGTCACAAGTGGGGGTCTGTGTGTCAAAAGTGGGGGTCTGTGTCACAAGTGGGGGCCTGTGTGTCTTTCTTCTCTTGAGGTGAGTGACTCCATCTTTGAACAAGGCTCCTTTGCGTGTAACTTCAGTAGGCAAATCTGTACCCGGTGTTTAGGTTTTATCCCAGTACATTGCTAAGATTTTCCTAATGTGGTCTTGTTGTCATCAGTGTCCTCCTCACAGTGACAAAGAAGGCTTGAAGGTGTTGCACAACCTCCTTCGGAGAGCTTCCCTCTTTCCTCCTATGCAGCATGACTGCCCTTCATATTTATGTCTTTGTTTTCTCTTCATGCACTGGCTGGAATTATTTCTATTTGACACTCACTTGACAGAGACATTCCTCTGTGAACTGAACAGCCTCTTCCTGCTGTGGCTTGTGATATCTGAATGAAGCTTTTACCTGACCCATACCTTTACTCTGAACTATGGATCCTTTTTAACCCCAATACAAGTCATGCTAAACAATTTCAGAAAGTTGAGGGAGAAACAGCAACATCTGTGGGGATTGGGGAAGGCGTTTTGTGTAAGGTGATGATTGGGCTAAACCTTGAAGAGAGCTTGGATCTCCTAGGTACACAATGTTCTTTGCCTGTAAAGAAATAAGGTAGAGCATTCAACCACCCCCTCACCAACATCTGCACATGACAGAAGTGGCTTATTTATGTTATGCAGTGTCTTTGACTAACCAAGGAAAGAGCATGAGGAAATCATCAGGTAAGGAAATAGTAAAAGTCTAAGACTGCCCAATATCCATGCACAACCTGTTAATGCTACTGAGGAGGGGAAGAAGGTGTATGTTTTACTGACAGTATTCAGGCTGACTGACTCTTCAAGCATTGATTTGCCAGACCCAGGAAATGAGGCTTGGGAGGGGGCGGGGAGCGGAACACAAGGGTACCGGCATTTACTGCCAGATTCCCACATGAATTGTAGCAGAATTAAAACACAACGAGGCAATGAAATGTGAGACCAGCCCAAGCATCCAGGACATCTGGTCACCCTAAAGAAGGCTCTCGGTGCAACGGTAAGGAAGTACTGCAGGCAGGGACTTAGAGGCCACTCCTCCGAAGCATCCAGTAGCAGTTCTGTATGCCCAGTGGTGACGTATCAGCTTCGCCACAGCCACGACAGATCGTCCCGTCAAGGTTACAGAGGAAAGAATGGGAGCGTTCACAAAGACTAAAACAGTAGAAGGCATATTTGTAGACCTGGTGTAAATCTACTTAGCAGACTAAAGGTGTGAGTAGAAAACAGCCCGTCAGGCGCATGGCTGTCCTAGCTCATGGGGCTATTCCTGAGACATTTTAAAAATTAACATTAAAATAACCATTTAGGATAAATGAAATATCTGTGAATTATTTTGCAAAGAAAATACCATATAAGAGTCTTCATGCATCATCCCATTTGATGCAGCAAGACAATACATCAGACTGTTGGCTTAGAAGAACTTAGAAATTTAAAAAGAGAAGGAACATCATGTAAGCTGTAAGGTATCATCCAAGACAATGTTGCATCACAGGAGACTGGGGGTCAGTCATTCAGACTCCATTTAAAGACCCCACTGCCTCCCAAGGCAGCACATTCTACCTCTAGACAGTTACGGTTCTTATGGCCGACCTTGGAAGCTAGGTTCAAGTTCTTCTCCTGACGTACATACACCATCCACATCACCATGGACAAGTGAATTAACCTCTCAGTGGTCTCCAGCAACTGTCAAGCATTACAAGTTTTCCAAGTTGCAGATAAATCACCCAGCAACTTCAGAAAAGGATAAGTTTCAGTAGAAGGTAGTTTCCTACAGCATGGCCTACCAAGGCCCTGTCCCACCAAAAAACAAGTCAAGGCAACAAACATTTATGAAGCACCATGCACCGGACTATTTTTATGGTTATGCTATTTTAATGACTATTTTGCAAGTCTTTTGCTGAGTAAGGAAAACCCACCAAATAGCATAAATTAGATCCCCTAAAATGCCCACATTATGCCTAAAATTTTAACGTTGCCACCTCTGTGTTTAAACTAGTCACAGAGTTGTTTTTTTTACCACTTTTCACATCCAGTCTCTTGACTGTATTTGCTCTAGCAAAACAAATAATAGAAGTAAATTGTGAGCTTTCTTTGCTAGCCCAGTGCCAGCCCTCATGCATAGTTTCCTCCGTCACCTCCAAGCCAGCTGGTCTGCGTGGCATACCTCTTCTGGTATGGTTCTTAGCAGCCTTATTCCATTTGCAGCAAGGCTATTAAGTCATAGAAACAGCAAGTTCCTACCGTAAGTATTATGCCTCCATTTTTACTTCTCTTAAATGAGGTGTTTATAACTAAAAACTACATTACCTGAAAGCTCAGTAAGCTTAGTCTGGCCATCTTGGGTGAGACAAGAGGTTTGGGAGCTGGGAGAACAGTAAAGCCATCTAGCCACCCAAAGCAAAAAACTCTTGAGTTCTGCTTTCTCTCATCCTCATTATAAATTCAAAGAGGAGATAAACATTTCCTCTCTAATTGGGGATTTTATGGGAATTTTTCACAAATACCCAAAAATCTAACAAAGCAGCCCTTCTAGTCAACTTTCTCTTATTCAGAGATTGATAACGCAGTATATGGGCTGTCCAGACCCTTCTTTTAGTCTTACTCTGTCCTGTTCCTTCAACAGAAATTGGAAGGAACCAGTCATAGTGGCCACGCCTAAAATCCTTACTATGAGTGTGGCTGAAGCCGGTAGACCACTTGAGCTGGGAATTTCTGAGCTACCGTTGGGTTAAAGCCATAAGGGTATCCAAACTGAGTCCAGCACCAAAGTGGTGAGCCCCCAGAAGTAGGGAGCCACCAGTTGGCTGAGGAGGGGTGAACTGGCCCCGGAAGAAAATTGGGGGCAACTTAGAGCTTCTGTCCAGGCTAGTATTGGGATCAGCCTTGAGTGGCTATTGAACTTCCAGCCTGGCTAAGACAGAGACTCATTTTCAAAAAAGAAGGGGAGAGAAAGGGGATGCCGGGTGGGTTAACATTAAGGATAGGGACTGAACTTGTGATTTCATTGTTGCATCAAATTCCAGGAGAGGAATACTGGTAAGCACTTTCTCTGAAACTAAAGTTACCTCAAGCATTGAAAGGTTGAATGGGCCAAATCAGGGGTGGGGAATCTGGCCTTCTAGGTCCTTGGGTATAGCCTTTTGACTGAGTCAAAGTTTTACAGAACACATCCTTTTATTAAGAGGATTTGTTCTGTGAAGTTTGGATTCAGTCAAAGAGTCGAACTTGAGGACCAGACCTTGTCCAAAGCAGGACTCTGGGGTCAGCATTCTGTGTCTCCTAGAAAAGGAAGGAAAGAAACTAAAAATTTTCTACTTTGCTTGTTGCAAATAATCCTAATAAAACCTCAGTAAGTTGAGAGTGGGAAAGAAAAACGATTGAAGTTTGGAGTTATCTATAGGTGTTTTCCCTGACACTTTCCTCCATTACCATAGATGATCTAGGACTGTCTAATCATTTAGTCATTTTCCAAATTAGTTTATAACCATATAACTTTAGAGTTGGAAAGGAATTCAAAGATCATCTGATCCAATAATTTTTGAACTTTTTGGGAGTCCTTTACACTCCTAAAAATTGGAAATCTTAAAATGCTTTTGTTTACCTGGCTAATATCCTCTGATATTTACCATATTAGAAATTAAGACATCTTAGTATTATGAAAATCATTTTTATCTTGTGGATTCCTTAGAAGTATCTAGGGGATCCCCACAGGTGATCATAACACCCAGAGAACTGCTGAAATCCCTGCCTGTACCATGAATCCCCTCTAGTAACAAAATTTATTACCTTTGAAAGCAACTTGTGCTGCTTTTGAGTAGGATACTTTTTTGTACTGAACATCAGTTTACCTCTCTATAATTGAAATCTCTTGGTCCCTAGGACCTCTGAGGGGGCCTAATAGAACAAGCCTTAGCCCTTCTATAAAATTCTGTAATTAATCCAAGACAATGACCCTTCTCCCTACCATGCCCCTAATCTTCTGTGTTTGGCTACTCTCACTGTTGGGGAGAAAATATACTGTATTCACTACTCAAGATTTAAAGAAGCTCTTAGGGATCAATTGAGTTTTTTTCTCTTTTCAGAAGTTATTGCCCTTAGGTTAGTCATGCATCTACCAGGTCAGCCAGGCAGGGTATAAGAAATCACTGTTGTGTGGAAGCAGATTTTGTTAGTTATCACCACTCCTTCCCACCACCAAAATAGGTTTTAGAGATTCAGTACAAGACCCCAACTGTAACTTTTACAGCAAAGGCCAAAATTATACTAGCTCCTTTGAATCAGAGTAAAGTTCATTTACCCATAACCCAAGCTGAGTGTAAACTAGGGGTGTATTCAGTGACTTCTTTGAGGAAATAGTCAAGTTTTCATGAACATGATGCTATCCTGTGTAGAGCAAGGAAAGACCCTGGATTTATTAAGAATTTTTAATTACGATGAGTATTTTAGTAATATTTTGCATGAATCACCAAGAGAACCAAGATGAAGATGAAAAACAGCTCTCGGGGTCTGCCATCCAGAATGCCAGATAATACCGCATTTCAACAGCAGCGGCTGCCAGCCTGGAGCCCTCACCTCACAGCTGGGACAGTCCTCCCTGGTTTCTTTACCACTGGCGCATTCTTTCTCAGCATGGGCATCCTCCTCATATTATCTGCAAAGAGTGTCAAGGAAATTGAGGTTTGTCCTGGACTTAGGTTTTTTCATACAAATCAGGCAAGCTGGCTGCCTGGGGCTGGGGCTGGGGAAGGGGGCCCTGGGCAGAAGAGAAAATCTGAGGGTTAGCAATGGAATGTCACAGAGGGGGTGATAATCTGGCTAAATCCAGTTTGCAGAGGTATCGAACCAAGGCTATCAGGCGTAGGATCATTAGATGTTAGGGTTAGGATGATCTCATCTAACCCCCTTTGTTTTGCAGATAAAGGAATAGATTCAGGGAAGGGAAATCACTGAGGCATATGATTGTCCTGGTAGGCAAGGGTCTGGGCTTAAATGGACTGGATTCAGTAGGATCAGTCAACAAGCATTTATTTATTAAGCATTTTATGCCACCTACTGTGTAGAAGAGACAAAAGGGAGGATCCTCTCAAGAAGCTTATGTTCCATTGGAGGAGGAAATGTGTGTGTATATAAGTACATCCATAAACAGCAGGAACTGAACCTGTGATTTCATTAGTATAGGGAATGCCTGGATGAGGAAAGCCCCCTCTACCTGTGCAGGTCAGAAACTTAGCTGCAATTTTAAAGTCTTGGAGAATTTCTTAAAGCCCTAAGAAGTTAAGTTACTTGCCCAGGATCACACAGCTAATACATGTTAGATAGAACTTGAACCCAGGACTTCCAAGCTCCAAGGCTGGTTCTCTATCCATTGCACTGAACTGCCTGTTGGAAGGCATAAATGAATGTAAATTAGACTGGGAAGGGAATGCACTAGCGACTGGGGGGATCAGGAGGGCTTCTTAGAGAAGCTTGTACTGTGTGATGAAGGAAACCAAAGGACAGAACAGGAGGTGAACTTATTCTCACTCTAAAGCAGGGATGGGGAACCTGTGGCCTCGAGGCCACATTGGACTACACTTGAGCACCTAGAGGGCCACATCTGGTCTTGAGGCCACAGATTCCCCACCCCTGAGGTCTAAGCCTATCTCATTCCTATAGACACATGTATATGTATATTCTCTACATGGTGGTACATGGTTAAATGTATTCCAACGTGGGGGGCTTTGGATACTCTGTGGCATTCAAGACATAATGCCATGCCCATCTGCAGGTCCAGAAACAGGGAGAAAAAAGCATTATGGTAGAGGAGGAAACATACAAAATTTTCACTAGAGTGCCCTCATGGCTGTGTGTGTGTGTGTGTGTGTGTGTGTGTGTGTGTGTGTGTGTACTTTCTCTGAGATCACTATTTTCATGAGCGTCATAGGACCCTGGTGCCTGTCACCTTTTCTGCAAAACAAATTTGCTCTCCTGAGAATGATAAAGACCAAAACTAAGAGTGGAGTCGTTGGAAAGAGGCCCATTACCAGTTTAATTAGTCAACTGTTTGAAAACTAAAGTAGCTTTCTTCTAAGGGGGAAGGGAAGGAAAAAAAGTCCAAGGCAAATGCCAGTTCCATGCCCATAAAAGGCAGTATGTAAGGTAAGCCTTTCTAAAGGCATGGATGGCCAGAACTTCATTTGGGACATCACAGAATCTCAGCAGCCATCTAGTGTCACTTGTACCTGAAGAGTGAGCCCCTCTACATGTCTGAAGAGCAGTTGTCCATCCTTTGCTTGCAGATCTCCAGAAAAGAGGTTCCTCGTCACTTCCTAGGCAGCCCTTTCTACATTTGCAATTATTAAGGGCAATTATTGAGGGTAACTATTGAATAGAACACTGGGCTTGAAGGCAGAAAATTCTTCCTGAGTTCAAATCTGGCTTCAGACATAATAACTGTGGGCCCCTGGACAAGTCACTTAACCCTATTTGCCTTGGTTCCCTCACTTGTAAAATGAGGGGAAGAAGGAAATGGCAACCCATTCCAGCATCTTTTCCATGAAAACCCCCAAATGGAGTCACAAAGGGATGTGACTGAAAAATGACTCAACAAGAACTTTTTCCTGCAGAGAGAGGAATATATATATGAGAAACATACATACATACACACACACCATACTAATTAAGTGGCACAGTGGAAAGAGCACTTGGCCTGAGGAGAGGAAGACCTGAGTTTAAATTCTCCCTTGCACAGTTATTAACTGTATAACCCTGGGCAAGTCACTCAACCTCTGCTCACCTCAGTTATCTCATCTATAAAAGGGGGATGATAATATCCTACCTCACTGAGTTATTGTGAGAGTCAAATGAGATGGGGATATTTTTGCTAGTTATTATTTCTGTGTTTCAGGCACAAGTCTGCCAGAAACTATTTTATTTCTTTTAACAATCCAGTCCTTTTCTGGCTTAGAGACATTCAAATGGGCATAGTTCCTCCTTGCTTTCTGGCAGGTATCTCTTCCCAAGACAATTTGAGTTAATATTTATAGAAATCTTGGACGGGAAAAGATCATAACATGTTAAAATAAAGTTAAGTTGTTAACAGTCCAAAACAATAGTCACTGCTCAGTTTCTCCCTGGACCACTCCCCTCAAGGATTAAAAAGTATCTCCTCCCTGAGATCATCCTCCTTCCTGAATGGAGAAGTCTGGGCACCATCCCTTCAGGAGATGAGGAAGAGGAGACTGCCTTTCCATGAATCATAATAATTTCAGGGGTGTGGGATGAGAGAGTCGGGGGAGGGAAAGGCTCTTTTGTTCTAAGTTTTGGTTACCACCCTAAGAAAGACCTTTTTTCCTCAACCTAACCCACCTTCAAACAGAGAAATATTGTTTCTTAATATTTCCAGTTTTACTAAAAAGGAGCTTTTTACATATGCTCCCGCACACTCATCACTTCTAGCTCTGCCCTCCGTATTTTTCTTGCAGTTTTCGAATAACTGGAATATGCACCTATTTCTCAACCTCTTGACATTTTTATAAAAATTGATTATATGATAGTTATTAAACATTTATTAAGTGCCTGCTCTGTGCTAAGTGCTGGAGATACTAAGAAAGGTATCAGACAAGTCCCTGCCCTGCAGGAGCTCACAATCTAGTAGAGAAGGAGAACACATAAAAGGAAGCTGACAGGGTGGAGGTGAGGGGGCAAGTCCTGCAGCAAAGGTCATCTGAGGAGGAGAGACTGTCAGAGTTGATTTTATTTTGCAGAATGAGTTTCTAGAGATCCTGAAATCTAGGAAAGTGGTGAGGAGGAAAATCACGAGAATTCCCTGGGTATCTTCCTTAAATGCACCAACAATTCATCTTGACCCCAGCTCCACTTGGTTGTCATTTGGGCCCCAGAGTGGGTATAAATGGCAATTGTTTGTGTTTGGGCCAAAAAGACTAGAGGTCTTCTCCTCCCAGATTGATTATTTTTTTTAGACTAGGTAAAAGATGCCATCCTTTGCCTCATTTTTACCTACCCTTAATCACTGAATGGGTGTTGCCCGAGTCAAACTAAGATCTGGGAAAGACCTTAGCTTAAAAAGATCAAGGTCCCCCACTGCATCCCAGTACATCTCCAGTCGTCCTGATCTATAATCTTGCCACTGGACCCAGATGGCTCCAGGGGAGGAAGTGAGGTCAGTGATGTTGCACAGCCCTCCCACTTGAATCCAGTCCACTTGCAAGTCATGGCTTCACCTTCCTGACATCATGGACCTCGTCCAGATTGAAGAACAAACCACAGCTACCCTCCAAGGGCAAGCTGAATAAGTTCATTCCTCTTCCTTTAGACAGTGCTTCAAGCACCTGAAGATAACTCTCAGGTCTACCTCAAATCTCTTCTCCAGGTTGAATATCCTAAATTCCAAAATTGCACAACTAAAAGAATGTATAGAAATGAGGGATTTTCAGACATTTTTCAGGATGCCAAAGCATTCCCTGGCAAAGCTGCTCAGTAGACAAGACTTGTCAACATTACTGGGTTAATGGGCCCATGTGTCATATAGGATTAAAGTTAGGAAGAAACTTAAATTTTTTATTATTATTCATAATAGCCAACATTTGTGTAATGCTCTAAAGTTTACAAAGTACTTTATATATATACCTGGGGTACCTTGAATGTCCCAGTGTAGTGTTTTGAGACTTTTTAATGGCTTCAAACTGTACTAAGACCTTTTGGATACAATCTGTTGTCTGAATTCAACTCTTTTACAATTAATGAAACGGAAATTCAGATTGACAGTCATAGGGTCATAGAGCAAGAAGGATATTACAAGCTATCATCAAGTCAAACCCCCTTGTTTTACAGATAAGGAAACTGAGTCCCAATGAAGTTAAGTCAGTTATCCAGAGTAATGACAGAGCTGGAATTTGAACCCAGATATGAGCCAAAATCTGCTGCTCCTTGTGCTAAGAAGAAGAAGAATCAACATTTATATCAGTAAGACTCATCTTTGTGAATTCAAATCTAGCCCCAGTCACTTACTAGCTCTGGGACTCTGGGCAAGTCACTTTGCCTTGTTTGCCTCCGTTTCCTTATCTGTAAAATAAGTTAGAGAAGAAAATGGCAAACCGCTCCAATATCTTTGCCAAGAAAACCCCAAACAAGGTTACAAAGAGTCAAACATGACTGAAGAGCTCAAGCGATAATAACAGCATATTTATAATAATAGCTGCTATAGCTTAAAACTATACTGAGACTGTCACTTACCATTTCACTCTGGGACACTTAAGGTTTACAAAGCAGCTACATCCAAGTGTGAATAATTAGTCATGTGAAATGGTCACATATATTCCAGTTTTCACTATTCAAAATTATAAGTATCCCAAATATGATAATTGATTCCAATACAGTGAAAATATGCCATGCACATCCAAATAATACAGTTATTTCACAAGGATGTTTCACACTAATTGGTACCTGGCTCCTCCGTAACTTCGTTATTCTGTTTTGATCCTCACAACAGCCCTGACAGGTAGGTGCTGCTATCACCCCCATTTTACAGATAAGGAAACTGAGGCTGAGAAAGATTAAGTGATTTGCCCAGGGTCACACAGCTAGTATGTGCTAAGCCCTGGGGATACAACCCTGTGGCTGCTGGTCAGCACTGAGGGGTGCTGAAGCATTTAGGTTTAGTCCCTATAAGGCTTTCTAGACCTGGCAAGTGAGACTCCCTCTTTCTGTTATTATAATACCTGAGACGTCATTTTTCTACAGCAGCACACTTTGTATGTTCATGGGTTTCTTACCTGGGATCCCATCCTCTTTAAATAACTTTTCTTACAAGTAGGAGCTCCTACCTCCACTATGCAAAGGAGCTCAATGTGATTGTTGCTGTCCATGTTTTAAGCCTATGTAGAAAGTTTGCATTGCTGTGCATTTCAGCAGAGAAGCCATAGAATAATTCCACTGGGCTCAGTGGAATTAGTGCCATTCCATCACCAGGTAGAAGCATTTGGAGAATCTGCATCTCAACAGGGCGTCCTTTTGTTTGGGCTTCATGCAGGGCATCTTAAATCAACAATGGAAGGAAGGGAGGGAGAGAGGAAGAATGGAAAGGAAGGAAGGATAGAAGGAAGAAGGGAGGGAGAGCGGAAGGAAGGGAAGGAGAAGGAAGGGAGAGAGAAAAAAGTGAAAAAAATACTAAGTGTCTACTACATGCAAAGCACTATACAATACTAAGGTACAGTCTCTCCTTTCAAGGAGCTCACAGCCTAATGGGTGAGACAACATGGAAACAACTACTTATGAACAAGATATATGTAAAATTGAAGATAATCTCAGAGGAAAGGGTCTACGGTTAAAGAAGAACAAGAAAGTCTTCTTGTAGAAGGTGGGACTTCAGCTGAGACTTAAAAGAAGCCAGGAGGTGGAATATTTTTGATAATTGTATTTCTGTGTAATCAGTTTCCTTTGTAATCCTATGCATTTTATATCATGCATTTAAAAACATTCTGGGAAGGAGTCCAGAGGCTTCACCAAACTGCCACAGGGGTTCATAACTTAAAAAAAGATTAACCCTTCTCCAAAAGCATAAACATTTTTAAAGAAGTGTTTGTTCACCAAAGGACTGAGCTTCTAATGACTTGGTTCCAGACAGAAGAGAGGGTAGAGTTGCTATATTTTTGAGCATGTGACCCTTTCCTCCAGCTCTAAATCACAACAAAGAGCCTCCATTTCAGAGCTGGCAACCACCTTTAAGATCCAGCCCAACCTACTCATTTTACAAATTGGGAAAGAGAAACGCAGAGAAGTATGATGTGATTGATTAAGTCATTTTCGTCATATCACAGTCTCCATAGCCCCATCTGGAGTTTCTTGGGAGAGATTCTGGAATGGTTTGTCTTTTCTCTTTCCAGTTCATTTTACAGATGAGGAAACTGAGGCAGACAGAATTAAGGGACTTGCCCAGGTTCTTGCAGCTAGTGTCGGAGACTGGATTTGAACTCAGTGCTCCTTTCTACTGTGCCACCTACGTACGTGAGGTATGATTTGTTATCTCCCAATCATACCCCTAATGAGTGACTGGCCCTGCCAACAAACTGGTTGATAGGATGGTAAAGTTTGACCATAAGAACCAGACTGTCATTATCATCAGTGTTACTAGACCTTTTGAAAATAGATATTCTGTTTCCCAAGAAGCAGAACAGGCAAAATTGAAAAGTATCCAACAGTATGTCAGCTTCTGACTCAGGAAGGCTACATTATAATAGTGATGGTTGGAGCTCCAGGAGGCTGGAATCTGGGTAATGGTAAAGTATTATCAAAGCTGAAAATTAGTACTAATTATACAGAGCTAATGAGAAGATTGATGGTATGAGATACTGTTAGATGGAGGAGAGAGAGAGAATTTGAAACTCAAAATTTTTAAAAAGCATAAAAAATTGTTTTTACATGTAATTAGAAAAATAAAATATTTTAAGACAGCATGTATATACATATATATGTATATATACACACACCTAGATGTACAAATGTATATATACATACACACACACACACACACATATATATATATATATATACATACATACATCCTGGTAATATATGGATATCTATATAGATGGATATCCAGGTTGATAATGTGTGTGTGTGTATGTGTGTGAGAGAGAGAGAGAGATCACCAGATACATATCAAGAGCATATCACCGGGTCAAGGCAATAAACAGAATAAATATAAGAGAAGGATTTTTTAAATTATCTTAGCAGAACACAAAAGTTATCACAATTTAAATAAAATAGCAATTACTGGTCTTTACTCTCTAGACTGGCAAGAGCAATGACTCTGGATTCAGATGACCTAAGTTCAGATCCTGCCTCTGATATTTACTTAAGTGAGCAACTCACTTGACCTCCCTCAGTTTCCTCATCTGTAAAATGAGGGGGTTGGACTCTGAGTCCCTGTCCTGAACTAGATAGGATTCTGGGACTATTTTTCTGAACCAGAAGTTGGGGCATGTATTCTGACACTTGTACATACTCATTACTTTGAAATTGAAATTTGTCAGAAAATCAGAGGTGCCAAGTGTATCTTCCCAGATACTAGGGAGCAAAGAGGAAACATATATGGTCTATTGCTCCTGGAAACAGCCTCATGGACTAGCTTTGGGGGAATCCAGCCAGACAGTTTTGTGGGAATGAGAGCTGATGAAAAGCTCTGAAGGGCATGAAACTGAGTGAAGAAGTTAGCTGAGTGTAGGGCACTAGGCTAGGAGCCACAATTCCACCTCAGGTACTTATCAGCTGTGTGACCATGGGGCAAATCACCTTTTTCTGCCACAGTTTGCTCATCTGTAAAATGAGGAAATTGCATCACCATAGAGTTGTTGCGAAGACCAAAGGAATAATGTGTGTAAAGTGTTTTGCAGACCTATGCAACCATAGAAATACTATATATTGTTATGTATTTTTATATGGTGCTTTATATTGTATTTTATATCATTTATTAGAGATAATGTATAATATGTTCTGTTATATATTATGTATATTATAATGTTTCTAATATCACATTTCATGTGATATTTAATATATATTGTCATTATGTTGTGGTATGATATAATCTATTTTATAATATTACATATTCTGTATAATATATAGAAATTAACTGTATGACTACAGTTAATAAGATTGATGAGAAAAGTTTAAATTGAGTGACTGAGACTATTCAGGCTGAAAGAATCTCCAAAGGGGTGATTAATGAGGGCCCCTTTAGTGCCTCCACCTCCACTACAGACAGGAGAAGAGGAAATTTCAGCCCCAGAGATTTAGGTTAAGTACAAGGAAATTTCCTGAAAATGAGCAGTTAATGGGCCAGGACAGCCTGCCGAGAAAGCTTATAAAATTCCTTTCCCTAGAGGTTTTTCAGAGTAGAAAGGCCTCTTATTTTTACTGGAATGGTTTAAAGGCAGCCTTGCCTGACAAAGAAAGAGAGGATTGACTGAATAAGGTCCCCAATAGACCTAAACTTGGCTCTGCTACTACTTATTGGCCATGAGACCTTGGACAAGTCATTTCTCCAGATTTTGCATTCCAGTTTTGTAAAAGGAGGGATTGGAAGAAGGTAAGCTTCAAGTCTCTTCTAATGCAAAGGGACTTAACTTCAAGGGATCTGAGATTGGGGATGAGATAAATAAATGGGCAAGAAGCTTTAACTTTCTAATGAACTCCTGTATTTCTCCTTTTTGTTTGTTTGGCTTAAAGATCACATATACAGACATATGCTCAGATTGTTCAAAACTGAGGGAAAACGCCTCTAATTTCTACAAAGAGTGTACCTGCTCAGTGCCTTTCTTCATTCCAGAGAAAATGCCAGTAAGTAGAATCAGAAAACTTCAAACTATTCTTTTCCTGTGGCTTATTTATTTTCAATAACTTAACATCCAGTAAGTTAACCATCCATAAATTCTGCCAAAAAAAACAAGCTGGAAACACCTGGGAGTGGAGAGGCAGGAAGTGAGAAAGAACCAGACCAAGAAAAGGCTTTCACATAAAATGCATGTATTTTTCTAATGTTTTGGTCTTTCTCCTTTGCCTCCCAAGTCTCAAGATTCCTTCCTTTTTTCACTTTCATCAGAGGATCGTCAAGCCTAAATCAGCTGAATCCAAAAGCTGTGTGCAGTCCAGTAGTATATGAAGATGGGCTCTCACCTTGTCCAGGCAAGGATGGGGGTGGATGAAGACGTTTTGCCCCTTTGCTGCTGGAAATAAATCCATCCACAAACATTTATTAAACTTCTATTATACCTGAGACGCCAGGAACAGGGATAGGGACTGGACATGCGATTTCACCTTCACTCCAAATAAAGAAATTTTTTCTACCAATTCAGCTTCGCATCCCTCAGTATGGTTCATAATCTTAAAAACCATTGATTAGAGAGAGCCCTTAGAAAGGTGGGCAATATAGTGCATAGAGCACTGGACTTGGAACCAGAAAGATTCTTTCTGAGTTCATTTGACCTTAGACACTTATTAGCTGTGTGACCTTGGGCAAGTCACTTAACCCTGTTTGCCTCAGTTTCCTCATTTGTAAAATGAGTCAGAGAACGAAGTGGTAAACCACTTATCTTTGCCAAGGAAACCCCAAATAGAGGTCATGAAGAGTCAGATTCAACTAAAAACAGCTGAACGACAAAAAGTCCTTAGAAGTTAAGTGACTTGTCCAGGGTCACAAAGCCAGCATGTGTCAGTGGTAGGACTTGAATGGATCCAAATCAAGTTTAATCTTCCACACCACACTGCTCCTAGACATTATGTTTGTATGGCAGACAAATCCAAGAGTGATAGTCTGTGCCCTCACAGAGGTCACAGAACCTATGTGTTGTTTCTGATTTCCCCATCCAGATTCTGGGCTACATTTTTCTGACCCCAGTTGTTAGTACAGGGAGAAAAAAAAAACTAGGGCAGTTTAGCTGTGGCAGGAGTGTGCTGGCATGGTAAATGTTTAACATCGAGCTCTCTGGAGAAAAAAAGGTTCGCTTTTCAGTTTAAGCTCCATTATTAACATTTTCTCCATCACTTCCTTAAGAGTAGACAGTCAACAAAGCAGTAAATCAAACGCTGATTTGTAGCTTTTGCCAGTTCCCAAGGTGTAAATATTCACACTTTAAGTTGAAAATTTAACAATCAGCTCTCTAGAGCCTGTACCAACAAGTCTGAGTACACTACTGCCTATAATTCTTGTCTCTCCATTGGCAGCTAGGTGGTGCACCAGTGCAGGAGTCAGGAGGACCTGAGTTCAAATCTCACCTCAGACATTTGACACTCACTAGCTGTGTGACCTTGGGAAAGTCACTTAACCCCAATTGCCTCATCCTGGGTCATCTCCAGTCATCCTGATGAATATCTGGTCACTGGTTTCAGATGGCTATGGAGGAGAAGTGAGGCTGGTGACCTACACAGCCCTCCCTCACTCAAAACAAAGTCAAGTGCAAGTCATGTCATCATTTCTCTGATGGCATGGTCTTCTTAAGCAATGAAGGACAAACACACACACATCTCTCCATATCCTGTGTTGAGATCAGTCATGTTTTCTTTTTACATTCCTGCCTTTTGTTTCTCTTTTTTCAGATTGTATTTTACATGTTTTCCTTATGATATTTACATTACAAATCGGTTGTTTTCCTGTTTCTCTAGTGAGGTTTGCAACCAGTGATGCAAGTTTTGTTTTGTTTTTTATTCTGCTGATCATTTCTCTCTTCAAGCCATAAATTCTGGTTTCACGTTTACTGTACCTCTTTGGGAATATCCCACTAGAGTTCCACACTCTCATCGGAATCCACAGAGTCCTCTGCCTCTGGGGCTGATTTGTTTTCCTTTGCCTTAAATGTTTATTTGTATGTTTCTGTACTTCTTTAGATGATCTGGAGTCTCATTCCCTGCTTTTATTAATATTTTTCTTGTTGGTTTGTACTCAATGTCGTTTGTTTTCTTTATTCTTTCTTCATTCTCATATTATTAATTTTATTTCTCCTGAGATCTTTGGTAATTTTTTTTTAGGTTTCCCTCACCACCACCCTTATATTCTCCTATTGCCCACTTTCTGACTCCCTCCTCTTTTAATGACAGTTGTACTTGGAGCTGGATCTCAAAGCTGTCTCAGCCTTCTCTCATTCTGGGGAAATCAGTCACTGCCCCAAATGACTTTTAGGGGGACGGGTCTCAGCTGAATGCTGAGCCCTTTTTCTCAGGCTTAGTGGAGAACCACACACATAGCTGGCATTCTCCCCCAGTTCACTTTGGTCCTTACTTCCCTAGCTGACCTCTGTTGAAGCACATAACACTACCATGCTGCTCTTCCAACTAGAGCAACCTTATATTTTTTTTGGTTTTCTGGAGCATAGGCAGGAGGTGGCAGGCAGGCAGAGGTGAGTTCTGCTGTAAGTCCCTGGATTGGCTTGGCTAGCACTGCCAGAATATGATGGCTGATGCTGGAGCAGGTTGTGGGTGAGAGCATTGGAGGTTAGGGACTAAATTTCTCTGCTGTTGTTTCATTCGATTGCTATTTCATTAGAGTTCTTGGTGTCTTGGACCATGGAGACAGCTAAAATTACCTTATCTTTTGTGCCTAATTCCTATTTTGGAGGGATTTGAGAGAGGGTCACCTAAGCAGCTCGGTGTCGGTGTCACAGTAGATAGAGCACTGAGCCTGAAGTCAAGAAGACCCGAGTTCAAATATGACCTCAGATACTTGCTATGTGACCCTAAATTAATCCCTGTATGCCTCCATTTCCTCAGCTGTAAAAGGGGGATAATAACAGCATCTATCTCACAAGGATCTTGGGAGGATCAAGTAAGAAAATATTTGTAAAGCACTTAGCATAATGCCTATGATGAGGGCTGGAAGGGGTGGGGTACAGGAACTCCAGGATTGGAATTCCCTGCATGGCCATCTGGAAAAGCATTCAGGGACTCAATCTTTGTTAAGGTCAGGGTAAAGATTTCATATGCTTTTCAGCGGGCAAGAGTTCTTAGGGAGCCTGCAATTTAAAGGAGTTACAGAGAAAGTTTATATAGGTTACTCTATAGTAAAATATGTGCCAAATATGTTAACTAGGTGTTTGAGGACAGGATTAGGGAGTGGTTAAAGAGTGGTCAGTTCTTAAAGGAACGTGCACTTTTGGTATCTACCCAGAGTTTCAGGCTTTCAGAGTCTTAGTTTTCTCGTCAGGGATACCTGAGGTCTTTTCCTCACAGGGTTGTTATGACCAACGAGATAATGTATGTCAAGCCCTTTGAAAATATGAAAGCACAGCAGAAATGTCAGTTATTATCAGTGATTGCCCCTATGATACGGCTCTGCCACCTTACTCTAAGCAATTTACACGTTGTCCCTTTTAGAAAAAAAAGGCTGATAAAATGTATTGAGGAAGCACATGGTGTGTTTCTTTGTATAAAGAAAGGGTGGTGCAATGGAAGTCATGCTTATATTTTTTTAAATCTGCAAATCAGTGTAAATAAATTGTAAATTGAAAGGCTGCAGGAGAAATAATTCAATTATTTACTGTCTCCTCTATCAAGTTTACACATGAGGGCGTTCCTCCCTCATTCTTCCACCCTCCGTTATTCCAAGACCACCCCAACTCCAGGATATCCCTGGGTCCTGGTGCTATTATCTTCTCCCATTTTTACCGATGAGGAGGAATGAGATGTCTAGAACTAGTCAATGAAGGGAGGTCAAAGGAATGTCAATCCATGCACGACTCTCCGCCCATGTCCAGACCACTAAGCTGGTGATTACTGCCCCTTCCGTGCCCATCAGAGTGGAGTTTAGGGCTTGGCAGTGTGTTGGAAGCATGTCTCATCCATTCATTTTGACCATGCTTTGTCCATTGTCATGTCATCAGTTTAGCTTGGCTTATACCGCTCCTTATCTGGGGTTAGAATTCTTGGATTTTCGAGTCAAGTTGATGAGTGTTCATTGAGCTACGTGCCTGGCACCCTGGCTGGCCCAGGCAAAGCTCTCAAGGAGTGATCCTCTCCCATCTCATTGCACTAATTAATACAGGTGAACCTCCAGCCTTGGATTCCACCTCTCCTCACATGCTGATGTTTCTCTTTCCTTCAAAGCCCAAGTCAGGTCCCATGTAATCAGTCCACAAAGCATTCCCTCATCCTCTCTCTTGCCTCTGTGTGTGTGTGTGTCTTTCTCTCTGTATATGTCTCTCCTCTCTCTCTCTCTCTCTCTCTCTCTCTCTCTCTCTCTCTCTCTCTCTCTCTCTCTCTCTCTCTCTCTCTCTCTCTCTCTCTCCCTATCCTTGTCTCTGTGTGTGTCTATGTGTCTCTGAGTGTATTGCTGTCTCTCCTCTCTCTGTTTCTCTCTCTGTCTCTCTGTGTATGTCTCTGTCTCTGAATTTGTGTTTCTGTGTATCTGTGTGTCTGTCTCTCTGTCTGCCTCTATCTCTCTCTCCCTTCCTCCCTTCTCCCTTCCCCTTCATTCTCACCCTCAGCTTAAAGTGATTTCTTTCCATCAATATTTTCTTAAAACACTTTGCCGGCACTTTTCCCTTAACTTACCATGCTGTAGATTGCTTTATTCCTGTTTTCCTTAGTTCTACACTGGACCCCCACACCCAAATTTGAAATCGTTAAGAGTAGGAATGTATCACTTTTCATCTCTGTCTCCATTAGTACAGTGCTCTGCAGATTTCAAAAGCCTAATCAGTATTTGCTGAATTGAGTTGACTACCAGCCACTAGTCACCTGGGGGGAAATCAGGGAAGGCTTTGTGGAGGGGAATCCTGAATTGAACCTTAAAGGTAGGGACGGATTCCAAAAGGAAAATACGTGACAGGATCAAACTCCAAGCTAGTCTATGAGGACTAGCCTACATGATTAGGATGTGGGAGAATGCAGGATGAGGTTAGGGTTCTAGTCAGCTGGAAGGCAGAGTACATGACAGGGAGGCCCTGTGGACAAAATAAAAAAATAACTCTGGATTAGAGGTCAGAGGACCTGGGTTCCAATTCTGGTTCTGTTGCTTGATACCTGTGTGACTCTCTTGTTTGTAAAATGAGGGGGGTAGATTCAGTAATCGCTGATGCCCCTCCCAACTCAGAATCCATGAGTACAGTGAAATGAGTTTGGTAAGTTGGTTGGAGTCAAACTGAAAAGGACCTTGAATGCCAAGCTTAAAGTTTGTATTTTATTCCAGGGATAATTTTATTAATGTAATAGCAGTAGTGATTTCCAGTTCCATGGTGCGGTATTTCATTTGACCTGTGAGACAGGGCATAGAAAAGTTATAATGCCCATTTTACAGATGACTCAGGGAAGTTAAGGACTTGCCCACCGTCCCAGTGTTAACAAGTAGAGGAGCCAGGACTGAATCACAGTCTCCTGTTTCCAAAGGACCTTCTCTCTCCGTTCCTTTTTCAATATCCCTGTCCCCTGTATATGGTGCTGCCGCTCAATTGCTCAGATCCATTAAGCCCCACTAAGCCTGCACTATTCCCTAAACAAAATGTGCCCTGATGAAAATCTCTCTGTAACTTTCACCCCTTGTCTCCTACTAAGGCTTTTCCAGGTGAAAAAAATCTCCATTTCTGTTGAGAGAAAACTTCCGTTGTGGTTGAGTCTTTTCTTGGTCATGTCCAGCTATTTGTGACCCATTTGGGCTTTTCTTGGCAAAGACACCATTTTCTTCTCATACCAAATAGTTAAATGATTTCTTTATTGGTTTTCCTCCATCAGGTTTACTTGAAAAAGGCTTGAAGCTTCACAGAGCACTTTACATTTCTTACAAATGGGTAGCTTAGTGGCACCATGAATGGAGGGCTCCTCTTGGAGTCAGGAAGACCTGACTTTGACTCTTTCCTCAGATAGTGATTACCTGCGTTCTCTTCTCTGGTACCGCCCTCCCTCTGAGACAGCTTCCCATTTACCTTCTCCATATCTGGTGTGGACAGCGTAGTTTACATGCTGTCTTCCTCATTAGACTATGATCTCCATGATGGTAGGGACGATGTCTTTGCCTTTCTTTATATCCTCTCATCTCTTAGCCCAGTGCCTGGCACACAGTGTCTGTGATTGTTGTCCTTCCTTGTTGAAGAGGACCCAAATGACACCACCATGTTGGGTCAAGGTTCACTGTGTCTGATGGTGGCTCAGAGCCAGTAAGAGCTCAGAAGGCTCTACCACAGGTTGGGAATGATGAAAATGAAAACTTGCAGATGGGTTGGGTGAGTGATGCCTTCTCATGGCACAGAAGCGATCTGGGGGTCTCAAAGGCTAGACCAGCAAAGTAGAGGCTCTGGCAGATCCCACCAAACTGGAAACTCTGACTGATGAACTGTCATCCTGCAACCAGGCTGAATGAAGGAAGAAATGAAGTGTTAAGCTGTGTAGCACTAAACAGACACTTCATACCGTGGGAAATTTGGGGTCCAATACCTCCTCCAATTTCCCTCTGTGAAGGATGATGATGCCAGATGGAAGCATGATGGCAGACCCTTCTGAGAAAGCCCATTGGAAAGGATTCATTATAAAACGAATCATTTTATGGTTCATAGTTCAATGGCCTCTTTGTCCATCCTACCATATGTCCCATGCCTTTCTCTTCCTAGGTCCTTACCCAATTATGCAGAAATGTTGCTTTCAAGTAGAGGTTCAGAATAAGAGAAACCAATAGTCCAATAGTTTCAATAACATAGAGAATTTGGAGAAGATAAAGGCATGTAGATCACATAATCAAATACAGAAATTGAACCTCTGCTTGACAGAGTGTGCTTTGGATTTTCTATGTGTGTTGAGACATCCCTGTGATACAAGAAACCTACAATTCCAAATGGAAGTGCCCTTTCTTTTTGCCTCCCTCCCTCCCTCCTACTCCACAAAAGTCAGCTAGTGCCACTTAAATTCTAGAAGAAAAGCTTGTTAAGGTAAAACCCCAAAGGCCACTATCCGCATCTATACGAAGTTCTGCTTTTTTTTTTTTTTGGTAGCTTTCTAAGTCAAATGAAGTGTTAGCAGCTGCTAAGCATTCCTTCCAGGCAGAGGCTTTCTTGTAAAACTCAACCAAACTACTTAGGGGAATCACAGAGCATCCAGTTATCAAATCACCGCATATTACATACTGCTGAAAACCAGGAGGGCAAACCATGTGAGCCCCTCTGTTCTTCAACAAAGGGAAACTGTCTGAAAGTCCCACTGGATAGAAAGAGAGGAAGCTTCACAAAGCCTGACCTGCCACCAGAAATCATCCAAGAGGCCATGGCCATGAAGGCTCTCATTGAACTCAGCCTTTGGGAAAAGAACCATTAGAAACAGTTTATTAAAATACAACAGTCCCTAGTGTGGTATGGGTTCTGCCTGTTTATTTTACCATTTATATGGGCCTATAATTGAGCTCAAGGAGAATTCCCATTTCAGCTTCCAAGAAAGTGTACAGTCAATTCCATTATCTGGATTTCATGTGTATGTGCATTTTTTTTTAGTCAGGAGCCAATAATAAAGATTCATTGTATGCATGTGTGCACGCACATGTACATAGACACAAACCCATGAATTTGGTTGTTCACAAAGTGAGTAAGTATAATTAGCAAGTTGGGTGGCCATGAGAGAAAGTGATTCCCTTAAGTTTGATTTGCTCCCCTTCCCCCATGATGTTTCCTACTTGTCATGGCTATGGTCTGGGGTTTTGCCAATGCCCACAGAACAAACTGTTCTCTTTTCCCATATGCTAAAGATTTTCCTCTTTCCAGGATTATGCTCCCCCGCCTTACCTTCCCGTCACTCATTCACCCTTACCTCTTTGTCCAGCATGCCCCCACACCCCAGCTCCCATTTGCAATGCTTATCTCTTCCTAGGTCAGCTATGCAGACATCTTTCCTAGAATGCTGCTTTCAGGTAGAGGTTCAGAATGAGAGAAACAAACGTTTTGATATGTTCGATGAGAACTTTCTAGGCCTGGGTGCTATAGTAGAAAGAACATTGGTTCAGGAGTAAAGAGACCGAGGTTCTAGTTCTGGTCTTGACTTCACCAGTTAGTTTACTGTGTGGTCTTAGACAAGTCAATTCAAATATCTGGGCTTCAGTTTGGTCTTCTTTAAGTGGGCATTTGGGGGTGGGGTATTAGTCAACAAGAACTGATTAAGGATCCACCATGTGTCAAGTACTACTAAGCTGGGGAATAAATGACAAAAGTGAAATGCTCCCTGCCCTCAGAGAGCTTCTGTGCACATATCTGGTGATACACAAAGCACATGTAGAGCAGACACAGTCTAGCACTAGTTGGAGGGTGTCGGTGGTTGCTAGCCAGTGGTGCTATATATTCCTTTTTCTTGGCCTACCTGCTTCAGAGTGTTGGAAGGTTTGGCCTCTTGGCTGTATCCCTAGAACAGAGGTAACTGGCAGCAGTGTCTACATCAGGAGTCAAGGATGGACTAGACCTGGGGTGAGGAAGCTGCACATTGAGGAAAGCTGCCCCATACCTCTAGGCAGTTAAGTGGTACAGTGGATGGAGTAAGAGGCCTGGACTTAGGAAGATCTGAGTTCAAATTTAGCCTCAGACACTTATTGCTGTGTGACCCTGTGCAAGTCATTTAACCTTGTTTGCCTCCGTTTCCTCATCTGTAAAATGAGCTGGAAAAGGAAATGACAAATCACTCCCAGTATCTTTGCCAAGAAAACCCCAAAGGGGTCACAAAGAATCAGATACAACTGAACAACTCTAAGTAGATAATTAATTCACAGTTCCTGGAAGTGAGGGCACATGAAGGCCTTATGAAGTAGAGAAAAAGGCTTCCAGGAACTCTGAAGGATCTGTTTTGCCACTTGTGCTCTGAGTGTGAGCCCACTTTCCCCTGGCCTCTATATGTCCTTGCTGTGGGAGTATGTCTCAGACTTTTAGAAATGCTTTTATATCAACTATCCTTACAATACTGCCTTAGCAGCTAGTTAAGTCTGGCTGGCTAACTGATAGCAACTGGCAGAATTACACTCGTTGGGGCTGGTTAATTATACTATTAGAAAAGCCTTCAAGCCCCTCTACGGGTTTTACCCCTAGAATCCTCAGGGTAGAAGCAGGCTCCCTTCAGCGGCTTGACCTGCTCATGCAAGTGGGATATTGAAAGAATGACTGCACTGCACTTACAGCATATGTAAATTTGCCCCTTTGTAACTTTCCTGCTGCCGAGGTGTCTTTCTTACTGAAGTCTAGGATTGTTTTTATAAAAAGGACACTGAGACCCAAAAAGGAAGTGATTTGTCGAGAGACACCCTGCCAGTCACAACTAGGATCTGAGCCAGTCCTTCCTGACTCCAGGTCCAGCCACCATCCACTGTCTCCGGGCAGTGCACAAACATCCTAGAGTTTAAAAGAAAAGCAATGACCTTCATGCTTGGTCATTTACCTTAGCTCTGGGGAGAGAATGAAAGGCAGAGAAAGAGGCAGAGAGGGAGAGAGAAAGAGGGAGAGAGGGAGGAGGAGAGAAGAAGAGAAAGAAGGAAAAGAGAAGAAGAAAAAGGTGTTGATCTGAACCTGTGACTTCATTTATGTGCAGAAATCCTAGCTCAGGATCCCTCTGTTCTGTAGGTCACTAATTCCTCTGTAACTTAGACAATTGCCTGGGGGCAGGCGTGATGCTAGTTACACAGCTAGTATTGGCAGAGATGAACTTGAACCCAGGTCTTACTGGGCTGATGACCCTTGATCTACTCTGCCCAAACAGCCACCTTCTTCATTACATAAACTAAGAAAGAAAAGGCTTAGGGACCATTAAGACCTTTTTCTGGGCTAGAATTTGCCAACCCTGAGTGACTATGGTAGACTTTCCTGGGGACCCATGAAACGTGAAGAGCCTTTCAGCTCTCTAAGAATGCGCTGCCATTATGGAAAAAGTAGCCAAGGGTATGCTGATAAATGTTTAACAACTGACTCTCTAGGGGAAAAATGTGTGTACGTATGTACATATGTATGTACGTACGTATGTATGTATGTATATGTATACACACACACAAATGCTTTTTTCTCCACTACTTTTTGAAATCTAGACAATCAACAAAACAATTAACGGAGCCCAGATTTGTAGCTTGCTGATTTCTGAGGTGTAAATGCTCACACTCAAAATTTAACAATCAGCTCTTCTGAGCCATCATGAGTTGGCTCCAGCATATCACTGTTTAAAGCTCTTGTTCATGGTCACGAATATTCTATTTATGTCTTCTTAATTTCCCAATATTCATTTCTTTTTCTCTTCCAAGGGCGATGTTTATATGTACTATAAACTGCATGACTTCTATCAGAACCATCACCGATATATTCATTCCAGAAATAATCGCCAGCTTTTGGGAGAAGATATTACGGTAAAACTTCATTTAGGATCATTGAATTACTCAAAGGTGCTGTTTATTCTGTGTGTCTTTAAATCTGAGAAAGTAGAAGGAAATTGTGTGATTAGTTGTAGATGGTTGTTTCTATGGAGAACAGATAATAGGACCATAGATTTAGAAGGTATTGACTCTTCTCTTTTTACAGATGAAGAAACTGAGGGCTAGAGAGTTTAAATGACTTGCCTAGGGTCACTCAGCTCAAGAGCATCTAAAGTGGAATTTGAATCTCGGTTTTTCTGACTCCAAGTCCGATGGGCCAGATTATGGCACAACAGCTAGAATTAAAGATGTAGCTACCTCTGAAGCAAATTGTATGTATGAGGCAGCTAGGAGGCATAGTGGATAGAGTGTTGGCCCTGGAGTCAGGAAGACCTGAGTTCAAATCCAGCCTCAGACACTTACTGGTTGTGTGACCCTGGACAAGTCACTTAACCCCAATTGAGAGAGAGAGAGAGAGAGAGAGAGAGAGAAAGAGAGAGAGAGAGAGAGAGAGTTAATTGAATGCAGCAAATTGAGGCAACATTTATGGGACTCGGGCTCCTAATGTAATCTTAGTATTGTACTCTACAGCATAACCCTGGATGCTACGTTTATTCACTCTTACTTCCATACTCTTAGTCTACTGTCTGTGCTTCTCATATGAGGAGAGCTTTCCTCCTCTCTCTGTTAAAATCATCCTGTATCCTTTCTTGCTATTTTTGACTCGTGTATTATTTTTAGCACTACACCTCCCACACACAAAGGAAATGTCTGGCTTCATCCATTCCTTGCTCCCCATCTATGGAGGCTTCAACTTTGGATGAGAACAGATGACTCATAGAAGATGTTGGAGACAATACTAAAAGGCAGCTGAACTCAGATGAAATACAATGGCCTATCTTGTATCTGTAGAAGACAAGTTGAGACAGACTTTCTTCCCCCTAGCAGAGAGGCAATGGGGGTAGATTTTTGCACATACTGTCCAATGTAAGATACTTTGCTGGTTTTGCCTGTTTTTTTTTTTTGTTGGGCATTGATACATTGGGAAATGACTACATAAATGGTATATAAAAAACAAGACTCCAACAAAACCCTTTTTAAAGATGGTAGGGAAGCCAAGAACTATCTGGATAACCCCGCCTACCTAGTGATAACTCCACCATCATTGATCTCTGGGGTCTCAGAATTTAGAATTGAGTCATCTCTGAAAGAGTTTCCAGCTCTCTCTGAAGTCTTAATAGAGAAGCTAGCCATACTGGTTGGTTGCAAGAATCCAAGAACCTATCGAGTGACAAACCGCAGCATCATGGATCTCCAGGGTCTCAGAATCTAGGCTTGAAACATCCCTGGGAGTTTCCAGTTGGATTGCTCTCTTTACCTAATAGAGGAGCTAACCATATTTATTGGTTATGAGCGTAACACTGATAAGAAGTGATTTGTGGATCAGGATTTCCCCAAGAGGCTATAAGCAAATCAGGTTCTGTTCATCACTACCTCCTTCTCCCCAAATGCTACCAGATAATCTATCCTGTGATTCTCAGGGCTAAGGTGCTTAGTGGAATTGAGGTTTTGATTAACATCTGTAAATTAGGAGACAAGATAACCTGCTAGGATCGGATTGCTAGGATCAGAAATGTTCAACTTGGACTTAAGTCCCATTATCTTTTGTCAGACCTGCTGGCCTACTATGCTCTGTTGTAGGCACCCCATTTTAGGAAGAATTTGTTGTAGTTCAGTCATGTCTTGATTCTCCATGGTTTGCCCTTTCCTTCTCCAGCTCATTTTACAGATGAGGAAACTGAGGCAAACAGAGTGATGTGAGTTGCCCAGGGTTACACAGTTAGTAAGAGTCTGAAGCCAGATTTGAACTTACGAAGATGAGTCTTCCTGATTCCAGACCCAGCACTCTACATTGCACCCCCTAGCTACCCATTAGGGAAGTTATTGAAAACTAATGTAATGTAGATAGTCAGCCCTGAGTTAGGAAGAGCTGGGGTCACTTAAGTCCTGCCTCTGATATACAGCCACTTCGTGATCTTGGGCAAGTTAAGATCACCTCCTAACACTCTGGGCATTTCTGTAAGATTATAACTTGCCGAAAAGTTGCTGATTTGCATTTGCAAAGAGAGTTTTTCCATTGAGAGTGCCTGACTCCAGAGAAACCACAGGTCGAGAAACTCAATGACCAAGAGATAGGCTGGAGTGGGTTCAGGGGAGCATGACCAGGATGGTGAGGAGACTCAAACAATGCCATTGAAGGATGGCTGTTTAGAGAAGAGAAAACTTAGTGGGAGTCCTGGAATCTGCAGGAACCTGAAGGACTGTCAGAGAGAAGATCACGTGCACTTCACTTGGTTCCATGTGACAGGAGCAATGGACAGAAATTGCCAAGATAGATTTCAGTTCCATGTAAGGTCTTAAAGCTTCCCTCTGGGATCACCTCCAATTTATCCTTTCTATGTCTTGTTTATACATCACTGTTTGCACGTTGTTGCCCTTCTTTATATCCCCAGAGCTTAGACAGAGCCTGGAATGTAGCAGGCACTTAATGATTCTTGACTTGACTTGATCTGACAAAATTGATAGCGATGAGAGTTGTCCAAAAGTGTGATGTAATGCCTCAGGGTTTATTGGGTTTCCTGTCACTGGAGGTCTTCATTCAGAAGCTGGATGAGCATTTTTCAGGAATATGGTAGAAGGAATTCCTATTGAGGTAAAGGTAATACTTGGAAACCTCTGAGGTTCCTTCTAATTCTAAATCTGAGCAATGGAACTCTCTTTGTTCTAGAACATGGCAGATCCCAGCCCCAGTGTGGACCTAGCAAGAATAAGACAGAAACTAAAGCCAGAAATCTATACACTGACTAGGATTTTCCAAAAGAAAAATGGTTATTTTCATTTTTAGAGAATATGGGGGTTGCATCTGAATGAACTATGGATGATTGGCCAAGCAGTAGAGAAGCTCTCCTTTAGAACAGTGGTATGAATCTAGTCCACCCCTTTGGGGATGATGCCTGTTATCTTCCTTTACCATCACAGTGTATGAAAGGAGTGGTAGGTCTCATTCCTGCTTGTCAGATCTACCTCCTTATAACTGGACCCCTTAATGAAGCTTAGAACTTCCTGAGTTATGTGAAGGAACTGATCTCCATGGCTAACACCAGCTCTGCAAACATGCATTTTGCTAAAAAGGCATCCCCTTCAGACCTGGAGTAGGAAACTTACTAAGGCTTAAGCATTTTTATCTGGGAATATATAAATTGCTAGCAAGGAGAATCTTTTTACATATTTTTTTATATAATCATATGAAAACAACCACCACTTTGTGGCGCATTTTTGCCACATTTTGCGTTAGTTGTCTCTCTGTCCCTCTCTTTCTGCAAACATGCATCCTTATAACAAAATACAAATTGTAGAACATTCCTTATAAACACTGAATAAGAAACTTTAGAAAAATACATCACATTCCTTGGTCTCTGTTGCTGTTAATTTTCTCTCTTCCAACAACCCAAGTCATCAGACAAAAGGTATTCCTCATTTTTGTGTCATCTTGAATTCAGAACGTTGAGAACTGTGCTCCATTCCAGAGGGCTTCCAATGCTATACCCATTGCTCCTTGCGGTGCCATCGCCAACAGCATGTTCAATGGTAGGTATCTTCTGTCATCCACCATAATGGGTACAATCAGTTAAACTGTCCAGATCACCACTTCTGCAGCAAAATTCCACTTTTTAAAATCTACATTTCCAGAATGCATTCTCTCTCACTTAGCATGGTATCCTCTACATAGTAATAAATTGTTATCGAATTGACTTTATTTGAATTCCTACACTGGGTATTGGATTACAGTACTTAATTTGCAGACGAGTAAACATAGACATAAAAGAGGCATTACAGATCGTTTAAGTTAACCACCTTATTTTATAAATGAGCAAACTGAGGCCAGAGAGAGATTCTTCCTCAATACCACCCTGCTTCCAAAGATTCATAAACAGAGAGTAAATTTGAACCAGACATAATTGGAGTATTCACTGGAACAACAATTAGCCCTGATTTCTGTTGATAATCATATGTATATTAAAATCCTACTAAACTTTACTATTTTTCCAATTCAGTCAATTTAAAAAAGAATGATTAAGAACTGTATAGACTATATATACAAAGGTACTATATATAATATATATATACACAAAGAGAGATAGGATATATCTCTCTATATATACTATATATATACAATATTATATATATATATATATATATATATATGCATGCAATACAAGATATACTAAGGTACTATATATACAAAGAAAGATAGGACAAAGACCAAGGAGTAATTGTAATGGGAAGGCTAGTCTGCCAATGACTAATAAACAAGGAAGAATAAGACACGTCCTAAGGAGAGGTTTAAGCAAAATACTGTGAGAAATTGGAGCAGAAAGAAATCTCTTTCATCTGAAGTTGACGATAAAGTTAGGGAAAGATTCGTGAAAGAGACAGAATGTGAGTTAGACCTTGAAAGAAGGTACTTCAACAGAGGGAATTATAATGACCTGATTGTAGAGTTTAATAAGCATCTATTTAAATAGATTGTTTAATTGGGGTTAGAAAAGAGGAAGGGGAGGAAAGGAGAATCTATGACAAGTCTAGAAAACAATATGAACAAATACAAGACTGATGAGGGAAGGGTCCAGCAAGTCTGGCACACAGATTAGGAGCTGGTTTTAGTGTCTCTCTTGGTTTTTGAAATTAATAGGGATTTTATACCAATACCACCCACCCAGAATAGTCATAGGACATACACAAAAGGAAAAAAAAGTAATTGAGGAATTGGTGGAAGGGCTAGAGAATGGACCTTTAGCTAGAGGTTGACCATCTCCAGGTACAGCTATGCTGCCTGGCTACGTGTGTGTTACAATACCAGAGATTTTAACCCTGCACGTGATAAAGTTTCTCTGGATTTCCTTACAGACACTATTCTCCTGTCATACTACCCTAACTCAGCTACAAAAATCAACGTTCCGCTGCTCAGCAGTGAGATTACGTGGTGGACTGATAAGCATGTCAAGTTTCAAAATCCCAAGTCCAGGAACCTTTCCAGTGCGTTTGCAGGTAAGACCCATTAACGCCGGTGTGGTCATTTTATCTCATTTTATAAAGGGAGTTGAGGGAAAAGATTCATTCCCACCATACATGGCCATGAGCAGTGTATGATAGGAGTATGACCAGCAGCCTACTGCCATGAATATTCTAGGTAGGGAAGTGAGACAAACTACCATCTTTCAGATGCCTACTGCTCCCTTTAGTAGGATATTTTCTTCATAAATTCTGCACTGATTCTCCAGCTTGGGAATGGCTGGAGATCATCATTCTTTCCTTCCACCCAGCCCTTTGGATTTGTTATTCTGACGGTCTTTGGCATGACTTGGCATGGCCTGCCTCTCTCTGCTTCACCCTTGGGATCATGACCTTGCCCCAATTTTATTCTTACCTTTAGGCCACCATAGTCTAGGCCTCCATAACCCCTACCCCGAACTCTTAGATAGCTTCCTCATTGGTCTCCCTTCTTTCAGTCTCTTCTATTCCTAATCCATCTTCAATCTCCAATCCATCTTTCACACATCTTCCACATGAGATCCATGTCACTCCCCTGCTTATTGGCTCCCCATACCCTTAGGATAAAATATAAACTCTTTTATATTTATAGTGTCCTTCCCATTGAGACATTAAGCAAAGATGGCTCATAATTTTCTCTCCAGTTGGCCTCCTGGTTCCCAGGGGGAACACTGTAGTGTTTCCTGGATGGTCTGTGATACACAGCAGAGAAAACCAGAACACTTCATATAGTTGCTTATACAACACAGATGAACCTGGTACTCTGAGGAAGTTGATATTCCCCTATCCCCAGGATAGGAAGTTCTGGATCCCCTGGGCAGACCATGGCAAAGGGGATGGATGTTCAAATGATGACAGCAAAAAGTTGGATCATTTCACCCACAGCAATTAGTGTTCCCAAATCAAACCACTGTGGGGCAGAGAGAGGATGCTTCAGCCAACCCAAGGTGGAGGAACATCCTTGTTTCCTTCCACAAAGGAAATCTCTCTAATTAAGAATAAGGGTTTCAGAAGTGGAGGTGGAAACACATGAAAACACGAGGAAGGTTTAGATGAAGCACATTTTCTGTGGTTGTTAGCATCATGTCCCACAGTTGGAAAGGAAATCTGGGTTTCTCTGGAGGAGAGAATGGTCCCTCTGCAAACCATGTGACTGAAGACTTCCCTCTTCAGGGCATTAAGTCTTATATATCCTGAATGTCATAGAGCAAGCTTTACAAGAATGGAAAGTCTATGAAGTGAGTGTTACTTAATAAAAACTGATTAAGAAAACTGGATAGCAAAATGACCACAAAATGATTAAGTTCCAGCCAACTTTCCCATCGGTTTTTATTAAATAGTGATGAAATTTCCCAGTGTCTTAGTGTGATCTTTATCAAGCACAAATCTCCGTGTGTTTCAGGTTCTATTTCTGTTTCTATATTTTATTCCATCAGTCTATTCCTCTGTTTTTCCTCTTGTTCCCAAAAGCTTCTGCAGTTATTGCCTTATAATACATTTAAAGTATACTGGGTCCAGCTTCCCTTCAGCTATTCTTTTTCATAACTATTCTGAATATTTTTGCCTGAGTGCTTTTCCATATGAATTTTGTTAGGATTTAATTCTGTTGAGTAGCCTTTTGGCATTTTTATTGGAATCGCACTAAATATATTAATCTGGAGAGTCTTCTTTTCATTTCATTATGAGGCAGTGGGGTGGCTCAGTGGATAGAGCCCTGGGCCTGGAGTTCAAATCCAGCCTTGGTACTTATTAGCTATGTCACCCTAGCAAGTCACTTAACCTCTGCTTGCCTTAATCCACCAGAGAAGGAAATGGTGAGCCACTCCAGTGTCTTTGCCAAGAAAACCCCATGGCCAGTATTGGCGTGCTAAGGTCTATGGTCACAAAGAGTTGAACACCCCAACAACAAAGCAAATTTTCATTATGCTAATTCCATCTATCCACATACAAAAGAATATCTCTCCATTCATTCAGTTCTGGATCTCTTTCAAAATAATTTTGCAGTTGTGTTAAAAAAAACACTTCTTGTATCTCTAGATGGATAGAATGTTGGATACATTTTTGGTATTGTCGGTGATTTTCCTCTATAGCTTTCTCTTGACTCCTCTTGGTGATGTATAAAAGTGATTTTCTCATTTTGCATTTTATGAACATAGGTTCTCTTCTGTTTTTAGTTAGAGTTGCTGTCTATCAATTTTATTGGTATTACCAAATGATCGATTTGTGGTTTTGTTTATCATTTCAGTTGTTTTCTTCTTTTTCTTTATATTAATTTGAACTCTTATTTCAGTTAGTTCTTCGTTTTTCTGTTGGTATATTACTTTTTCTCCTTTTCTACATTTTCAAAATACAGACTTAATTCATTAGTTTTCTATTTTGCTTTCTTTTTGATATAGGCATTCAAATCAATACTTTTGCCCCAACTACTGCCTTGACTGCATGCTATAGATTTTTTAATGAAATATACATATTATTACGGTCTTTGGTATGGTTTATTTTCCATCTTTTTTACCTATAGATTATTTAATAAATAACCTTTTAGCATTAGCTTGGATTTACATATTTTGTTCTTAGTATTTACTGCTAACTTAATTATATTATTAGTCATAATGTAGTGCAGAGGATTTCTATTCTTCTGTATTTATTCATACCTTCTTGCTGATAAATGTTTTTACAACCAGCTCTCGGACAAAAAAAAAATGTCTACAACACGACACCACAACAACACACTTTTAAGTCTGATCTAACATTTTCTCCATCTTCTAAGTCTAGACACTCCACTAAATAATAAATCAAGCCCTGATTTGTAGGGCTTGCCTATTTCTGAGGAGCAAATACTCACACTAAAAATTTAACAATCAGCTCTCAAGAGCCAGCTCAAGCTCACTCCAGCCCACCTCTGAAGTCAGATTAAATTTAGTGCTTGTTGCACGTTTTTAAAAAATGAACAATCTTTGGTTTTCCCATTGAATTCTTTTCACATATCTATTTAATCCAACTTGTTTAACACTCTAATCAGCATGCAATTCATTTCTTAATCTTTTCCCTCAATTTATCATTATCATAGTAGGGCATTAAAATTCTCCATGATTATTATTTTTATATCTCTTTCCTTTTGTATAGGAAAGATAGTTAACATTTTAGATGGCAGGATCCCAATCTAAAAAGATCTCAACAGAGTAGAGTGATAGAATACACTGAATAAGATACTATTTAATAAAGATAAATGCAAAATTCTCCTCTTGAATCCTAAACCCATTTGTTCAGACTCTTAGTGTGAGTTTATTTCCAAGATCTAATTCATGACTCTTGGAGCAACAGGATGCCAAATGAGGAGGCTATTTGGTTCTATTTTATCTCTAAAATATTCATTCAATAAATATTCATTAAGTTTAGGTGGTGCAATGGATAGAGTACTGGGCCTCAGACGTTCAGTAGCTGTGTGATCCTGGGCAAGTCACTTCACCTTCAGTTGCCTCAGTTTCCCCATCTGTAAAATGAGCTGGAGAAGGAAATGGCAAACCTCTCTAGTATCTTTGTCAAGTAAACCCAAAGAGTTAGACTGAACCCCAGCCAACACCACATCATTCACCTTTATACGCTCTACAGCCCAGCCGAACTGGCCCTCATACTATTCCTCAGGCTCGTGTCATTTTTCACTTCCTTGTCTTTGCACTGGCCATCTCTGATGCCTGCTGTGCCTTCCCTTCTCATTTCTGCCTCTTATAATCTCTAATTTCCTTCAAAGTCCACCTCAAGCACCACCTTCCTCATGGAGCCCCAGCTGATTCTCCCCAGCTGCTAGACCTCTTCCCTGTGCATAAATTACCTTGTATTTATTTTTAATATCATCTTGTATATCCTTTTGTCTCCCCCAATCAAATGTGAACTCCTTCGGGGCAGAGACTGTTCCATTTGTCTCTGCAGTGCTTAATATAGCGCCTAGAAACCAGCAAGTATGGAAAAATGCTTCTTGATTGATTATATAAACTTTTGTCTCTCCCTGGCAGCAAGTACAGTGCTCTGCTCACATATGTACAAGCAGAAGCTTTTTTAAAAAAGAGATTGTGTCAGCATCAGTAATGTGGAAATAGGTTTAATATGATTGTACCTGTAGAGCCTGTATCAGATTGCCGCCACCTTGGGAGGGGGGAAGGAGGGAGAGGGGGGAAATTTGGAACCCAAAATCTTATAAAAGTGAATGTTCAAAATTAAAAATAAATTTTTAAAAAGAGTGAGAAAAGGAAAGAGGGAGTATGTCTCCCTGTCTTGCCAAGACTGGAGGTACAGTGGCCAGATCCCAATAGTGTCCCAGGCCTGAAAGCTTTAATCTGTTCTCTTTGACTGAACTGGATCAGTTCACGCTTCCCTACGCAGCCAGGCGGCCCTCCATTCTCAGAGGGTAGCCTCAGTCAAAATAATGATGGTAACTAACATTGATGAGGCTCTTACTATGAGCCAGGCACTTTGTGTGCCAAGCTCTTTATATTTGTAAACCACAACCACCCTGTGGACAGGTGCTGTTATCCCCATTTTACAGATGAGGAAAATGAGGTCACACAGCTACTAAGTGTCAGAGGTCAAAATTGAAGTCAAGTTTTCTGACTGCAGGATGTGTGCTTTATCCACGGTGTCACCTGGCAGCCAGTCTCCATCGAATCCTTTGGTTTCTTTCCACAGGAACTGCCAAGCCCCTTTACTGGACAAAGCCTGTCTATCAGCTGGATGAAGAGAATCCAGAAAATAATGGCTTCCTCAACAATGACTTCATTGTCTGGATGAGGGTAGCAGCCCTTCCCACTTTCAAAAACCTATATAGGCGCATCCACAGAATCCGGCAGTTTGCTGATGGCCTCCCTGCCGGAAATTACAGCTTTGACATATCCTACAGTATCCTTTCTCCAGCCACTCCCTTCACAGGATGAGGGGAAAGTGTTTTAAAGGCATACTATCTAAGCTTTAGGGACAGCTAGGTGGAGCAGTGGGTTTAACACTGGGTCTAGACACAGGAAGACTCATCTTCCTGAGTTCAAATCTAGCCTCAGACACTTGCTAGTGGTATGACCCTGATCAAGTCACTTTTTCCTGTGGCCTCAGTTTCCTCATCTGTAAAATGAACTGAAGAAGGAAATGGCAAGCCTCCCAGTGTGTTTGCCAAGAAAATCCCAAATAGGGTCAGGAAGAGTTAGACATGGCTGAAACAACAAATGAAATGCGCAGTATGGTGAGAGTTAACATTTTTTTAATGAGATTTAATTTGTCCAGATGAAGTCAGTGGTTTAGCTACTATTTAATGTTTTGGACTCACAAAAATTGGGGGCAGGGGGAGACTGAGACCCCCCCGTAAAACTCATCAATTAAGTGACTGCTGTCAACCCCACCACTTAGTTGTTTGGCAATAATGGCATATTATTGTCTATTCCAACTTCCTCTACCTCACCCATCTCATAGAAGGTGTGGTCACTTCTGTCTCTATGTCCGTGTTCCAGTGTTTCAGAGGATTAGAGTTGTAGAACTAAAAGGGACCTTAGAGGTCTTCTCATCCCACCTCACTCTGATTTTACAGATGGAGAAAGTGATGCTCAAGATAGTAAGCAACACAGGCAAGATTGGAACTCAGATCCAGTGACTCCAAGTTCACCCCTTCACACTCAGTGCTCTCTCCACTGCCCCACACTGCCTTTTCTGGGATCCATAATTCCATTGATGGGAATATACCATATAGGTCATAATGCACAGGTGAAAAGGATCTCAGAGTGCATCTAGTTGTTAAAAGTTAAATTCTTTGTTCAGGCTTTCACCCTAATGAATGAGGCAAAGCAGGTTAAAGAAAATTAAAAGGAGTTTATGAAAAGTACATCAAGGTAGCAACTCACTGATGGGCTTCTCCCTGGAGATGGAGCCAGCTTTTACTGGTAACTTTCATAATGAGATAAAGACAATTCAGATGGGTCTGCATCAGTGGGAGGGGATGGGCCTCTGCCTCTCAGTCCCTCCGCAGAGGTCTGGAGGTGATGTTTATCAGGTATGGGTACAAGCCACAAGTAGAATTACCTGAAGAATATCAGGGGATGCCTCCCCCAACACTGGTCACTGAGAACAATGGGTCACTGAATTAGAATAACTTTCAATAGAGTATAGCCCATATTAGAATAGGATTCCCCCACAGCATTCACAATCACAGCACTGAGGATAATCTTACCTTCTCAGAGAGAGAGCAGAAGGAAAGGAATAAACATTTATATAGCACCTACTGTGTACCAGGCGCTGTGCTGAGCACTTTGTAAACATCTCGTTCGTGCCTCCCAACAACCTTAGGAAGCAGGTGCTGTTATTATCCTCCTTTTACAGTTGAGGAAACTGAGGCAAATGGAGTTGTTTTTTTTTAGGTGACTTGGCCAGGGTAGGTCAGATAGTAAGTGTCTGAGAATGGATTTGAACTCAAGGCTTCCTGACTCCAGGCCCATTATAGTACCTCTAGGTAATGACAGAGCTTGGGCAGTAAGTAAAAAGATCCCTAAACAATCTGAAGTCTGTCTGAGTCCCATCTCTGCCACTGTGTGAACAGCTGTGGGCAAGTCTGTTCACCTCTCTGGGCCTCCATCTCCCCTTCTATAATGTGGGAATGCGAGGTAGTGTGGCCTAATGGACAGAGAGCTGGCCTTGAGAACAGGAACATCTGAATTCAAGTCCTGGCCAAATCAGTCTGTCACTGTTCCAGACAATTCTACCTTTCCACACCAATCAAATCACATTGGTGACCAGTAGGTTAAAACATGGTGGCATTGCTACCTACTTTTCAGCTTTGCTGAAGATGAGAGTCGGAGGTTGGGTTTTGTTTGTTTTCCCTATCTCTTTGGGGAAGTTGGAGGCTGAGAAATATCCGATTACTACTTGGGGAAAAGACATTCAGCCTGTGATAAGCCTCTCCTATCACCATGCAAAGGCAAGCTGCAGTTGGGCAGCCTCCAAGGGTCGGGAGAAGGATGCTGAAGGGTAGAGGTGAGGCCCAAGGCTAGAGGGGTCCGAAGAATGCTGATCTAAAAGGAGAATGGGACTAGTTTCCCATCAGCTTCCTGGTGCCTGAAATACCAGCTGCCAGGGGATTTGAGGCTTCTCTGGGCCTTGCTGGGAAATGCCTCTCTTCTGTCCCGTTGCTAAGCGATGCCCTTGTTTATTATTTTGATTTACAAAAGGCACCAGCTGTATGAAAACCTCAGGCCACATGGATAATCACAATGATGTCAGTAAATGCTAACGAGAGCAGACAGGACTTCAAACACTTTCTCCTTGGGGGAATTATGGATTTTCAAAAACCTGAAGTGAAGGAGCCCAAGTTCCCACGTTCCCACCAAAATGTTTTGTCATTTAGTTCTTTCTCTTTGCTCACTCCTGGTGGGTAACAGTACCAGAGGGTTCACTGTAGTCCAACGATTCTTGTCATCAGAGGGAAGTGACCTAGCCACTGGCTCCCGATTCATAAAACAAAAGGTGAATCCAGCCTGAGAGCCATAGATGTTCTTTTTCTTTGTTTTGGTTTGGTGAGAGAGAGACAGACAGAGACAGAGAGACAGAGAGACAGAGAGACAGAGAGAGAGAGAGAGTCTCTCCTTGCATAAATAATGCTAATGATATATTTATATGATAGAGTCTGCTAGACATATAGATAATATAAAGAAATACTGACTATTGATACTGAACAGAGAGCTAGCCTTTGCTCTTTGAAAACCTGAGTTCAAGTCACACATCTAACAGTATTGGCTGTATTACCCAGGGTAAGTCATTTACCTCAGCTCTCTAAAATAATGGGCAGTTAGATGGTACAGTGGATAAAGCACCTGGCCTGGAATTTAAAATCTGATCTCAGACTCTTACAAACTGTATGACCCTGGGCAAGTCACTTAGCCCTCTTTACCTCAGTTTCCTCATATGTAAAATGATCTGGAGAAGGAAATGGCAAACCACTCTAGTATCTTTGCCAAGAAAATCCCAGATGGGGTCACAAAGAGTCAGATATGACTGAAAAATGACTCCACAACAACTCTAAAATTATAAGGTAAAGAAAAAGCACTGCACTGACAGAAAAATTCCCTATAACCAATGAAATCACAATTCCAGTCTCTCTGTCTTTTTTTTTTTGTTTTTCAGTGCTGTCAGACTCTTCATGACCCCATCTGGAATTTTCTTGGCAGAGATCCTGGAATGCTTTGCTCTGTCCTTCTCCAGCTCATTTTACAGATGAGGAAATTGAGACAAGCAGGGTTAAATGACTTGCCCAGGGTCACACAGCAGTAAGTGTTTGAGGTCAGATTTGAACTCTGGTCATCCATAGTGCTCTACCCTTTGTTGCAATTTCCTCATCTCCAAAATAGGAATAGTGATACCACCTATCTTACAGGATTGTGATTATCAAGTGAGATAACACATATGGAACACTTTGTAAATGTTAAGAAACTCAATAACAGCTAGCTGGTCTTAGCTGTTAATGTTCTATGGTGTAGAATTATTTCATATCACATCATAATGTATTATATTTTATCATTTTATATCATATTGCATTATATCACATCGTCATATGTCATAGTATAGTATAGATTAGTAGTTTTGGTGAAGTACTGAAACGCATCCTTAACAAAGCTTCCCAGACTTCCCTGTTACCATATTCAAAGGGAAAAAGGGAGTGGTTCTTTCCACCGTGACTTGGAGTGGAGGGAAGAGCTTCTTTCTGGGAGTTGCCTATACAGTCACAGGAGCGATGACATGGCTTGCTGCCTTTTCCATGGCGGCGGTCCACTTAAAACTGAAAAAAACCATTTCCTTCCAGCGTTAAAACTGGCCAAGGTCAAAGCAAAGGTGGAAAGAGACAAGAGGGGGGATGTGTTCAGAACTTCCAGCACCTGGGTCAGAACCCCTGACTGAGTTGTTCCAACTGACCAAGTTCCGTCCCATGCGCAGGGTGCCTGAGAGAAATAGAACTATATGAAATATGTAATAATTCCCTCTGTACTTTCTAATTCAGAAATACAGATTCATCTTAAATAGTATACATCATCATTTCATTGGAAAAAATATGAATAAGCAAGAATAAAAAAATGACTACCAGATGAACAGACCTTCTGAATAAAGTCCTTTGGAACACCTCTGCTTACTCAATAGGGAATTCCTGGGGTTCCACTGGGAAGTCCTAGAATCATGAGTCTGATTATTTGTAAACCAAAACAATGGACTGTTGTCAAATAGACTCAAACATCTCCCGAGAGTTGTGTTAAGTTGTGTGAGATAACCTCTTTTTCAGATAGTTGAGGTCACTATGTCTAAAGGGTGTTCAGGTAGCCTTGGTGACCTCTGAGGCCCTACTATTAGGTTCCTTATAAATTTTTATTTCATTTTTAAATTAATAAGCATTTGTTTTCTGTCCTTAAAATGTCTTCACCTTAAAAGAAAATTGTTTAATAAAACAAATTTCCACATTGGCCATGTCCAAAGATGTGTGTCTCTTTCTGTATACTAAGTGTATCACCTCCCTGTCAAGAAGTAGTAGTATAGATCATCAGCAGTCCCTTGGGATTATGGTAGATCAAGAGCTCTTGATCAAAGATCCTAAGTCTTTAGAAAGTGCTTGCTATTGTATATATTGTTCTCGTTCTGTTCACTTCACTCCGCATCTATTCATACGTCTTCCCAAATAAAGTTATTGCAATTTTCCCCCCAGTTAACAATTTCATTTCTAATCTTAGCTACATTGGTTTTGCTTTGCAAATATTTTTCAATTTTATGTAATCAAAACTGCCCATTTTATCTTCTGTGTTTTCTTGCTTGTTTGGTGATGAACTCTATTTTTATAGCTAAATTGTGCCCATTTGGAGTTATTTGGTCTGAGCTATTGGTTTAAAATCTAATTTGTATCAGATTGCTTTCCAATTTTTCCAGAAGATTTTGTTGAATAGCTTTTTTTCCCTTTTAACTCAGGAGTTGAGGTCCTTGAGTTTATCAGGTAGTAAAAATAATATTTATTAAGTATCTCCTATGTACCCCAGACATTGCGCTAACCACTGGAGATACGGAAAGAGGGAACAGATAGTCCTTGCCCTCATAGAGCTCAGAATCTAATGGGGGAGATGGCCAGCAGATAAATATGTATAAACAAGATATATGCAGGATAAATGGGAAATAATTAACAGAGGGAAGAAACTAGAAGAGGGAGGACACTAAACTACTAGATTTAATTGCTTCTGTGTATTTGTACCTAATCTGTTCTAGCGACGATGCCTCTATTTTTTAGCCAGTGATTGCGGCTTTGTGGTTCAGCTTAAGATCCTATCCTTCTAGGCCCCCTTCCATCGAGATTTTTGACCTTTTGCTCCTCCAGTTGAATAGTCTTCTCCAGTTTTCTAGTCATTAGTACAGCACTAAATAAATAAATTAATTTAGGTAGTATAGTCATTTTTGCTGCGTTGGCTTAACCTCATTCAGTTGTTTTAGTCGTGTTCGACTCTCTGTGATCCCATTTGGAGTTTTCTTGGCAAAGATACCGGAGTGGTTTGCCATTTGCTTCTCCAGCTCATTTTATAGATGAGGAAACTGAGGTAAACAGGGTGAATTGACTTGCCCAGGATCACACAGCTAGTAAGTTTCTGAGGCCAGATTTTTAACTTATGCAGATGAATCTTCCTGACCCCAGCTCCCCACTGCACCACCTACCTGGCCTACCCATGAGCAATTACTGTTTCCAATTATTTATGTCTATCTTTATTTTCATAAAGATTGTTTTGTACTTGTATTCATATACTAATTGTATGTGCCTTAGTAGGTAGGCTATCAAGTATTTTATACAAATAATACAAATTATACAAAAATAATAGTTTTCTCTCTCCTTTGTCTGATTTTATTGCCTCTATTTCCCTTTTTTCTCATTGCTATCAAAACTTTTGATAGCACTGTATCAGACAGAGGGGATGTCGAGCATCCTTGTTTTAACCCAATGTTCATGGAAAGGTCTCCTGTTTATTCCTGTTCTTTTTAACATTGGCTCTTGAATTTAGACAAATACTTTTTACCCTTTCCATATCACAGGGGTTAGTGGCATGGTGCCCCCACAACCTGGAACATCTGTGTAAAATTTGGGGCCCTCCCTTCCTATCAGAGGAAGAGTCTGAATTTGTCTTTTATAGCATGTTTGCAGTACCTTATTGTAAAATTTGGATTAAGTGTTTAGTCATAGGCTCTGTGTCATTTGCTGGCCTTGGCAAGTCATCTGCAGCTTCCGCAAAACTACCCAAAAATTCCCATTTAATTTCTTAAGCTGACCAGCAATATAGCAAAGCCATGAAGGGGAAAGGCATAATGTGGAGGGGATAACTGTACTTACTATGTTAGGGGACAGTCCATTTATTCCTGTTTCAAAAGAAAAAGGTATTTTATTTTATCAAAAACTTTTCCTGAATCTATTATTATAAGTATAATATAATTTTGTTCTAAAGATAGATATGGTTTATTATGTTTCCAGCAGCTAAGTGGTACAGTGGTTAGAGCACTGGTCCTGAAGTCAGGAAGACCTGAGTCCAAACTGCCCTCAGACACTTACTAGCGGTGTGACCCTGGGGAGGTCACTTCAACCTGTTTGTTGTAGTTTCGTCTTCTGTAAAATGAGCTGGAGAAGGACATGGCAAAGCACTCTAGTATCTTTGCCAAGAAAATCCCAAATGGAATCATGAAGAGTTGGACACGACTGAAACAAAAAAAATTATGTTTCCAGTTTTCCTAATATCTAACCAACTCAGCATTCATACTATAAAGTCCACCTGGGAATAGTGTGTTTATATGTGTGTATATGTATATACATATGTATGTATATGTGTACACACACACACAGAGTTACCTACTAGTGTGGAGGCAGCTAACAGTTCGGTGGATAGAATGCTGGCCGGAAGGCAGAAAGACCTGAGTTCAAATCCTCAAACACTCAGTAGCTATGTGACCCTAGGCAAGTCACTTAATCTCCGTTTTTTTGATCCACTGGAGAAGGAAATGACAAACCACTGCAGTATTCTTCCTAGCCTCCTTCCCCCCCACGTGGGGTCATGAGGAGTCAGACACAACTGAACAATAGTAACCTACTAGTATATTATTTAAAAAATAGTTTATTCACTTCAACCAAGGGCACACTTTGGGTCCAGAGGGCCCTCAGACCCAGACCATAATATCACCTCTACATTTTTCATGTGAAGATATCAGAACCTAGCAGTGTGCTAAATGCATATTTGATGCTCAGATATCTGCTGAGTTTGATGTCCAGACAATTTTCCAAAAGTAGTTCTTGTGCTACCTTCCCCACACATTCTTTTACCATGACATTAACAAATAGCTTCATGTGTCAAAAAGAAAAAACTTGGGTTTGAGGTGAGTGAAATATCCTGAGTACGGACATCCCAGCAGGGCATCCAGAAAAACAGATCGGATGCTACTCTGAAAGCCATCCATATGAACTGGATGAAAATCAAGTTTGTCAAAGACTCACTTCATCTTTGGTAAGAAGGAACGTAAACGCTTTTAGACCACAGTGAGATAAAGTCTCTGGCACAAAAATAGACATTTTGGGCTCTTCTATGCAAAAGAAAAATTTCTTATCCCAAAAGTAGCAAAGCATATCTCCAAAAGATATGAAATCCTCGGGGAGGGGGTGTCTCTTCTCATGCTCCGTTTCTATCTTTGCAATTGCAGGGTGGATAAATGAGGTCCGTTAACACAGGCTGATTGTGGTGGAAACCCTCCACAACCTAGTGGATAGAGTCAGACTCTATAAAATCCTGACAAGCACAGCCATGTAACTCTCAGCAATCACAGAGCCTTTCCTTGTTTCAGGAAACTTTGTAAGACAGTAATTACAGATTCACAGAATTTTAGTGTAGGAAGAGACCTTGGAGACCCTGTATCCGAGTCTAACCCGTAACAAAAGAGATTCCCCACTACAGCCCACTTTACCAGTCATCGATTGTTCTCTACTTGAAGATTCCAGCCAGGAAAGTGGAGGACGGAGGGCTGCTGAGAGGCTGAGGACTTTCCGAGGTGATCCATTCCATTCCATTCCATTCCATTCCATTCCATTCCATTCCATTCCACTTTTTGATGGTTTTAACTTGTTAGGAGGTCTTTTGTTCTATTTTGTTTTGTTTAGAGTAATTCATAGTAGCTTGGTTTGTCTGAGGGAGAATTTGAATTCAGGTCTTCCTGACTCAAAGTTTAACATTCTCTCTAGTTGAGATACCTAGCAACCTTGTTATCCCGTTCTTCTGTATCTCAGGTTAACTCTAACTTCCTAGGAAATTCCTGATCACAGACTAAGAAACAACAAACTCTAGCCCTGATGCACCCTAATATCTAAGCCGGGAGTTCTTAACTTGGGGTTCATGGACCCACAAGGGATCCACAGATGAATTTAAGGGAATCTATAAACTTGATTGGGGGAAATATTACATTTTTATTTTCACCATCCTTTGGTTTCTTTTGTAATCTTATATATTTGGTTTTATGCATTTTAAAATGTTATTCAGAGAAAGAGCCTATCAGATTCCTGGAAGGGTCTGTGATAGAAAACAAAATAAAACATAAGCTAAGAACTCCCAATCTAAGATCATATCTATAAATGAAGAAATTTTCATGAATTCAAAAGAAAAAGACTTGGTACGAGTTGTTTTTTTTAAATAGTTGCAGAGATCTATAACTCATCTGTACTGCTCAGTGAAGCTAAGAAAATGTCGAAAAAGAGAAAATGAAAACATCTCATCTGTCTGTAAGCAGGGGCTCACCTTATCCCTCTCCAGCCTAATGATGACTTCAACTTTTCCTTTCCAACTGCGGTAGAAATGAATAAGAATATTGGAGCCTACTTTGGGGAAGCAGGAGGCAGGGTAAGTGATAGAGGAAGATTCATTAGAAGACAATATTTCACTCCTGAGACTTTGAAAACTTCATAAATTTTCCACGTCCTCTCCAAAGCACTACATGGCCGCCAAAGGATTAAAATGGGGATATTGTGTGAGCCCTGCCCTTTGGAGGGAGGGTTGTTTTCTAAATGAATTACTCCTTGGTGCCCTCTGACTCACTGCAATACACATCTAATATTTTATCCTCATTCTTCCTCCCTAAACATTTTACCAGATCCCTGCTTTAAGAATTTATACAAGCCTACTGTATAAATCCCAAAGGACATGGTCCTAGAATGGGCAAAGCAGATACAGATCTAGCATACAGGTAAGAGGAGGAAGGAGTCGTGAGATTCCCCTCAGCAATGATAAGGTATCAAAGGGCCTTTCTCCACCATGACAAGTAAGTTATAGGAGGGGAGCATTAAGCCAGACCTCACCGCAGGCACCGCTTATAGGCAGATCTGCTGTCTCAGTTACTCTACAGTTCCAAGACATGTGGGGTGGGCTGTAATGATGGTTTCACATGGGTCCTGTGCTACCCTGGGGGGAAGAATCAGTTCAGCAATGTTAGCCTTTATGAGCATCCCATTAAGGAAATAGGTTAATGACTGCAGCCAGACATGCTATGGAATTTTGCTGGAGAGACAACAAAGAGACACCAACTGCACCTACCTCCATCTGATTTTTTGGTTCACAAAAGTTCCTGACATGAAATAAAGTAGATTTCAAACACTGTCAGACAATTTGATGTAGAAGATCCAATTGACATCTTGGAAAGATAGCGAACTCAATTCAACAAATGGGTTTTCAGTCCTTGCAAAACCCCAACCTGGTTATGGCTGTGCTCCTTCTACATGGGGACATGGGGACATCCTTCTCTTCCTTTAAGACCTAATCTGGGTGCCACCTTCTCCACAAAACCTTTTCTGATTTTACCAAATACAAATGACTGTTCTCTGCTTAAACTTCCCCACTCAAACCCATTGAATGCTTGTGTGTGGCAATGAGGATATAAAGGATACTTGGTCCATGCCTACAGAGGATCTTCAGTGAGAGGAGTCGTTGACCAACCTGTCAAATGATTACAGAGACAGTGAGATATATGTTCCTTGAATTTTATCTTGCCCTTTCAAGGCTGGGTATACCCTCATAGCTGGAAAGCCCTCCTTCCTAGACTTTGAGCTGGTAATTCTGATGTCATGGAACACTCTGGGGCAAGAAGGGTGAAAGATACCGCCAAACTGACTTAAGACAAATTCAGCTGGAGATGAGGCTGGAGTGGGGGGCACAGGCCACAAGACATAAGGGCCCTTTGGGGAATAGACACTGACCCATGCTGGGGTGGGGTGGGAGAGCAACTCACCTACATTGTGTTCTGATGGAGAAGAAAGCAAGCCATCTTTCAGTATAGTGGTTTAATTGGTTACTCTTGATACCTAGTACTAAACTTGGTTACCTCAGTAGATAGTTAAATTTTCAGTATAAGCACTTACACCTCAGAAATGCTCTAAATTAAAGGTTGCTTTATTGTTTTGTTAATTGTGTGTATAAATTTAAGAAAGTGACAGGAGCAGCTAGGTAGAGCGGTGAATGCTAAGCCTGAAGTCAGGAAGACTCATCTTCCTGAGTTCAAATCCAGCCTCAGACACTTACCAGATGTATGACCCTGGGCAAGTCACTTCATTTTGTTTCACTCTGTTTCCTTGTCTATAAAATGAGACTGAGAAGGAAATGGCAAACCACCCCAGTATCTTTGTCAAGAAACCCCAAATGGGGTCAGGAAGACATGGGCATGACAAGAAGAAGACTGACCAAAGGCCCGTCACTCTATCTCTGCACTGCTAGCTCCCCTCAACATGAGATAATCATCCCCAAGAAATTTAATGCATGAGTGTGTCTCCCCCAACACTCCCAAAGGGAACTCCATTTAAATTCTTTCTTTCATATTTAGAAAAATTTCTCCTGGCTGCTTGCCAAATTTGTTGATCATTATTGAAATTGTCAAGTTTACTGTATTCCTTGGAGTTTGAATTTTTTTCTTCTGATAACAATGTATAGATTCTCTCCAGCAGTTTTGTAATTTATATTGAAAAATTTGAAGCTATTTTGTTGAGTTATTCCTTCATTTTTGTTTTCATGTATTGTGATTTGCCTCATTCTTCTGGGAGAGCTTCAATCCTTAAGTTATGTCTATATATATTGTCTTTGACTTCAGTGTTTTAGGGTTCCAAATCCATTGTTCTCTCTCTCAGAGGGAGTGTGTCATGCATTCAATTTCTCCTATTCTGCAATTTGTTTTCTTAATTGTGACTAATTCTTAATCTCTTACTTTGGGCCATGATTCCTTCCTAATTTCTTCTTTTAAAAGTTTGGTTTCTCTTTTAGACAATTCTAGAGTTACTGTTGCTCCAGATCTCTTGGGAGTCCAAAGGATTGTTCCCTTCCATGGGATAATATTGGTTCATTTTTCTGCATATTATGATGTTTTTTCAAATGCTTGGGTTTCCCTGTGAAGTTTTACTAATTCTTCTATTTCCTATGTCTTTCTGTTTATCTACTTGTGGGCCAAGTTGTAAATTCAGAATCTTTCCTTGTATTCCCAGTGACTGGCTTTTGGGAATCCTCTTCATTCTCTCATTCCTCCCTGTTCTAGTATTATATAGTTAATGAGGCTTTGATGCATATCCAGATTACCTAAAATGGAGGTATCCATGTGGGAGATGCTAAGGACCTGCTTCTAGGTCCTTTCACTGTCCTTCCATTTGCATGGGAGAAGCCTTTTCCATTGGTAACTAGCTAGGACAGGCTAAATCTCTAAAACTATTAGAATGAGATAATCTTCTTTTTTTTTCTGGCAGCATCCAAGCGTTGAAAGCCCTGCTCACCCAGAGAATTGGCACAACACACTAAGTTGTTTAGAGGGAAGAGCTATCTTGTCATCCCACCCCACCTCCTCTATTGATGGGTCTTATGGCCTTGAGATATAGGCTTGGGGTTTTGGTCTGTTTGGTTTATCCTTTTCAGTTCTGGGTGTAAGTGTTGGAGATCCCAGACCCAGGAGGAGGTGGGATTCCAGGTCAGATGTTGTACCTGAAGAGCTAAGGTGCTGGGCCACAAGCCTTTGTACTTGGAGTTTGGTGGGCCTGCCCCATAGAGGCCCTGAGCTACCTGTGAACCTAATTCTTATCTACTCTCCAGAGACGCAGATGGTGTAAAGGGAAATTGTGTCCCCATATGTTGTATTTTGGTTCTTGCTTTTCCTTTGCAGTAAATATTCTTTTATAAAACATTATTCTGACTGTTAAGTAGTTGAATGGAACTTGGGTACAAAGGGGCACCTAAAATGAGAGGTACCCCATTAGTAAGGATTTGAGCCAGTGGCAGATACTCAACATGCCCAAATCCCCTTAAAGGTACTGGAGACCCCAGAGAAGAGAGAAAGGTAGCAAACCTGGGCTTCAGGCAGTGGGAGCTAAGGTACTCACTGTTATACATAGATTTCCCCAAGCCCGGGCTTCTGAGTGACTTTCCTGGGTCTAGATCCCTACCCTGAGTAGCCTCCTGACTGAAAGGCCTGATCCCAACTGAATTTTTGATCTCATTTGCTCGACTAAGGATCGAGGTTTGTTCCCTACTAGTCTACAGCTCTGAGTACACACATGTATTTTCCTCCCTGCCCCTCCCTGTCATCTGTCTCCTCTTTTCCAGTAATTTTTCCCTTTATATGTCCAGGCAGAATGAGCATCTACCACTCCTGTCAAGGCTGGAGTAGGGTTAAGGCACAGTCATTTCCATGAGGGATCCCTATGCAATGGTCACTGAAGAAAACGCATGGAGTCAGTTGGGAGGAGAAATGTTGAATGGGAATTTTAAGTATTGAAGTTCCCAGGCGTTCATTCACGAAGGTTTTTATCCCTGCAGTACAGGGAAGTCTTTCTTCTTAGCCTGTGCACTCAACTGTAATCCCTCTACGCCGGCCCTCAACTGTAATCCCTCTACGCCGGCCCACAACTGCTTTCTTTTGAGACTTGGGATTTGGTCAGTTTTCAGAAAACAGCTGTTCTACCATCTTTCTGGTCACATAGTCTGATTCCCAGTGCTTCCATAAGAAGGTTCACCAAAGTGAGAAAAGAGGAGTCTGAATAATGATCACTTTCCTCATAAGAACCTTGTGAGGTAAGTAGTGTGAGTGTTGAGGAAACGGAGAGTCCAAGTAACTTGTTCAGGATTACGCAACTATTTAGTATCTGAAGTGGCCAAGTCCAGCACATCCCAGTGCCTTATATATGAGTGTGTGATGTGTTGTGTGTGTATCAAAAAGTCACATATCTATCATACATATATATGTATATCATATGTATCTAGATATCTAGATATAGCTATTTAATACACATACATATACACACATATGCATATATATATATGCACATGAGTGTGTGTGTGTGTGTGTGTGTGTGTGTGTGTGTGTGCTTAGACATAGAGTTAGGCTTCTGAGTGGATAGAGCTCTGGAACTGGAGTCAGGAAGACCTGAGTTCAAATCCAGGCTCACTCACTTGCTGGGTGATCCTGAGCAAGTTACTTAACCTCTGTTTGTCTTAATCTACTGGAGAAGGGAATGGCAAAGCATTCCAGTATCTTTTCCAAGAAAATCCTGTAAGGGTCATAAAGAGTCAGATCTATCAGAGATCTCTATTGATATAGAAGTAGTTCTATATTTTATATAGATTATATGTGCATATATATAAATATGTGATCTGTATATCTACACACACATATATCCATGTATACACCTATATATACCTATATATACACATACATATGAAAGAGAGCCTTTAGGAATGTACCATATTCTCAAATCCTTCCAACATGTAAATCCCATGACCTTGTACCTTTAACCCCTGTCTCCCTAACAGTATCCTTCAGGGGTCAGATGCTCATTGACTCCTGGATCTTTGGCTCTCTCCCACCCACAAAGAGCCCTTAAAAGCCAGTGGGAGATCCACATGTGGAAGAGATAAAAAGCAGAGGGAAAGAAGAAAGGACCCTTGCCTTTCGTTTTAGACTTTAGCTTCAAAAAAATGGATGCAGTGACATTCCTCAAGTCCTCCCCACCCCCCCCCCTACAGCAAGCATGTCCTTAGGAAGGGAATCCAGAGAATTTACAGCTTCCCACTTCCTGTGATGACCATGAGAGGACTGCGGTCTTTGGCAGGCCCACTTAAAGGGAGCAATTATTAACATGTCCTGTTTGCTGTCTTTTCTTTTGCTTTTATGGTTCTGTTTTGATTTTGTTCATTTAAAGTGGAAGAAAGCAAAAAGTGTGGGAGTAAGATTTACTCCAACAGCCCTGTAAATCAGTCTCTAAAATGTGTATCCCAGCTTGGTGTTGTGGAAAGAAACTTGTTGTGGGAATTTAAAAAACTGGGTTTGAATTCTGCTTCAGTCACTTACTACCTGCATGACCTTGGACAAGTTGTTTAACCTATCTAGGCCTCAGTTTCCCAATCTGTAAAATTAGGAGGTTGGGTAGTACAACTTCCAGCTCTGAATCCATGGTCTTACGATACATGTGGAATGTTAGTTGAAATCTGTAAAAACATTTTTTCAATTTGGCCTCAATTCTTTGTTATCTGCCCTAGAAATTTCTAAGGCTTCACTATAATAAATTTAAGAAATAGCATCTAAAAATATAGCAATTTATCAACTTGATGTTCCTTTAGAATGAACTCTTTTTCTATGCAAGAGAGCTTAGAACTAAGTGCCTCTCTGTTCTCTTTTCCATTTGGGCAGACAGCTTAGAAATCAGGAAGTCCTGGGGAACTTGTGGCCTCGAGGCCACATGTGACCTTCTAGGTCCTTGGGTGGGGCCTTTTTTGACTGAGTCCAAGCTTTACAGAACAAATCTTGTTCTGTGAAGTTTGGACTCAGTCAAAGGGTAACGCTTGAGGACCTAGAGCCACATGTGGCCTCAAGGGTACAGGTTCCCCATCCCTGTCCTAGAATGTTAACTTACTCATGGACTTCAACAGTCCATCAGACTTCAATCACCTACTATGTCCAAACACTACTGGAGATACAAAGACAAAAATGAAATAGACCCTGCCCTCAAAGGCTTATATTCTACTGGGGGATATGACATATACACAGATGAATCGCTATAAGAAAGATAAAAACCTGTGATTTCATTGGTATAAGGAGCTCCCATGTGAAGAAATAACTTCCACCAATGCAGGATAGCACCTTTTTTGCAACTTACAGCCTTAGAGAGCTTCCTAAAGCCCTGAAAAGTTAAGTGACTCACACAAGAGTAGCATGAAGCAAAGGCAAGCTCTCTAACCATTGTGCCACATTGCCTCAAATTAATATTGTGAATATATCAATATAACCTATATGTCATATAATTAACATCATTATGTAATATATTAATTATGTCATATGTTACATATTAATATACATACTCATTAAAAAGATATATGTCTATGTGTATGTATACATACATACACATACAAATACAAGTACACAAAGTAATTTCAGGATGGGAGAGTACCAACAACTGAGAGAGATCAGGAAGACCTCTGTTCAAATCTCATTGACACTTAGGATCCTAGGATCAGAGCTAGAAAGCACATTAAAGACCATGTAGTCCAATCTCCTTATTTTTACAGATAAGGAAACTGAGACCCAGCAAGGTTAAGTGGCTCACCCAAATTCACCCCAAAAATAAGTGGCAGAGACAACATTCGAACCCTCACCCTGGTTTTTTCCCTCCAAAGTCATCGGTCTTTCCACATTGTACCATGCTGATTCTCTACCTTTTGGGGGCATCTTTCAAATGGGAAGCATAGAGATGCCACGGAGAGTGTTGGATTGGAGATTAGAGGACCTTGCTTTAAATCCCAGCATTGTTTCCACTTACTACCTGTGTGACCTTAGGCAAGTCACTTGCATTTACATCTTACATCTATAAAATAGGGGGTTGAATTAGATGACCTGAGGTCTCTTCCTGCTCTAATTCTGCAGTCATCCTCATCTCCATTTCTTAGAATCTTGAGCTCCCATCTAGGCTCAGCTAAGCTGTCATTTGCTAAAGGAAACCTTTCTTTATCCCCCTAGTTGTTAGTACTGTTTTCCTCCTCAAATGATATTGTATGAACTGTCTCTGTAAATATTGTCTCCCTTTCCGCTCCCCCCTGCAGCAGAATATAGGAAGCCCTTTGAAACTGGGACTCTTTTTACTTTTGTCTGTATTCCTACAATTTAACACTATGGTCTGAACACAGCAGATGCTTAATAAATGTTGATTAAATTGAACCCTATCTATTTAAATCACTCTAAATATCAGTTACTATTATTAACTGCTTAGTGAGTATAGATCAGAGTAGCTAGGCAGCACAACAGATAGAGTGCTAGGCCTGGAGTCAAGAACTCATCTTCCTAAGTTCAAATCTGGCCCCAGACACTGTAATGGTAATTTAAATGGGAAGATCTTTCCCATTCATTAATAGGCCCATGTGACCTGCTTAAATCACATGGAAGCCTAAGTGACGTGTGGTGGGAGGAGCTTGCTGAACAGGTGGAATAGTGGAGCACAACTGGGAGGAAGTTGGTGAGAGTGGTTAGGGCAGAAGAGAGAGGACTCAGGCAAGCACAGCTAGTGTTATGAGTGTTTTTTTGTAGGAAGGTCCTAGCTGGGGGCAGAAGGGGAGTGGGGGAAGGCTTGGGAATGACTTTGTCCCCTGCAGCACTAATGTGTATTGACTTCTTGGTTGCTATGATGGATTTGGCTTTCTGGTGTTGGGATTTGGATTTCTGGTATCTGAATAAATGTTTTTTTCTTCTCCCTCCTATATAGAGATTCTATTATACTTTGTGATTCAGAACTGCACCAGCATATTCAGAGTGATCCTCAATGCTGTGAATATTTCTTTGGTGATATATTTGACCTCATGACAGGATCACAGGATATAAAATCTCTATTTGGAGGCAGAAAGGCTTTAGAGGAAGAAATGGATATCCCAGGATGGAAGGATTTACCTTACTCCTCCCTAGCAAGGAAATGGACTAAAAGGACTGAAACCTGTGAAAACTGGGAACCAAGGTTACAGGAGGGAGAACCTAGAGATTTGAAAAAGTGTTAGCAAGGAATACCAATAAAACCAGGGAAAGAGCTGACAGAGGTATGTAGGAGAGGCTGTATTTCATTAATGTTACCATATTATGTGTAAAAGCAGAGATGAGTTGCTGAAGGAAAAAATTCAGATGGAAAAAGAGTTAACTAGTTTTCATGGGAACTCTCAGCATTCAGACTCTTTTTTTAAAGAGCTAGCTGCGGGGGAAGCAGGGGGCTCAGGTGGAAGAAAAGGCTATTCATTTAGCTCAGAATAAGTGAAAGACTGACAAAAGAAGTGTGTATGTAACCTTTGTGCAGATCCAGTCTAGTTACCATAGCTATGACTTTTCCCTTGTATACTGCTGTTCCAGATACCATTACTTTAATAGAAAAGATCCAGAAATATGATGGGACTCAGTATGCAGATATTTATTTAGTCAATGCTTTTTTACTATCCCAATAGATTTGAAACAATGGAACCACTTTGCTTTCACTTAGAAGGGCCAACAATATACTTTTCCATACTTGCCACGAGGATATCTGCATAGTCACACTATTTGTCTTAAGATTGTGGCTGAACATTTGGATGAATTAGAGCTACCTGGTGTACAGCTTACCCATTACATAGATGATATGATGATACAGGGAAAAATATAAAAGAAGCAGAGAAGAGTTTGATGCTTTTAATTGAGCATACAAAAAGCAAAGGGTGGGAAAATAATCCTGTAATGATTCAAGAACCAATTCAAAATATAAAATTTTAGGGTATACAATGGAATAATAGGCTATGAAAGATTCGTCCACAAGCCTGAAAAAAGATTCAGGATTTTCTCATCCCCACCGATAAGAAAGAGGCCCAAAATTTCATAAAATTATTTGGAAATTGGCAACATCACATACTGCATCTAGGACAAATTTTGAAACCCTTATATAAAATTACTAGGAAAAAATATTAATTTGATTGGGAACTTGAACAGAGTAAAACTTTTGAAGAAGCAAAGGCCACTATACAATTGGCCCTAAATTTATGGCATATGCAAAGTGACCCGGTGGAATTACAAATGACTGTACATGATGAATATGCAAACTGGAGTTTGCAAAAATAACAAGCTGAAATTTACTTTTAGGATTCTGGTCTAGGAAACTCCCTTATCTGAAGTTCAATAGAAAAGCAGTTGTTAGGTGCATATTGGACTTTGGTGGAGACTGAACAACTGACTCTGGGCCATGAAGTAATATTAAGGCCTGGGATTCTGATTATGACCTGGGTAATAAGCACCCCATCTTCTCATAGAATTGAAAATGCATGTAATTAAATGGATAGCATAATTAAATGGAAATGGTATATTCAAAATAGATCTAAAACAGGCAAAAGTAGAGTTTCTTCTTTACATGGCAAACATAGATACTGAGGGAAATAATACACCCCCTGAACTAAAGCAACAGTTGGTACAGTCCTTGGTAAAATGTAATGAGGGATATGATAAGTTAACTGAAGGACAAAAGAGACATGCATAGCTTACCAACAGGACAGCAAAATATTTGGCCACAAAAGACATTGAAAAGCAGTAGCCGGTAGCCCATGTACTAGGCGGATTTTGGAAAGTAGTAGGATAGGTGGAAGTAGTCAATATGCTGAACTTATGACAGTACATCAAGGTATCAAAACAGAACAAAGACAATGTCATATATTCACAGATTCATGGACTGTAGCTAATGGTTTAGCTACATAGATGCCCACGTGGAAAAATCAAAATTGGGAAATTCATGTTAAACAAGTCTGAAAAAAAGAATTATGGGAAGATATATGGGACATGTCTTTGGTTACTAATTTGTCCGTTTTTCATGTAGATACTCATGTGGCCCTCACCACACTAGAACATGAGTGCAATGCACATGTTGATCGACTAGCAAACATTGCTACTCAGCGTATTGTCCCTACTCTGACACCAACTGATGATCTAGCAAATACTAGCAAAATGGGTCCATCAAACGATTGGCTATTTAGGGACCCACACTCCCGTGGGCACAAGACTGCGGTATTAATATCTCTCATTCATTGTTAAAACAAGTAGCAGAGGACTGTTATATATGTCAATTGGAAAATGAATGAACTCTTCTTTGGATAGTAACTGGAGAGGTAGCAAGGGGAAAAGTACCAGCCCAAATTTGGCAAATAGATTATATTGGACCCCTACCCCAAATTTATATGTACTTGTGTTGACATCTATCCAGGTATACTAGTGGCTTGTCCCTATAAAAACACAACCCAGAAAAACACCTGGTATTATAACTCTATATTATGAAACCCTGATGCAGATTCAAAGTGACAATGGGTCACATTTCAAAGGCAATGAAATGAAGAGATATTGTGTATTAAACAATATAGAAGGGATGTGTCACATTCCATATTATACACAAGCATCTGGATTAATTGAAAGAATGAATGGATTATTGAAAGAACAGTTAAGGAAGTTAAGTTCTAATAATTCTTATCAACATTGGAAAGATAATTTGTTCCCTGTTTTACATGATTTGAATAACAGCCCTTTGGGAGAAAGGATGCCTCTAGCTAGAATGATGACCCCAAATCTGTGAGAGCAGATGTCCCAGCACCATATTCAGCAACACCTTGTTTTGCGGAATATGATTTACATTGTTTAGAGGACTTTGGGTTGGATAGAAAAGAAATAAGAAAAATCTCTACTGGAATATGTTTGAGAATCCCTAAAAGTCAGTTTGGACAGATATTATCTAAATCAAGATTAGCAGCTCAAGGAATACATGTATTAGCTGGAGTGACCAATTCTAATTGTCAAGCAGAAATCATTGTAAAATTCCAAAATTTAGGTGAACTCATACAGTTTTGTAAAAGTGATAGAATAGTTCAAGTTATTATTATTCCTTGGGCAACAATACCCCTTGTGAAAATTGCCCCTCCTTCCAAAATAATTTGCAGAGGAACTGAAGGGTTGTGTTCTACTGATAGAATAAAATTGGGAGCTAAAGTATGAATAAAATAGAAGCCAGACAATGTTCCAAAGGCTGAGGAAAGTATAGCACACAGGAAAGATAATATTGTAACTGTTGCTTATTCAGAAGATTATTACCGAATTGTACCCTTAACTCATATATTCTACCATGAATGAGGCTGTGATAGTGGGTTCATGGACTCCAGAAACATGGTTGACTCTACCTACCCTGCTTCTGGTTATTGTCTCCTTGTTTCTTTTTGGCTTTTTGTCTGTTAAAGTTCCTTGTTAGATTTGTTTCCTACAGGCTTGGTAACCTCCACCTGCAGATGCCTGATTGCTTAAGCCAAATGTCACTCCCTGTATCACCCCTGGACCTGGCATTGAACAAGCTCTGGATGCCAGCTAAAGAACAGACCTCTCAAATGGGACCTCTTGGGGCAGGGACATCTCTACATCCAATTTCAGCAGGAAGTAGTTATGGAAGAAGAGACATTCACCCCTTAACCTTAGTTTTAGGTCCCATTCATTCAAGGGGTGGAACAATGGGATGCTTGTGCTCAAGCTCCACCCTAAGATATTGTTTTATGTGCTTATTTTGTGAGATCCCTGTTATACTGTTGTAAAATTCTGTTGACACAAGTTGCCTAAGATACTGCTTTATATGCTTATTTTCTGTTATCCCTGTTATAGTTCTGTTGATACCTGTTGCCCCACTGAGCTATGTAAGGAATATGAAAGATCATGGGACCGAATGTAGTGGTAATTTAAATGGGAAGATCTTTTCCCTTCATTCATAGGTCCATGTAACCTGCTTAAATCACATGGAAGCCTAAGTGACATGTGGTGGGAAGAGCTTGTTGAATGGGTGGAACAAGAAAGGTGGAGCACAACTGGGAGGAAGTTGGTAAGAGTGGTTAGGATGGAGGAGAGAGGACGCAGGAAGGCAGGCAGAGCTAGTTTTGTTAGTGTTTGCTTGTGGCAAGACCCCATCAGGAAGCAGAGAAGAGACTTGGGAATGGTTTTGTTCCCACAGTGCTAATGTGTATTAACTTTGTGGTTACTATGATGGATTTGACTTCCGGGTGTTGGGATTTGACTTTCTGGTATCTGAATAAATGTTTTTCTTCTGTCTTCTACATGGAGAATCTGTTATACTTTGTGATTCAAAACTATGCTGGAATATTCATAGTCACCTTCAGTGCTGTGAATATTGCGTTGGTAATATAGACACTTGCTAACTGTGTGATCCTGGACAAGTCACTTAACCCTGCTTGGTTTAGTTTCCTCATCTGTAAAATGAGCTGGAGAAGGAAATGGCAAATTGCTCTAGTATCTTTGCCAAGGATACTCTAAATGGGGTAAATAAGAGTCAGTTGCAACTGAAAAACAACTGAACTCATTGAACTAAATGAGTTTAGGCCAAGAGTGCTTAACCTAGAATGGAGTAAGGGGTCTTTGGATAGATTTCAGGGAGTCTGTGAACTTGGATGGGGAAAAAAAAACCTTACATCTTTATATTGACTAACTTCTAACTGAAAAGTAGCATTTCCTCCAATTATATATATGTAGGCAATAAATTCTCTTCTGAAAGGGGATCTGTAGACTTCCCCAGACTCCCTTAAGGGGTCCATGACACAAAAAAGGTTAAGAACCTCTGGATTAGGTAAATGTCAGAATAATCACATGAAAGTGGCTTTCAACTGAAATATCTTTTAATCTCTTAAAATTCTTATGTTACAGCTGTTTTTAGTTCCCATCTTGGGTAAATATCAGATGTAACCAAGGGTCCCAATTTTAAAGCAATTTTATAAAATAGCATTCAGAATATGTGCTGGGACTTAGCATGTGCTACTTGAAAAGTCCTTTTAAGCAGAGACATCTGGAACTACTGAACAATACAATGTCTTTTGAATGATCTAGGGTACTCAATAGACAACTCATTATTAGCACAAGAAACATATTCTCCTTGCAACACACATATGGTCCATAGGAAGTCAACCTCTTTGAAACTGGGGGAAGACTATCTAACTAAGAAGGAGATAACTCCCAGTTGCACATATTCCTTGGAACTCTGGTTCTCAGAAAAGTGAAGGAAGAAATCATCTGAAAACCCAAAATAGAATCTTTTGAATACCAAATATGTGAGATAATCTGAGCTCATGCAGAGTCTTAAGAAAGAGGAAGACAGCTCATTGAGGGCTTTGTTTAACATAATTTATTGGCTTCCAAAGGGTCAAGGACTCTAGGGAAGAAAAAAAACATCAAAAAACATATCTGCTAGACTGTTTTCAGTCAAAAGTTATGTAGACAAAGCCCAGGTGGACAGCCACCACTCACCAAAGGGACAAAAAAGCCTCCTACTCCCTGCTGTTCTTAGAATTTATTTGGATAACACCAACCTTAGGGGCCAAAGTAGATTCAAAGTCCATTGTTTAACTATCTTGACCTTTGACTCCTCTCTATTTTAAAAAATTAAATAACTTAAACAGTATTACATATAGCTCATGGTTTATGTGTAGGTCTTCTATTCAAGTGAGAATTTTATGTGTGACTTGTGATGGGTCCTTGACCTCTGGAGTTCCCAGAACATTGTCCTCAGGACAGCTGCCTTGTTCTTCATGCCATAAATTAGCTGTGCATTTTCTTCCATTGCCTATATCCTCTGTAGGCTGGCTGGAGCCCATCCAAGAAACTTGGCCCCCATTCTACCCTCTCTAGAGACCATTTTGTGAAGATTTCAAAAGCAGTAATTCAAGCAAAGAAAGCCCCTCAGAATATATCTTCACTGGTAAGCAAAGCCTTAAATTTGGACTTGACTATTCATTGATTTCATTTTGGCTAAAGTAGGAGAGGAATCCAATTCCATGAGGTCAAATATCCTTTCTCCCCTCCCCCCGGAACTGAAATGAGAAAAATGATCTAACTCATAGAAACAATTCATTGGTAATATTTATGTCCTGGGACCATTTTATAAGAGTACCCTCTTCTATATTTCTTGAACCGTATCATTTCCAAGTACATGCTAAAGATCTCCCTTTTTAGCAACACAAATTCAGTCTTGTGAAGAAAAATTATTGTTCAAAAAATTCAGAATCTTGAGTTTTACCTAAATGGATCCTTTTTTTTTAGGACAAAGGGAGAAATTTACCCAGGTAAATTCAAGGATATATCATAGGAACTAGGAGGCCAGAGCAAACTACTTAGGATTTAAAAAGAAGTAAAAGAAACCAAGACCAGTAGCACTGTACTAGTTTAGTTTGTACTTGGCAAAACACAGGTCACAAGTATGTCTTTTGCCTCCTTCTATATAAATCTTGGTCCTTAAGGGAGCACCTGGCTTGCCTCTACCAATATGTTATACAGCTTGTCAAGTGGTTTGCAAGTTGGTTCTGCAGCAGAAGGGAGATGAAGATTGGGTGACTGCATTGTGCCCATGACAACGATTGTGTGGACATAAATAGAAAAGTGGTAGTCACAATTATAGTCATTATCCAAATTAATTGATAACTTTTGTTTTCAAATCCAAGATAGACTTTTCTCAATGTGAAGAAAGATACAAAATAGAAGAAAAAGAACAACAACTTGTAATTGAGGTCATGAACAATTTGGATAACAATGACAACTAGAAAAAAGTAACAATAATTCTTTTCCTCCTCTGGAGGGACCTACACAGTGACCAGGCATGTTATACTATTCTATGGTAGAGGTGCCTCCAAAAAGGAACACAATTTTGCTAAGTAGAGAGCACACCGCTTGCCCTTGAGCTCTCTACAGCCCGCATGACTCAGTATTAATGGAGCAGAAATTTCATGTTTTTATGTCTATACCACACATCAGTCCCATGCTACTCTTCATTTATGACTATGACTGTTTCCTGCTTACTCCGGGAATCTGACATTGTTCCAGAACATGTCAAATTGATAACTTTTTTAAAACATGTCATAAGTAGAGAATAATTGAATCATAGAATGTTAGAACTGGAAGGGAGCTTAGGTTTCCAGCCCAAGTTATAGTTAAAGAAATGACTCATTTCTAATTACTAATTTCTAATTACTAATTTACTAATGATTTGGTATTAGAGTTATTGTTGCTACAATCCTTTTTCAGATTGTGTTGTGATGCTCTCTTTTCTAAGATTGCTTCCAATTTACCTAGAAGCGAGGGTATGTTTGGAAAGAGATTGCAAATAAGCAACTGTGAACAATCCAAGAGGAGACTTCTGCGGTATACATATTCATGAACTCCCCCTTCCGATCTCCTGGGCTCATGTCTGCCTCAAGGAACTTACAGGTTTGGAGTCTCTTTAGGTTACTAACTTCTGCTTATAATTCCTCCTGTCAATTGATGTGGTCTGTTTTGGGACTGTAATTGCAATGTACTTCCAAAAGTGTCTGTGATCCCCCAGGGAAAGTCTCTCCATCACTTCCTTGTGTCTCTGCTCTCTTTATAAAAAGTCCCTCATTTTCTCCAAGACTTGTTTGTGCTACTAACATGACCCTACCTCAAGCATCAGTGACAGCCATTTTCCACTATATAAAGAGGAAATCAACAATATAAGTTTAAAAAGAGAGGGAAAGGAAAGAAAGGAGTAAAATTTGTCAGATATCCATAGAAGCAAGATTAGACATTTTCAGCTTTAGATTCCTTCCTCTCATGATCAGAAGAGTATGGAAAATCTTGAAGGAGCTAGTCAGTAGGAGTTGCTTCTTTCCCTGACTCATAGTCATGGGAGAAGTAAATTGTGTTGGAGGGAGACACTTGAGTTAACTCACCAACTATGGTCTACACCAGTACAGCAATGTACTCCGCAACCGCAGCAACAGCCATTTCAACAGTGGGTTACTAGTCTCATTCTCTGGAGTGGAAAGTTGGGAAATAGAATGTAGAGAGTGACTTTCCCACACTAACTGGTATGTCCACTTCCTCTCTCTGTTTTCTTTCTCCCAGAAATATTCACCAAACAGTTCTAGAAGTCTCAGTTCTAAAACATCATTGGCTAGTGAATTGTGGGATTGTATTTCTCATCTCCATGACAATGTTATTATTCTGAAATAATCCAATGGGAAATTAAATATTGTCATGTGAACAATTGTGGGTAAACATGCAGTTTGATTGACCGCTATTCAAATGAGTTATGTTAGAGACACATCTGATTTAATACATTTATATAGAAAACAAGGGTCATCTGCATTAGAATAGGGTTCTATATCTGGACCGGATGTGGGGTGAAAAAATTCCAGGAATGCAAGATATACATCAAGCCTCAGAATAAATTCTGAGAATTAGCAGGACAAATATACATGAGCAAAGGTATAAATCATGAAATAGAAAGTCCGTTAAAAACAATTCCCATTGGTTTCTGTGATCTATGCAAGCTAAATCTGATAGACTGCTATAGATATAGTTCTAAAGTAGGCTTGAGATTCTGAATAGAAAAAAATCTGGTTCCTTTTTGGATAATTTTGGCAGAAAATTGACTAAGGAATAAGAGTTAAGATGGCAGATTGGTAAAAAAAAAAACAAAACAAAACAATGTGGTGAGGTCTCTTTGGAAAACTTCTCCAAACAGGTCTAGAAAATACATCAGACTGGATCCTGATGAGGCAACTTGGGAAAAAAGTTACGAGTCATTTGTCCAGCCTAGCTCTGCACAGGGATACAGATGGGGAGGTCTGAGGACACTGGGAAAGTTGGGGCAGGAGCACATAACATGCAGGACACATTGTAGCACAAAGGAAAAAAGTGTGCACCAGAAAAAAAGGGGCACTAAAAACAGGTAAACTTGCCACTTGACAGTTTGGCCACCTACTACCCAGTTGCAGGTCACAGATTCAAGTCATACTGAGAAGGGATCCGAGGCAAGGGAATAATGTTCTTGGGTTGGGAGATCCTGGGTGATGTAAAGAGAAAATAGGAAATCTAGGAATCAGCAGCAGTAGCACTACCACAGTAGTGGTGTGACTCAGACTCCAGGTTCATAGCAGGCTCATTTCCAGCATCTATTTCAGCTTACAGAGGGATAACAAGGACAGGAAGTCCAAACAAAAGGAGAACTTACAATTTTGCCACTGAATCAACAAAGCTTTCCAAGTAGCTGATAGGGATGGAGTCCAGGAACATTCTTCTTTTCTCAGACCCAAAACCAGGTCAAAAATTTGCAGAGCTCAGACCAAGGAGACAACAATCAGATTTTGCCCTAGATCAGACCAAGTTGGGGAGCACTGAAAGCTTGCGTATTCCCAGTCTGTCCTTGGGATCCTGGAATAACACTCTCAGTACACCAAGAAACCTGCAATAGGACCAGCCCAGACCCTCCCCCCAGAAATGATGCAGAGCCCAATCCTCACATCAAGTTCAAAGTCAGGAAGTAGTCTAGAAGAATGAGTGACCAAAAAAACCCTTCAATAATGAACTGTTATGGTGGTAGACATACTCAAGGCACAAACATAGAAGAAAATTACTCTAAAACACCTAAAAGGATGAAGCAAGAGTTTAAGAAAAAAAGAAGCAAAATGTAAAAAAAAGTTATAAATCTAATAAGAACACTTAAGGGGAAAAATTGGGAAAGAAATGAAAGTTATGGAAGAAGGAGTTGGAAAGGGAATTAATAGGTTGGCACAAGAAGTATAAAATTTTGTACAAGCAATAAATTCTCTGAAGATTACAACAGACCAATTAGAAGTCAATGATTCAAGGAGGCAACAAGAAATTTTAAAACAAAGTCAAAAGGCTGAAAAATATAAAATGAAATGTAAGGTATCTTAGAGTAAAAACAACTGTTCTAGAAAAAGTTGAGAAGAGAAAATTTTAAAAATCATTCATTGCACTATATGAATACCATGAACTCCCTTCCCTGAAAAAGGCAACCTATTTCAAAAAAATCTTACAAGAAAACTGCCCGGTTCCCTTAAAACTAGAAGACAAAGTGAATGTAGAAAGAATCTACCAAATGTTGAAAACTAAAAACAAATAAATTAATTTTAAAAAAAGAATCTACTAGTCACCTCCTGAAAGAACCTCTAAAATGAAAACTTCCAGAAACATTATAGCTAATATCCAGTTTCCAGATCAAAGTAAAACTACTGCAAGCAGCCAAAAAGAAAGAATTCAAGTCCTGCGGAGCCACAGTCAGGACCTCACACTATTTAGCAAGCCACTACTAAAAAGGGAGAACACTGACTATGATATTCCAAAAGGCAAAGGATTTAGGCTTATAACCAAGAATAACTTATCCAGAAAGATTGAGTATAATCCTTTAAGAGGAGAAATGGACCCTTAATGAAATAAAGGACTTCCAAGGAGAAAAGACCAAAGCTGTATAGAAATTTTTGAAGTTCAAACACAAAAGGGAAGAGAAACATGTAAAAGGTAAATACAAAAAAGAGAAAAAGGGAAAAGGAGAGGAGGAAAAGGAAAAAAGAGAAAGGACTGAACAAAATAAACTGATTACATTAAATATGAGAAGATGGCAAATGGGTTTCCTCTGAACCCTATCTTCATCAGAGCTCATAGAAAGAGTCCAATTAGACAAGGATTAGGAGTCATTCTGTCATAATTGATAGTCTTAAGATTGATAGCAAGAAAAAAATGGTGAAAGAGGGAAAGAAGAGTACACTGTTGCGGGGTGGGAGAAGAAAGGTTAGGGAAAATTGCCTCACATGCACAAATAGACATCTTTGCAAACAAGGGGTGGGGAGTGAACTTCATTCTCATCTGAGCTGGTCACACACATATACACACAGAGTTGGATACAAAATATATATTTCACTCAACAGGGAAACAGAAGGGAAAAGGAAGAAGGGAGGAGGGGGAAGTAAAGAGAGAACATATTAAGGGAGAGATTAGTCCTAGTCCTAAGGAGGTGAGAGAGAGAGAGAGAGAGAGACACAGAGAGACAGAGAGAACTCCCTTTGAGGTCACAAAGAAGGAGAATCTGAGGGAGGGGCCACAAATTGGGGAATGGATGAACAAGTGTATAATGTGAGGCAATACTATTGTGCTGAACTCTTATCAATTTAATGACCAACCAGCGTTCCAGAGGACTAATGATGAAACATGCTCGCCACCTCCTGATAGAGAGAGGTTAAGGATTCAGAATACAGAATGAAACAAAAATTTTTGGACATGGTCTACGTAGAAATTTGTTCTGATTGATTATACATGTTGGGAATGAGTGTTGTTTTTCTTGTGTTTTCAAGGTGGCAGGAGGCTGGGAGTTGAGGTGGGAAGGAAAGAAGGAAAATATTGCTGATTAAAACAAATAAAATATTTTTAAAAAGAAATTGGATTAAAACCCAGATCTACCAGTCAACAACTTTGTTAAAAGGGCATAATCTTTTTTCAGATTCCAAAGTAATCTACTTGAAAAATCAAATCCACTTTTTAGCCACAAAAACCTGTTACATGCAAATGAAGTAATGAGCTACAATCAAATAATATGGACAATTACTGAAATATTGAGCTCCTTTAGTAATTTAGTCATTATTGACATGACACATCTGCCCTACAGAACCCTCTAGATTCACAGTGCTTGCTACCTGAACTGCTGTTGCACCCTATGAATTGCCAGACTTTACTATATGCCCTGCCTCTGTGCCCTGAAGATCCCAAGGTCTTTCCATCCACACCACAACTGAACTAGGGATGGTCTGATAAGTGCTTAACAACTGGCTTTTTGGTAGGGAAATTGTATACATGACATACTAGATTAGGAGGTCTGGTTGTTAAGTTTTCAGAGTGAGCATTTACGCTTTGGAAGTCATCAAATGCAACAAATTTGGGTTTGTTGTTTTGTTGATTGTATAAACTTAATAACGTACTGGGGAAAATGCTAAATATCTGACTCCAGTACACCCTGAACTGAACTCATATGTTAGGCCATCTAAGAGCACTGGTCCAGGAGAGACAGAAGGACATGAGTTCAAATATGACCTCAGATGCTTACTAGCTGTTTGACCCTGGGTAAGTCATTCACCCTGTTGGTTTCAGTTTCCTCATGAAGAAGGAAATGGCAAACCACTCCAGTATTTTTGTTAAGAAAACCCCAAATGGGTTCACAGAGTCAGACATGAATCAACTGCAACACATATGTTATCTCGCTCAATTAGAATATGAGCTACTTGTGATCTGGGACTACCTCTTGCCTTTCCATTTTTATTGTCACAATGCTTGACATACAGCAAGCTCTTAATGAAAAGCCTTTTTAAGATTCATTCAGGAATGATCTAGTTTAATTATAAATATAGAATCTGAAACCAGGGTTTAAAGCTTTATCATTCATCTTTGCCACTAACCATAAGGAAAAAACATTTCTATAAAAAAATGTAAAGTTCTTGCTTGACTTTAGACATCTCTATTAAACACACAAAACTGAATGATATTTTAAAGTTAAAAACAGATGCATTTCCATCTAGTCGCCAGCTCCTCTCAAGATTGGATTACATTAATGGGAAGACTTTATGTATGAAGCCTGATTTATAGCACATTTTGATCATACTCAGGTTATAGCATTGACCATAGCTCTTTCAGCCTAACATTGTAGCTCTCTCGGGGGAATAATGCAAGAGACCTTCAAGATCGTATAATTTGAGCCCTTAATTTGACTTTTCAGTTCCATTCCTTGAGCAAGGTCTTTAAAAATCTAACTCTGTTTGACTAATAGCCTTCTATTTCAAATGAGCATATTTGAAAAATGGTAATTTTTTCAAAAAGGTATACAAATAGAAAATCCATTAAAGTCATTTTGGACCAATGGTAATAGTCTATGAAGACACTATCATCATATTATTATAACATGTACAAATAATTGGTATTTATACAAGGCTTTTTAAAAATTAATAACAAAAGTTAATCAAAAACAAAATAAAATCAGATAAAAATTAGACATAAAGCCACAGACTCCAAAGTACTTACACTTTGATAAAAGGAAAAACTACATAAACTATAACAAAATTCAATTCAATGAAGCAAATATATGCTGCCTGATTATGGATGCCAAGACTATAATGAAGCAGTATATTCCCTCAAAGATATTCTATTTTACTTTGTATCCCCTTCTGATCTCTATCCTTATAAGATTTGTTACTTTAAAAATATACTATTTTTATTTCATTATTTTATCTATCATTTTTATTTTATTATATATTATTATTAATCACTTCACATTTTGTCTGTCTTCACTCCTTCTTTGTTTACAGTCAGGAAGGGAGCCCTTCTCCCACAAGGGGCTCCTGCTTTGGGTTTACATGGAATGGTTTAAGGAATGGAGAAATCTTGAGCCCAAAGTGATAGAATTTGTTACTTCAATCCCTGAGTACAACTCTAGGGAAAGTCAATTAAGTAAGGTTCCTAGAGGGGGTGATACTACCCATGGAGGGAGATACTGGACTGATGAGGGGATGGTGGTAGCCTTGGGTGCAGTTGCGGGTCATTGAATGAAAATAAGTGAACGGTGGAAGTATAAGGAAAGAAGAGAAAAGAAGAAAATTTTGAAAAACCGATCATACATAGTTCATGTGTTGTATAACAGAGTTAAAAGTCATAATGATTATATTAATTTCCAAATAAACACACAAAATGCAAGTTATAACCAATCAGTGAGCAAGTGCACAAACAGGTCTTAACAAGCAAATGTTAGTAGGTGAGTGTGTCAGGCATTGTTGGGAAGTCCAGCATGCATTGCAAGGAATATATGCATGTAATGATTGGTTTACACTATGATACTATACAGTTACAAGATGTAATATTGCACCATCAAAATTCCAATGCAAGAAAAACCCCATAATTTTACAATAAATTAAAAAATTTTCACATTTTTAAAAAATACACATTTTAAAAAGTGTTAAAGGGTTAAAGAAAATAGATTCCCAAAGGGGCATTGAGTAATTTTTTTAAAGGGGGGCAGTAGGCCAATTAAAATTTGGGAACTTCTGGGTGAATGACTAGAATCTTTCTCAAAAAGATTAATAGATGTTCCTTCTGGAAAAGCTATTTATTGCTCAAAGTAATCGGTATCTGGTACAATAAAGCTTCTAATTTCTGCTACCACACAAGGAATGCTAAAATACAGAAGATTCATAGTCACACATTGACACATTTGACAAATACTGAAACTATGTAACAATAACCCATCACCAAGGACTCGCATGAGCCCATTTACTGATGCCAAAAAACAAGGACTCAAATTCTGTCACCTCCCTTATACCCTTCCAATCAATCAACTTTTATTAAGCACCTAGTATGTGCCAAGACCTGTGCTTTCCAGAGGCAAAGACCCTCAGGAGACGTGATTTCACCTTCAACTCAGTTTGAACTTTTTAGGTACAATATTCTAGGTCCATATCTTCTGGTCATCCATACATGTATAAAGGGGTATGGAAAGGAAAGCTGGTATCTACATTCCTTTGATGTGACCACAAATAACAGGAGTAATGAGGTGTTTGTTCATGCATTAAATAAAATACAAAGAAGATTTTACATTCTGTCATCCCTTTATAAAATATATATGTTTCCTTGATGGGTTTGAAAGGATAGCTTGCCATTGGCTAGTACAAGATTCCCCATGCCCCTGGTGGCTTTGAAAAAGTTATGCTTTCCAGTGTAAAAAGACAATCAGGCAGGAAACAGATTTTTGTGGAATGTGACCCCTGTGCCTCTACGAGGGGAGTGATCTGCTTTCCATCTGCCCCCCTGCTTGGTTTTAACCCCACAGAATAAGACACCCTTTTCTGGGTAAGCTCATCACTTTTAAACTCACTGCCATGATGCTAATTCAAACCTTATTTGACACCATCTTCTTCAACATCCTTTCCTCTCTGTTTGAAGGGTAGAGTACCAAATACCCCCCAATACCTTCCTTTCAGGGGGTAGAAATGGATTCAGCTCACTCTTCTTTGCATGTGCTGTCCTGCCTAGTTTCAACTCTATGAAACAAGATGCCCTAGCCATGTATTCCCTGGTGTCCCAGCCTCATTTTCTCCCAACCTCCCACTCCACTTTCCGGCCTCTTTTTGTGTATTTTTTCTACCTTTAGATTGTAAGTTCCTTGAAAGCAAAGACTGTCATTTTATTTTTTTCCCTAATGCTTAACATAGTGCCTAGCATTTAGTAGATGCTTAATAAATGTTGATTGGATTGGATTGAGCAGCAGAGAGGGAGGGAATTGCCCTTCCTTCTCTCCTCGATGACCACAGTGCAGCCAAGTGATCCACAGTAGGAAAAACCACATCCAGTAGGGAAAAGTAAGAGAGAGACCGTCAGTGGAGTCAGCTCCAAGGGGCTGCAGAAAAGAGAGCCAGTCTTTGGTTAAAAAGAAATTTACCTTGACATCTAGGAGTCAAACTGTGGAGAGAAGTAGATTCATGGAGGTCAGCAAAGACACTGTACCTAGAGGGAAGCATCATGAAGATATCTAAGAAGAGAGAGAATGATGGGGCCCCATATAGCTTAAGGTGTGAATAGCCTTGCCCATGTGTGTTGCCTTTTATTCTCTATGTATGTGCCCACTCTTCCCATTAATTCTCATTAATTCTTTCTCTCTCTCTCTCTCTCTCTCTCTCTCTCTCTATATATATATATATATATATATATATATATATATATATATATATATATATATATATATATATATATATATAAAGCACATCCTTTTTTGGTGGGAAGTGGTTTGTAGCTGACGTTCTTACTATGCCATTTCAGCAAATGCCTTTGCTTTAAGTTAATTGTGTCCACTGGCTTTTTAAAGGTCAGTGCACTGGTGGGCATGTATAGATCTATAGTTTTAGGTGTGTAGACCCTTAGAGGACCTTTGAACTCAAGGTCATGGTCATCCCCATCCCATCACTACAAGTGTTAATCTGGGGTTAATCTAGTAGGGGCACTACCCTGCCTAGGTCACTCTCAATGCTAGTCTTTTCCTTTTCTGAAAAGAGTATCGCCTTGTAGACTAAAAGTGTAAAAGAGTAAAAGTGTAGATTAAGAGTGCAATAATGTAGACTTTGGACCTCTCAGATTCACAAGGTAGATTCCAAGGCTAGGGACAGTCACTTCAGGACTCCTGTCTGGTCACCAGTTGTAGTAAAAGCAATATCCTAACCCATGCAAGTTGGGTTAGTTTTTTCTTCAAAGGTTCTGAAACCATCCTCAAGACTTGGTTGGCTCAGGAGCCTGAAGGCTCAGGCCATAGGTATCACTTCCTCATTGCATGAGCACAAAACATCCCAGAGGAGTTCCAATCACTCTCTGATCCACATGTCCAGATCGTGATGAGCAACTCTGGCAAGAGAGCTTTGTTCAACTGAATCAACTTAAGGTCTCCTCCATGTATATCCTTGTTGAAAAGCCTTTTCCTGCTACAGAAAATAGAGCCTCCTTTTGTTACCTGTTGAGTGAATGAGGAATCTCTCACTTTGTTCCAATGTTGAATAAAAAAAAAAGAATGTCAACTGGCAAGGGACTGATCTACACTGAGCCCAGCAAACTTTTTCTGCTTTGTGGCTAGGGAACCAAGATCCAGTCTCAGACACTCACCTAGACAAGCACATCCTCTTGCTACCATATGCATACAGCTAGAGCTGCTAGGTGGCACAATAGATAGAGGGCCAGCCCTGGAATCAGGAAGACCTGAATTCAAATCCAGACTCAGACATTTACTAGTTATGTGACTTTGGGCAAATCGCTTAACCTTGGTTTCCTCATCTATAAAATGAGACGGAGAAGGAAATGGCAAACCATTCTAGTATCTCTGCCAAGAAAGTTCCAAATGGGGCCACGAAGACTTGGAAACAACTAATTAACATAGCAGCAATATGTCTGGCCATCATAGCTGCTGCTAAGTTTGATTTTTTGGCTGAGTTTTGGGGGCTTTTTGGAGAGAGTGTCAGAAAACCTCTCTTCCTTTGTTTGAAGTGCAACGGACAGCTAGCAGAACCCAGTAGTGATCAAAAGAAGGAGAAAAAAGAGAGGGGGTGGGATTTTGGTTCCTCTTAAGTCTAATGAGTAGCGGCTCTTTCTCACTCCGTTGTCAGTCCTCTTTGTCACAGACCCCAGCGACAGGGACCAAGGAAGGGTTGATGCATCATCCTAAAGTGCAAGTTGTTTACTGACGAGCCAGACCACCCATCTCTCCCCATGGACTTGAAGCACAGGTACGCAGCTCCTGAGGATGCGTGTCATCCCTGCAGATTACAAGACCTCCCCCAGGCACCCCGATTATATTCTTATTCTTCATATGAATATTGTCTTTTCATCTGCATTATTAATATTTTCAGCCTCACTTTCTTAAGGCTGGACAATCAACAACATTTGTAGCATCATTGTTGATTTCTGAAGTGCAAATGCTCATAACAGAAATTAAATACTCAGTTCTCTGAGCTGGCCCCAGCATATCACACCCATGTCTCTCCACTCACAATCTTGATTCCTCAGAGAGTGCAATATTCTATAATTTGCATCCACATGGCACCACTGGACAATACTGGTGATGAGTTTTTATATCAGGGAGCAAATTGGGATCAGCAATAGACATTTTTCTGTAATAGACCACACCTTCACAGCCACACAATTGATTAAAAGGGGAAGGGGGAAAGAGACTAAAGGGTTTGTTGTCTGTTGTCTAGAGAAAAGCATTTGATCCAGTAAAGAAAAAGCAACTTTAAGAGTTCTCCACAACAAAATGTCTTCCATTATATCATTTGGGATATATGTTATATATTATAGTATACATATGTTAATATATATTATATATATATTATATTACATAAGATTCCTTGACAGATGTAAGCATAGATAGAACTTTTTTCCCAGACCTTCACTTGATGTTGACAAAAACCAGGGTCATTAAATAAATTTACCTTTGTGGATTAATGATGAAAACTGCTACTCACCTCCTGAAAGACAAAAGATTCAGAGGCAGAATAAGACTTTTAAAATATGATTAATGAGGAAATTTGTTTTACCTTACTAACCATGTTTGTAATAAATGTTTTGTTTTTCTTTCTTTTGAGGGGGCAGTGAGGGTTAGGGAGAGTGGGGGGAGAAGTGTGGTGTGAGGGAGAAAAGGTGGATTTTCATTCATTTTTAAAATTAATTAAAAATAAAGGCTTCTCTGTTTTTTGCATTTATCAAATATGCTGGCGTGTTCATCTATTCGGAGACCATATGGAATAAGGATTTCCTATACAGAGGGAAGTCTTTTAGATATTCCTGCCTGCAGATGACATTTGTTTAAGGTCGACGTTGTTCTGATTTCACTAAGCCCCAGAATACTACTGGACCTTCTCAATGAGCTCCATGGGCACTTTAAAGAGAGTAATCTAGTAATACATTAAAAATATCAAGTAAAGGAAGCAAGTGTGTATATCCCCCAGATGTTGAGGTACAGTTGAATATAGCGATCCACTGAGTTCATCCACATGCATATCAACACATCTATTTTGAACAGACACCACAGATGGACAATGAATGATTTCCAGAGCTGAAGAAGGAAAGGTGAGCAAGTTTGTCATCAGCCAGAAAGGACTTGCCTCTGCCCAGAGAGTCTACTACTTGCCGCTGCTTCTTGTTGCCAGTTTCCTCAGTGAGAAGACCTGACTGTCCTTACATCAGGTCTTCCATATCCTCCTGGACACAGTGTATACCCTGAGAGAAGGAGGTCAGGGGCCAGGTCCAAAGTCTTCCATTTGCCCCAAAGCAACAATATCTATCTGTGCCAGCAGAAGGCATCTTCCACCTCCAACCATCAGCCTGGTGTCCCAACTGGGAGAGGTACTTAATAAACGTTTATTGATTGATAGGTTGGATTGCATTTGGGAAATTGCATAATGATTTTGAAGTATCTATGTGTCCATTTCAGTTGCTCCAACATTTTATTCAGATTTCTCACTTCCTATTTGTTTGACTTATAGTGTGATAGTGGAATATCCTATTATTCGTTTTCTGTTTCCATGAATTTTTCCTTTGAATTTAATTGCTTCATAATAGGAATATTTAAATATCTCAATGCTGTCATTGTTCATGATACCTTTAAATATGATATGATTTCCTTGATCATATGATATCTTTTAAAACTTTCTGATTTGAACTTGATTTTTAAAATATGATACAATTTAAGATTTTCTTAAGCTATCATAAAAATTTTAATTTACTCTTTCAATTTTTGGTGCCTTTCATTTTAAATCTTATTTATTTCCAAATATATCTTTTCTCCTTCTCCGGCAGAATGATTCTTTAAAAGAAAAGCATTTCAGTAAAAACTATTCAAGATATAAATTTAGTTTGATGATATATGCGGCATTACACACCCATAGTGACCCTCCTGTCCAGTGAAGTGAGGGACCCCTTTTGAATTTAAATCTGCATGCAACTTTTAGCATTAGATGTGTTTCCTGTAGTCACATTGTTAGATTTTGTTTTCAAGTACATTCTTTAACTCTTTATTTTTTATAGTTCAATCCATTTAATAATTATAGGACTTTAAATTTTATGTATATTATTCCATTATTTGTTAATCTTTTTTGTTTTATCAGAAGGAACGACAAGCTTCCTTATTTTACTGTTTCAATTCTTTACTGGGACAAGAATGAACCCCCAAATCCACTGAACAGAATTCCTATATTTTATGCTATTAACGTAACAAATACCTTTAAAACTCAACCTCTCCTTTACCTTGGTCAGGAACAGGAACTTTGCCCCCTTGCCCCCAGCCTCTTCATTTACCCATTTTTCTTTTTTCCCTTTGTTCATTTGTATTGTTCTTACAACTATATGGTCCTATTTCTTTTTAATTATTTTTGCCTTTAAAGCTTTCTAAAAGGATTTATATGAAGAAACAGCGTATTAATGTCCATGAAACACGAATGATTGTTTCCATTGTGAACAATAATGATAGTGGAAATTATGGAATTGTAAATATACTGTTGTCAGTTACCAGCATAAGGCCAAGTTATTTTATTTATTGATAAGATTAGAAGACATGCGCCACATCATTTACTCTGCTACTTGTCATATCACTTAAATTGTCTCAAGCTGGTATGTGTTGATAGGTTATCAGATTTAATTATCATGGGACACTGATTTAGAGTTAGACGGAACTTTTTAATTCTAAAAGTGAAATGTCATTTTGTTTAACTGATGCTTTCTTACTAGGTCAAAGAAATTATTAGTATCTTATTTCCTAGTATGAAATGAATGAATGAATAAATCAATAAAATTTATTAAACACTTATGCTGTGTAAAGCACAATGCTAAGCAAGGGATATACAAAAATAAAACTCTATGTTCTCATGGAGCTCAGATTCTCAAATGTGGAGACCCCATAAAGGATGTTTCAGCCTTAAGTCAGAAAGAAAAGCCCCATGGGTCTTAGACTGCAGAGGTAAGACAGATGGTAATGAATATTTTAATGTTGTTTCCATTTATTAAATGTAATTGCTTCATAATTCTATAAATATGTATAGTTAAACATCTAAATATTATCATTTTTCATGACACCTGTAAGCATGATGTAATTTTCTTGTTTATTTTTAAATACCTGATGTTGAACCTATTGACAGTGCCTAAGACTTTGGTGGCAAAAACTTTCTCTTCTGCATCTTTAGTAGCTTGGATGCCCTGGGGGAGTGGAGGGTGGGAGGCCATTACTGTAGCACCTGCAGAGGAAGTTGCCAAGGGCATCCCCACAAACTATGAAGCTATGCGTTCAGAGGTCAGGCTGGAAGAAGGATTCATAGTTTGGGGTGTGCAGCTGTTAGTAGGGCTCTTGGATTTGCCTGTCCATTGGTGGCAGTTGGTTGTGAGAAACTGTGAAAATGGCAGACCCCTTCTCCACAAAGACTGCTTTCCTGGACTATAGCCGCAAGGGCTGAGGTGGAAGTAAGGCCAGTGGACGTTGTTGGGCTCAGGATCCTAGGCTGTCATTACTGGATTCTAAGTGATTGACCTACCTGCCACATACTATCGCCCTCCTCCCTCAAGGTGCCTTGTGAAATTCAAAGAAATTATTTCCTGGGAAGAGAAAAAGGAGGATCAATCAAATTATGGTGCAATAAGTGATCTTCAAAGATAAGCAAGATTCTGCTAGGTTAGGTCAAGGGGAAGTCCTCTCAGACAGAGACAGTCCCATGGTCAACAGCTTTTAAGACGAGAAAGGTCCATGTTGGGGAGACTGAGGCATGTCACTGAACCTTGCTTATATGTTCTAGAATCTCTTACTACTTTCCTAGATTTCCTGTGGCCACTCTTTTTTGCCATTTAGTTTTTGAGAGAGGCATATTTTGTCTTACTTTTTCCAAATGCATAGAAAGATAGTTTTCAACATTTACCTTTATAAGATTTTGAATTCCAATTTTTTCTCCCTTTCTCTCTCTCTTCCCTTCCCCCTCCCCAAGACAATATGCAATCTATTATAGGCTATACATGTACAATCATATTAAGCATATTTCCACATTAGTCATGTTATGAAAGAAGAATCAGAACAAAAGGGGGAATTATGAAAAAAGAAAAAAAAGATAAAATAGTCTGCTTCCATCTGCATTCAGACCCTGCAATTCTTTCTCTGGATGTGAATAGCATTTTCTATCATGAGACTTGGAATTCTCTCGGATCGTTGCATTGCTGAGAAGAGTAAAGTCTATCAAAGTTGGTCATCACACAATGTCGCTGTTACTGTATACAGTGTTCTCTTTCTGCTCACTTCACTTAGCATCAGTTCAAGTAAGTCTTTTCAGGTTTTTCTGAAAGCATCCTACTTGTTATTTTTTATAGCACAATAGTATTCCATCACATTCATATACCACAACTTGATCAGTCATTCCCCAATGGATGGGCATCCCTTCAATTTCCAATTCTTTGCCACCACAAAAAGAGCTGCTATAAATATTTTTGTACAGATGAGTCCTTTTTCTTTTTGAGAATCTCTTGGGGATACAGACCAAGTGGTGATATTGCTGGATCAAAGGGTATACAAAGTTTTATAAACCTTTGGGTATAGTTCTAAATTGTTCTCCAGAATGATTGAATCCATACTTCTGACCACTCTTGGTAATTGGTTGTGTAACTCACTCCCCAAGACCCTAACAAATCTTGTCCTATTGCCACTGTATACAAAAGACATGAATCCAAAAGGAACACATTTAAGACCTGAAACAATCAATGTAAATAATCAATTCAATAAACATTTATTAAGTGCCTACTATGGGCCACTATGTGCTGGGGATTCAAAGATGGAAGCAAAGCAGTCCCCACTCTCCCTCAAGGAAATTACATTCTATAGGGAAGAAATAAAGTAGGGAAAACATTCTCTGTACCCACACACACAATCCCATACTATTCTCCACAGGGAAGATGAGCTAGAGAAACCTCCCAGGGAAGGCTTGAAGTGGTGGGAAACTACCTATTTTTTTGGCCTATGATGGTGGGGAAATTGTCAGTCTATTCCCTTTGTGTCAGCATATGTCAATAGAGGTCTGCTACCTCTTGGGGGGATTAGGCTGGAGTCTACTGAAGAATCTTGACTCCAAAGTCCTTATTATTTTATCTCGACTCCACTCCATCCTAACTTAGCCCTGGCTCTGCCATCTCCACTTTACTAACTTCCCTTTCCAGTTCTCAGTGTTCTCCAGATAGGCCTTTACAATATGAGCTGAACTCAAATGGTCTCCATTTCCTTCTCCAATGAAGTTCGATCCTCTTCCTTCATGCTATTTTTCCTGATTTTTAACCCCTGATTTTTAATCAGGCAACCCTGATTTTTAACCCCCCTGCCTTATAGAGCACTTTTCACCAATCAGTCATCTGCTGAGCTAACCATGTGTTGGCCAGCCTATGCTCTATACCTGATGGAGGATGAATGGATCCACTGAATGGATATCAGTAAAAAGTGAGTTCCAGTATCAGTTTAGGCCCTGGGAAAGGTAGCATCCAAGAGACCTAAGATCTTTTAGCTGTTTTAATTCAGATGATCCAGATTTGTGAACTGGGCAACCAAAAACAACATTGGGTATAGGTATCATCATTCATTCAGTAGACTTGAAGTTTCTGTTGCTGCTTCTAACCATCACTAATGTTTTTTGGTGACAAAAGACACACACACATGTGTTCATCTGCTTCTGGAAATGTGACACAAAACCAAATGGAAATAGATGAGCCTACTAGGATTACCCTGGATCATAACGAACCTCTCAAAAAACCTCTAACACCAAGATAGAGAAGTTGTGGGGAGTAGGGATTTTGAAGCATTCTTGGCTGGCCACAGCCATGTTGTGGCTCATTGCAAAGAATTCTGTTTGCTTGCAGTTCAGTGTGGTGACTAAATGAACTTACATAGTGTATGTAGCTCAGGAATGTCTTAATAATTCTTCCCTGGCATTCTTAACAAAGCAAAAAAAAAAAAAGAAAGAAAAAACTGACAATTTAGTAACCACTTTCAGTGGCCCAAAGAATTGAGAGAAAATGCCATTCTAAACCAACTCAATCATTCTTATGTTACAGTTCACTACATGGACAATTCACTTTGCTTAGTTTCTTCTCTCATTCATTCATTCAAAATGTTTACTTATACCAAGCTAGAATACAAAGTTGTACGAGACAAATACTCGTAGGGGAGATAGGACACATACACAAATGTCTACAATGTAAAGCAATACCTAGTTGTCTATAAATGGTAGCAGCTAAGTGGTACACACTCTAGCAGAGCAGAGGGAAAAGTCATTGCTTTTCCGAAAAGAAATAGGAAAGATCAAAGTGTCACACAGGAAGTGATAAATAAGTCTCTGATAAACTGGAAGAGGGGAAGCCATTGCAGACAAAGGCAATCAATAAGCAAAAGCCTAAAAAAAGGCACAAGGTTTCAGAGATAATGCAGAATGACAAAAGCCTAAAGTCCACACTGGGGAGAAGTGAGATGCAGCACTGGGCCTCTTCATGTACCTTATGATTTGAACTTCCTTCTTCCTTTATCAACAGTCAGTGACCACAATATGATGGTCTGTAAGTAGTAGGAGTTTAACAGATGCTTGTCAAACTGAAATGCATCAAATACAAGACCAGAATTCATTACTTGTCTATGTAGCTTTCAAATGTTGGAAAGTCACAGAGACACTTATGTGTAGATAACATGGCAAGTATTTTATAATTCAGCGGTAGAACCATAGAAATTACTTAGAACCATATTAACTGGTTGGTCTTCTTCTCTTTCGTAGGAATATTGGAATATTTAGTGTTAGAACTGACCTTAAAGGTCATTCTTTCTGCATCCTTTGTTGTAGATGGGGAAGCCCTTGAGAAGTTAAATGACTTGGTCAAGATCACACGGATGGTAAGTGGCACAGTCAGAATTTCAACACACTTCTTCTGGATCCAAATGCAGGGTTCTTTTCTTTATTTTCCAATTACAAAATTATTTTTTAAAAGAAGGGTTGCCTGGTGTAGTGGAGGATTCCCTGCTACCAGAGAGGCTGAAGCTGGTGGATGTCTTGAGTGCCCGTGTTCTGAGCTGCAGAGAGCTAGACCACTTTGGTGTCTATACTAAAGTAAGCCTCCAGGAGGTAAAGGGCCACCAAGTTACACAGGGAGGGGTTAATGGCCCAGGTCTGAAGCACAGCAGGTCAAATCTTTGATCAGAGAGCAACTAGGATCAATAGTCCCTGTACTTCTAGCCTGAGATGGGGAGTCCCAGTTGCAAAAAAAAAGGGAAAAAAAGAGTAAGATATGAGGACAAAGGCTACATAAAAATGAAAGCAATTAGTAAAGACATTTGTAAATCTAGAAGCCCCAATTTTAGAAGGAGACTAAATGAGTGGGGCAGATTCTGCTTCCTCACATTATGCCTTCCAAATCAATGGGCACTGAAGGATCAGGGTAAACTATACCAAGGGTGTTGACAGCATTTCCATTGGAGTTACAGCAGCGCCACCTCGTGTCATTTTACACACTAGTAGGTGCCTTGTCTTTATAGATTAATAGCAAATTTAAATAGCTGGAACTAGATTAATAAATCATCTAACGAGTCCAACCCCTCATTTTGCCAACGAGGAAAACTAAATCTAGATAAATGGAGTGTTTTGTCCAAAGACACAAAGCTAGTCAGTGGTAGAGTTGAGACCAATAACAGAGCCTTACCCTATACCACCCAGGCAGGAAATTCAGTGGTCATTTGTAGGCTTGATCCATTGCCGATTGGCACAGAAGTTATGACCTGTTATATTTCCAATCTAGGTTGGTTCATTCCTCCTTAGAAAGCCTGATGAGCTGCTCCCGTGTGCTCACCATATTGGAGCTAGACTTAATGAGGACACTCACCAAGTTTTAGCCCTACTGCAGCTCAAAACCCCTGAGCTTCAGCAATCCACCAGCTTCAGTCTTTTCAGTCTTCTCAGTAGCAGGGACTACAGACCTATGCCATCATGCAAGGCCTACAGTCTCCAAAGTCCTTTCAAATGCGTTCTTTCATATGATCTTTCATATGATCTTTATGTTAACCCTGTGAGGTAAGTAGTTTAGGTATTACTCACTCCATTTTATAGAAAACAGAGGCTCAGAGAGGTTCATATAGAGATTGGGAGTTAAGAGTCTCGAGGGCCTTTTATTTACCTCTCACATAGGCAAAACAGAAAATGAAGTAAAAAACTATCTGGATTGCAGATCCAAGGATGCCTGCTCTTAAAAGTCTAGTTATCATAGGACTAGAAAATAGAATCAGGAGGTTCCCCAAGGTCATCACATTCTTTCCTTATCATCTGGCAAAGACTGCACCTACGCTATCCTCAGAAGATAGGGGTTTCTATTTTTAAAACTCTCTAGAGAATTTAACGATTTCATAAACTTCTCTCTCTTGTCCTATAGCCAGAGGCTACTCTTTATGTTGACCCTCCCAGGACTGAACCATTGGAAACAATCCTCTTTCTGGCCCCTTGACTTTAAACTTTTCTCCCATAGTAATATCATTAAATTACATTTTGAAGACTAAAATTTAATTATTTCTTTAACATTTTAAATTAAATACTAATATTTATAAAGCACAGCGCAGGGCCCGGCTGTATAAGAGTTTATTCCCCTGTCCTCTCCCTTCTCAGTCCATCCTAGAGTATCACAAATCAGCTTCCATCTTTTCAACCTTGTCTCTCCCTTTTCTTAAAATCTTCTGTAGCCCCAAACATTACTGAAGTTCAATGAAAACTCCTGATCATAAAGTCATGAGTTTGACCCCTCACCAAGAATTATCGTCCTCTTTGCCCTCCATACCACCGAGGGGCTGAAGCGATGCCCGCAATTTGTTTAAGTTCTACTAAAAGGAAGTCAAGAGAACAGAAGTGAACGAAGAATGGGAGAAAGGAGAAGAGATAAAAGGATACAAATGATGAGGAATAGCGGAATTCTCTCAATAGCGAAGTTATAATCAATGCTGCCAGGTCCATGGGTTTTCTTCTTCTCCTTCCTCTTCTTCTTTTTTCTTCTTTTTCTTTCTTTCTTTCTTTCTTTCTTTCTTTCTTTCTTTCTTTCTTTCTTTCTTTCTTTCTTTCTTCTTCTTCTTCTTCTTCTTCTTCTTCTTCTTCTTCTTCTTCTTCTTCTTCTTCTTCTTCTTCTGCTGCTGCTGCTGCTGCTTCTTCTTCTTCTTTTTCTTTCTCTTCCTCTTCTCTTCTCCTCCTCCTCCTCCTTATCTTCTTCTTTTTCTCCTCCTCTTCCATGACTCACCCCCTACTTTTCACATGCTGGAGATGTAGAGGCTACTCAATGACCCAATCCCAAAATGGATCCACAAAGAAGCTTTAACCTGCTCCATTTTTCTGACCCAGAACAGTTTTCCCCTCCCTGGGAAGCCTGTTGGTTTTCCACTCCCCCACCATATTGATGCTGCTCAAAATGAAGACATTCAATCAGCTTTAACCCTACTGCATTTCAGAATTCAAGCAACCCACCAAAGACTACTGGGAGATGAGATAGATAGAGTGTGGGGACTGGATCAGGAAGACCAGAGTTAGACTCCAGTTGTGCAACCTTGGACAAGACCCTTCACTTGTGTTCGTTCATTTCCTCAGCTGAGGATAAAAATAGCACCTCTCAGGTTGTTGTGACAATCAAATGAGATATTTCTGAAATTGCTTAGCAGAGTGCCTAGCACATAGTAGGTGCTATATGAATGCTTGTTGACCCTCAGCAGTAGCAGTGATGACAGGAGGTACCACTGTGATCAGCGGTTGCCTTCTCTTGCTTGACCCTTACGACTGTCCTCTCTCCTCATCTGTAATTCTGTGATTTCTCCCTATCCCTCTGGCTTCATTCCTCATCTTAGAAAATATTTTTTAGTCTCTCTCTCTCTCTGTCTTTCTCTCATCTTCTCATCTTTCTTACCTTATCCTTTCTTATCTCTTGAATATCTGGGATACTAATTACAATTCCAAGAGAGCCAATTCTGTTTCCAAGGATCATCTGTCCCCTAACTAACCAGTAGTCTAGTTCCTGATGATCCCTATTTTTAACTCCCCACAATTCTAAGAGAACACACACCCACAATGAGAATGCAGCCATGCTTCTTGAGAGACAAAATCTGGACCTGGGTGTCCGGGATTGCCTGTCTTTCTTTTCCATCTGCTGCCCTTGAGCTTAAGACTTCCAGATTGCCATTTGGGGATGAGTGAACAGTGAACAGCTGTTAAAATGGGACTGCATGGAGCAGATGTGCTGAGTCCCAAGGCTCAAGACTCAAACAGCTGGTGACTAGGATGGCAGAGAGCATCCAGATGCTTGGGTAGAGTCAGAGACCAAAGAATGGGAAGGAAGAACCCTCAGCCCTGCGTCGGCAGCTCCTGATATTCGCATAGCGATTAAGAAGGTGAGATGGCATTTTTGCACTGTTTTTCCATTTGGTATAGTCTATGATCTGGAGCCAGAAACCTGGACACAGAACTCTTCCTTTCATTTCTTCTCCACAAGTTGTGCATGTGGGTGGTTTTTTAACCTCCTCCCACCACACCCAAAAAACTTGGAGGGCAACCAGGAGGAGGCTTTAGGAGATGACTGGAGACAGATGGCTCCACAAAGCAGCACTTCATATTTTTCTTTTAATTTTCACTAGATTCATTAAGCTATGTAGACACTATACGTTGAGAATCTGAGTCCTCTGAATGTGGAGGGTCATGAAAACAAAAAGGAAATTCCAGATGTGACGTGGAGGCTCTATAGCGTAGATTTCATATTTCCATTATTTTGAGCAGGACTCCAGATTATTGTTATCGTCCATCCTTCATCTTCTAGCTAAACTACAAACATGGCGGTCTGGATTTAGATTTCTCAGTACTCTCAGAATGAAAACAATCTAGTGTCTATAGCCGATACTTCAAATTTTGGGGAGGGTGTGCCTCACGTATGTTAGAGAGGAATTAAACTACACCCATAGTGAACTGGAGTAGAGCTAACTCTTTAAAAGACAGGTTTTCCCTTCCCCTTGTCCACTGGGGCTCCAGTTACAATGTCTTCTAGGCCAGATCTACCTGCAAAAATTCTTACTTATAACTCTAGGTAGAAGCTGTCTTTGTTTTGCCAATGAAGTCACTTGATTTTAGATAAGAAGAAAAGAAAGTGTTTGATCTGCTACATTTTAGAACTCATTTGCCTAATACTCAGGTCAACCTACCCTGAGTTTCTAAAATGATCCGTAGTCCCTTTAGGAAGGGCTGATATTTAATGAATCTTGCTGTTTATTTAATAAAGTCTTGCTGAGATATTCTACATAACTGAAAAAGTGGTCATACCTTTGTGGTGGAGATAAGCATATTGGAAAGTTGGGATCCATGGTTAATCCGGTTTTGTTTGGGTATTTGAGACCAAGACTTTCCCTCATGTTGTGGGATTATTGGTCATAGGAGTAGACTACTGTTAAACTTGAGAGAAAATAATTTTATTATTTAAAATTTTATTATTTATCATTTGTTAATATTGTTTGATCTAGCTTTATGTAGCTAGAAAATTGTGTAACCCTAAGCTTACTGTAGAGGCCAGACTGACCGCAGAGATGCCGGATAGCTGCAGGGAATGCTTAGATCCCACTCAAGTCTTGTTTTCAGTTGACTGGAAGCCTGTGTCTGAATTCCCCAAATTTGGATATTTAAATTTATCTGTTGATGTACATGCTCTGGAAATTGCCTAATGTTTATATGAAGCAAATCAGGCAAATGTCCTCACACTTTTGTCTGAACTCTCTATAATATAACCTCAGAAAGACATGAGGAAGGATCCATACCTTTTTCCAGCTCTCTCCTTTGCTAAATGACTTAATTAAATTCTATTTTATTTATTTACTTATATATTTACTTATTTATTTATTTAACTTTTTGCATTCATTTTCACAAAATTTTGGGTTCCAAATTTTCTCCCCTTTTTATCCCCTCCCCCCACCCCAATACCCCAAGCAATCTAATTTTCCCTATCTCAATCTGCCCTCTCTTCTGTCATCCCTCCCTTCTCTTGTCTCCATCTTCTCTTTTCTCCTGTAGGGCCAGATGACTTTCTATTCCTCATTAACTGTATGTCTTCTTTCCTAGTAGCAACAGCAATACTAAACAGTTGTTCCTAAAACTTTGAGTTCCAAATTCTCCCCATCCCTCCCTCCCACCCATTCCCTTTGGGAAGGCAAGCAATTCAATATAGGCCATATCTGTGTAATTTTGCAAATGACTTCCCTGATAGTCGTGTTGTGTAAGACTTACTGAATTACCCTCCATCCTAACCTGCCCTCATTGCTTCTCTTCTGTCTTTTGATCCTGTCCCTCCCCAAGTGTTGACTTCAAATTGCTCCCTCCTCCCTTTGCCCTCCCTTCCATCATCCCCCCCCCTCACTTATCTCCTTCTCCCCCACTTTCCTGTACTGTAAGATAGGTTTTCATACCAAAATGAGTGTGCATTTTATTCCTTCCGTTAGTCGAATGTGATGAGGGTAAACTTCATGTTTTTTTCTCAGCTCGCCTCTTTTTCCCTCCACTAAAAAGTCTCCTGCTTGCTTCTTGAATGAGATATAATTTATCCCATTCCATTTTACCCTTTTCTCCTCCCACTACATTTCTCTCTCACCATTTACCTTAATTTCTTTTAAGCTATGGTCCCATCCTATTCAATTCACTCTGTGCTCTCTGTCTCTGTATGTGTGTGCATGTGTGTATGTGTGTGTGCATGCACGCGTGTACGTGTGTGTGTGTGTGTGTGTGTGTGTGTGTGTGTGTGTGTGTGGTCCCACCAACTACCCAGATACTGAAAACTTTTAAGAGTTACAAATATTGTCTTTCCATGTAGGAATGTAAACAGTTCACTTCTGGTAAGTTCCTTAAGACTTCTCTTTGCTGTTGACTTTTTCATGCTTCTTCTCATTCTTGTGTTTGAAAGTCAAATTTTCTTTTCAGCTCTGGTCTTTTCATCAAGAATGATTGAAATTCCTCTGTTTCATTGGAAGACCCTATTTTCCCCTGAAGTATTATACTCAGTTTCGCTGGGTAGGTGATTCTTGGTTTGAGTCCTAGTTCCTTTGACTTCTGGAATATCCTATTCCATGCCCTTCGATCCCTTAATGTAGAAGCTGCTAGATCTTGAGTTATCCTGATTGTATTTCCACAGTACTGGAATTGTTTCTTTCTAGCTGCTTCCAAGATTTTCTCCTTGAGCTGGAAGTTCTGGAATTTGGCCACAATGTTCCTAGGAGTTTCTCTTTTTGGATCTCTTTCAGGTGGTGATTGATGGATTCTTTCAATACTTATTTTGCCCTCTGGTTCTAGAATGTCAGGGCAGTTTTCCTTAATAATTTCATGGAAGATGATGTCTAGGCTCTTTTTTTGATCATGACTTTCAGGTAGTCCCATAATTTTTAAATTGTCTCTCCTGTATCTATTTTCCAGGTCAGTTGTTTTTCCCATGAGATATTTCACATTCTCTTTCCATTTTTTTCATTCTTTTGGTTTTGTTTTGTGATTTCTTGGTTTCTCAGAAAGTCATTAGACTCCATCTGTTCCATTCTAATTTTGAGAGAACTATTCTCTTCAGTGAGCATTTGAACCTCTTTTTCCATTTGGCTAATTCTGCTTTTGAAAGCATTCTTCTCCTCATTGGCTTTTTGAACCTCTTTTGCCAATTGAGTTAGCCTATTTTTCAAGTTGTTATTTTTCTTCAGCATTTTTTTGGGTCTCCTTTAGCAACGTATTGACCCGTTTTTCATGCTTTTCTTGCATCTCTCTCATTTCTCTTCCCAGTTTTTCCTCCACCTGTCTAACTTGATTTTCAAAATCCTTTTTGAGCTCTTCCATGGTCTGAGCCCACCAGACATCCACCTGGTATGTCTGGGATACAGAGGCCCCGACCTCCACATCTTTCCCTGATGGTAAGAATTGTTCCTTGTCATCAGAATTGAAAGGCGGGAACATCTGTACCCCATCAAAGTAGCTTTCTATGGTCTTATTTTTCTTCCCTTTTCTGGGCATTTTCCCAGCCAGTTACTTGACTTCTGAGATTCCTCTGCATCCCCACCTAGATCCGCCCAGCTAGTGCTTGGGGTCTGAGATTCAAATGGGCTTTCCGTGGTGGGCATGGCTGCTATTCAATGTGAGCTTAAGTTCCAGTGTTGGGTGGGGGCAGGGCCATCTCCCAGGCTCAGTTCCCTCAGAGGGTTCCCTAAGAGACCTTTGGCAATGGCCCTGAACTTCTGTCTGCTGCTCTGGGAGTCCTGGGCCACCGCCACTGCCTCTGATGCTGCCTCCCGAGGGGGCCTGAGTCATGGAGACACCCCACTCCCCTCTCGGTTAGCCCAGAAGTCTCTCTCACTGACCTGTAGCGTCTGTGGGCGGAGGGACCTTCCCGGCCGCTGGAGATTCCATCCCTGAAGCCTGCTCAGATCTGCTCCTCTGGGGCCGCGCAGCCAGGGCAGCACAGGGGTGGACTCCGCTGTCCGGAGCGCGACAGACCTCTGCGGACGGTTCTCCAGGGCTCTCTGGAACGGAAATCTTTTCCACTGTGTTTCTACGCACCTTGAAGTGCTCCAGAATTCGTGGGGAGTTCTTTTTGCAGGAAATATATGGGCTGTGGGTTCGGAGGTAGCATACATGAGTCTTTCTACTCTGCCATCTTGGCTCCTCCCCCCTCATGCATGGACTATTGCAGTAGAGTACTGATTGCTCTCTCTGCCTCGAGCCTCTCCCCATTTCAACCTATTTTCTAAGAAGCTGTCAAGTTGATTTTCCCAAAGCCTGGGTCACACCATGTCACCACCCCTCCCTCCTCCCATTCAATAAATTTCAGTGGCTGCCTATAACCTCCAAGATAAAATAGAATTTCATCTGTTTAGCTTTTAAAGATCTTCATCACTTGATCCCTTTCTACCTTTCTTAATCCTTACATATCTACCACCATGTACTCTGGGATCCAACAGGCTCCTTTGCTCTTCCTTGAACGTGACTCTCCGTAGCCTGACTTAGAGCAACTTCCTTGGCTATCTCCATACCTGGAAGTTCCTCCTTTTCTTCATCGCTACCGCTTGGCTTCTCTGACTTCTTTCAAATCTTAACTAAAGCTCTTTTTGTGGCAGCAAATAATTGAAAATTGAAGAGATGCCCATCAACTGGGGAATGACTAAACAAGTTGTGATGTATGAATGAATGAATGAACTATTGTTCCATAAGAACTGATGAGCAGGCAGATTTCCTAAAAACCTGGAAACACTTGCATGAATTGATGCTGAGTGAAGTGAAGAGAATCAGAACATTATACACAGTAGCAGCAATGCTGCATGATGATCAACTATGATTGACAGTTCTTTTCAGCAATACACTGATCTAACACAGTTCTAAAAGATTCATGATGGAAAATGCTATCCATATCTAGAGAAAACACTGGTGGAGTTTGAATGCAAATTGCACATACTGTTTTCACTCTCTGATTTTTTCATGTTTTTTCTCCCTTTTGTTCTGTTTCTTCTTTAACAACACGACTGACTAATGTAGAAATGTTTATATGATTGCACATGTATAACTTGACTCAGATTGCCTGCCATCTCAGGGTGGGAAGAAGAGAGAGGGAGAAAAATTTGGAACTCAAAATCTTATGAATGCTGAAAGTTGTCTTTACATGTAATTGGAAAAAATAAAATACTATCCAAAATTCATCTAAAATCCCAACTTGCAAGAAGCCTTTCTCTATCTCACTTAATGCTAATGTCTTTCCCCTGAGATGATCTTTAACTTACCCTCTGTATGTTTTGTTTGTACTGGGTGTGTTTGCTCTTTTCCTCGTTAGACGGAGCTCCTTGACACCAGGGACTGTTTTGTCTTTCTTTGTATTTCCCGTGTTTATCACAGTTCCTGGATATGGTAGATACTTAAAAAATGCTTGTGGATTTGACTGGACTGTCACCTCTCCTGCTTTCCTATTCCATCCCAACTCTTGGGGCAATGAGGAGAAACCTTATGCAACAACACAAAGTCATGGACCTCCCTAAACTTCTTTTCCCCATTAAGTTCTAAACAAATTTTAAGATTTGCTGGTAAATGTCTGTAGAGAACAAACCTCAGAACCTGACATAGTTTTAAAAAGAATTTAGGGGGCGAAGCCAACATGGCGGAGTAGAAGGACACACGTTTACGAGCTCCGAAACCACAGGCCATAGATTTAATGTAAAAAGAGACCCCCATAACTTCTGGACCACTGAAAGGTGTACAGAAACAGAGTGGAAGAGATTTCCGTTCCAGAGAACCCTGGAGAGCCGTCCCCAGGGTCCGTCACACTCCGGAAAGTGGACCCCACCCCAGCGCTGCCCTGACGGTGGCCCCAGAGAAGCTGACCCGAGCAGGCTTCAGGGACGGAAGCTCTGGCAGCCGGGAAAGTCCCTCTGCCCACAGAAGCTACAGGTCAGTGAGAGAGACGGCTGGCTGGCTGAAAGGGGAACGGGGTGTCTCCGTGACTCGGGCCCCCTCAGGAGGAAGCAGCGGCAGCAGAGGCGGGGCGGCGGCAGAGGCAGCGGTGGCGCGGCTGCGGCTGCCCGGGACTCCTCCAGCAGCAGGCAGGATCTTCATTACTGAAAGTCTCTGCAAAATCAACCTGAGGGAGCTGAGCCTGGGAGACGGCCCTGCCCCACCCCACTCCATTACTGAAGGCCTCTGCATAAAGCCCCTGAGGGAGCTGAGCCTGGGAGGCGGCCCTGCCCCCACCCCAGCACCAGAACTAAAGCTCACATTGATTAGCAGCTGGGCGGGTGGCGTGGAAAGCACATTTGAATATCAGACCCCAAGCACTAGCTGGGCCGATCTAGGCGGGGGTGGACAGGAACCTCAGAAGTCAAGTAACTGGCTGGGAAAATGCCTAGAAAAGGGAAGAAAAATAAGACTATAGAGAGTTTTTTCCAACAAATGCAAATGATCCCGACTTTCAGATCTGACGACGACAACGAGGAAATATTCTTGCCATCAGGGAAAGATGTGGAGGGTGGGGCCTCAGTACCCCAGACATCCCAGGGGGATGTTAGGTGGGCTCAGGCCTTGGAAGAGCTAAAAAAGGATTTTGAAAAGCAAGTTAGACAGGTGGAGGAAAAACTGGGAAGAGAAATGAGAGAGATGCAAGAAAAGTATGAAAAACGGGTCAATACCTTGGTTAAGGAGACCCAAAAAAATGCTGACGTAAATAACACCTTGAAGAATAGGCTCACTCAATTGGCAAAAGAGGTTCAAAAAGCCAATGAGGAGAAGAATGCTTTCAAAAGCAGAATTAGCCAAATGGAAAAAGAGGTTCAAAAGCTCACTGAAGAGAATAGTTCTCTCAAAATTAGAATGGAACAGATGGAGTCTAATGACTTTACGAGAAACCAAGAAATCACCAAACAAAACCAAAAGAATGAAAAAATGGAAGAGAATGTGAAATATCTCATGGGAAAAACAACTGACCTGGAAAATAGATACAGGAGAGACAATTTAAAAATTATGGGACTACCTGAAAGTCATGATCAAAAAAAGAGCCTAGACATCATCTTCCATGAAATTATCAGGAAAACTGCCCTGACCTTCTACAACCAGAGGGCAAAATAAGTATTGAAAGAATCCATCAATCACCACCTGAAAGAGATCCAAAAAGAGAAACTCCTAGGAACATTATGGCCAAATTCCAGAACTTCCAGCTCAAGGAGAAAATCTTGGAAGCAGCTAGAAAGAAACAATTCCAGTACTGTGGAAATACAATCAGGATAACTCAAGATCTAGCAGCTTCTACATTAAGGGATCGAAGGGCATGGAATAGGATATTCCAGAAGTCAAAGGAACTAGGACTCAAACCAAGAATCACCTACCCAGCGAAACTGAGTATAATACTTCAGGGGAAAATAGGGTCTTCCAATGAAACAGAGGAATTTCAATCATTCTTGATGAAAAGACCAGAGCTGAAAAGAAAATTTGACTTTCAAACACAAGAATGAGAAGAAGCATGAAAAAGTCAACAGCAAAGAGAAGTCTTAAGGAACTTACCAGAAGTGAACTGTTTACATTCCTACATGGAAAGACAATATTTGTAACTCTTAAAAGTTTTCAGTATCTGGGTAGTTGGTGGGACCACACACACACACACACACACACACACACACACACACACACACACACACGTACACGCGTGCATGCACACACACATACACACATGCACACACATACAGAGACAGAGAGCACAGAGTGAATTGAATAGGATGGGACCATAGCTTAAAAGAAATTAAGGTAAATGGTGAGAGAGAAATGTAGTGGGAGGAGAAAAGGGTAAAATGGAATGGGATAAATTATATCTCATTCAAGAAGCAAGCAGGAGACTTTTTAGTGGAGGGAAAAAGAGGCGAGCTGAGAAAAAAACATGAAGTTTACCCTCATCACATTCGACTAAAGGAAGGAATAAAATGCACACTCATTTTGGTATGAAAACCTATCTTACAATACAGGAAAGTGGGGGAGAAGGAGATAAGCAAGGGGGGGGGATGATGGAAGGGAGGGCAATGGGAGAAGGGAGCAATTTGAAGTCAACACTTGGGGAGGGACAGGATCAAAAGACAGAATAGAAACAATGAGGGGCAGGGTAGGATGGAGAGAAATACAGTTAGTCTTACACAACACGACTATTATCGAAGTCATTTGCAAAACTACACAGATATGGCCTATATTGAATTGCCTGCCTTCCCAAAGGGAATGGGTGGGGAGGGAGGGATGGGGAGAATTTGGAACTCAAAGTTTTAGGAACAACTGTCTAGTATTATTGTTGTTGCTACTAGGAAACAGGAAATACAGTCAATGGGGTATAGAAAATCATCTGGCCATACAGGACAAAAGAGAAGATGGGGACAAGAGAAGGGAGGGATGATAGAAGAGAGGGCAGATTGGTGATAGGGAAAATTAGAATGCTTGGTGTATTGGGGTGGGGGGAGGGGATAAAAGGGGAGAAAATTTGGAACCCAAAATTTTGTGAAAATGAATGTAAAAAGTTAAGTAAATAAATTTATATTAATAAAAAATACCCCCCCCCCCAAAAAAAGAAATGGTCCATGCATGAGGTAATGAGAGGCTGACAATGGTGCTGACAATGTTAAAGATTCTGTGAAGGTAGAATGAACAGGAGGTGGCAGCAGATTGGATATGGGGCAAAGGGATAAGAGAGTGAGGAGTGGAGGATGGTTGAGTTTGGGTGAATGGGAGGACAGCAATGCCTTCCATCTTATAACTGGGAAATTAAGAAGAGAAAAGAGTTGGGGTGTGGGGAGGCAAGGTAGGGAAGGTCCTGTGAATAAAGATCCTATAATATAAAGTTTAATGGGAAGGCGAGAAATGTGGCTTGAAGTAAGGACTGTGTTGTTGTTGTGTCTTTCCTATTCAAAAATCTTCAGTTGCTTCCCATTGCCTACTAACTCTATCTTTCCATCTTTATCTGCCATGATACCTGCTTCAGAAACCCTTCATACCCATAAACCTGAACTATTCCTGAACAATCTCACCTTGTACTGGTTTTCAACCAATACTCTTGCTCTGTCTGAAATCCTCTGACTCCATCCCTTAACATCTTTAGCTATAAAAATCCAACCCTCCCCCTTCAGAATCCAAAACAAATGGCAGCTCGTCCATGATGCTCTCCTTGATCACTCCAATTCAAAATGATCCCTTCCTTTCCTACATCCCTACAGTATGGAGCTAAGACTACCCTACATGCCAATATTTCTCTGACCTCATCATTTGTTTCCTTCCCCTCAATCCATCTTACAAACTATTGCTAGGTTATATTTCATGGGATCTGTGCTCTCATCAATATGGATCCTCCCTCCATTGGTCTAGAATGCAACCCATCCATACTTTCTCATCCTCTGTGACTCCCCCATTTTTCTATAAATCCATAGAGGAGTTGCCCACTATTCTTCTAGATCTTTTTTAAATTTCATGGGTAGTGGACCATCTCTCAAGAAGTAAGTAGGGTGAAACCTCTAGGGCCTTGCACCAGGGCTGGAAAGTTAAAAGATGGTGCCAGTACCTTCCTGGGGACACTTTTCCTTTGCCTATGTATCCTTACCACCTTCCTCTCCCACGCAGCAATCCTTTTGACAGTAGGGGTGAGCTTCTTCCATTTATTCCACTTCTTGAGCAGAAAATAAATCAATTAATCATAAGTATTTATTAAGGACCCATTACCTACCAGACCCTGTGCTCTGGGGACAGAAATGCAAAGAAAGAAACTTATACACATTCAAATGTATACAGCATAAATATATATAAATATAATATGAATATATACAACGTATGTAGATAAATGGTAGTTTGGGAGGATATTAGCAGTTGGGGAAATCAGGAAACGTCTCATGCGGAATGGAAGAATGGGGCTCTGTGAGAGTACATTCTAGGCATGGGGGTCAGCTAGTATAAAGGTGTGGAGACAGGAGATGGAGATGTGAGATGAACTGTATTGTAAAGGAAAATGGGGCCTCTATGAAGCAGAGGTAAGGATGGAGTGCATTCCAGACAAATGGACCAGCCAGTACAAAGATGCAGAGATTGGAGATGGAGTGTTACATATAAGGAAAACTTATCTGGTTAGATTTCAGAGTGTGAGGAGGGAATAATGTCTAATGAGGTTGAAAGGGTCAGTCGGGGATCCTTTATAGGGCTTTCAGAGCTAAACAGAAGAGTTTATATCACTGTCTAAAGGCAATAGGAAGCTGATAGAGTTGAGTGAGTAGAGGAGTCCCATGATCAGATCCGTATTCTGGGCAGAATTGTGTAAAATGGAATAGAATGAGGAGAGACTTGAGTCAGGGACTAATGAGAAGGCTGTTGTGATAATCTAAGTGGGAGGTGATGAGGTTCTGAATGGCTGTGTTATCTATGTGAATGAAGAGACATTGTGAAGCTAGAAACAGCAATATTTGGCACTTGATTGCGTATAGGAGGGTGGGTAGAGGGAGGAGGTGAGGATAATGCCACAGTTACAGACCTAGATAACTGGGAGGAGAATGGTGCCTTCAACATATATCGGGACGTTTGGACGAGAGTGGATGGGGTGATGCGTTTAGTTTTGACACGCTTTTTGGACATCTACCTCGCCTCTTCTGAACTTCTCCTCATTCACCTCACTCTATCTTATGGCATATTTTATGTGCTTGTATACTGTAGTGATTTGTAGTCATTTCTTACCTCTGATGTAGGGCTAGGATTATGACCTGTCCATTCATGTAATTCTAACAATACCTAGCACAGAACATTCAACTTAAGACACTGAGGAAAGGTCTGAATTCGAGATCACATGTTTATGTGACCATGGGAAATTCACTTTGCCTTGCTGGGTCTCAGTTTCCCCATCCACAAAACAAGGATTTGGATTAGATAATTTCTGAGGATCTTTCAGCTCTAAAACCAATAATCTTGTCTGTTATACCTACTCCATAGAGTTGCCACAAGGGGAAAATATTTTTTATAAATCTCAAAGCACTAGATAAATGTGAGTTGCTGTACTCATCACGCAAACATTCGATACGTTTGTTGTTTGAATGATAAGGATATGAGTATATGAACTCTTGGCTTTTTGGACCAAGGTCCATGTTCTAGCTTAGCTGGTTACCTTTGAACAAGCACCTCCCCCTACCCTGGGCCTAAGGTTCCTGTGAACCTGTGAAGTCATCTAACCCTAACTCTCCCATTTTACAAATAAGGCAATACAATCAGTGATGGTCAGTCCACCTGTCCTAAGTCACAGGGTTCGAAATGAGCCAGACTCAGATGTTTCCAAGGAGGACTCTGGGTGGGAGCAAACATGAGCTATAATGACGATTTTTAGAGTGAAGTTCCTCAAGACTGAACAAGGTCCCCATGTCCTCAAGTGACACAAGGTTTCATTTTTGAACTAAAGACAGAAAATTCTCTTTGTTTGGTCGTTCAAGGAATAATTCAGCAAGATTTTGGAGTTCTGGTGCCCCCTTGTGGTAAATAGATATTAGTTCTGCAGCAACTACCCGAGGGTCTTTCCTCCCTCATTCCAGGTATATGCTGTCTGTACTTTATTAACTTCTATTGCTAAAAGTTAAAATATAGAGTCATAGAATACAGAAGCTGAACGGGATCTTACAGATTGCCTTCTAGTACGACCCTCTTATTTTAACGATGAAGAAACTGAAACTCAGAGGTTGGAACTTGTGGCAATTACTGCTTCTTATCTCAGAAAGGAAGCCCCTTAAATTCTGAAGATGGAAAGACATTTACCACTAATACATTCTGCTATTGATACACTCTCATCTTCTGGCTTCAAAGACACTGTACTTTCCTGGTTATATCCCTTGCCATCCCCTGTTACTTTTCTATCTCCACTAGCTCTTCATCAATTTCATGAATTTAGTAAACTTAGTAAATCCTGCTCTAACATCCTGTCTGTCTCTCTGTCTAGCTATATTTCCAGCCTCATGAAGGGGATTTCTTCATGGGGTCTGTCCTTGACCCTTATCTCTATATACTGTTCTCTGCTGGCAGTTGTATTTGCTCCCATGGCTTCAACTATCACCTCAATGCATACGGGTGATACGCACCTCTGTATTGGTAGGGTCTTGACTTCATCCCTCTAATTACGTATCCATCCATCTCCATTGCCTCTTTGTCTACTTTAGCATAGTGCCTGGATCATGATAGGCTAGTAAATGTTGTTCCATCTATCTGTCTGTCTATCTGTCTGTCTGTCTGTCTATCAACCTATCTTCCCAGTCTTATAAAGTAGATGTTCTTCATGGGCCTGACATGGTTATTTTATTCATTCCCATGGCTTTAACAATTATTTCTATGCTTATGACTCCCAAATCCTCCATCCTTGACCTATAGGACTATTCCATCAACCCTGCTCTATCCTCAGTGTCTTCCTGTCAAAATCTTGAAACTACGTTTAACAAGTTCAATTTGACAATGGATTCTGTCCTCAAATGCTTTACCCCATTGTGTCATCACTCATCCCTTCACAAACCCATATCAAGCATAAGGAAGTAGAGATAGTCTGATACAAGGCAACTCTCCTTACTTAATGGTTGCATGCAAAGGAATAATGCAGATTGTGGAAAATTCAGTACAGAGAATACAAATACCACAAAGTGGAAACTGTGTGCACTGATGAGGAAACTCACTTCTGCTTATGATTCCTAGGTTCTAGATACTTCACTACCTTTTCGCTCCTCTGCCAATGGATATGCATTGTTTTCTCTTAGATTCATTCATGTTGATAAATCACTTAGACTTCTTAGCAAAAATAAAGACAAAGAGCAATTTACTCAAAGCAGCAAACACTCTGGAAATCATTCACACAGGTAGTAGAGAACACAAAATAGCAAACAAGGAAATATATCAACAGCAAGAACTTGAGAGAACTAGGAGTCAGGCAAGCTGCCTTGCCTTGTACCAATTTCCTAGGAATGGTAGATGGTAAATCCAATCTTTACTCCCACCCCCAACCCACATACTGTCCTGTTACTTCTGTGAAAGAAGATAAAACTAAGTCAGAGCCTCCTCAGAAAATTTAGTTCCTCAACAAAGCAGGAAGAGGGAAATTGCTCGCCCACTCATTGTACTTCCTAATTTGTTGCATGTGCTACAAGATTGATTCAGGAACTGGTCAGTCCTTCTCTCTACTATGGCCAAGCGATATTCAACAAAACTGAAAATACCAAAAAGAAAATAAAAGAAACTGCAATTATAAAAGGGTCCCAGAATATAGATTTTATGAACACATTTTTTTTCTGTGAGTTAGATCATCTTTCCCGTTTCAGTTTAAGAGGGTGGGGGGAAAGGATATTTGACCTCACAGAATTGGGATTCCTCTCCTTCTTTAGCCAAAATGACTGAAGTCAATGAATAGTTAATGAAGACATATTCTATGAGTCTTTCTTTGCTTGAATTATTGCTTCTGAAGTCTTCACAAAATGGTGTCTAGAGAGGATAGAATGGGGGCCAAGTTTCTTGGATGGTCTCCAGCCAGCCTGCAGAGAATATAGGCAACGGAAGAAATGCATGGCTAATTTATGGCATGAAGAACAAGGCAGCTGTCCCAAAGACAATATTCTGGGAACTCCAGAGGTCAAGGACCCATCACAAGTCACACATGAAATTCTCACTGAATTGAAGACCTATATGTAATACTGCTCAAGTTTTTTTTTTAAAGATATCTTTAATAGAAAGGAGTCAAAGGTCAGAATATTTAAATAGTAGACTTTGTATCTACTTTGATCTCTAAGGTTGGAGTCATCCAAATAAACCCTAAGAAGGAGTGAGTAGGAGACTTTTGTCCTTTTGGTTAGTGGCTGTGGTCGACCTAGACTTTGACTATATAATTTTTGACCAAAAATACCAGTAGTATTTTCTAGTAATATCTAGTAGATAGACTTCTTGACTGTGTTTGTTTTCCCTGGAGCCCTTGACCCTTTGGAAGTCAATAAATTTTGTTGAACAAAGCCCTGAATGAAGTCTTCCTTCTTAACAAGTCTGCAGGAGCCCAGATTATCTCATATATTTGGTATTCATAAGATTCTATTTGGGGTTTTCAGAGGTTTCCTTCCTTTAGTTTTCTGAGAACCAGAGTTCCAAAAAATCTGTGCAACTGAGACTTATCTCCTCCTTAGCTAGATAGCCCTGCCCCAGTTTCAAAGAGGTTGACTTTTTACGGACCATATATATGTTACCAGGAGAATATGTTTCTTGCGTCAAAAGACATCGTGTTATGCGGTGGTGCCAATGTCTCTATTTGAAAGCACTGTTCCAGTAGCACATGCTAAGTCCTAGCACTGTGCTAGCACATATTCTGAATGCTATTTTATAAAACTGCATTAAAATTGGTACTCTTGGTTACATTTGATATTTATCCAAGGTAGGATCTAGAAACCGCTGTTAACAGCTGTCTTTTAATAGACTAAAGATATTTCAGTTGAAAGCCACTTTCATTTTATCATTCTGACACCTACCTAATACAAGAGTTCTTAACCTTTTTTGTGTCATGGACCCCTTGAGAGAGTCTGGTGAAGCCTACAGATCCCCTTTCAAAATAGCATTTATTGCCTATACATACATAATTGGAGGAAATTCTACTTTTCACTTAGAGATTAGACAAGATAAAGACGTGAGTTTGTTTTTTTTTCTCTCATCCAAGTACCCAGACTCCTTGAAATCTCTCCATGGACCCTTTACTCGATCCTAGGTTAAGAAGCCTTGGTCTGAACTCTATGTTTTTCAGTTATTTATCAGTTTTATCTGACTCTTTGTGACTCCATTTGGAGTTTTCTTAGCAGAGATACTGGGGTGGTTTTTCATTTCCTTCTCCAGCTCATTTTACACATGGGAACTGAGGCAAACAGGGTTAAGTGACTTACCCAGGGTCACATAGCTAGTAAGTGTATGAGACCAGATTTTTACTCAGGAAGATGAGTCTTCCTGACTATACGATAGGCACTCTATTTGCTGTGCCATCTAGCTGTCCTGGTCTAAATTCACTAAACAAGAGTCACAGAGGTTATACACTCACTGTTAACTCTAAAAACGCCAAAGAGCTCACACAGGTTATCACAACCACAGTTAACTCTAAGAAATAAAATAAAAACAAAAATCTAATACTGTTCATAAGCAAGAAGCTTTTTTATTCTGCTGGAGGAGGGAATCTAGACATATTGTCTCTCTAGGAGGAGATCCATTTAGTGAGGTCAAACCCTGATACATGTAGCAGTGGCTACTCAATGAGCTGTGACAATGAGGGGTTAATAGAACAATGAGACAAGTTTGATTCACAGCAGGGCTTCATGACCAGAGCATGGCTCCTGCAAGTGTTTGTCTGAGCTCAGGGACCACCTGGGGCTGGTGCAGAAACAATTCTGGGACTTTCCTGTGGTGAGAGTGAGTGCAAAGGATTGTTGTCATGCTAAGCTCAGGATACAACCTTCTTGCTGGGCCTTAGCAAAAACAGGGTATCTCTTAACAGTAAAAAGAGAGGGTTAGTCTTGGCATAGGGATCCTGACAATAGTAACTGAAATTTATAGTTATTTAAATTATACATGCAGTTCATTTTAACTATTATTAAGAATCTACTGTGTCCAGACCATAGTGTTAAAGTGTAGGAATATGAAGACAAAAGAAAAAAAGAGTCCCAGTCCCCAAAGAGCTCATTCCACTGAAAGAGGAAGGGGGAAAGGGAGACAGTATTTGCAGAGACAGTCAAGACCATATCATTTGAGGAGGAAAGCGTCGCTAACAACTACGGGGATAAGCAAAGGTTTCCTTCAGCAAATGATGGATTAGCTGAGCCTAGATGGGAGCTCAAGATTCTAACAGATGGAAATGAGGATTAGAGCAGGAAGGGACCTCAGGGGTCATCTAATCCTACCTCCTGTTTTATAGATGTAAAATATGAATGCAAATGATTTGCCCACTGTCGCACAGGTAGTAAGTAGAAGCAATGCTGGGATTTAAAACTAGATCCTCTAATCTCAAATCCAACACTTTCTATGGCATCTCTATGCTCCCCATTGGAAAGATGCTTTCAAAAGTTAGAGAATCAACACAGCATAGTGTGGAAAGATTGATGGCTTTGGAAGGAAAAGACCAGGGTGAGAGTTCAAATGTTGTCTCTGCCACTTATTACTGGGGTGAATTTGGATGCATCACTTGCTGGGCCTCAGTTTCTTCATCTGTAAAACTAAGGGAATTGAAGTAGATGGTCTCAACAAGACCTTAGAAATTTCTCTCCCTTTTCTTTTTTTCATTGTTGTTACTTTCTTTTTTTTAAAAAAGTGTTTTTTATTTATTTTGTTTTCAACATTCATTTCCACAAAATTTTAAGTTCCAAATTTTCTCCTCATCTCTCCTCTCCCCCCACCCCAAAACGCCAAGCATTCTGATTACCCCTTCTACCAATCTGTCCTCCCTTCTAACACCCCTTCTTTCCCTTATCCCCATCTTCTCTCTTGTCCTGTAGGGCAAGATAAATTTATATACCCCATTACCTGTATTTCTTATTTCCCAGTTGTATGCGAAAACAATTCTTAGTACTTGTTCCTAAAACTTTGAGTTCTAACTTCTCTTTCTTCCTCCCTCCCTACCCATCCCCACTGAGAAGGCAAGCAATTCAACATAGGCTATATATGTGTAGTTTTGCAAATGATTTCCATAATAGTCATGTTGTGTAAGACTATATTTCCCTCAGTCCTATCCTGCCTCCCATTTCTTCTATTCTCTCTTTTGACCTTGCCCCTCCGCAAGAGTGTTTACTTCTAATTGCTCACTCCTCCCATTTGCCCTCCCTTCCATCATCCCCCTCACCCTACTTGTTCCCTCCTCCCCTACTTTCATACCAAATTGAGTGTGAATAATATTCCTTCCTTGAGCCAAATGTGATGAGAGTAAGCTTCAGTTTTTCCCTCTCAACTCCCCCCTTTTTCCTTCCATTGAAAAAGCTTTTCTTGCCTCTTTTATGCCCATCCCATTTTTCCTTTTTTATGCCCATTCTATTTCTCCCTTTCTCCTCCCAATATATTCTTCTCTCAGCCCTTAATTTTATTTTTTTAGATATGATCCCTTCTTATTCAACTCACCCTGTGCTCTTTGTCTGCCTCTCTCTCTCTATGTGTGCATGCTCGTGTGTGTGTTTGTGTGTGTGTGTGTGTGTGTGTGTGTGTGTGTAATCTCACCAACTACCCAGACACTGAGAAAAGTTTCAAGAGTTATAAATATTATCTTTACATGTAGGAATGTAAACAGTTCAACTTTACTAAGTCCCTTATGATTTCTCTTTTCTCTTTTCCTTTCTTTCATGTTTCTGTTGATTCTTGTGTTTGAAAGTCAAATTTTCTTTTCAGCTCTGGTCTTTTCATCAAGAATGCTTGGAAGTCCTCTATTTCACTGAAAGACTATTTTTTCCCCCGAAGTATTATACTCAGCTTTGTTGGGTAGGTGATTCTTGGTTTTAGTCCTAGTTCCTTTGACTTCTAGAATATCACATTCCATGCCCTTCGATCTCTTAATGTAGAAGCTGCTAGATCTTGTGTTATCCACAATACTGGAATTGTTTCTTTCTAGCTGCTTGCAATATTTTCTCCTTGACCTGGGAACTCTGGAATTTGGCCACAATGTTCCTAGGAGTTTCTCTTTTTGGATCTCTTTCAGGAGGTGATCAATGGATTCTTTCAATATTTATTTTGCCCCCTGGTTCTAGAATATCAGGGCAGTTTTCCTTGATAATTTCATGAAAGATGATGTCTAGACTCTTTTTTTGATCATGACTTTCAGGTAGTCCCATAATTTTTAAATTGTCTCTCCTGGATCTATTTTCCAGGTCAGTTGTTTTTCCAATGAGATATTTCACATTCTCTTCCATTTTTTCATTCTTTTGGTTTTGTTTGGTGATTTCTTGGTTTCTCAGAAAGTCATTAGCCTCCATCTGTTCCATTCTAATTTTGAGAGAACTATTATCTTCAGTGAGCTTTTGAACCTCTTTTTCCATTTGGCTAATTCTGCTTTTGAAAGCATTCTTCTCCTCATTGGCTTTTTGAACCTCTTTTGCCAATTGAGTGAGCCTATTTTTCAAGGTGTTATTTTCTTCAGCATTGTTTTGGGTCTCTTTTAGCAAGCTGTTGACTTGCTTTTCATGATTTTCTCTCTCATTTCTCTTCCCAATTTTTCCTCCACCTCTCTTACTTGATTTTCAAATCCTTTTTGAGCTCTTCCATGGCCTGAGACCATTTATTCTGAATGTTTGGGATGCAGAAGCTTTGACTTTTATGTCTTTCCCTAATGGTAAGCATTGTTTTTCCTCATCTGAAAGGAGGAGAGAAAATGCCTGTTCACAAGAAAGTAACCTTCTATAGTCTTATTTTTTTTCCCCTTTTTTGGGCATTTTCCCAACCAGTTCCTTGACTTTTGGGTCCTTTGTCAACAGTAGGGTATACTCTGGGGACCTGTAAGATCTCACTTCCTCCAAGGTGGCACAGTCAAACCTGCACACTGGTCTGGGAGCAACCAGAAACTTTTCTGCCCCAAATCTGCGAGTAGTAGAATTCCCTCTCCAGTTCTGCCACGCCAGCACTCAGGGCTGAGATTCAGATCAATTCCCCCAGGGGCTTTAGGCTGAAGGCTCTAACAATGGACACTGGCTGCTGTCTGTTACGGCCGCTGCAGCCACCACTGGTGCTGTTGCTGCCTCTGCCACTGCCTGGGGCCAGGACTAGGAGGGGACCCTGCTCCCTTCTTGCCCAGCTGAAAAAGTCCTCTCACTGGCCTTTGAAGCTGCCTTTGGTACCTGTGGGTTGAGGGATATGCAAACCTTTGCTGCTGCTGGGGATTCTGCCCCTGAGGCCTGCTCCAGTCCTGCTCCTCCTGGTGCCATGTGGCCAAGGCTGGGCTGAACTCTCCTCTGTGTCTGGTGCAACAGACCTTTCCCATTGGCCTTCCAGGTCACCCTGGGCTGGAAATCTTCACTTTCTTGTTCTGTGGCTTCTGCTACTCTAGAATTTGTTGAGAATCATTCTTTACAGGTATTTCATGGACTGTGGGGGAAGAGCTAGAGTATGTGCTTCTTTCTACTCCATCTTGGCTCTGCCCCCTCTCTCCCTTTTCTTGGTTTCATGATGTTATCAGAGTTCAGGAGAGGGATAATAATGGTAACTTCAATATCTGATTAGTTGGCTTGATTTCAGATTAATGGAAGGAATGATTAATCAGTGCATGCCTGTGTGAGAGGGCAAGGCAGAACTTAGGAGAGGGACTAGTCTTCCCTCCAGTCAGTCAATCAACAAGCATTTATTTATTAAGTGTCTACAAGGTCCTGGAATCAGGAAGACTCATTTCTGTGAGTTCAAATCCCACCTCAGGCACTTGGACAAGTCACTTAACCCTGCTTACCTCAGTTTCCTCATCTATAAAATGAGCTGGAAGAGGAAATGGCAAACCAATCCAGTATGTTTGCCAAGAAAACCCAAAATGGAGTCATGAAGGGCATGACTGAAACCAGTGAACAACAACATGTGCCTAGCACTATACTAAGTGCTGGGAACATAAAGAAAGGTAAAAAAAAAGTTATGTCTTTTCTCTCAAAGAGCTCTCATGAACCCTCCCAGCCTCTCTTCATGGCATGCCCATCCCTGAGTAATATCTAAAAAAGGAGATTGTTTAGTTGTACCCAACACTTTGTGACCCCATTTGGGATTTTCTTGGAAAGGACACTGGATAGTTTGTCATTTCCTTCTCCAGCTCCTTTTACAGATGAGGAAACTAAGGCAAACAGGGTTACGTGATCTGCCCAGGGTCACAGAGTTTGTAAGTATCCCAGGTCAGATTTAAACTCAGATCCTCCTGAATGCAGGGCCAGCATTTAGCTGCCCCCCAAAAGGGGGGAACATCAAGGCAAAGACAGTAAGACTCTTCGAGCTCTATGTAGTCATTAGCTCCTTTACGTCAACTACACTCTTAACTCTCTCTGTTCTTCCTCTCAACCTTGGCACCAGATTTCAAGCATCCTCCAACACTGCTTTGCCACAGTTTGGTCCTTCCTATAGGAATTCACCAAGGGCTACACAGCCACATGCTGCACTTCACTCCCTTTGGGTTGTATCTCATTGAAGCAGGGTAACTGAACAAATGCACCCCAGAAACCAGAGCTGTGCCCAAACTATGCCCTTTATACAAACACAACCAACATTTAGGAAGCATTGACCCTGTACAGAGCATTGTGCTAGGCATTGAGGGACTTAGGAATTTTACATAAAATGGGATCTCCTGTTCTCAGGGATAACAGTGGTGATTTCTATCTAGCATAATTGTTTCAAATCGGCAGCCTGGGAGGTGGAATTTTTTTTTCTTTCTACTGAGTGTTGTCCTTCTATAAGGAATGAGATGGTGTTTAAAAATAAAGCTTGTTGACAGCTAATGGGGAAATTACTTTCTGTGAACCTAAATAGAAGTGATTTGACTCACGTAGCCCAGTAAGAGGCCTGGAATATTTGGAAGCAAAGGTGAAAAAAAAAAGATGAAACAAGTTCCCACAGTGAACTACTGCCATCCCAAGGACAGGAACACTGGTCTAATTCTTGTCCAGATGTTTGCTTTGGGCTATGTCTACACATGCTATTAGTAGTCAACTTCAATTGAAAAAGAACAGTTATGGACAACTACTAGTAAATGACTAATGGAAAAATATTATAATTACCAGCTCTTTTATCTCTGTTTCCTCAACACTTTAAATGGATTAAAATCAGATGTAGAAATTGCTGCCAAATGCTCACTTGTCATATGCAAATGGGGATTAATCTGGCTGTATTCATCATGAAGATAATTTTTAGGCTTCAGTAGTTAAGCAAGATTTATGTAAAATGTAGTTTCTGATGGAATTTCTAAGGGTTTTTTGAAAAATGGAAATACTTCAAATTAAAATAAAAATACTTTTTACTTTTAGTCACATAGCAGGGATAATTCCTGGGAAAGTTTAATTTCCTGTATTCCTCAAATCATTTGAATAGATAAGAGACAAGATTTTATTCTTCAATTTAACAAGGGCATTCTAGAATACCCAGTATGTGTTCAACAGTACACTGTCTATGGAAAATACTAAGAGAAAGACTAGAGGCAATTATTGCTCCCAAGGAATCTACTCTTATTTGGAATAATAAACAATACACTTGACATTGTTAAATAACAATGTAAGATGATGCATAATTGAGCACCCCAAAATAGAACAGAAATCACATGTGGTGAGTTCCAAAGAGAAAGAGAAGGATAGAAGTTGTGTGGAAGGATACAGCTATCCTTCCTTCTCCTTTGGCCTCCAGGCTGTATATTAATATTAGGATGACACTTTAGTCTGAAATCCTTGATCTAATCTCAATCAATCAATCAATATTTATTGAGTGACTGCTCCATGTCAGGCACTGTGCTGAGCTCTGAGGATACAAAAAGAGGCAAAAGACAGGCTCTGCCCTCAAGGAGCAGACAATCTAATGGGAGAGACAACATGCCAACAGATACCAAGCAAGCTAAATACAGGATAAACAGGAAATAATTAACAGAGGGAAGGCACTGAAATTAGGAGTGGCAAGGTCTGGGGAAGGCTTCCTATAGAAGGTGAGATTTTGGTTGGGACTTAAAGAAAGCCAGGAAGGTCAGTAGACAGAGAAGAAGAGGTAGTGTTCCATGGGGTACAGTCAGGGAGAATTTCCAGAGGCTGGAGATGGAGTGTATTGTTTGTGGAACAGCCAGGAAGCCAGTATCACTGGACTGAAGAGTATACAGTGAGGGATAAGGTGTAAGAAGACTGGAAAGGATGGAGGGGGCTAGGTTATGAAGGGCTTTGAATACTAAACTGATCATTTTGTCTGGAAACCACTGGTGTTTGTTGAGTAGGAAGGTCACATGATCTTGCTTTTTAGGAAACTCACTTTAGTAGCTGAATGAAATATGGACTGGTGTGGAGATGTGAGGTTGGCAGGTCCACCAGGGGGATTTCATTAAAGCATCAATCCTGAAAAAATATTTCTGCATCTCTTTATATCATTCTTATCTGACATCTGTGACATTTAAAAAGTTTGAAAGATATAATTTCTGGGTTATTAATCATTTTATTAGTAATGCTAGCCTATTACCAATAAAATGGGTCAGTGACACTCTTGAATGCCAAAGACAAATCGTGGTGGTGGACTCACAGTTTTATATGCACTTGAAAGAGTAGGTGTTCCCGAGGATAGCAATCAACTCTGATTGGTTAACAAGTATGAGAGAGAATGAATATTACAATGGAGGTGGACCTATTCTTATGAGGGGCTGGGGAATGTAACTTTGATGATGTCATTTACTTCTAAATTATCCAGCCTTGGACAGTCTAATCCAAGAATTTACCCCCAGACCCAAACCTGTATCCAACTTCCCCACAATAAGAAGATAGGACTCATTGGAAAAGACACTGAAAAATTGGGAAAAATTAAAGGCAAAAGGAAAAAAGTGATGGCAAGGATGGAATGGATAGATAGTGTCTTGGAAGCAACAAACATAAACTTAGACAGACTTTCAGAGACAGTGGAAGATAGAGAGGCCTGGCAGGCTATGGTCCATGGGGTCACAAAGAGTCAGACATGAGTGAATAAACAAAATCTGAGAGATGAGAGAGGAAAAGAGAGACATATGAAGAAGTTAGCACCCCAACATGTCCCTTGATTCCCATTGCCAAGCCCCAAAGACTGCTAAGAGCGTACTTCCCTGTGAAATAGTTCTCTCTTTGGTCAAATTGAGATTTTATCTTGTTCCTCAATGAAAGAACCTGATTACTCTTGTGCTTTGGATTATCTATTCTAATTTGTGTAACCTTAATTTTTATAACCTTTCTGTTTATTTCTTATTTGGATAAATGAGATTATCTTTTGCATACTAGAGTGTAGTAGGAGGGAACTAAACTGGCCAAGACTAAGATGTCACTCTTCTCTCAGTATTGATAAGGAAAAATGACTTTTATTCTAAAGTCCCTGATGTGTAGTAGACAGATATAATTCAAGTCCAATATTCCTCTTAAACAAGGGACACCAAAAGAGGGATAGCCTAGCCATGACTGTTCTGGTTCTTACCTGCCCCTCCTCTACTAGTCTACTGGTAGTATAGCCATGGGCCCTCCACAGTGGCGGGGTGTAGGGTATATTCAGGGAAAACAAATACCTCTAGTTTGAGGGCTGTTGAACCATTTTAAGGGCTGCTCTCCACTTTTGGTGTCCATCTGATTCACCCCACTCTTACCTTGGCTTTTATTTTTGTATTAAGTTAAAAAATAATAAAAACAATTACATTCAAAGACAAAAAAAATCAGACATTGTCTTCTGTTCCCATAATTTCAGCAGAGAAATGTAAGTAAAACACACATGGGACAAAAGAAAAAAGAATCTAGAAAAAAACAAGTAGAGCAAGATGTTAGGAATCCTTCTCTAGGCTGAGATTAGCACTGCTAGAGCATGACTGCATAGTGAGGCAAGGCAAGGAGAGCGCTTTAGATTTTGGAAAACAGGATCCACTTTTACTGAGTGTTGTGGTGGTAACCAGTACACCCGTTGCAAGAAAGTTTGCAAGTGTCCCCAAGCAAGGTCTCCTATCATTTGAACTGGCTGTCAATCAAGGTCCCTTTCACCTTGGCTTTCTCGGTTTCTAGATCAGGCAGTTCCTAAAGCCATCTCTTGCTCACGCCCTTCCACTCCAGCTGTTTTTCAGTCACTTTGGCATTCTGCACATGTGAGTCAGCAATTTCTCTAACCTCAGTCTCCTCCTCTTCTTCATCCATGGTGGAGATGTTGACAGAGCTAAATTTACCCATGTCCTTTATATGTTCAGTCATCATTACCTTCTTAGAAGGTTCTTTATTTTTACTGTATGTGTTGGTTTTCTCAATGCCCTGTCCAAACTTGAAAATAGCTCCATCTATGATAAAGGTCACTGGAGCATTTTTCTGCTGAAGAAAGAGCAGGAAGTCATACTTTCCACAATTCTGCCAGAATTGTCATTCTATGCCTTCAGGCCTCCGGAAATGGACACTCTCCTCTTCTATGTTACAAAATTTGTGAGCATGTTTTCATCAGTCACCTGGGCAGACAGGCTAAACTAGGTTAAGAGTATCTGAGGGGGGTCTTAAACCCTTTGGTGAATTAGGGAAGTATCTACCCTAAGCATGTGAAGACTTCCTCCAATAGAATGGGTAGATGAGAACAATTTGTTCTAACAGCCATGAAGGTGGTTGAAGCATGTGCTGCAGTGAGCTTGGAGCTTAGACATCAAAGACAACAAGGTCATCCACTGCATCCATCACTGAGCCATGACCAGTTGTCTTGGCTTTGTCTTGCCACTGGACTTCAATGACATTGGAAGATCAAAAGGAAAGCCCAAAATTGGGGGATGGGGATTTTATAGACAGTTTCTCAGATAAAGGTCTCATATCTCAAATATATGAAGAACTTTGTCAAATCTATCAGACTACAAGTCATACCCCAATTGATAAATGGTCAAAAAGATATACACAGTTTTCCAACGAAGAAATCAAAACACTTTATAGTCATATGAAAAAATGCTCTAAATCATTGTTAATTAGAGAAATGTAAATTAAAACAACCTTGAAATACTGTTTTACATCTACCAGATTGGCTAAAATTATTGAAGAGGAAAGTGACAAATGTTGGAGAGGTTAGGGAAAAATTGGGACACTAATTCATTGTTGGTGGAATTGTGACTGATCCAGTCTTTTGAAGAGCAATGTGGAATTATGCCCGATGAATTATTAAACTGCTTATAACCTTTGATGCAGCAATACCACCAGTAGGTCTATGATTAGGGAAAAAGGAAAAGAACTTATATGTTCTAAAGTGTTTATAGCAGCTCTCTTTGTGGTGGCAAAGAACTGGAAATTGCAATGATGCCCATCAGTTGGGGAATGATTGAACAAGTTGTGATTGTATGATTGTGATGGAATACTACTGTGCTATAAGAAATGATGAGCTCAGTGATCTTAGAAAAAACATGGAAAGAATTGTGGGAAATAATGAAGAGTGAAATGAACAAAACTAATACAACACTATATACAACAATAGCAATATTGCTTTAAGAATGACTTTGACTGAATAAGTTATTTTTTTTAGGTTATACACATATATTCCTATTAAATACACTTTCACCACAGTCATGTTGAATAAAAGATTTAAAATGAATGGGAGAAACCATAAAACAAAACATAACACCAAAGAAAATTGTCTGCTTCAATCTGCGATCTAATTCCATAGTTCCTTCTCTGGATGTGGAAAGCGTTTTGCCTCAAAAGTCCATTGGGAAATTTTTAGGTCCTTGCATTGCTAAGAAGGATTAAGTCTACTAGAAAAGTTCCTCACACACTGTGGTTGTTGCCGTGTACAGAGTTCTCCTGGTTCTGCTCCTTTCACTCGGCATCAGTTCATACAAGTCTTTCCAGGCTTCTCTGAAGTCTTCCTGTTCATCATTTCTTACAGCACAATAGCATTCCATTACATTCATATACCACAACTTGTTCAGCCATTCTCCAATTGATGGGTATCCCCTTGATTTCAAGTTTTTGGCCACCACAAAAAGAGCTGCTATAAATATTTTTGTACACGTGGGATCCTTTCCCATTTTTATGATCTCTTGGGGATACAGTCCTAGAAGCGGTATTGCTGGGTCAAAGGTTATGCATATTTTTGTAGCCCTTTGGGCATAGTTCCAAATTGCTCTCTGGAGTGGTTGGATCAGCTCACAGCTCCACCACCAATGAATTAGTGTTCTAACTCTCCCACATCTTCTCCAACGTGTTATTTTGATTATAAATACCCAAACTAACCATAAAGGACATATGAAGATATTATCTGCATCCAGAGAAAAAAACTGACAAATAGAAGTATTTATTGAAAATTTTACATATATGTATCTGTTTCTGTTTAATGGTAGCCATCTCTAAGGTATGGAGAGGGAGAGGGCAGAAAAAAAGAAATTTACATGATAATTTCCATGTTATGGAAATGGTTGCTTTATTGCATAAATTCAAAATAAAGTAAAAAAAAAAGTAGAAACAGAAAAAAGAAAGGGAGAGTGAAGCTGACAACTTTGCCCACTTAAATCCAATTTATACACCACTCAAAATGTATCACTCATACTGTTCCTGCCCCCCACTTTTTTTACGTACCTTAAAGTCCTGTGGTGACAGTCAAGTGACAAAGCAGCAGGTACAGATACACTGGGAACCGTAGTCACAACTCTGCACACAGGTGACCCAGGCCATAGGGTCATCTTCTCACTGGAAGCAGCAGTGGAATTCCACAGCTCACTGGGGGTTTGAGCAACCTTTTAAGGACTGCACTGCTCACCTTCTGGTGTGAGGAAGGGAATAGAAAAGGTGCCCCCAAAATTGTCTGCTTCACTCAACCCTGGCCCCCTTACCAAGGTGGACAGGGATCCCACCTTGCAGTAGAAACACAAAAAAATGTACAAAAACTTTTACAAAGATGATTCCATTTACCATCAGTACACAGAATGCACCCGCACTTATAAACAACACAAAATCCAGTAGACCTGAAAGACAAACAGCTCTTGTGAGAGAATTCAGCAGATATCACATCCAAGTAGCAGACTGAGTAAAATAAGACTGGCAAACAAAGGCAAGCTTAGAAGTCAGAGCTGGATACACGCTTTCTGGAGTGGCAGCAGTAAAGGGGAACACCACGAAGCTGGTGTAGGTTTTGCAATCACCACTAATCTAGTGAACAAGCTTGTGTGCTTACCATAAGGAGTGCATAACAGACTCATGACAAAGATGGCCATTTGAAGGACAATGCCATGCCACCATCATCAGTACCTATGCTCCCACCATGATGAACCCTAATGAGGTCAAAGAAAAACTTTATGAAATTCTAGAGACCCTCATCATCAATGTACCAAAAGAGGGCAAGCTTACAGTTCTGGGTGATTTGAGTAGTAGTGACTTTAGAGTAGGCCCACACTATTAGACATGGCAGGGAGTCCTTTGGAAGGGAGTCAGAAACAGGAACAGCAATGGCCACTTACTACTGAACACTTATGCATGCCATGACCTTCTCCTCACCAACGCCATCTTCCATTTGCCTAAATGCAAGAAAATTTCATGGATGTACCCTCACAGCAAACATTGGCATTTAATAGACTATGTCATTGTAAGGAGAAGAGACAGAGAAGATGAGAGAATGACAAAAGTGTTGTGTGGCAGAGTGCTGTACTGGCCACAGAATGAAATTTTCTGGGGTACGTGGCAACAGGAAGTTATTTCCTTGGAGTTCAAGGATGCTTCCATTGTCCATCTCTGTAAAGTTAAAGGAAATAGATTGTCCTGTGACAATTACGGGGACATCTTGCAAGATTCTTGCCAGAGTACTCCTTAATAGATTGATCCTTCACCTGGAAGATGGTCATCCACCTGAGAACCAGTGTGACTTCATTAAAGGGCTGAGGAACCGTTGCTATGGTGTTTGCTGCCTGACAACTCTGGAAGAAATGCCAGGAGAATAGAGAACTAGACACAAAATTGACCAATATGACCCAGGCCTGTGATACTGTCAGTTGCAAGGGCTTGTGTCAAAATTTGGTTGCCCTGAGTATCACATGTCAATTTCATGATGGCAAGCTTGCCCAGGTTCTATATGATGGGCAAGGCTCTCACTGCTTCCTAGTCACCAATTGAGTGAAGCAAGGCTATGTGCTTGCTTCTATGCTTTTTAGTATGATGTTTTCAGAAATGTTGTTAGAAGCCTTCTATGAGAATGAAAACAGTAACAAGACCAGTTTACAGCACTTATGGTAAACTTAAACTTGAAAAGGCTACAAGCCAAGATTAAAGTAAAGGGAGAATTGATCCATAATTCTGTTTGCAGATGATAGTGCACTCAATGAAGCCTCTGAATGTAAGATACAACAAAGTATGGATTGATTCTCTGCTGCTTATGCTAAATTTGGCCTAACAATTAACTCCAAGAAAACATAAGTGCTCCATCAGCCAGCCTGCACCACACCATCCATACATGGAACCATCAGTTACAGAAAATGGAGAAGTTTTCCCTCTTGTGGATAAGTTCCATCACTTTGACAGTATTCTTTCCAAGGATGTACACATGTTAATGAGGTTGACATTGGCAGAGCTAGTTCAGTGTTTGGGAGGCTCTGAAGGAAAGTATAGGAGAGAAGAGGTATTAGACTGTCTACCAAACTGAAGGTCTCATTGTTGTATGCCTGTGAACCTGGACAGTCTACCAGCACCATGCCAGGAAACTTCATCTTAGATTCCTTGTGTGGTTGGGTTGGGTCTGACCAAGACTGATGAGTGCTAACTCAATCTAATGTCCTTCAAGAGACTGAACTTTAAAATGAGGACTATAGAAAAAGGGGGAACTCTGAATCTCCTTAAATCATTGGTTATTAATAATAATTTCTCTCAATAGTACCATATACACTTATTTACATTTTACGTTCCTCCCTCCCTCCTGTAAAATATAACCACGAAGAAAGCAGGAACCATTCTTCATTTTTGCCTTAATATCCTCAATGCCTAGTATAGTGCTTTAATAATAGGTGCTTAATAAATGCTTGTTGATTGGAAAGAATTCAATATGACAGAATCTCTCAAGGTTTTCTGTATCAGTTATAAAAATAAAACTTAAAATGTAAGAAAACTTTAAAGGGATTTATTGGGAAATCGTATTGTTTCCATTTGCAGTGGGTTAGTGAGGGGAAAATTCTGTGATCAAAAAGCACAAATGATGGCAACTTTTAGGAAAATAATCATGTCAATCCCTAGAGATGTAATCTTTCTTCAAAATGAAGGGTAATTTGGAGAACCAGTAAGGACTCAGGAAAGAGGGTAGCTAAGATGAAAAGAAGGGGAAGAGTTTACTCTGTGAGTGCTCCAAGAACTATTTGTCCCATATGATCTACCTCTATCTTATTTATTTGTATACTGCAGCCTGCCTTCAATTTTTTCTAATGTATCTTTTTAAATGTTACCTAATATTATATGTGACTAAAACATTATTGGTGGAATTACTTGGGAACTGGTCCAAAAAAAAATTGTAATAAAAACTGACTAAAAGGTCCATACCCTTTCATCCAGAGATCCTGCTCCTAGGCATTTATCCCAAGGAAGTGAGAGACAGGAAAACAAAAAAAGTCCCATATATACCAAACTTTTCTCAGCAGCTCTTTTGGTGGCAGCAAAGACATGGAAACAAAGTAGCTGTCCATTGATTGGGAATACCGAGATAATTTATAGTACGTGAATGTAAAAGATTTTTAATGCACCATAAGAAACTATGAATAAAGATTCAAGCATGTCAAGACTTCCGTGAACTGATGCGAAACAAAGAGTCAAGAAACCATGCACAGAATGGCAACAATGTAAACGGAAAGAACAATAAATGGAAAATAAATGCCGTGTAATTATAAAAATGAAGCTCGACCCCAAAGAATTGAGAAAATGCCTTTCCACCCTGTCCCACAAAGGTATGTTTAAAATTCCACGTTCTATGAGGCGCAATTGAAGTATTTATTAGTTTTGCTGTTCCCTCTCCCCCATTTATATTTCCATTTATACTAAAACCCCTTAAACATTTTCCCAAATGACATATTTTTCTCAAAAATTATTTTACAAAATCCTTCTTGAACATCCGAGTTCATATGGTGAACCCGGCCACTCTGGCCACAGAATCGGACTGACTGAATCCAGTTACGATCTTCTTTGGAAACAAATTGAGACTCGGTCGTGGAGAGAAGCAGACGGAAGATCCCCGTGTCTTTGGCCGGCGTCTTTCACTGCAGACGCAGGTTCAGAGGAGGATTAGCACGGACGGAGCGAGGTGAAAACGAAGCAGCTAAAACGGTAAAGAGAAAAGAACCAGCACCAAGTTATAGACGTGAATCAGGGCGGCGTAATGTTGGCAAGGAAAGGCCAAAGCCGCCCCTGCCCTCAGGCTGCTCACAATCGAGGGCGGGGGACAACCTGCGTGTACTACCGAAACCCAGACCAGGCACGCGGGCTCATCCCAGAGGAGCTGACTGGGGTAGGGAGAGACGCGCAGTCCTCTGCAGGACCGGGGAATTTGGCCCGAGTCTGCAAGGAAGCCGAGAATCCCCCCTTAGCCACACCCCACGTCCCATTCCAGCTGGAGTCTCTCAGAGGTCTGCAGCGCGTGAGACGCCGACACGCACCCGCATTAATGAGGCGTGAGGACGCAGAACTGGCCCGGCAGGCCACTGAAGCGCTCATCTGCACGATCAAAGGGCCGGAGGCTTTCTAAGAATCTAAACCGGTCTAGGCTCAGTGAACTCGGCTCGCCCCAGCGGGCTCCAGCGCCTGCGCCGCTGCCCGGGGCACATTGCATGCTGGGAGATGCACATTGCATGCTGGGAGATGTAGTCTGGAAGAGGAAGAGCGTGTTGACGTAATCGGGCCTCTTGACGTAGGACGTCCTCACTCCTGCACGGCTCCCTCCTAAGCCTCCGTCTTCCTCCTCCCCCTCCCCCTGCTCCGCCTCCGAACTCGGGGAGGCTTTTACGCCACTCGGGATCCCAGGGTCCTCCCCGGCGCCGACCCGCTTTTCGGCCAAGTGACGTGGACGTCAACAGCAATGGCGGAAGGAGAGGAGGCATCGCCGCCGCCAACGTCGGACAGCCACAGCTGGTGAGTGAGACCCGGGGCGCGTCCGGCGCCCAGCCTGCCCTGCTCCCCCCGGCGCCCGCCCGAGCCCTGAGGGACCGGGACGGCGCGGGGGGGATCCGCGGAGACCCGCGGCCTGAGAGCCGCGCCCCGCCCCTGCCCCCTCTGCCTCGGCTGGGGGGAGTGAGGGGCCTCCCGCCCCTGACCTCCCTCTGAGGCTCCCTCCCCCGGGGAATTGGCTCCCCTTGAACCCTCTCCATCCATCTCCTTAGACGTGGTCCGGTCCTACCCTCCAAAGTGCCCCCTCCTGCCCCCTGAAAGTGCCCCCTCCTACCCTCCAAAGTGCCCCCTCCTGCCCCCTGAAAGTGCCTCCCTCCTCCCCTGAAAGTGCCCCCTCCTGCCCCCTGAAAGTGCCCCCCTCCTCCCCTGAAAGTGCCCCCCTCCTGCCCCTTGAAAGTGCCCCCCTCCTCCCCTTAAAGTGCCCCCTCCTGCCCCCTGAAAGTTCCCCGTCTTACCCTCCAAGTGCCCCCTCCTGCGCCCTGAAAGTGCCCCCTTCCTCCCCTGAAAGTGTCCCCTCCTGCCCCCTGAAAGTGCCCCCTTCCTAGCGCCTGAAAGTGCCCCCTCCTGCCCCCTGAAAGTGCCCCCTTCCTAGCGCCTGAAAGTGATCCTTCCTCCTACCCCCCAGAGTGGTTTCCAGGTCCTTCCTCAGAGTAGCTCTCAACCCCCATGGAAGTGGGTGTGTCATTTTCTACCATCCCCCTGGTAGAAGTATCCAGGCTGTGTTGGAAGTAGGGTCCCAGGATGGGTGGAGCTAGAAATGTGATATGGAGTGGGCATATTTTCAGGGTCCTGTTTTGGAGGGTTCTGAGTATCCGCTGATGGTGGGGGGTTGGGGGGTTGGGACGGGACAGGCCGACTGCTGTTGAAATCTGAACTGTGACCCAACCGTGGCCTCTACTTCAGTACAGAGCTATCTCTAAGAATAAGGAACTTCTTCCTCCCAACTCTGCTAGAGGGTGTGGTGTGTGAGAGAACCCCCATATCTTAGCCCCGCGGGTAATTACTTAAACTTTGCCTGGCTCCGCTGGACTTAGTCTAGTTTCTTTTCACCCTTTTTTATCTTCAGCTTAAGCCACACAAAAATGCCTCAGGTCTGTGGGTATGTGTATGTCCATCTCTCTTATCTACTTTGATCACTGGTTTCTAAGGACAGTAGTCCACTGATGTCTTTAATTCCTGGGTAGGTTGGCTATGCTAGTGATGCCTTGTCCACGTACTACTACTGTGGCATGCTCTGTGATATTGGGCACTCATCTAGTACAAACTCAAGGTGTGTTGGTGTATGGTACTCAGTGACTTGGCTAGTTGAAGTATTTCTGAAAATCGAATATACTTGGCACACTTTATCTTATCAGATGGCCTCAGCCTACTGTTATTCTGTTAATTTTTAAAAAGTGAAGACTTTCGATTCATTGATACATCAGTCACTTCCCAACAACCAGCACCCCTTCCACCTTCCCAATTAAAAAAGTGCCTGCCTGATAATTCCATATTAGTGTGGGCCTTTTTCCATTTTTTAGTTTACCACTCATTATGTTTTGTTAACTCTGAATAAAGTTTTATCATTGTGAAGAAAATCTACAATTTTTTAAAAAGGATGAATAATTGAGAACATCATCAATCATTTATTAAATGCCTTCTGTGGCAATCAACAAGTATTTCTTAAGTGTCTGTTACATGTCAGGCACTGTGGAAGGAACTGGGGATACAAGTACAGAGAATGAAAAGGTTTTTATTGCAAGTGAGCTTACATTTTCTGTGCTTCAGGGATGTGAATAAAAACTTAAAAATGACCTCTTTAACGAGCTTACTTTTGACTAGAATAAATTAATAGAGGGTTTTACAAAAAATAGAAAGTATTACAGAGGAGGGCCTCTAACCAAGGAAGAGATCAGGGAAGACCCTTTAAAGCAGAAGACCCTTGAGGTAAAGATGAGAGCATTGTAGGTATGGGGACAGTCAGTAGGAGATGGGAGGTTGTGTTTGTAGTAGGGAACAAGAATCAAGTGCCTACTGTGTGCTGAGTGCCATACAATAATTATCTCTTTGGATTCTCATAACCCTGGGAGGTAGGTGCTATTATTATCCCTGTTTTACTGCTGAGAAAACCTAGATTAAGTCACTTGCTTGGGTCATATAGCTAGTGTCTGAGGGCACATTTGACCTTTGATCTTCCTGACTCTAAGCTCAGCACTCTTCATTGGGACACCTAGCTGACTGCAGCTAGGCTAAGCAGAGAATTTGTAGCAGTTTATCCAACAAGTAACAGTCTCTAAGGCTTCTCGAGCAGGGCATGTCAGAATGGTGCCTCAGAAATGTTCACTAGTTTTGTGGAGGATAGATTGGATCAAGGAGAAGCTAGATTCAGGAAGACCATTGCAATAGTCCAGATAAATCAGGGTCTCGCATCCTGGTAATTGAAATGTGTTTGAATTTTAAAAATGAGACCTTGAACAGTTTTTCTTCCCTCGTTCAGTTCCTTCATTTAGTGTAAAATACCTTTCTAAATGTGTAGTTATGTGGTAACTGTGTCCGCACTAGGAGAAATCCATGAATAAGACTTAACATATCCAAAGGAGATTTATTAAATGATGTTCTTTACTGTGAGAGACAGGAGTAGGCAGTATACCCAAGGCCTCTTAAGTCTTTATCTGAATTGGGCTATGGTGGAGCAAGTCGTCAGATGTGGTGATGTGGCATTTCCAAAGATGATTTCCCAGGTTTTCCTTTGGGGTAGGAAAAACTTCAATTTCTGTGTTAGAGATAGTTCCTCTTTTTTTTGGAGGAGGGAGGAGGTTCCAGGATAGTTACTTCAAGGACAGAGTGTCTGCTCTGTCTGCTTTAATATCTATGCTTTGTGATCTTTGAGCTTGGTAATCGGTTGAGAGGGTTGAGAATATTAATGTTCCCTCAATTACGCAAGGTTGGTTAACAATTGAAATTAGGGGATCTTGTCTAAGATATCAGATGTCATTGGGCCTTCTGGGCCTACATGGGCATTTTGTGTATGAGGTTATTACTGGCTAAAGAAGGAAGACCTTAGCTGGTTTTAGGGGTGGAAGCATAAAGTAAGGGGCATCGAACACTTCGGAGAGTATTTGCCAGTTCTCTGGCAGTTGCCAGGAGAGTGGCCATGTCTTACTTAAGTGAGAAATCAAAGCTTTGTGTGTTTTTTCCCCCGTAAAATACTAACTCATTCCATTGTGGGTGACATGGCAAGGAGAGAATAAACTTCGAATACATAAGATTTTAAAAGGGGGATAAAAGTCTTATTAATATGTGCATCTAGTCTGTAGTAAGCAAAATTTGTTCATTTACCTTCCTCCAAGTGAGGGAAAGATAGTACTTTCATTAAAAAAGTCTAAAAAGCAAAACCATTGCTGTATACACATAATGCAATAGGAACATGGAACGATCAGACATTATGGAAAACATTGCAAAAATAAAAGGTATTTTTGTTTTACCACACTGACCAGAGGTAAAAGGAAACTGAGAACTCTTGTAGATGTAGATTTGACAAAATTAAGAAATTAATTAGATTGGGGAGGGAAGGGAAAGAGAGTGAAGAGACTTCAGGATAACTCCTAGGTTTTGAACCTGAGTGACTGGAGTAATTGTGGTGCCCTCAACAGAAATATAGGAGTTAGGAGGAGGGTGGGTTTAGGATGAAAGATAATAACTGAGTTCTGTTTTGGGTCTGTTGTGGACCTATAGGGATATTAGGGAAGAGATGTCTAGTAGGCAGTTGGAAATGTAAAATTGTAGAGCACAAGAGAAATAAGGGTTGAATGTATAGATTTAGTAGTCATCTCATAGATACATTTCAGTCCATTGGAATTGTTGAGATCACCAGAAGAGAAAGTGTAGAGAGACAAGAGAAAGAGAATCAGGCCCAGGTCTGAGCCTTATACTGTGGAAGTAGGAGCTAGGCCATGATCCTTCACCAGAGACTGAAAAGGACTGGTTAGGTATAAAGAGAGCCATGACAGAGCAGGGTCACAGAAACTCAGAGGGAAGAGAGGTGTATGTGGAAGGGAGAAGGGCAGTCAACAATGTTAAGTTATGCAGAGAGGCCAAGAAGGAGAATTGAGCAAAGGCCATTGGATTTAGCATTAACAAAATTCTTATAGACTTTGAAGGGACAGTTTCTGTTGAGTGGATCTGGGTCTGGAAGCCATATTGCAAATGTCAGAGTAAGAGATGAGAAAGTGAAGCTCACAGTCAGTGCAGGTTGTAACCTCTAGTAGAATGTTAGCTATGGAGGAATGGAGGAAACATTTTTGTGCCTGGACATTTAATGTAAAGAGGAAGATGGATCATATATTGGGATTTTAGGGTCGAGATTTTTTTAAAAAAAGTAAATAAATTTAACTTGCATTTGTTAGACATGACTCTTTAGGACATTATTGTAGATGAAGGGAACTCATAGGAAACAGCCTGGTTCTTTTAACTACAAACTTTTAACAACAAACTACATCCTGCCTGCCTGCTTTTTTTAGGCCATAGTGAGCTAAGAAAAGTTTGTACATTTTAAAATACAACAAAACTTTATTTGAAAATGTAGGAAACATTCATAGCTGCAGGCCATTTTTAGCCCTAGGATGATAGTTTGTCAACACTTTGTTTTAAAATCTACTACAAAGATTGTACATTTAGTCCAAGTGCTTTCTTTCCCTTCCATCATCGTTACCTCACAAATCCAATCTGTTACTAGGTCTCATGTATTCTCTCTCCCCAATAACTCACATCAGTCCAGTCCTTTTCACTCTCCCTGGTGCTATCCTATTCACTTCCTCTTTTTTTTTTTTAAACCAAGAGTACTATAATAGTCTCTTGTGTAATTTTGCTGTTTCTGCCATTTCCTGGCAGCTTGGTGGTTTTGTGGATAAATGGGTCGGGGGGAGGTAGGAGAAAAGGGGAGGGAGTCAGGACGACCTGGATTCAAACCTAGCCTCTGATACTTCCTCATCATGTTACCTTGGGCAAGGCCTCCATTTTATCATCCGTGGAATCATAATAGGTTGTTAGGAGGATCAGATGGGATGATAATTTGAAAAACACAGCGCAGTTGGGACTTAATAAATACTCATCCCCTTCCCTTCTTCTCTAATCTATCATTCCAAAAGCTCGCATCTGCCTAATGTACACCTCTGATCTGCCCTGGGCATTTAGGTGATTTTCCCATGCTTAGTGAATAATGCATAAACTTATTTTTCTCGTATTCAGATCCCAGCATAATGCCTCTTATCTATTTTTCTAGCCTTGTGTCCTACTCTGAAATTACCCCCTATTGGATTAATGTCCTCTTTTTGCACAGTTTTCCTTCACTGTGTCCTTGCTCGTTCAGTCACTCAGTCCTGGAATGTAATCTGTATCACCTTTACCTCCCCATCCTTTTTCCTTCAAAACCCAACTTAGATTCCACTTCTTCCTTCTTTACCCTAAGTGAAAGTGATCTTGGTGTTCTCCAAGTATTTTGCCTTGTCTTCTTCTTTTGCATGTTTTTACTCTACTTTGTATCAGTTATTTGTGTATATCTTCCTGATGATTAGATAAGATCTTTTTAGTTTCCATATGTATATCCTCAGCACCCTGTTTCAACTTGAGTAGGTACCTAAAAAATATTTGCTATCCAATTGATCTGCTTTCACTTTCCAGTTTTTTTTTTCTATGGTGCCTGACTATATTATTTACCTTATAGGCTTAGAAACTAGATAACCAGACATGTTAAAATAGAATCTTAGGAGGGAGACTTTTCTATGAAACTACATGTGCTTTATATATGGGCTTTGCAATGTCAATTTTAATCACTCAGAGGCGTGTGTGTGTGTATTTTTTTTTCTGGTTCTTGTCTCTGAGTGTTTGGGAGGTTACTGTGCAAAAAAACTGCATTGAATGGTGTGAAATGGCATACCAAAATGCTCTCATAAATCACCTGCCTTCTGTGTTTATAGAGCTGGATAATTGGGCTTGTTCATTGCTTCTTATATCCGTAATCATGACTGACAAGTTAAGTTGGCCAGAACTACTTTAGGTTTTAAGTTACCCTCCCATCCCTGATTGTATAGCACCCCATCATTTCACCCGTTAGTTCCAAGGGTATTGTAAAATCCTTGTAAAACTATTACAGTAATTCAGTACAACAAATATTGATTGAGTGCTTATTATTTATAAGGCACTGTGTTAGTAAACATGGAATACAGAAATGAATACAGTCACTTTCATCACGAAACTTGTTTAAAATACTTTAAATTCTTAATTTAAACATCAAATGAACCTTTCTATATAGAAAGCAGAACAGAAAAGGGATTATATGTGAAAATTTAAGTATTTTATGTTCAGTATCATTCCTTTGAAATAAATAAATTCAACATAACTTTTGAAGCATTTTTGGTTTGTTTGCTTTTTTGGCTTTCTTTGGTTCTGTTTTAAAAAATACTTTAGTGTTCCTCTTTTTTTTTTTTAAATAATCTTAGTACTACTCATCCTTTCCATTCTACCTCCTTTTTTTTAAATAATCTTAGTACTACTCATCCTTTCCATTCTACCTCCCCACCCCAATCAAAAAATAAAAAAAAACCAAAACCCTTGTGACAAATATGCATAGTCTAGCAAAAGATTCCCATCATGGTCCCTGAAAATGTATCTCTTGTTGGGCACTTTGTGTCTATTATCTTTCTGTCAGGAGGTGGGTAGTATGCTTTATCTGGGTTCTCTGGAATCATAATTGATTCTTGCATTGATCCATATTCTTAAGTCTTTCAAAGAATTTTTTTTTGAAGTACCTGATGTATGCCGAGAATTGTGTTAAATGCTTTACAGATATTATCTCATTTTAGGTTTCTCTGAAACATCTTCCTTGTCATTTCGTACAATGCAGTAGTAATAGTCCATTATATTGCTAGACTGCATACACCCTCTGACCAAGCAATACCTTTACTAGGCCTGTACCCCAAAAAGGTAGAAAGTAGAAAAAGACCTGTATGTATCAGCAAAGAACTGGAAATGAAGGGGACAAATTATGGTGTATGAATATAATGGAATACCATTGTGCTGTCTGTGTGTTCATCCTTCGTTGCCAAAGAAGACCATGCCATCAGAGAAATGATGACATGACTTGCATTTGACTTTGTTTTGAGTGAGGGAGGGCTGTGCAGGTCACCAGCCTCACTTCTCCTCCAGAGCCATCTGGATCCAGTGACCAGATATTCATCAGGATGACTGCAGATGACCCAGTATGAGGCAATTGGGGGTAAGTGACTTGCCCAAGGTCACACAGCTAGTGAGTGTCAAGTGTCTGAGGTGAGATTTGAGCTCAGGTCCTCCTGACTCCTGCACTGGTCCTCTATCCACTGCACTACCTAGCTGCCCAATTCCATTCCACTCTGATTCTGTTGTGCTGTAAGAAATGATGAAAGGATCATTTCAAAGAAAACTGGTAAGACTTGTATGAACTGATGATTAGTGCGGTGACCAGAATAATCCTTTATACATTAACACTGTAAAGACAAGCAACTTTGAAAGACGTAAGAACTCAGATTAATGTAATGCCTATCCTGGATTCCAGAGATGATGAAGCATGTTACCTTCTGACAGAGATAATGGACTTGGGGCATTAAATAAGACATGATTTTTGGAAACGGTCAATGTAGGATTTGTTTTGCTTGACTATACGTATTTATTACAAGAGTTTTGTTTTTCTTAAGTGGGAATGGGGAGAGGAGAGGGAGAAAATAGATTTTTACTAATTGAAAAAAATAAAACGGAAAAAACCACATTTATATTCTCTGATTTGTTCAGCAATTTCCAACTGATGGATATCTCCTTAGTTTTCATTTCTTTGTTACTATAAAAAGAGTGCTGTAAATATTTTTGAACATATGGGAACAAAATTGTTTTCCTCTTTTTGATATCTTTGGAGTATAGGCTTAGTAGTTGTCATGGAGCTTATAATCTACTGAGAGAAAAAGCCAAGTATATAAATAACTACAGCATAAGATAGAACGTGAGCACCTTGAGAGGTACAAAGAAATCACTTTTGGGGTCCACATCTCTTCTACTTGAAGCAGATTACATGCATAGAAGAGATAGAGGTGTTATTAAATTCGAGTACCATTTATTAAAGTTTACTTGTGTAAAGTCTTACAGATACTAGGGGTAAAACAATGAAAATGCCCTATTCTTACCCTTACATTCTACTACAGTTTATAACATATATGCAGATGAGCAGATGCAAGGGAATCTAAGAGTTGAGAGGATTTGGGAAGGCTTCATGGAGGAGGTGGGGTCTGAACCAAGCTTTGAAAAAGATGAGGATTCTGAAAACCGATAAAGAAGCACTTTATTATAAATGTCAGGGCAAGCTTGTGACCTATGACAGAATCAGGGTGAGAGATTGGATATGGAAATCAGGAGAAATGGTCAGTTTGATTGGAAAAAGAGAGTGAATGAAAGGGAGTAATGTGAAGTAAGAATGGAAAAGTTGGATGAAGTCATAGTGTGAATGGCAGGCTTCTATCCTAGAAGCCAGAAAGAACTAATGAATGGTTTTGAGCAGGGAAAAGGCATAGTCATATCCATATCTTAGGAAGATGATTTTGGCAGCTTTTCCTACCTCTTACAGAATGAGCATGTTGGCACAGAGAGAAGAAATAGCAGAACATCAAAGACATGGAGGTGAGAAAGTGTTTGTGTTTGAGGAACAGTGGGAAGCCCAGTTTAACTGAAGCCTGGCATTCATATAGGAGAGCAGTGAGAAAGTTGGGTCATACTGTAGAGGCCTCTAAATGTCAGAGCTAAGAGCTTAGACTCATTTGGGAAGAGGGGAAGAGAAGAAATATAAAATCTAGCAGTATTCAGTTGTCAGAACTTTCAAAAGATTGGGGAATCTTTCTCTGTAAAATAGTTATTTGTAAAATAATTTTTAATATGTGATAATTTTCAGAAATAACAAAAATATAGAAAAATCCTAAATAAAATCATAAAATTCAAGATAATGCCATTTTGATAAAGGAATCTATTAGCTTGAACAAAATAACTTTAAATTTGCTCTGTATCACATTCTGTCTTCCATTTGAGTCATTTGTAAAGCTTTGTTGCTATAGTCATTTTTGTGCAATTTATGTAATTGTAGTCTCTTCTAATAATGCTTTCTTCACTCAACATCATTTTGTGTCATACTTCTTTATATTTTTTGTCATTTTTACTACATCTGTCTTCAACAGATAATAGTATTATCAACAGGTTGTTGTGTTCATACCTCGTTTTTGAAGAGGACCAGAGAAATGATGACAGGACTTGCACTTGACTTCGTTGGAGGAGGGAGGGCTGGGCAGGTCACCAGCCTCACTTTCTCCTCCTGAGCCATCTGGGTCCAGTGACCAGATATTCATTAGGATGACCAGAGATGGCCCAGGATGCAGTGGGAGACCTTGGCCTTTTTGGGTAAACTCTATTCAGGTACTCCCTTACGCCCATTCAGTGAACAGGAATGACCCCTTTAATGAACAAAAGAAAAAAATAAGTAAATCAAGCTGGAAGGGAAAGATCAACAGTCACTATTGCTAATCACTCTTAAACCTGGGGGGTCCCCAAAACTGCCATTAAGTGGAGTTTGGGCAGAGACCTCTTGTTGTCCATTCTATGAGCTTCAGAATGCGCTGGGCTTATAGTGGCCACCCCTGGAACCCCCAGACCACTTGGCCACACCTTCGTTCCAAAAAGATGGATCCTATCAATAGAAGACACTAAAGAAAGTGCATTACCATTTGCCTTATAGTACACGAAGTGTCTTGGGGACCTTTCTGCTTGATTTATAATTGGAACCTCATTTGTACTTGTCTCCTTCAATGGAATGGAGTTCCTGAACACCTGGGACTCTGGATTTGTATCCCCAGGGCACCAGGACTTTGCACATCTTAAGTGCTTCATAAATTCTTTTTGCCCTACTAGTCATATTCTCTTATATGGAACTGACAATTTTTTTCCTGTTTCTACCCCAAAATGGCCCAATAATAGGTCATTTGAATTTTTGTTTTGTTTTATTGTAAATTTTTCATGGTGGATGAGAATTTTGTCTTTTGAATCAGAAGACCTAAATCCAAATTGCACCTCTTACTTATTAAACTCTGTGATCATACACAAATTCCTCTCAGTATGTGGTTGACAGGGTGATTGTGACATGGTACAGATTCTGGAAACCCCCTTGAACACTCCTACTTGATCAACTCTCAACTGGCCTTACGTTGTTAAGGCACAGTATCCCAGTTCTCCATTACTCTTGACCTAGCCCAGCCTTTCCTTGTCTGTTATTTCTGGATTGCCTCTGCCTACTTCCCACCCTTGATCCTCTAAACCCCATTCTGTTTATCCAGGCCTACAACCTCTAGTCACTCCAGCCTGCTGGCCACACCCATCAAGCTGTCCCTTATCTCTGTCCACACAGATTTTATATACATGTTTTTGTGTATAACATCCATCTTGTTTCCATGAAAGTGCTCAGATTCTATCTAGTCTGCTTGCATTAGCGATACAAGTGCTTAGATTTCTCAAAAAGTCTGACTGATAGGCTTGGGTTGAATTCATTCAGGTGGGACTCACATGTCTCTATTTCCATCCCGGGGTCCCAGAACCCCTAAACTTCAACATTTGTGCTATATAAATGAGTTACTATTACTATGGAAAAGGCATCGTGGTGCAGTCTCTGAATGACCTGTTTAGGATCTACTTTTGACATATACTGTGACCCTAGGGTAAGTCACTTAATGTCTCGGTGCTCTAGGCATGTCTCTGTGCCTATAAGTTACAGAAAAGGTGTCAATCAATTTTCACCAGGGAATTCTCAGTTCCAGCATATCACATGTCTCAGTTCATATCATTTTTTTCACAAGTCTTTTTTTCTTGCCTTTTAATCATCTCCTGACACATGCACCTCCCTTCAAGTGCACCTAATAAGTTGTTGGTGAAGCTGTGTATTGCTTATGGTTGCTCACAGACCAGAGCACAGGCCAGGAAAGTAGTAAACACACTTCTCCCTATATCATAGCACCTTGGAGGAATCAAGAACTTGCAGGTCCCCACAATTATCTCTGAAAACAAGTGCACAAAAAAACCTGAATTTCGAAACAATTCAAATTGAGCTATAATCTTCAAAGCGAAAAAATGGGCTCTCAAAGAGAACTTTCAAGCATTCCTGATGAAAAAAACCAGAGCTGAATAGAAAATTTGAATTCCAAATACAGGACTGTGGAGAGGCATAAAAAGGTACACAGGAAAGAGAAATCACAAGGGATTTGGGAAGGTTTAAACTGTTTACATTCCTGCATGGGAAAATGATACAATTCTGTAAAACTTTGTCATTATTAGGACAGTTAGAGAAGAGGTACACATAGACAGTGTGTATGGGTGTGAGTTGAATGTGATGGGATAATTTTCTAAAAAAATTAAGGTCTGAGGAGGAATGGATTGAGAGAAGGGGAAAGGGAAAAATAGAATGGGGGTAAATTATCAGATATCAGATATAAAAGAGGTATGAAAGCTTTTATAGTGGACTGAAGTTTGGTGGAGATAGGAGGGAGCATGTGAACTTTTGTCAGGATTTACTCAAAAAGGGAATAGTGTATAAACTCATTTGGGTATAGAAATTTATCTTACTTTACAGGAAAACAAGAGATGAAGGGGATGGAGGTGGAGAACTGATAAAAGGGAGGGCAGATTGAGGGACGTAAAAGTCAAAAGCAAAACACTTGAGAATGAAGAGAGAGAAAGAGAGAGAGAGAGAGAGAGAGAGAGAGAGAGAGAGAGAGAGAGAGAGAATAAACTGGGGGGAATAGGATGAGGGAAATATATAGTTATCAACTGGGAAAAAATTTATAGCAAGTTTCTCTGATAAAAACCTCATTTCTCAAGTATACAGAGAACTAAGTCAAATTTATAGAAATAAAGAGCCATTCCTCTGTTGATAAATGGTCAAAGGATATGAACAGGCAGTTTTCAAACTAGAAATCATAGTCATGTGAAAAAATGCTCTAAATCACTACCGATTAGAGAAATGCAAATTAAAACAATTCTGCAGTACCACCTATCAGATTGGCTAATATGACAGAAAAGAAAAATGACATGTTGGAAGGGATGAGGAAAAAGTGAGACACTAATGAATTGTTGGTGTTGTATATTGATGGAACTATTCTGTAGAATAATTTGGAACTATGCCCAATGGGTTATAAAACTATGTATACTCTGAGCAATAGATCTGTATGCCAAAAGAAATTTAAAAAGCAAAAAAGGAAAAGGACCTAAATATACAAAAATATTTATAGCAACCTTTTTAGTGTTGGCAAAAAAATTGAATTGTGGTATGCGATTGTGGTGGAATGCTGTGCTGTACTGTAAGAAATGATGAGCATGAACTGATGCAAAGTGAAATGAGCAGAATCAGAACCCTGTGAACAGTGACAGTATGATGACAAAACTCTGAATGACGTAGCTATTCCCAGCAATACAGTGATTAAAGACAATTCTGAAGGACTTAGTAAAAATGCTGTGCATGTTCAGAGAAAGATCTGATTGAGTCTGAATGCAGATTGAAGCATACTTTTCTTTGCTTTCCTTATTTTTCTTTATTTTTTTTTTGTCTTTTCTTTCACAGCATGGCTAATATGGAAATATGTTTTCAATGTACATGTATAACTTTTGTCAAATTGCCTGCCTTCTTGATGAAGTTCCAGTTTTTTTCTCTAACCCTAACTGCATTTCTTTCTCCTCCTTTTTCCTCTCCTTCCTCCATTTTTGGCTGTAGGTGTGACAAGTATGTGTGTGTGTGTGTATGTGTGTGTGTGTGTGTGTGTGTGTGTATGCTCTGTAACATGTCTTGGGTTTCTAGCTTCTTGTTCATTTAAAATTGTGTAACAGTTGTTGACTTTATTCTGTATTAAATATTACAACAAGTTGATTTATTAGAATTTTGTGAATTATTGCATTAATCATTGAGTAATCCCTCTTCAAAGAGGTTAAGATATTGGTAAATCAATTGATATCTTCAGAACTGATTGCAGATACAAATGCAAATGTCTGTTACAGATGGGGCATGTTAGCATTGTTTTATTGAGAAGATTAACAGATTTATACTCTCCATACCACAAAAGACATTAGAAATAATTTGGGTTTCCTGACCTCAGGTGGAATACTCCATCCTTTAATTTGCTTGAAAGAATGTGTCACCCAAAGATGGGCTTGTTTTTATTGATGCAGAATCTAACTGTGTCAAAGATATTGAAAACTATATACTATATTTTAGCTATTTAGAACCCTTAGATCAGTATTTTAGATAGCTGATTTTTTCGGTATAGCAGAACCTCTTTCTAATCATTTAGGAAAAAAAGTAGACTTTAGCAACCTATGGGCATTATTGTATCCTGAATAGGTAACATATTCTGTGAAATAAAGTTTTTTTTTATTAGAAGGGACATTTTTTTTCCCTAGGGAAAAAGATCTTGGAGAAGCTTTGGAAAGTGGAGGTTGTGATCTTGAAACTTTGAGGAATATCATTCAAGGGAGACCCCTGCCTGCTGATTTGAGGGCAAAAGTTTGGAAGGTAAATTGGAAATAAAATATCATTTAAAAAGCAACTTAGTGACTGAAGGATGCTTCGTTTTCATTATTGTGAATTTTATACTCGTTTTTGAGTGTTTGAATATTTATTACTATGGATGCTGTAGTTATTATCAGAGTACCATTTCTGTGAAATTTGTGAAGGAAAGAAATATGCTTATTGAAATAGCTTTCTCAGTAATGTTTAACACAGGTGGTAATAAAAGTCACACTCTCAGGTGCTAAGTGTTGGGGTTGATACCAATTCCATGTAACAAGAACTATATAGAATCTATTTTTAAGTGATCTTAAAACATGAACAGATAATAGAGTCCACCTCACAAGGCATAATAATTCCTAGGGCATGAATGACGGTACATTTTATTTGGTAAAATAGAATCTTCCAGTTCTTGGGTTTTAAAATGTGGATCTAGTTCTCTGGCGTGCAGAACTTTCAGTTTGAAAACATAATGTATTTTCCAAGTATGAGAAATAATGTTTGGGTTTTTTTTTTTCTCTTCCAGATTGCTTTAAATGTTGCTGGGAAAGGTGACAGTTTAGCATCTTGGGATGGTAATTTAGATCTGCCAGAACAGACTACAATACACAAGGATTGCCAAGAACTCATTGGTCAGTAGGAGAGTTATTTTTCAAGCTGTCTATATGAAATTATTAAAGTATTACTAGAGACCTGATCCTTAGGAGGTCTCTAGTTACAATTTGATAGTTATTCAAAGTTGCAGATGACCCATTTTTGAATAGAGATCCTAGATGAAAAAAAATTATATGAAGTTGCAGAAATCTTTAATGATTTTGGGAAAGAGAAAACAAAGTATTTGCCTTTTACACTATATGCTCAGTTCTTCATGTTCCCGTACCCACATTTTTATTGTCTCCTGTTTTCGTTACAATGTAAACTGTTTTGATCATGTGTGCAAGAAGTCTCCAGTTTCCAAATAAGTTGTATCCCAAGACACTTTTTGGAACTGGATTACTGTGTGTATTCATATAGCAACAATGTTATAACTGATGATTAGTTTGCATTTCATAAAGGTCTAATTTGACTTCAGTGTGGCTGGTAATAGCTTCATTTTTTCTTTGCCCCTGAGATGACCTATCTGCTATCATTTCCTTTGGGGCATCTTTTTTTTTTCCTTTCTCCCCTAATACTTTATTAGCATCACAGATGAAGTAGGCTGTTGTTGGCTTACATGGAAGTCAGACTACAGATAACATGTCGTATTTGGAGGAAGGCAGCGTGGTGGCCCTGGGTGTATAAGTCTTTGCCCCAGCCGTGATGGCATATTTCTGGTGCAAGACCAGATTTGTGATCCTTGAACAAATCATTTAACCTTTGTAGGCCTCACTTTCACCTATGGTAAAATGAGGGCGTTGATTTATATGATCTCACACATCCCTTCCATTTGTAGATTCTCAGACCCTGTATTTCTGAGAAAGAGTAAGCTAAGACATATTGTCTTTGGCAGTTTGATGGGTGAAGTGATACTTGTGGAATTTTTAAAATTAGCATTTTTATTATTCGTTATTTGAGGGGCTTTTTTCATTAGTTTGTTAGGTTACCTATCTTCTTTTCAACACTTTATTTATGTCCTTTGGCCAGTAATCTGCTGGGCATTGTCTCTCATGTCACTTCCATCTATATCTTGGGTGTCAGATTTTATCAGATGAATGGTACAGTCAGCAAATCTTTTCTTCTTCTGGCTTTGTTTTTAATGGAAAAAAAAATCTTTCACATTTTGTATGATCAAAATGATCTGTTTCATCTTTTTTAAAAAAATTATATCTCTTCTATCCCTTTTGGTTTAAGAATAATTGCCCTAAAAAAAAGAGAGAAAAGGATACTCCCCCTAATAGTCATTAAAGGGATCTCCAGCCATCCATTTCTAATTTTTTCCATGAAATTTTCTATTATAATTATACTACTTATTCCATTTCAAACTTACAGTGTTATGTGGCATAAAATGCGGGTCAAAACCTATTTTCTACCTTAGTTCCTTTCATTTTTCCCAGTAGTTCTTATCGAATTAGAAATCTACCCAGTATTTTTCGTTCTTTATTTTGCCAAACAGTGGGCTGTTTTGTTGATTTACCTAGAAGTTTTGTTTATCCAGTCTGTTACACTTTGCTTGCTTTTCTGTTGTTTGAGACCTTTGACTTTATAGTGCTAACTTACTAATAATTGTTACATTTATTTTCTAGACAAGCTTTCAATGCCAGAAGAAACAGCTGATGTGTTACTCTTGAATGTTGAATCTGTAATTACATTTTATTGTAAATCACGGAATGTCAAATACAGCACATCCCTTGGCTGGATACATTTGCTTAAGCCACTGGTGAACCTTCATCTTACGCGCAGTGATTTATACAACTGCTTTTATGCTATCATGAATAAGTATATTCCCAGGTAAAAAATGCTTATTATTTTAATTATTATTTTATTATTATTATTTTAATATTTATTATTTTTTCTAACTAAATAAATAAAGTAATATCTACCGCTTAAATAAAGATCTTTTTTTCAAGTCCAGTTATTTCACAGATTTTTGGAATGTTAGTTAAAAGTTTAAAATCCTAGTACTGCTTTGCTATAAACCTTCATGTTTCCCTTAGAATGTTGTAAGATAAAAGTGCAAGCATTTAGGCTTTTAAAAGAATTCTTTTGGTCAGTTGCTATATCCAATTTCATGTGAAGTTATACAGACTATGTACTTTTTAATGATGAAAACTTTGATTGCCAGAACTGGCGTTGTTTTATCAAAATGGACAGGTTTTTTCAAAGGTAAATGCCATATTTGTTTCACAGATGTGAACTTGAAATTCTCATGGGAGAAATGAAAAGAATACTTATTGCACAAGCTCCAAATACCCAAATATAAACACAGGTGTTTGAAGATGTTAAAGAAATTTTCTTCCCCAACCTAGGATATGTTCTTTTATGTTAATAGCTTCAATAGCGCTGTCCCCCATTGCTCATCACTGCAGTCTTCAATGTTCTCGCTTTTCTAAAGGGGACGACTGGGAACGTTCTGAGCTGAAGCATTTGTTAGACTGATTTTTTGAATCTTTAGTAGTCTGTAGATTACTTTTAAATATATCTGCTTGAGCAACATTTTCTGAATGTTTTCTCTTACTACTTCTTTCATGGTAAAGTTACGACTCATGTACTTCACTAAATTTTTGCATGGAAACCTCTTTTTTTAATTTGCTTTACAGTTGACTTTTTAGAACAACCTTCACATCTGCCAAAGTACTACTGGTTTAAATATGAAAATGTGCTATCCTTTGTTTATGAAAATGCCTCTAGTTACCTAGTCAGTAAAATATATGCTTTAAGTTGTTGCATTAGTGGTAGGCAATTTGCTGATCCATCTATATTCACTTTTATTTAGCCCCTGGTGAGCAGCAGCATTCATCTATCAGACAGTTGGCTAGAATTGTGATTGCTCTTGAGTTCTGTACGGTGGAGTAAAGTTGTTGGCCTATTATGGGAGTTGACTGTGGCTTCTTCAGTAACATGCTAATCACTTAAACTGGGCAGAGATGACTTAATATATCATGATGATTTTTTAATGTGGTATTTTCCTGCATTCCTTTTGAGGATTTTACACTACTATGTATCTTTTAGTTTTTGCCGATTAATGAAATGAGGTACTGTATTGGTATGTGATGGGTTATTATAAATATAGTGATGCCTTCTAATAAACCCTTATAGAAGCATTTATTGTTATTTGGAAAGGGTTTATCTTTTTAACTAGGTTCACCTGGGTCCAGGCAGAGAAATTTAGGGAAAGTTCTGTTCTGAGTTTGGGTTGGTGACAGTAATTGAGGAGTAGTGGTGGCCTAGCATAGGGTCTGGCACATAATAAGTGCTTAATAAATGCTTGATGACTTGACATAGTTATGGGTCTGTGGATAGGTACAGTCTTTTGGGAGGGAGGAATTGCTCCCTGAATGGGCCAGAAAGGCTTGAATGCTGTAGCCTGCCTAACTTGGTGGGATAAAATATGAAAGGAACCTATACCTGTAACTGGTAATGAAATTTCTGAACAACAGAAGAGTCAGTTCAGTGAATCCTCTTCGTTAATAGAAGAAATAATAATAAAATATCGTGAATTTATATAGTGCTCTTTATTTTAAGCAGTGTTTTTTACATCTGTCATCTCATTTCCACAACAGCCCCCTGACGTAGGGGTGGCTAGTGTTTCTAGCCTGCTTTCACATCAAGGAGATTCCAGAATCCTGCCTTATGCATTGGTCTTTCATGGAGCAAGGAAATACTTGTTTTAGTTTTAGCATCTTACATTTATGATGTGGATTCTGCCTAGCACTACCTGATCTGCCTTGACACAGTTCTGGCCAATTTCAGAGCTTCCCAGGCTTCTAGTCTCACTTAGAAACCAAGTTGATAACAAGGAAAGCTTATGATATACATACTGCTTTATGACCATTGGATCTATAGATGATTGTGTCAGCCTCTAGGACTGAGGAGACTCTTTTAAGTGAATGGACAAGGATAATCCCAATTGTCTCCTTTTCTGTTTGTGCTGGGGAACTGCCAAACCAGTGTCTTCCAGATTCTCCACTCCTTCCCTCAATCCCTCCAAGCTAGTGGAACACAAGAGATCTTATTAGCTCCTACCCCAATCTCCTCGAGGTTAGAACTTACTCAGACCCAAAGGAAATCCCTCTCACAGTGACTGACTGACTGTATATCTGAGACTTCCTTATTCTTGACACTCAGTCCTAGAATCAGAGTTAACCTTGTGTTTCTGGAGATATTATCGCACTGGATATTGCTAGTTGGCCATGGTCATTTCTTGGAACTTTTTGTTCCTCATAATATTTTAGCTTCCCTGAGTTAGAAGGGGGCAGCAGGAAAGGGTCATTGTTTTAATAGCTCATATAGTATCAGTGCAGTGCACTTAATGAAAACCTTGCTTGTCTTTCTTTCTAGGGATTGTTTTCTGAAGGGGAGACCATTTCATCTCTTTCGATTGCTTATCCAGTATCATGAACCTGAACTGTGTTCCTTTCTTGATACAAAAAAGATGACTCCAGACTCCTATGCACTCAACTGGGTAATAAAGTGAAAGTAGGGACACTTAATGAAAAATAGATTTATCTATAAATATATAATACACTTTTTTTTAGGAAGAAGAGGAAAAGTGTTAAATTACAGAACAGTACTACTTATACTAAAGGATTAGACTTATTGGTGTTTCAGAGTACTTTTTGTTGCTCTTTTTCCAGAATATTTTGGTATGAAATTTGTTATTATTTGTAAACTTGATTTATTAAAATATTTTTCAGTGTCTAGGTAGTTGATGCTCTGTATGAAAATATTTGAGATCAATATTTCATACATTAGGAAACTGACTTTTGGAACTGAAAGTAAAACATCTCTGCTTTTTGTCTTCAGTCACTTTATATTTAATCATCAGTGTCACTCTAACCATTCTTCAAACTTTTTCCACTAAAAAAAAAAAGAACTTAACCTTTTGAAATGTCGTAATATCTTACTAGATTATTCTGTTTGCATAATGGATACTTTCTACCACCAGAACTATAACTTTTGACATGGTAACAGGAAAATTCAATCCTCCTGAACAGTTATAGTGCCCATTGATAGAGCATTTGTCAAATTAAAATGTAATACCTTAGTAGTGTGGGTAAAATGATGACAGGAGCAAGATCTATGTAGGTTAGGTTTGAAAATAGCAAAATACTGCCACTGTTTTCATTCATATTTTCCTCTGACAAAAAACAGCTACCTAGGAAGACATAACACCTCTTTAATCTCTATTTGTAATAGTACTTTTAAAAAAGAAAACTTCTAAAAAGAACTACTAGAAAGCATACTTTATTTTTTAAAAAATGTTTAGAATTAAATAGGTAGGGTTTTGGGGGTAGGGAATGAATTCTTCATTAAAAATTGAGAATTCTTAAGTTATCACTAACGTGATACCTCCAGAGCTCAATATAACTGAAAAAAACCCAGCTTTATAAATTCGTGTATTTTGGGGTTCCATTTAATTGTGATAAAAACTGATAGAAAAAGATTTACTCTGATTCAGTCTATGAAGTTTTTTTTAGAATGAATAGATATGTAAACATGTGGTTATGGCATTCATTTTATAATGATGCTACCAAATTTAGCTTTTTTGCGTAATTTTTATGCTCTCTGAAGACCAACTCTTTTTTCTAAAACCCACTTTACTATATTCACTCTCAAGTGTAAGTGATTTTATTTCATGTGATTTATACATTTCTATCTTAATTAGTTTTTTAGAACCATTGTTGAAGTTTCTCCTTCTAGTTATTTCTAATACTTTGCTTCTCTTGCTATATTTCCTGATTACAGCTCGGAAGCCTTTTTGCATGTTTCTGTTCAATTGAAGTCACTCAGGCAATATGGGATGGATACCTACAGCAAGCAGATCCATTCTTTATTTATTTTTTAATGTTAATAATCCTTGTTAATACAAAGTGAGTATAAAATCAGCTCTATTTTTTATTTTCTTTTTCCCTGATCACCATTTGTTTAGCTTTGACTGGTAATTTGTATCCCTTTTACTTGTTACAGAGATGTTATTTTAGCACAAGAATCTGACAGTAAAGAAGAAATTATTCGTAAGTATCATTTTATGTAGAAAAAAATGCCAGCCGTATCATTGCCTTATTTTTCTAACCTGTAAAATTGGAGATTTGGATTAGGATGATATCTGAGTACCCTTCCAGTCTTACCATTCATTGATTCTGTGAACAGATTCCCAAATTACTAGTTTAAAAAAAAAGCCTTCCCATATTGTGAACTGATGTACTATTCTGGAGAGCAGTTTGGAACTGTGCCCAAAGGGTTGTAAAACTGTGCATATCCTTTGACCCCTAGTACCAATACTAGATTTGTATCCCAAGAGATCCAAGAAAAAGGAAAAGGACATATACAGACAAAAATATTTATAGCAGCAGGCAAAGAACTGGAAATTGAGGGGAAACCTATCACTTGAAGCATGAACAAGTTTCAGTATATGATTGAGATACTACTGTTCTCTAAGAAATAATGAGCAGGGTAGTTTCAGAAAAACTTGAAAGACTAATTACATGAAGTGAGCGTAACATTGAATACAGTAACAGCAGTACTGTGTGTTGATCAGCTGTGAATGACTGAACTACTCTCAGCAATTACATGATGAAGATGATTCCAAAGGACTTACGAGGAAAAATGTTATCTACCTCTGCAGAAAGAACGTGTGAAGACTGAGTGCAAGCCGAAGCATTCTTTTTTTACTTTGGGTATTTTTCTTGTTTTTTTTGTCTGCTTTCTTTTGCAAATGTGGAAATATGTTTTGCACAACTGTATATGTACTCTGTAGCAACCTGCTTGCCTTCTCAAGAAGTGGAGAGGGGAGAGAGAAGCACTGAAGGAGAATTTGAAACTCAAATTTTTATAAAATGAATGTTATGTAAAAATTGTTTTTTCATGTTGTTGAAAAGAAAAGGACATAAAAGCCTCTCCCTACAAATCATGAAACCATTCGATGAAGAGGGAATGGTATTGGAAGACTAATGGACACAAGTAGCTCAGGCATCGTTATTAATATTCAAAGAGTACTTTCTTCATTATCAGCATCAACTCTTCAGTGACGTTCAGCATGCCCCCCACATGGGCAGTTGATTGAAAAAGTAATTCATTTAATTAATGTTGATACTATTTTCACAATATTAAGTTTTATAAACTCCCTAAAACATTTCTACTTGAAGAGTGTTTGTGCCAAAGTTTTCTTTAATGTACACTTTTAAAATGCTGTTGTGTTCTTGGTCTTCATGTATTTTAGAGTTCTTGGAAAACACCCCATCCAGTTTGAATATAGAAGATATTGAAGATCTGTTTTCTCTGGCACAGTATTATTACAGTAAAACTCCAGCTTCATTTAGAAAGGTATTAATAAGCAAGAGGTTAATGAATCTGTACCACATTCCATTTACTTTAGTTCTCATAATGCGCGCGCTCGTGTGTGTGTATGTGCGTCTCTCTCTCTCTCTCTCTCTCTCTCTCTCTTTCTCTTTCTCTCTCTCTCTCTCTCTCTCTGCCTGAATGGAAGAACAAAGCACAAATGTGGGGATAAACGGGTACCAATAATCCATCATCACTTTGCTCTCCCAGACCTTTGCTTTAGAAGGCTGCAGTTATTTCAGATTGTGAGGAAATCAGCTGATGATAATTTCCCAAGTGATTGATTGCCTGCTTGATTTAAGATAAATAAGTGTGTGTGTGTGTTAAACATTAATGATTGAGAGAAAAAATAACTTATTCAAAGGTCAGCTTTTTGGTAGCTTCAGCCACGGAACAGAACATAGTTTTTAATCTACAGGTAAATTTAAGAAAAAACGGTCTTTTTGGCATTATAGCTATTACAAACTTAGGGAGCTTAGTTTGGGAGGTGAGACCTAGAACTTTTGGAACAAAGTTAGGGTTTAGAATTGTGTGTGAAATAGAGTTTATTTATATAATCTTGAGATAACAGATTAAAAGTAGCAAGTGCGTTAAAAATCTATTTGAAACTGAAACACTAAAAAAAAGCAGATAACAATGAGGGAGTAGAGGGCAGAAGGTATACCCACTAGCTACTAAGCAGATAGCCTAGCTCTTCTAAGGATCCCTTAAAGAAGGACTTCAGTAGTTTAGAGGAGTGGTGTCAAGCTCATAGAAAAGGAGCTTTCGCAAAGGATATTAACTTTAATGAAAAATATCTATGTCGTATTATATTTTTATTTATTTTGTTAAACATTTCTCAATTACATCTTAATCTGGTTTTGGTGAGGGCTGTGAGTTTGACACCTTTGTGTAACTGACATTCATAATGATGGGCTGGAGTTCTTAAGAAATGGTTATTACTGTCACCTTTAAGAAAGCAGAGAAGTATCTAGTATATCTTAGCAGTATAGTAAGTCCTACCTACGCAGTCTAACCCCCAAGGTTGCAAGTAGGTACAATTTCTTTGAGAGGGAAAGTATATTCATATTCATTTCCCACAGCGAATCAGTGCTATTGTATCACTGCTACCACTTTTACTGAAGAACAGTATCTTTATGATTTTAAAAGCAACTGTGAAATAAAAATTTTACCACCTAAAAACATTAAAATGGTTGATATAAAAGTACATTTTTGTGTTTGAAGGATGAATATCTTTAATCTGAAAAAAACAAAAAACATACTTATTATGGAATAGCTTGTTCCCTTAAGTATGCCCAGTAATTATTTTGGGTTGTGGAGAATCTTATGGAAGGTCACTTTTCTTTTTCTCTCCACAACCTAATGCCACCTTCCACCCTTCAGAATAGTTTACTAAATACTTTAGGTCAAGAGGACTTTACCTTTTTTTGTGTTATGGATCCTTTTGACAGTCTGGAGAAACCTATGTACCCATTCTCAGAATGATAGATTTAAATGCATGGGATCACAAAGGAACCCAATAACATTGAAGTGAAATTAAGAAGCAAGTTACTAGACCTCAAGGCAAGTACCTCTGCTTTAGATTAATATTATATTTATGAGTTAGACTAGCATTAAGTATCATTACATCAGTTATATAGTTAATTTATACTTATTTTTGATTTTCCAAAACCTATAAGGAATATAAAGCTGTCATTTTACTACTTATTTTTGGTGATAGTCGAAATAAAAATTAAGTGGTTTTAAGTTTTATCTATTTTAAAAAATTTTGAATTCTAATCTGCTTGAAGGGCTATGGTGTTTTAGCTTTTCTTCAGGAAGAACATAAGGGAAAAGAGGTATGTAATGCTATCTCTTTAATGGCTTTTTTGGGTTGTGAGGTATTTGTAGGGAGAACAACTTTGATTTTATCATTACTTGGCAAACCAGTTGAATTCAGTCTTACATGGTAGGCTGTTTGTTTGGGCTTTGCAGTTGTGAGTTCTGTGTGATTGTGAGATACAAGCTTTGTTTATTCTTGTTGATTTAAGAAAGAGTTTGTGTGCATTGAGGCTACATAGAATGAGTTTTAAAAAGGATACTGTACATAATATATCAAGTCTTGATTTTGGTTTATTTGGAAGTCTTTAGGAAAGGGACAAAGCACTGATTTTGAGTTTTCTTTCTAATTAAAAAAAATATTTTTCTCTTACCAATTAGGACAATCATAGTTTATTTGGCAGCCCTTTGCTGGGAATTAAGGATGATGACACAGATCTAAGTCAGGCTCTCTGTCTGGCAGTTTCAGTATCAGAGATTCTTCAAGCAAATCAACAGCAAGGGGTCAGTAAATAAAAGAATACATTTTTCCCCCTGAAAAAAATGATACTTTTAAATGCAAGGAATTTTGGTCACTAATTTTTTCAAAAGTTTAATGTTATAGATCAAAAGTTAAATAGAATGTTTAGTGCTAATTTATGATCCAGGGTTTGGCTAATTTTATACAGTAGTTTAAGACTACATATGGTAAGAAGGGAAAATTGTGAGAACAGTATTCCTTAGTACTTAAGTTATTCTCATCAATATGAAAACCACAGAAAGCAGCCCTTGTCAGTTACGTTTTTCAAATATAAGCCCTGTGTTGCCATGTTAAAGTTCTTTCAGGGAATCAGAAAAATGTATTGGGGAGGGGAATGGAAAACTGCTATGCTATGATGTTCCTTTCCCCCAAAGGATGTTAGGATCATAGGTTTAGGGCTGGAAGGGACCTTAGAGACCATCTAGTCCAACCCCCTCATTTTACAGATGAGGAAACTAAGGCCCAGAAAGGTCAAGTGACTTGTCCAAGGTTACACAGGTAGTAAATGGCAGAGCCAAGATTCGAACCCTGGTCCTCTGACTCCAAATCCAGCTCTCATTCCACTGCACCACGCTGCCTCTTAATACCACGACTGGTAGTTTGGGATTAAAGTGAGTACCAGTATCTGATTTTTCTCTTATAAGAAATAAAGACATTAAATCCAGATTAAATAATTCATTACATGTACTTCATTTTAGATTGTCAGTTAAGAAGATTTTCTTTTCACGTTGGGGAAATAAATTTTATGTTGTGCTTAATGCCTAGTGTGCTGTAGGCGATTACTGCCTTATCTTTAAAGCTTTTAAATTATAAGAAATATTCATTGTAAGACATTTTTATTGTTAAATTTTAGAATTACTTGGGATGTCTTAAGTATTTCCTTGGTTAAATCTATTATATTCATAGTACTCAATTTAGTTTTTTATTAGCACATCATATCAGTCCAACTTGCTTTGATCAGTTTCTTATGTTCACTGAATATGAGCCTCTCCCAATTCAATTTTTTATTTTGAGAATTCTAACATTTCAGATGTTGTTTTCCTCATAGGAAGGAGTCCGATTCTTCGTGGTGGATTGCAGGCCTGCGGAGCAGTACAATGCTGGGCATTTATCAACAGCTTTTCACTTAGATTCAGACTTGGTTAGTATGAGCTCTGATCAAAATAAGCAAAGTAAGGAACAATGCTGTTTTTTTCCCCATAATAATCCATAAGTAAGGAATGTGATACTATTGTTAGTGACTATGTAGTCTCATAATTATTATTATTTTGAAATTCTTGCTGCATTTCTAGAAATGCAAGTTAAGTTCTGTCTTTAAATACTACCACATTATTTCAACTGAAAAGAATTACATATTCTTAGGGGAAAGTTCATATACTTGATTAAGACATTCCAGAATATGTTAGTTTTAAACGATATCTAAATATGAGTACTTATTTCAAATGGTAACTGAGAAATATTTCATTACAGTTTTGAACTTGATTGATTATCAGAAAGTACAAATATGCTGTTCTTTTTTTTTGCCCTTCAGATGCTTCAGAATCCATCAGAATTTGCACAGTCAGTAAAGTATTTGCTAGAAGCCCAGAAGCAGTCTATTGAGTCTGGTTCAGTTGCAGGTGGGGAGCACCTCTGTTTCATGGGAAGTGGCAGGGAAGAAGAAGACATGTATATGAATATGGTCCTTGCACACTTTTTACAGGTACGTTTGTATAAATGACTGCAGGAGAGCAAGCCTTTTCTCTTGCACATTGATTTAAAATAGAAAGTTAATGCTGTAAAAAATAAGCAGGCCTATTAGGCATTTTCTGTTGATAGATAAAGGAAAGTGTGGAACATTTCCATTGTATTATTGGCATCTTAAAATTGATTGTAAACTTTTGAGATTTGACACTTTTTCTTTATATTTAAAATCTGTCATGGGCCTCTCCTTTGTGTCAGCAGAATGAGAAGGTTGGACCAGGTGATGTCTAAGCTCCCTTCCATCTCTAAATCTCAAAATTAATTGTGCTACTTTGGGAACAGTCTAGTTTTGTTTTTGCTTTCTATCTTCAGGGCTTAGTCCTGTGTCTGTGGTGCTTGATAAATGTGGGTTGAATTTAATCAAATGACCTATGAATTCTGTGGCATGGTTTGTGCTCCTCTCTGCACTCCCGCAAAACCATCCTCTAATCATTTATTTAACTAGACAGTTTAACTTAATAAGCATCTAATGAAATTTTGATAACTAGGTTTTTGGTAACTAGGACTTTGATATCAGCATTTGTGTGGTTTTTGAATTAGGGAGGTAAGAGATATACTATTGGCATAAGCATGTTTCATCTTGTGTTTCATTTCATGTTCGATTCCTTGTGTTAATTAGAAGCCTTTTTTTTTTAATTTAAGAAAAACACTAAGTACCCATTCTGTCCTATCCTTCAACCAATAAACTTCTAAGGGTTCATAATAAATGTTATTAAATGCCTCCAGGCACTGTGCTAAGCCAGGAATACAAAAAGAGGCAAGTGGCAATTCCTGGAGTTTACAGTCTAATTCAGGAGATAACAGGAATCTAGATCAAGCAAACCTTCTGGAGGATAAACTATTTCATGGTCCCCACCCACAGGTTTCTCTCCTTCTAACCAAGCACCTAAGCTGGTCCTTGAGGAAAAGAGATTTTGACCAATGGAGATATGAAGAGAGTGCATTCCAGAGTTAGGGAATGACCTGGGGCCAAGTGCACAAGCAAGTAGTGATCTCATTCGATTTGAATGTAATAGGTATGGAGTAGAGTCCTAGGAAGTAATCCCAGAAAAGTAATATAGAAGCAGATTGTGGAGGCCTCAAACGGAAGCCTAAAGTGTTTGTATTTTTTCCTGTAGCCAATAGAGCAGCCCTGAGGTGCTCTTGAGTAAAAGAGTACTTTGTGAAGATCAGGTTGTCCTCTGTGTGCAGGAAGTAATGGAGAAGGGAGAGACTGGGGAGATGACTCAGGGGGCTCTCTGTGGAGTCCAAGTAAGGAGAGGACAGATGTGAGACATTTTACAAGAGTAAATTCAGTAAGATTTGGCACCTAGATCTGGGGATTGATGGTGAGGGCCAATCGTGGAGGAGAGGCAACTGCATTGCCTACCGCTTCTAGGATACTCTGATGGAGTTATGTAGCAGGTAGATAGAAATAAAGAACTAGAGCTCCAAGAGAGAACGCTGTAAATGGTGATTGAAATCTTGATAGTGTGTGAGAGCCCAGGGAAAGGGCATAAAGATAAGAGAAGAAAGCCAAGGAAAGCAGAAGAGAGGAGTGGAAAGAGAATGATAAACCATGAAGGAGGCTGTGGAGCATTTAGACAAGTAGGAGAACCAGGAGAAAGTAGTTAAGGAGGCCGAGGCAGAAGAGAATGTGAGAACAGAGAGACGTTGTCTCATGCTTCAAAACAACTAGAATTGGTAATGGGGAGGGAAAGTATTTCTAGAGTGTATATATAAGAAATTACACACACACACACATTCTCTCTCTCTCTCTCTCTCTCTCAAGCATAAACAAGGACATCTGGATGGACAACATGTACAGGAAACCCCATTCCATTTTGTGCTCTTTGGAGGATATCTTGCATGATAGTTGCAAACCCCTTTGAGGGTGTGGGCGTGTGTCTGTGTGTGTCTGTGTGTGTGTGGTTGACGTAATGTTTTTTGCATCAGAATTCAGTTACTTGCTCCTCAGTGAGGTCCATGACCATTCAGAAGATATTGGACTAACAGCATTCCAGAGAAAAACCAAACAGATAAAGAATTCTATTTTCAGACTATGACATGCATTTTAAAGAGTAATCCATTGAATTATCCTGTTATGTTGAGTATCACTGCAGATTGACAATAAGTTTAGTTCAGAATTCAATAAGAGGAAAAGAAAGCAGACTAAATTGCAGTTGGGACATTGTGTGACATTTTCAGTGATTCCTGACCTTCAGAGTTCTTTTTGTCAGCATTATTCTGGCAGTGATTCTATATGCCCTAGATTGTAGAATACCATGGTCTCCTAACAGTTAAAATTTTTGATAAACCCAAAAGGCAGTGGAGAAGTGTGGGGGTGGAGACAAGTCGACTGCAACATATTATCAATCATTTTCATATGAAGGACAAAAAGATACCCAGGAAATAAATGATAGTCTATGATAGAGGAGATACAAACTGTTAATAACAACATAAAAAAATGCACAGACTCCTCACTATTTACAAATTCAAATTCCTTCATTTACTCAATAGGTAACTTGCATTTACTAGAATTGCAAAAATAATAAAATCCAATATCGGCAGGACGATAACCTTAATATATTTTTATTGGAACTACAACCTGGTGCAAACATTTTGGAGAGTGGTGCAGTAATAGAAAGAGTCGGAAAGCCGCCATATCCATTCGTTCTGTTCCTACTCTTCAGAAACATCATAAGAAGGGGAGACACTCTCTTACCAAAATTCTCATAGCTATTCTATCTTGAATAGCAGAACTTTGGAAATAATGTACATGCCCAGTAAGAGGATGACTGAACTACCCAGTAATATGTTCATGAGAGAGTATATTCAGATAACAAAACTTTATGTTGCCCTAGAAAATCACTATAAAACACAACGAAATAAAGGAGGCACCCGTATTTGAGGTGATAGCCAAGCAGAATCAGTGGAATTTAACTGTATCCACACTGGATATAGTAAGGTAAAAAAAAAAAAGAAAAAAGAATCAAAGAGGTAGAACCTAGGCAGGTCTCTGGGCTGACAGAATGGAAGTATTTTCTTTGCCTGTTTGTTGTCTGTTAATTTAGTTAAGGGTGGGAATTTGGGCCAACTTTTTATTCTTTGGTTGTTTTTACTGACAGTCATTATGTTTACAATTTTTAAAAAACAATTCTTTAAAGACTAGTGGAAGGCTTCTAGCTTGCAGGTAGATCCTCTCTGGAGAGTGTGAGTGGGGACATAAAAGAACATCTCAGAATGTGGTTCATGAATGCATTGCTCTGGTTACACTCTGAGGTCTCAGATTCGCTGAAGTGTAAAAATGATTGGAGGACAGAATCAGAAAATGACTGACCCATTATGTAGAAAAGGTTAGATGACAGAATTCTTGGATGGAGTGAGATACACATAGTGACTAAAATGAGGGCCCCAGGCCATCTTCCCTATATTTATTCTCCTTTCCAGGGCGCATTTGACTCTCGTTCAATAAATGTTCTGGTACTAGTCATGCTTTAGCAATTAGAGAAAAGGTTTGGGTTCATACCATGGCCTTTGGAAGTATTTTGAAAGGTTTAAAATACACTATGAGGAAGGATTTCTTTTGATTGTTTGTCTTGACCCTTTTGGTTCTGTGGTATATTTTGAATCATATAGCCTTTATATTGAACCTTCGGAAGTAACAATTTTCAGTGGGGAAAAAAAGAACAAACCCAAAAGACACATTCCTACACCTTTGTTTAAAAGTTGTGAATATCAAGAAGAAAACTGGTAGTTTAATGTTTAACCCTATGGATCTTGTTTTTAGATTCTTTTTAAAAAGGGCAAAGCAAAAATGCTAGATAGTATTTCTAGAAATGTACTTTGTAAACAACATCATTAGCATTTTGAATATTGGGGAATTTAAAAATAATTTCATGTTTATTTCCCGTGACAGAAAAACAAAGAATATGTGAGCATTGCCAGTGGAGGATTTATGGGTAAGTTTAATATTTCCTTTCTTTACCTCTGGCATATGAGAAGGGAGGACAATTGGAGTGACAGCAGAAGTGATATCGGATGGAGAGTGTCATGAATCACTGAGCGTTTTATTAAGTGCTCACTGTTTTTGCCACATACTGTTAAGTGCTGGGGATAGAAAGAGAGCGAAACAGTCCCTGCTCTCAAGGGGTTCTTGTGGTAATTGTTGTCCTGCTACAGAATGGAGCTAAGGTTTTACACCAATCATTGCTTTTACTGGAGATTTTTAAAAAGTCATTAACTTTGAAAGTTGCTAAATTGTTATAGGAAAGCCTGGCTTGACTTTCCTTTCCTTAAATAAAAGCAGCAGTAGATCTCCCCTGAAGTCTTTATGTTGTGTTGTAAGATAATTTATTTGAGGTTACCTATGGGCAGCTCACAAAAACCAGAAAGGGAAAAGGTAGAACTCACCAGAGTTATGTTAAAATCGCTGTAATGCATGCATGGCACTTGAACAGGAAGTTAGTGGGGAGAGAGGGCTCTCTTTAAATTATATACTGTTTTAATATTTTCTGCAGAGAGGGGATCATATGTATATAAGGAACCAATTTTGTGTCATATTTGCTTAGTTATGTAAGAACTGTGTTTAAAAGGGTTTGATACTTCAGTTTTTCTTTCTTGTTTTTCCACAAGCACTCCAGCAGCACTTAGCCGACATAAATGTGGATGGGCCAGAAAATGGCTATGGCCACTGGATTGCTAGCACCTCCGGCTCCAGGAGTAGCGTCAATTCCTCTGTTGATGTAAGTATCTGCATAGAGATTGTGGCCAAAGCTGGAAAAATGTCTAGAAAAGAGGACCAAGGATTAACACATTCATTAAGTAGGTTTATTATGTTTACAGTGATTCATAATCATTTAATCATGACAAAATGATAGAAGTCTTCTAATTTTGTACAGATATATTCTTAGTCTATTTTAGTCATTGCCTTGAATAGAAAAATGTTTCAGAAGTTTTGTCAGATTTAAGTGTGTCTTCCTTTTCCTTGAAAATCCATTAGGCCTAAGTCATTTTTTAATATAATTATAGTCTCTTCAATACCTAAGACCTAATGCATGATTCTCCCCCAAAGCAGAACTATAAGCAGGGTACCAGCTAATTAATTTGCCAGTAGTTCCTTTGAAGTATCAGCTCAATTTAGTCTTTAACCATTTTATAAAGAAACCATTTAGTATTTGGCTGATGCCCCCTTACATCAAATGAGAACTTTGATGAGTTTATTTATTGCACCATGATTTGGTTATTGAAGATTCTCTTGCAATAATCTGTTTTCTATAAATTACCTGTTTCCAATAAACCACTAGATTGGGAAGAAGAGGCTGACTCACCTTATTCAAATTCTGCACAGCATCTTTTGGGAGCTAAGTAGCTCTTCTCTCCACCCACTTTTCCAACTCACAGTCCTATTTGGCGTCGCGGAGTCCTCATTTGAGAAGTATTAATGAAAGACCTAATGGAAGCCCTCTAACCTTTTGCTCCAACAACTATCTAAAAATTAAAGGGTAAAGTTAGGAAGAGAATGTGTTATATATATTAAAAAGAAAATTTCTACTAAAGCTACTTCAACCATTTGCAAACCAGAAAGTAAAAAGGAGTCTGATAAGGAGATTGTTTTCAGTATTAATTTGGTTAAGTTTGAGGTTTAGACATAGAAGCAGATTTTTTTTAATGTCCATTATTTATTTAGTTTCTAATGAAAATACTTGAAGAAGCAAGAAAAAAATACAGTAGAAACATGTAGAAGAAAAAATGAATTGGTCACATTAGTAGTAATCTTAACATCCTTTTATTCTGTAGGTTTAGACAGGTCAGAAGCCAGTAAGCTTGAACTATTTCTCATTGAGGGAGGAGTAGATTTCGATAGCTTGATTTTCCATCTTCCACTCTTAAAAGTTCATTTCCACATATCGTCATGCATTTGCTTGCTTTTATGTTTTAGGAGACATTTAATCCTTAGATCAGTTCTTTTCTTACAGGGTGATTCTCCTAATGGTTCAAATGATGGGCGAGGAATGAAATCATTGGTAAACAAAATGACTGTCGCTTTAAAGACAAAATCTGTAAATGTCAAGGAAAAAGTTATCAGTTTTATTGAGAATACATCCACTCCTGTAGACAGGTGAGGTTTTTTTTTTTAATAGAACTTGAGGTTAAGAGAGGAGCATGATAGGGGAGAAAGAGGGCTGGTTTTGTATCTTACATAACACACTTAAACCGGTCTAGGCCTCAGTTAGCTCATGTGTAAAATGAGGAAGTTGGATTGGATTACTTCTCAATTCCTTCCAGATTTATATCTATAACATAAGACCTACAATCCATCCTACAATCATACCTCAGTCAATGAAGATACTCCAGAAAAGTTGTTTAAATACATTTTTATTAAGTGATCCTGTTCCTCTAAATTCTACATATTATGTTTCATGGAATAAATTTTGGCTCAAAGTTTATCTCTTCTTTGGCAGCAAAAAGAGGGATTGTGCATGGAATGCCCACTATACAACAAAGTGAAGAATCAAAAGATAACTAGAGAAACCTTATGTATTAAAATCTTTTAAAACTTGAAAATGGGGTAGATTATTCATTAAAATAATGCCACCTACTGTAATATGTACATATCACTACATGTAGTGGATACTTTTCCACTATCTTATGGGCTGTAGAAAGAGTCCTGGCTTTTGGGGAAATGTCTTTGCCAATTCTTGATCTAACACTCCTCTATTAGAGATTTGTAACCTAGGAAGTTTTCAGACCTACTCCTTGGAGTTTATGAGTGTCATTATTCGTAGAACTTTATTTATAGAATTTAAATAATTTCAGGATTTATTTTTGTCAGGAAGACTCATCTTCCTGAGTTCAGATGTGGCCCCAGACACTTAGAATGTGTATGACCCTGAGCAGCTCACTTAACCATTTGCCTGTTTCCTCATCTGTAAAATGAGCTAGAAAAGGAATTGACAAAACATTCCAGTATCTTTGCCAAGAAAACCCCAAAGGGGTCACTAAGAGTCATACATCACCCCAAAATGACTGAAATAACAAATTGAAAGCTAAGGGAGGGTCTATTAAAAAATAAAAATTAAATTTACTTTTAAAAAATACACATACTCAATTTAACCAAGTAGCAGCAAAACGTTGCCTCTTGGATTTTTGTTTGCATTTTGAAATCATTTTATTGATGTCCTATTTTTGTTTCTCTATGACTACCTTCCTGTCCTCCCTCTGCCCTTTCTTGTAACAAATACATACAGTCCAACAAAACAGGTCAGCACATTTCCCTTTTCTGAAAATGTATATGTGAATCTACACCCCTAATCCAGCCCTTCTTTGTAAAGGGGTGAGGGTGTATTCCATTATCAGTTCTTTTGAAGTCACTCTTGTTTCTTCCTTTGATTCGAGTTCTGAGATTTGTTCACTTTCTTCATATTATTGTCATCTTGTACATTATTCTTTCAGTTCTGCTTATTTTGGTTTTGAATTAGTTTGTTGTCTGAATCTTTCATAACCATCATGTCTTCTATTATATTCCATAAATGATGAGTACTTGTTTTGTATATAAAAATGGCTGTGAAAGAACGAAAAAGGATGTTTCTAAGCAAACTTTTCTCTTGAAAATATAGGCACCTAATATTAGGTTTTACTTTCAATATCCAGGGAAAATTGAATCAAGTGATAGAAAAATTTGAATGTTAGAAATATGGCATTTTGTGCAAGTGTATTTTTTCTGCAATAAATGTAAATAGCAGTCGAGATTATAGGTTTACTTTTGTTAATAAAAAATAAAATATCCATGCCTATGGAGTAGTGGATTGTATTAAGGTTATTTTATTAGATCTGGCTGTTTAAGTAACGGGTCTCACGGTGTTTCCTTTGTTCTTACGAGTCTAATCTTTGGACCTTTGGTTAATTCACAACTTCTTGATAATATTATTAGGTCTAGGAATGTAATTACTACCAGCAATCTCTGGGGATATGGTTTGTCTTTTGAGTAAATAAGTTATCTCCCTCATCAGCCCTCTGAACCGCCCCCTCCCCATCTCTACCCACACTGTCATATTTTCCTGTGCTTTGCTTTCTACAGCCCATAATTCTAGAATATCAAAACCCTTTCTTCATAATGATTTCTTCACATGATGATATGTATTGGAAAAATTGATCACTTCAAATATATATATATATAGATTTTAATTTTTTTTATAATTGTTTTGTTCTGTCCTTTGCCTTAATTTGCTATAGAATGTCTTTCAATCTTCCTTGGCCAGACAAAACAAGTACAGAGCGGTAAGCCGTGGGTAGAAGAGTCCAACTAAGCCCTGCTTGTCTTTAAGCACGATTCACACTGTTTGTAAGCGTTAGTTACACTGACATAACCTGAGATTCCAGGTAGCAGTTTTAAAAAGCTCAGTTTTTCAGTAGCCTCTTTTCATTTGCTTTTTGAGTATTTGTCTAGCGCTGCTCTTTGGGCCGTATTAGCTTGGTGCTTTTGATTTTTTATTTCATGCATGCTTCTTTGGTTTGGTTCTACTTCTTTCATGCCATTTTCTCTTGAGAACTTAATTTTTCATGAACATTTTGCATTGAAGACTGAGTACACCAGTGTGATCATACATGCCATCTTTTGCTTTGAGATATAAGCATGTTGCTTATAGGAAAGTAAATGAGAGAGGAGAGAGAGAATTTAAAGTACCAGCTTGTAGGAGAAATAATTGATAAAGTATGGTCTCCATCTCTTGAAAGTGTATAGTCTAATACAGAATCTCAGAGTCAGAAGGGACCTTCTAGGTCATTTGGTCCAACCTAGTGCCAATAGAAGAAATAAATAGCACTTAAGAAATTTGTTCTGCTTGTGACTATTTCCATTATATCATTTATCGTTTTCTAGAAATTTACAGTTTTTAGAATAATGCAGCTTACTACTTATATGAATATAAACCAGTTAAAGAGGGTTGGCTCTTTTCTGGTAACACACCTTTTGGAGGCTAGTCTCTTAATTTTTTTAAACTTCTCATTTAAAGGGTTTTTTTTTGGCATAGTGCCAATATAAGGTAATTCTGAAATGCTTACCCAAATACTTTCCTAGAGAAATCGCTTTTTTTGGAAAAGTCACTTCTTTTAACACCATAATTGGTTAATTTTTTTTTATTTCTAAAGGCATTCTTCCTGTCATACAGTCATCTTCATTTTTTCCTATTATGAGATGATTGTTTTAGTTAAATTTTATTTGACTGAGCTTTATTCTTCCCAAATTGTGGGCTAATTTATCATTCAAATTGTGCTCTTCATTGTCCCAGTTAATTTTTCCATTACGTTTGTGAGACCTAACAAACATATTAATGTAGGGAAACTACCTCAAATCAGAGTTTGAGTAAAATATAATAAAGATGAAGTGAAAACAGGAGTTGTTTTCTTTCCATCTTTGATGAAATTAGTTAAAAATTCCCTCCCTTCTGATATTCTATTAAGGTGTTTAGTTGAAGAGTAATACTGACACATCTTTAAAATTTACCCAAAGTATTTTGTTCCATTTTTTTCTTTGCAAAACATATTTTGACAGTCCAGATGAAGAATTTGCTCTTGGATTGTCAGTGTTACTCATGCTTATCTGATTGTTACACATGTAAATGTTCACTCTAAAAAAAATCCATAATGGCTTAAGCAAAAGAAAATCAGTGCTTTGTATTTTCAAAAATATACTGAAAGATCTTAAAATGGGACATAAGCCTTGGCTTTTGGCAATATCGTTTTCTTCCCTATAAGAAAACTTGACAAAAGATTTATGACATGGATTTCAAGCCAAGACAGTGTGGTATAGTAGGAAAAAGTCCTGGTTTGGGATCAAGATCCTTGGTTCACATCCTAGCTCTATGCTTATTAGTCCTGTGACTAAGCAAGTTACTTAATCTCTCAGTTTCCTAATCTGAAAAATGAGGGATCCATACTAGATGATCTCTAAAGTCTCTTCTAGCTTTTTTGGATTGGAGCTTATGATTCTTTGATGAGATTTTTATCCCTGATGCTCTTTGGCTGATGTGGGTTCTACCTCAGTAAATTTACTGGGTGATGAGAAGGAAGATTTGTTTCAATTTCTTAGATTACTTAATTTGTCTTAAATTCCAAGTTTATAAGATACATTGTTTAAAAAACTTTTGTCGTTCACAGGAGCTTTTTTATCTAGTATTCATAATGTGCAGTGTTGAACCTGATATGAACTTAATATAAAATTTCTTTGAAAGGAAACAAGAATAGCTGTACACTGAGAAGTGATCAATTCCCCAACACCCACGTGTGATTGTACTTAGTCCCCAGGGTGTGGGAAAGGCAACTATTGCTTTAGCTGTTGCTGAGGAGGCCAGTGAGTCTAAAACTGGGTCTGTACTCCTTGAAATGTGACTATAGCAAACCAAACTCAGGTTTGGAGGACATCTGACCCACATTTGGTTCAATATTATATCTACTTCCTGTTGGTTTCCTGTTCAGCAATGTATTGTATATAGTCTAAAATATCAGCCTCTTTTGGGAAAATAAGGGACTAGAACAATGGTTTTCTACTTACAGCCTCATTTAGTGCTTCTTAGAGAATTACCCACACACAATTAAGAAAACTAATTGGAAGTGTAATCTAAATTTTTCTGTACAAGAACATCTTGCAAAATATGATAAAGTGTGAAATCTAGAGTGCATATTTATAGTAAATGATCTTTCTGATCTTTATTCTAAAAATATGATGATGCTTCTTCAAAAGTGTGGACTGAAATCCTCTCTTTAATGTTCTTATTTTCCCAGCAAATTATCAGTACTAGGAAAACATTTCTAGATTTTAATTTCCACTCTGAAAAGTGAATAATTTTTCTTTTGTACTCCAAATTTTAATTTAATATCAGATAAAAAAGAACTATATTGATCTAAAACCTTTTAAAAGGCATGATTTTATATCAATTTTTTTTTTTTAGTTTTTAAATTTATCTTAAACTTAAATACAAAACAAGACAAAAAAAACATTTCCAGGTACACAGCAGAACATGAAAGGGTTCAATATAAAGAAATAAATGTCCATTTCAAGAAAATCTATAGAATAAATACTGTAAATTATTTTAAAAAAAAAGTGTGGACTGATACATAGTTGATGGAGTGCTTTAATTTTACTGTGATGGCTTATAGAGGTAATTGATGTCAGCAGGTACATGCGCACATACACACACTTTAGAGGTAACGTCCATCCTGTAGGTTTTGTGTGCACATTTATCTGTCTCTACAAAAAATGAGATTGGACCTGCGATGTCTTGAGGGAGAACCTTAGTCCTCATAGTATTTTTTTATGTCCATAAAAAAGTTTTAAGAGTAAAAAAAAAGTAAGCAAAACCAAGTTTTCCCAACATGCTCCCAATTTGTGTGTTTTAGAAAGAAAATGCCCGGTTGGCTTTGTTGTCCTTCGAACCTTTGATTCCATTGTCAGGAACTTGGGATTGCATTTAGAAGGAATGTTTAACATGTTTAAATTTCATTCTTACAGCTTTGAGAACATTTAGTTTAGCAAATAAACCCTATATTCCACTTTTACTAACATAGTTTGCTTATCTACTTTCAGTTTTGACACAGCTTTTCTGAAACTATGGGCTCTTCTTGCGTGCATAAAATTCATATATGCTTGCATGTTAAAATGGTGTTTGGGGAAAACTTTGCATGACTGTTATCTTAAACTGTTATTTTCTTTTCCAAATTCCAATAATTATAGACATGTGAGTAGCAGTGACAGACTGGGCAAGCCCTACCGTGGTGTGAAGCCCGTATTCAGCATTGGGGATGAAGAAGAATACGACACAGGTACATCCATGCTTTGGAATTCTTTAGGTGTCATCCACATGCACTACTGCTCCGTGCTACATAATATATAGTAAGATTGGGTATAATATGCTTAGTATAGTATGATTCAGAAGTTGGGAACAGCTGGCCCGGTGTTTTATTTCTTCTAGCCAATAGATGACAGCCAGCATTGATATCAGGTGAGTCCTACCATGTGTCCATAGCAATAGTTACTCCAAAGAGCCACAAGGTGGAGGTGTTGCTTCTTAAAACTAACTTTTTTTCTTTCTTTTTCTAACTGTCCATCTACAACATCTCTGTTTTACTCTTTTCAGTTCATATCAATTCAGCAATATTAGAGATCTATAGTTAATCAGTAAACATTTATTAAGCACCTACTAAGGGCCAGGTACTGGGGATTAAAAAAACAAACAAACCAAGACTGTTATTACATTTAAACATGTTCTTTGTGCTGAGCACTGTGGTAGGTGTTAGGGGACAATGAAGTTTAGATAAAATATGGACTCAATTTTCATGGAGCACAGGCTAGTCAGGGGATATGACATCCATAAGTAATTATCAGGGAACCAGAAGTTCGTAAACCAGGTGAAATCAAAGAAATGTATCTATTGGAGATCAGAAAAGGTTTCCTGAAGAACGTAGAATTTGAACTGAACTTTCAGAAAGGGTAGAAATAACAGGTGTGTGTTTGGCAGATGTTAGAGATGGTGTGGGAGCAAATGAAAGTGTCATATGTAGAGAGAGAAAAGAAGAGGGCAAAGGGCAGAACGCTGGGGAAGAAAGCTCTAGGAACAGTAAATGGGAGTCACACAGAGACTCAAAATGGAAAACAAAGTTTTGTGATTATTAAGCTCTCCCAGTGTGGAATGAACTGCCCCAGGAGGGTGGTCTGTTCTCCATTACTGAAACTCATTGATTAGGAATATTTTAGAGTAGTTTGAGGTCCTTTTCAGCTGATACTGTGTAATTCTTGAGGGTATCCAGAACAGTCAGGAGTGTCAAATGCTGCAGAAATCAAGAAGAATGAGGACTTTGAAAAATCCTGTTGGATTTGTCAATTACATCCTCCATGACCTTTGAGAGTGTTGGCAAGAAAAGTCAGAGGACAAGGGCTTGATGGGGCAAGTAGGTGTTGAGGATATGGCAGCATGAAATTTAGACTATTTAAAAAATGTCGTAATGTTCTTTTTATATATAATATATAACTGTCCGATTACTTCTTTACCTGTTCCACCCAGAAACTGTCCTTTTTGACAGAGAAAAACAGTTGAGTTCTGTTAGTTATATGCACCATTCTGGACTCAGTCTACCATTTCTCTACCAAGAGTAGTAAAAGTATGTTTCGTTAGCTCTCGCAGATCTGTTGGTGATTCGTTCTTCTGAATTCTGATGCCTTTCCTTAGCATTTCCATTATTGTGGTCTTTATGTATATTATTCTCTTGGTTCTTTCTTTACACTATTTTAGTTCATACAGGTCTTCCCAAATTTCTCTGAATTCTTCAGGCATCATTTCTTATGGTACAATAATAATATTTATCTAACCCTAAATGCGCTCTCCCTGCAATAGAGAAATATACCCGTTGTTGGGTAGGCTCAACCATGTCCTTATAATTTGGTTACAATGAAGTTAATTTACTTAACACTGTTTTTGAAAATTATAAGACAACTTTACCTAAAAACTCCTAAGATCTTTTAGTTTGGAGAAAAATTTGTTAGCTGTTCACATTTTTTCACTAGATTTTCATTCCAAAATGTCATATAATATAGCATTAGTTACCTTAAGAAATATTATAGGGTTATTTTTCAGTCTTGTCTAATCAAACTACTTTTGAGATTTTCTCTTAACTAGTAAGTAGTAGGTCACTTTTCAGAAGTTGGTGAGAAGATATTAAAAATATTTTGATAGCACTGTTATGGTTTGTGAAACATTTTATTTCCATTAGTTCATTTGATCCTAAGGATAGCCCTTGAGTTATGGACTAAAGGTGCTATCATCTCTGTTTTACAGATGAGTAAACTGAGGCTCAGAGAGATTAAGTGACTTTCCCAGAGTTACACGGCTTGTGAACGGCAGTATGGAATTGAACTTAGTTTTCTCTTGACTAAAAGCTCAGTGCTTTTTTTACTCTATCATGTTGCCATTCTGTTTGAAAAGTGGTCTTCGTTTATGTAATCATTTTAATACTTTATAGATGAAATTGATAGCTCCTCAATGTCAGATGATGATCGAAAAGAGGTTGTGAACATTCAGACCTGGATAAACAAGCCAGACATCAAGCATCATTTTCCTTGCAATGAAGTAAAAGAAAATGGACACATGTTTCCTAGGTATTGGTTCAAGACATTTTCTTGTTCTGAAATAAAATTTGTCAAAATTATATGATAATGTGTACTTAAAATTATTGAGTGGGCTAAAAAAAATTTAAATCTGACCATTTTATCATGCAAATTCAATCTGCCATAGTAACTTTTACCAACTTTTGCAATGTATGTGTCATATTTTTTAAAACAAAAAACTCTCACATGGTATTTTATAAATGTATCAAAAGTTAATTGAGCCAGAGGGAGTTACTAACCGTTGCTCCATAGTCTTGTGATTTGGGGGCCTAAATACATTGCATTCCTTCTAATCATGAAAGAAAACTGAATAATCTGTGGTCATTTCTAGTCTTGGTACTATGCCAGAGTATATTGAATGATAGCCTTCCTTTCATACAGCCATAGTGAGATTCTAGTTCAAAGTTGATATAAAATGTAAGGAAGCAGAAGATACTATCTTCACCTGTAAACTGCGTGTGATGTGTTCACCAGTTACCATTTAGCAAATACTGTCACTTTTAGAGCCCAAGTGCTTAACTATGCTAGAGAGGTTTTCAAAATAGATTTTTTATGTGTTTGTAGATAAATACATTTTTGTTTACATCTTTATGAAGAAAGTTCCATTTTAGCTGTAGCATTATTAATGATAGACATTGTTTGGCTATATTTGTGTGTTATGTTGGTCTTTTTTGTTATACCAATTATCAGGAGTAGCTGAACATCAGTTCAAAAAATTGAGGGGTAGGAACAAAAAATCTTTAAATATAAAATAGTTTTTTTTCATAAATGATTTTATGCTATGACTCTGGCCAATGCAGAATTAGGCTCCTAGATTTAAACAGTGTATTAGCAAAAGGGATGCTTGGTAGCATTGATTTTGATTTAATTTGTGAAAATATTTTTTCTAATACTTGGTTACTTTTTCCTTTCAAGTCATCTTTTAGTTACTGCAACACACATGTACTGTTTAAGGGAAATTCCTTCACGGAAAGGATTGGCTTATATACAGTCTCGGCAAGCCCTAAATTCTGTAGTTAAAATCACATCCAAGAAAAAACACCCTGAGCTAATTACCTTCAAGTATGGAAACAGCAGTACTTCAGGAATAGAAATTTTGGCAGTTGAAAGGTAAGAAGATATGATTATCAAGCATATTGTTATATTAAAGTGGCACGATAAGATATTTAAACAGTCAGTATTTGTGTTCACATCTCTCTGCTTTTCCCTCCTCCCCCAGTAAACAACTATTGACACAAATATGGTTTCCCATGATACAGAGTTGGACCATGTTCTTTTTGTAGAATTTAGGATTGATTACACTTCTTTTGAACCAAAGAACTGTATTTGCTCATTAGATACTTGAGAGCAATGATTAAAATCAGCATCTGGGGTGCTGTACATTTTAAACTGAACAAGAGTTTAAAGCAGATTTGGCTGTTCTTTCTCATCTACCTGGGACATTAAGCTGCTGTAGGCTTGATTACATTTAATAATTTATATCTCAGTGAAGACAGGCCTGAGCAACTGCTTAATGAAAGGTGGTTTTGAAGAGTTAAGTTCCTAAAATTTAAATTGGTCATCTTGGTTTTCAGCTTCAGTCAGTGATTATTTCATGTGTAAATTGTTCAGTCATGCTGTTTGTAGCATCTGATACTTCTCTTGTATTTCTTATTTAAGAAAAATGTGTATGCTCTATAATGATGATTATGTTTTTTTAAATCCTGTCACATCCCTGCTGCTGTCCACTATCACCTCTAAAAGAACCCTACATCTATAGAATCAGTTTTTGGAGGTATGAGAGACTTCTTTCACTCTCATACTTTTGAAGTCAAGATTAGTTGCTACATTGATATGAGTTCTGATGTCTTTTGGTGGGGGTGGTGTCTTTTACATTATGTAGTCGTTATGGAAATTGTTTTCTAGGTTCTACTTTGCAGCAGTTCGTATAAGTTTTCACTAAGTCCTCTGAGTTTTCCATTTGTTATGGCACAGTACTATCCGTTATAGGCATGGAGAACTTGTGGCCTTGAGGCTACATGTGACCCTCTAGGTCCTCAAGTGCAGCCCTTTGACTGAATCTGAACTTCACAGAACAAATCCCCTTAATAAAAGGATTTTTTCTATAAAATTTGTACTCAGTCAAAAGGCTACATCCAAGGACCTAAAAGGCCACATATGGCCTTGAGTCTACAGGTTCCCCATCCCTGATCCATTACATTCTTATAGCACAATGTGTCAGCTATTGCCCAATCGGTGGTTATCCATCTTGCTTCTAGTTCTTTGCCACCACAAAAACTGTTTCTGTGAGTATTTCTGTACATAGGCCTTCCTTTTGTCTTTGAGCTCCTAAGGATATATTTTCACAAAAGTGGCTGACATCAAATGCTTTAAGGGCCTACCTAGTTGAACACAGTTGTGCGTGCAATACAAACTTTCACAGTAGAGCTGACTGGCAACATCGCACCTGTTGTGAGATAGGGACAATAAACTGTACTTGCTAGATTAGCTCACTAGTATTGTTTCAGTTTTATAGTCAACTAAAATGATATGGTGGTGACCTGCACACATTCTTACTGAACTTTTCGTGGCTCTTTATTTTTCCTTGAAAATATAATTTAACATCTCAGTCTTATTAGGTATGTTATGAAGAATAAGTATTATCATTATGAAAGTATTAACATTTCGTTTCTATTCTTGTAGGTATTTGATTCCAAATGCAGGGGACGCTACCAAAGCCATAAAACAACAGATTATGAAGGTTCTGGATGCCTTGGAAAGCTAATAGCAAAAGACTAGGAGAGGTGTGAACACACTTTCCATACTGAATACTAAGCTGAGACATTTTATTTACTCCAGGAAGTGCCTGAGTAGCAGGCTTAAGATAGGGTAAATTATTATTATCAATTTCAGGACTGTTTTTAAATTTTTAAATTTTCTTTTGCATTTTTGGTTTTGTACAAGTATCAAGGTCATTTACTAAGTGGCTTTAGAGTAGCTATCTTGAACCTTCATGGAGTAAGGATACAAGATGCAGTTCAGTTTTGAGTAACCTATTTTAAGGGAATATTCCGCACTTTTCAGGTAACAATATAGACACATGTAAATGTGCGCGTGTGTGCATAATTGCAGTGTCTTCATTGACCTTGAACACTATTCATAGAAACTGTTTAGCAAACCTAATGTTCTTACATTTGGTTTTGCCCACAAATATTATCAGAGACTAATAATCTTACTCAGTGTAGTAAGCATTTTGCTTACTACTCATGTTCTTCTTAAAAGGACTGGAATTCAGCCAGTTTGGTGGATATGGAGATCCCAGCTGATTGAATAATGCAACCCTACTGTGAGGTGTAAAATCACACCACTTCCCTGTGCACAGTAATTGGAACACTTACAGATACAGTACTGAACCTGGTACTGATAATTACCACAGGATAGCTGAGACTGACTTCTAGTTGTTATAATGAAAGTGGAATGGGTGAAAAGCATTATGCTAAAAGGATAAGTGGGTTGAATTTGAAATTCAAATTGAAAAGGATAAAACTGGAGTAGTGAAAGTGGTCTCCATCACAACGGAATGATACGGTTTTGTATATTTCAAAACCTGCGTGCTTGAGTGTGCGTTGTTTTACACTCCTGAGGTTTGTTGTGTGATGAGACCCAATAAAAGTTACTAATCGGAGCGCTATGTAGCTGTGGTGCCATATCATCATGTCCTTGCTTCTTAATGTTGTTTTCTTTGGGTTCAGCTGTTTTTTTTAACAAATGATGCAGTGAAACATGAAGTGATCTGCTTTATTTTGCTGCTTTCTTAGTTGATCCTTTTTGATCCATTATGAACACATTTGGTGGGGAGCCTTAGATTGTGTTTGGGACCATGGAATGACTTTCTGGAATCCTTCTTTTCATAAGGAGTGTAGCAGATCCATAGACTCTTTCAGGTCATAAAATAGAAAACCAATGCTTCGAGGAGTGAGAAAAGAATCTAACAATTGTAATGGGAATCAAGTGGTTATGAGGCACTTTAATTCAGGAAATCATTTGCTTTACTCTCTAAAACCAGCCGAATTGACTGTTGAAGACATTTGCATGAAATTGCACCTGGGGCACGCTTGGTATTTATAATCCTGCCCTATGACTGTTGTATTACATTTACCTTTTCCTGGTCCCCTACAAAACTTTCCCAAAGTCTTTGACTTTTGCCTAATTCAGCCATGGGATTTTTTCCATAATATTAATGTAAAAATGTTTGTGTTACTGTTTTTAAATTGCAACTGTAAATAAACCAGTACAATTTGCTCATAACTTGTTCTTCCACAAGACATTACACTTTTTTCCTTTTGAGTTTTTGCAGTTGCTAGATTATAGATTAATTAAAACTCCTCGTTTTCATCTCGTAGAATGAACTTTTAGGTTGTAGGTACTGGGAAATTATTTTTGTTCACACAGAAAAACATAACATTTACCAGTTTAGTTGTAGCTATTGACATAAATTCTACATCTTCAAGCAACATTTAACTTGTGCAAAAGAGACCCCACTTTAATCTAGAAACAATCCCAAACCATTCATCCTGAGGGGGTCCCATGGTGTAAAGCAGGTGTTCTTTGGGTGGTAATTACATCAGTGGATAGCATGCCTAAGTTCACTCTGCATATCATAAGATAATAGATTTCAAATTAGAAGGGATGGCTTAAAGACCATTACCACATTTTACTGAAGAGTAAAATAGACAAGGAGGTTTAAATGACTTGCCCATAATGACAGAGCTAATAAGTATTTAAGGTGGAATTTGAGCCCAGGTCTTTTTGCCTTGTCAGTGCAGTGCCCTGTTGACCACACCAACCTACTCATATGCTGCATTGCTACTCAGAGAACAAAGTGTTGTTGGGGGTGGGGAAAGCATTTTGGAATCTCCATAATAATTCCAAACCAGAATAACAGATAAGGAGAAAATCCAGTCTGTTTTTTAATAATTAAACAAGAATAGATCTTTAGTAGGTTTGGGATATATCTCTAATTTTATTTTTAATTAGCAAGCATTTATTTTTCTCCTTCCCACTTTGTTTCCCACTGGAAAAAACAGAAATAAAACTCTTCTAGTATGCATACATTTTACAAACATTTCCATTCATAGTACTTTTACTGAGTCAAAACTACCTAATTCAAAACTGACCTTCACCTTTAAAGAAGAGTATTGGCTTCATTCTTAAATTTATTTCTCTTATCAGTAGGGAAAAATAAAATGTATCAGTAGGAATGTAATCAGTAGGAAAAAATAAGATAAAAAGATATAAAACAAAAACAAAAAATCCCCCACATACACATAGTCATGCAAAACAAATTCCCATATTGGCCATATCTAAAAATATGTCCCATCTTGCCTCTTGAGTCCATCATTTCTCTGTCCAGAAGTTGATAGTGTGTTTCATCAGCCTTCTGAAATCATGGTTGGTCGTTCCACTGATCAGAATTCCTAAGTCCTTCGTAGCTGTTTGTCTTAATTTTTTGTGGTCTAGTTGTGTTAACTTCTTTCTTCATCCGTTCATATAAGTCTTCCCAGATTTCTCTGAAGCAGTGCCTTTTGCCATTTCTTATACCACATTTCATTCCATTCATCGGCTGTAATTTATTCAGGCATTCTTCAGTTTGGACACCTTCCTTTAGCTTTCAGTTCTTTGCCACTATCAAATACTTGCCATAAATACACACATGCACACGCACGGTTTTGTGGTAGTATTTCTTTATATAAATTATTAATGTGTATATATGTATGCGTGTATGTGTACATATATGCATGCATAATATTAGTGCATGCATATGCATAGTATATATGTATACATACACTAATAATTTGTGTAAAGAAATGCTTTTACAAACCTATCATAAAAATGTGTGTTTTGAGTTATTGATAATGATGGGTTTGCATTGATGAGTGACTCCATTTTCTCTTGCCAGGTGCCCTCTTTAACTGTTGGCATATGTTCCATAGTTTTCCAAAAATCTGGTTTTAAGTAGGATTACAGTTTGATGTAACAGAACAAAAAGTAGATCATTTCAAAGGAATTTTGAAGATAAATGTCTTCATCAACTAAGCTAAAAAAGAAACCCTAGTTTGGCCTCATTGGCTGAGGGAAAGCACACCAAGTACCTAAGCAACTTTGTTCTAATTAGTTCCTGGCTTCTAACCCTGGAAGATAAAATGCTAGTTTTATAGTAAGATAAAGAAACAGAGTTCTTTTGAATAAAATTCCACTTGAATTGAAAGAAATTAAATTACTCACATTAGTTATTTCTAGAAAAAAATTGGTTAAAGAAATCATTAATATGAAATGCTATGTTAGTAGAAATTGTTAGCAGCTTTTTACCAAGATCAGTTTAAAAGACACGTTAAGGAAGAAACTATAAATGAAAGGCATTTCTTTTGGAGTGTTCTACTATCACCTGGGCTCTGCATGCTCCCAAATCAATATCTCCAGTGCCTCCCCTAAGGTGGGTATTTGATTGTTTTGATGGTTTTATCCTTCAGCACCATTCTCAAGTTTCCAATGTTGACATCTTCTTCTTGATTTCTTTCTTTCTCGATCCTTTTCCCCTCAGTCTTGGACTACTGCAATAATCTCTTGACCTGTTTTTATTAGTTTTTAATCTTGCCCACTTTAATCCACCAACATCACTGAGGAAGATGAACTAAAACAGTGTTTTAATTCTGTTTTTCCCTTATTAAAAAACCTTAACTCAGTTTAGTATTTAGTATTGGTACTAAAGTATTCCTTTTCAACTTTCCTTAGTTCTCAGATTTGCTGTGTAATGTCTGCTTCATTCAGATAGGTAAATCCTGTTTCCCAGACTTAATTTAGTTAAACATTTAAGGGCTTATTGTGTGCTGCAATGCATTGTGGGAGGTTGCATTTTAGGGAGAAGAGACAGAGGATACACCTACTCATAGGTGAAGTAGCTCTCCATTTGAGAGCTGAGGAAATTCAAACATTAGAGTAGTTATAAGTAGTTACTAAATAAACTGAGCTGAAACTAGAACCAAGTCTTTTGACTTTTGGAATTTGGAAAACCTATCAATATTCATTTCCCACCTGCTTACTTTCCTGGACTTCATTAGCTCTATAAATTTCCTTCTGCAAGATGAAATCAACTTGGAAACATGCCTCTTTAGCACCCCCTTCACCCATGGTCCCTCCCTCTTACTGGAAGGGGTGGAGGATGGACATTGGAGAGTCTTTCACGTTCTCCACTATTGAAGGATCATTTTTCACGTAGAACCTATATATAAGATAGTACGCTATCTCAGAGAGGGAGTGGGGAGGGAGGGGAAAAAAATCTAAGATATATGGAAGTGATTATTGGACACTGAAAACAAAATAATTTAATTTAAAAAAAAAAGGATCATTTTTCACCCTGCTACTTTTTTGGACCTTATGATCTCCAGAAAGTTAATATTCTGCAAGGTGAAATCAATTCAGAAACACATCCTCAGATCATTTCCCACCCCAGCTGCATGATTTCATCATGCCTATTTCTGGGTAAACTCCCCACTCTCACCCCAAACCCCTTTTGCTTGTTTTTCTGTGTTGTCTCCCCTATTAGACTGGGAGCTCCTTGAGGGCAGGGACTGCCTTATGCCTTTTTTTGTATCCTCAGAGTTCAGCATAGGCCGGAACTTAGTAGGTAGGTGTTTAATAAGTATTTATGGACTCAGACTCTGACCCAGATAAGTAAGATAGGACATAGAGAACCATGGTAGAAGCCTCAGAAAAAAAGTTCTCTAAGACATAGGGGTCAAACAAACTTGAGGTCACTGTCAGAAGCCAGTAACCCTGGAGAGAAGGCCCCAACCAGATTAAAATATAATTGGGAAGTGTTTAACCAAATAAGTTAAAAGACAATACACTGTTGTTAACGTTAGTTGGCATCCTAAGTCAGCATGTACCTGTTTCTATTTGAGTTTGACATGACTCTTCTGAAAGATCAGGAAAGGCCTCACAGAGAGATGGGCACCTGAGTTACAATGATTCTAAAGGCTAAGATGAGGAACAAGAGCCATGGAAATGGGAAAGATCGCTTCACTGATTGGAGAAGCCATGTCGTATTTGGGGAGCTGCTATTATAGTTTGGCTACAACATAAAATTTCCAAAGGGAAATCATGTGAAATAAGAAGACATTAGTTGGAACCAGATTGCAGAGGGTTTTAAATGCCACAGACTAATGAGTTTGTATTCTGTCCTAGAAACAATAGGAAGCCACTGACAGCTTTTGAGCAGGACAGTAACAGTCAGACTTGAGCTTCAGGACATTTATGTTTGCAGTTGTATGATGGATGGATTGAAGAGATTGCAAGCAAAGTCTAGGGAGTAGTGATGAGAGAATTTTCTGCAACGGTCTGACAAAAGAAATGAGCAAGATCTTCCCCTTGGAGCCTTCGACCTCCTGCTGTGTATGTATGTCCCTGAGGCCCAGCCAACTTATCTGGCCCAGCATCACTTCCCCATTATTGTTAGACTTCTCCCTCCTGCTGGAAACCTCCTGATCTCCAGCTTCAGGTGAAGAGAGGAGCTTCACCTTCTGATCACTGCCTTCCCTCTTGCTGTGAGTATTCCTTGAGGGAAAGCTGCTAAGTGCAAGAGGAGCAACCTTCCCTTGACCTCAGGCCTTCCTTTTTCTGGATCTGTCCCTTTAGGGAAGAAGAAGAGGAAAGTGTGTAAGAACCTGGACTCCCATCTCCTGTTGCTCTGTTGCTTACTTGACTGACACATTTGGAGGGAAGAGGAGTAATGAGACAGGACCTCCCACTTGATCATGTGCTGTCCATTTCCTGTTACTTTTACCACCCGCCTGATTTCTAGCTTCCTCTGGGAAGAGGAGTCTTGGGTTTTTTCTCCTCCATTTCAGTGAGAAACATTCTTTGGACATACCCTGCGGAGTTCAGTGATTCTGAAGCCCTGTAGGTCATCATCCAAACCCTGTTTTCCATCCCCCATCATCCTATTCCCATCTCCCTCAACTCTCCCACTTCGAAGGCCCAGCTAAATCCCATCCATCCCTTCCCCTGTGCCTTCTGGAATGCCCGTTTTCCAGATCACTGAAACCTTGTTCCCCTGACTATGTGGCTTCCCTGCTACCCTTCCCCTTGCTGGCTGCACCTTCCCTCATTCTCCTTGCCTTACTGCTTGTGATACTTCCTGCTCCTCATTGCCACTTTCAGGTTTTTCCTGGACCTCTCATCACTTGGTAATGTTTCTTCCTTTGGGGTTTATGCAATTCATATCTACCACTGAATCAAAATTCTGGCAGCTCTTGTCTGCAAGGTGACTCGTCACCTTCCTTAACAACTTTGGTACCTGGCTCACAATTTTTCTCTCTTCAAATCCTGCTTTCATACTAGGGGACTTCGGCATACATATTGACTCTCCTTCAAATGCTCCAGCCATTCAGTTCCTCAGCCTACTCATTTCCCATGATCTACTCCCCACACATGAAGATGGTCATATCTTTGATCTCACCCACAAATGTACTACCTCTGTGTTAAAGAAGTCAGAGATCCTCTTACCTGACTGTAATCTATTGGTCTTCTAACATGCCCTCTGCATTCCCCTTCTAAAAACTCTAATTCTTTGTTCATACTGTGACCCTTCAATACCTTAACCCCCTCAGTTTTTTCATAGGACCTCTCCCACTCTCTTCTCTTTTCCCCATCTTGAACACTTTGTGAATCACTTCAACTCTGCAGTTTTACCATCACTACAGCTTTTAATGTCCCCAGTCCTCTTGTGTCACTGCTTTTCCCTTCCAAGTCTTAGTCTTGAATAATTCCCACATCTGTTAATGACTAAGGTGGAGAAACACAAATTTATGTGACACAACCTTAACTGTACCCTCACTGACAAGGCAATCCTAATAGGCTATCCTTATCAACTCATGATCTCATTCTCTGCTATAGTTTTTCTGAATCTTTTTATCCTTTCTCAAATTTCCCATGAGTCCCCCTCCCCCATACCCCTCAGCTGAGAAACTTGCCTCATATTTTGCAGAACAGAGGCAATTCACCATGAGCTCCCTCTTTTCCTCTCTTCATAACATTACTCAGGTGCCATCTGCCATTATCTCTTCCATTTCGGTCTCAGAGGAAGAGGTAGCCTTATTCTTTTCCAAGGCAAACTCTTCTGCCTGCAGAAGCAATTTCATTCCATCCTGTCACCTTCAACTGACATTCCCACTCTCTTATTTATCTTAAATGTCTTTCTGCTGGCTCCTTCCTTATTGCCTACAAATATTCTTATATCTCCCATCTTCAAAAAACCCTTCACTTGATCCTTCCATCCCTGATAACTTACCATTCTATATTTCTTTTACCTTTTGTGGCTAAACTCCCTGAAAAGGCCATCTACAGTAGGGGCCTCTACTTTGTATTCTCTCACTTCTTAACCCCTTGCAATATGGCTTCTGATTGGGGCAGCTAGGTGGTGCAGTGGATAGAGCACCAGTGCAGGAGTCAGGAGGACCTGAGTTCAAATTTCACCTCAGATACTTTACATTCACTAGCTCTGTGACCTTGGGCAAGACACTTAACCCCAGTTGCCTCATCCTGGGTCATCTCCTGTCATCCTCATGAATATCTGGTCACTGGATCCAGATGGCTTTGGAGGAGAAAAGAGGCTGATGACCTGCACAGCCCTCCCTCACTCAAAACAAAGTCAAGTGCAAGTCATGTCATCATTTTTCTGAAGGCATTGCCTTCTTTGGCAACGAAGGACAAACACACATGGCTTCTGATCTGCTTTTTCCACTGAAACTCTAAAGTTGCCAAGGATCTCTTAATTGCCCAATTCAATGGCCCTCATTCTTTCTCAACCTCTCTTTAGCCTCTGACACTGTTGACCACCCTCTTCTTGTTACCCTCTTCTCTCTAGGTTTTCAGGACATTACTGTCCTAGTTTGTCCTTCTGCCTGTCAGACCACTTCTGGATACATCCTCATCCAATTCATGCCCTCCAACTGTAGGGGTCCCACACTTCTGCCTTCAGTCTTCATTTTCCCTACAGTACTTCACTTGGTGATCTCATTGGTTCTCATGGATTTAATTACCATCTCTGTCCTGATGATTCTTAAATCTACCTATCTTCCCCTAACCTCCCTGCTGGCCTCCATTTTTATATCCCTACCTTACCTTTCAAGTACCTTGAACTGGACATCCATCCACTAGACATTTTACACTCCGCCAAAATTGAGCTTGTTATCTCTCCTCCTAAATCCCACAGCTCCACCCCCAGTTTCCCTGTTACTGTTAATAGGACCAACATCCTCCTATTCCCAAAAGTTGCCTGCTGACTTCCTTGGGTGCCTTTAAGTCTACACTAAAATCCCTTTTTCTATGGGAATTCTAGTATGTTCCATTTCAATTATTTCCTGTTTACCCTGAATAGTTCTCATTTGTGCATATATGTTTGCTTCTCTCCTGTTTGATAGTGATTTGATAGAAACTGTCTTTTACAAACTCTTTTTATCCTCAGTGCTTAGTACAGTGTCTAGCAACACAGGAGGTATTTAATGTTTCTTGACCAACTGACTAATGAGGTGAAAGTGTATTCTCAGCTTTGCTTTTATTTCCCTGGCCCTGGAATGTCTGTCTATTCTTCCCAACTCCTTTTCTGATTGCCCAGATTGCTACTCATCCTTTAAATCCTCCATGAAGTACTATAGCTCACAATTATTTCTGTCTCAAGAATTCCTGTAGTAGGGTATATGCAGTCTTTTGACACTGATCTTCAGTTTAATCAGCTTTTTGTATCACTCTCCATAAATATACTATAATACCCTAAAAAAAGGAATGTTTTACCCTTTTTGTCTGCCACTTCTTTTCCAAAATCCACCCCCTAGTGGTGTTATGGGACCTTTGTCACAAGCACTGAGTAAACTTTGGTTGATTGACTTCATAAGCATCCACCCCTGACCTGAATTTCTACATAATCAACAACTTCAGGAAAGAGGAATGCCTAACAAAAAGTTCTATCATCTGTATTCGTTAAGTGGAAATCACACATAAAATGTGGAACCATAGTAAACTCCCCCTTACAGAAAATGTTAATATATTTCAGTCCTTACCTTGGGTCTCACCAAGATGAGAAAAATCATCAAAATTCTAATTAAAAAAACAAAATTCAAAAGAAACAGTCTAGAGCTTGATGTAACTCACATTCAACACCCAATTGTTAGACTCAGTTCCTTGACAGCAGGGACTGGTTTTAGCTTCTCTTTGTGTTCCCAGGCTTTACCCAGTGATGGTCGTGTCATAGGCACTTAATAAGTCTAATAAACTGGATTTGATTAGTCATTTCCTAGACTGGAATCTAGTTCAGGGAGGGATTCTGATGAGAGAGACTTTTTTTTGGTCATGACTAAACCTCATAGGGATTGAAATGTCTTCACCTCTCTGTTCAGTTTGGATCATATTGAAAGTCTACATGGTTGGGTCACAGTTTCAGCAGGAAACTAACTGCTTTTTATTTCTCTCCAGAAATACTTTAAGATAATTATTAAACTGTGACACAGTTTTGCAAACAATACAGAGTGCTTTTTTTGCAAAAAAAAAAATACAGAGTATAAGTAATAAAAAAAGAAATTCAATCATTTAGTAACCATTTACCTTGGTTATGCATATAAAACACTAAGTAACAGGGGCAGTATATAACCTTCACAAAAATTAGTGCTGATTTTAACTGTCTTAGAAATTAGAATGAATGAATGGAGGAACATTTTGAAGGTACTTACATGTACCAAGTATTGTACAAAGTACTAGGGATTCACAATCAAAATTTTAAAAAATCCTTGCCCTCAGAAAGCTTGTATTCTAATAGGAAAAGAGAACATAATGGGGGTAAGTGACCAGAAAGGGGATATTTTCCTTTGGAGATTTAAGAGGGTTGGTGGGTAGGGACTGTAATCTCTTTCCATCCTATCTTCTCCACCCCAATGACTCTCAATTTTCTTCAGTCTCTTCTAGTCTATTGACTGCTTCCCTACTGTCTACAAATAGGCCTGTCTTCCCATTCTCAAAAGCCCTCACTTGCTCTGTTCACCCCTAATAGCTTTCTGTAGTCTCACAACTTCATCAGTCAACCAGAATTTCTGTCCTTGTAATTGCCAGTGATATCCTCATTCCCAAATCTGATGGCCTTTTTCTTCCAAAGTCCTTCTTGACCTCTCCGCAGCAGTTTATCACCCTATTCTCCTTGATATCTTTCTTCTCTTTAGGTTTGCCTGACGTTACTCTTTCTTGGCTCTCCTCCTACTACAACTACTCTTTGTTGCATCTTCAACCTGGTCACTTCCACTAAAGGTAGGTTCCCCTCCCCAGGGGTCTGTTCTGGACCCTCTTTTCTTCTTCCTCTCTATTATTTTACTTGGTTATTTCATCGCTTCCATGGGTTCAATGCAGCATCTCTATGTTGATGATTTAGAGCTACATGCCCATTCCTAACCTCTCTCTTCACTTCTGGACTTGAATCTTCAAGTGTCTATTAGACCTTTTAATGGATGACCCATAGACAGACTCAGCATGTCTAAAACAATTCATTATCTTTCTCCCTTTCCAAACTTCCCTACTGATGCTGAGGGTACCATCAGCTCTTCAGTCCCTCCCCCTCATAACCTAGGTGTTACCTTTGGTTGCTCACTCCCTTTTCTCCTTGCCCTCTCCTGTGTCCAATATGTTGCCAAAACCTGGAGGTTTTACGTTTGTAACATTTCTCACATATGCTGCCTTCTCATTGACAGTGACACTACTCTGTACAGATGGAGTGTAGGGTGTGTTCAGGGAAGGCGAGCACCTCTGGTGTGAAGGCTGCTTTACAAGTGTGATGTTTTCAGCTATGTTGTCAAATGCTTTCAGTGAGGATGAACACGGCAAAGAAAGTGTGGGAGAGGAGTGACTACCGAACTGAAGGTCTACAGAGCCATTGTGCTGACCTTGTTGCATGCCTGTGAAACATGGACAGTCTACTAGCACCGTGCCAGGAAACTGAATCGCTTCCATTTGAACTGTCTTCGGAAGATTTTGAGGATCACTTGGCAAGATAAGATACCAGTCACTGAACTAAACTGCCAAGCATTCAAACTGCTTCAGAGAGTGCAACTCTGATGGGCTGGCCACGTTGTTCGAATGCAGAACATACACTTGCCAAAAAAGAATATTTTATGGAGAACTCACAGGGCAAGCACTCACATGGTGGTCAGAAGAACTGATACAAGGACATTCTCAAGGTCTCAAGAACTTTAAAATTGACTGTGTGACATGGGAGACACTGCACCGGACTGCTTAAAATGGTGTGCCTACATCAGAGAAGATGCTATGCTCTGTGAGCAAAGCAGAATTGAAATAGTGCAAAAGAAATACTAGATGCACAAGTTTAGAAAATCTGCCTGAAATGTTCACGTGGACTGTCCAACCTGTGATAGAACATTTCAAGTTCGTATTGGTCTGATGAGCCACAGTTGGACACAATGTAACTTTACTGATATTTTGGTCATTTTGTTTCTCTTTCAGAAGGAAGGGCAATAACCAGCCAACCAACACTGCGCAGACACTTCTCCAACTTATGCCATGGCAGTAGTACCACACCCCTGCACCCCACCCTTCACTAAGCTGTCAGCGAAAATCTGACCATGTCAAGCCTTTTCCCCTGTTCAACAAGCTCCAGTAGCTCCTCATCCCCTCCAAGACCTTCATACCTCTGCACCCTCTCTTGTCTTTCCAGTCTTAATCTTCTCGCTGGCGTCTTTGCTGTTCGTTGCACAACACACTCCCTCTCCTGACTCAGTTTTCACCGGCTCTTCCCCATGTCTGGAATAATCTCCCTTATCTTGCTTTTTTTGGTTCTTTTCAAATCTCAGCTAAAATCTTAGCGTCTTCCCTCTATTGATAATTTCTGACATCCTGTATATATTTTGTTTGCCTTTCACCCATTAGACTGAGGCCTTTGAGAACAGGGATTGTCTTTTGCCTTTCTTGTATCCCCAATGTTTAGCACAGCGCCTGACACTTAGTAGGTGCTTAATCAGTATTTATGGACTTTCTGGCTTATTGGTGCCCATTTATTTATGCCTCTCATCCAATAACAACCTTTGGTTTCTGCTCTTGCTGCTTCTTTCCGGGAGATGATCTCCACTTTATTCTGCATAAACCTTGTCTATACATGGCAGTCTGCATGTTGTCTCCCCTATTAGATTTTAAGCACGTCAAAAGCAGGGACTCACTTTATGCCTTTCTTTGTGTCGCCGATGCCTGGCAGTTCAGTCGGTTAACAAGCCTTCATTAAGCGCTTCACTAGTGCCAGATGTGCTGAAGCTGGGACGGGAAGAAAGGCCGACTGGGAATAAAACGTGAAAGGAAAAAGGGGGCGGGGGTGGCTTTAGGTAGAAGAGTGCAGTCAGTAGGGGAACGGAGCCTGGACGGCTTGGGGGCCCTCCCTAGGTGGAGGCCCCGACAAGAACCCCGCGATCCGAGGGAGGGACGCCGAGCTGGAACGTGGCAGGCGAAGAAGAAAGGGTGCCCTTTAAACTGGCATGCCTGGCACTCGGTGGTGTTTAGCCTTTGCAGGACGCAAACTACTCCCATCCTCTTTCCAGGTGCAGCTCCGGCCTCAGCTTCCCGCCCCTTCCCACTTTGCCCGCGTCCCAAGCAGGGGCCCGCAAAAGCTTGGGGGGGCGAGCGCTTCGATCCGTGGGCATTTATTAGGCACCCACTAGGCATCCCGCAGCAAAGACGCCTAGGGGCAAACCGCCGAAGAGCAGTCGGGGAAGGGAGGGAGGGGCGTGCGTAGCTCCTGGGGGGAGCGGGCCTGGACAGTCCTCGGAAACCCTTGCGAGGAGGGGGCGCTCGAATATCTCATCCTATCCCTAACCCTAAATCGGCGCCCGAGCCGCCCGCAAGAAAGGCCAAGGGCCGCGGGGGCGGGGCCTCGCCGCGCCACGCCCACAGGGCACGCAGGCCCCTCCCCCTGTCGTCTTCTTTCCCCTCCCGGGGGCGGGGTCATCTCTTCCTACTTCCGGCTCGGGGCTGCTGCGTCGTCCTCGCTGTCGCTTCGTGCGTCTCCTCCTCCGTGGGCCGCGCAGCCTCTCCCGGTGTGCCGGGGCCTTTCTTCCATGGAGTCTGTGTCGAAAGCGGTGACTCGTAAGTGCAGGGCCGGCGCATTGGCCCCGGCTCCGCCCCCGGCCCCCCAGGTGTCCCCCCCCCGCCTCCCCCGGCCCCTCCTGCGCCCCCGGCTACCCCGGCCCCCCCGCCCCCCCCAGGCCCCCCGCCTCCCCCGACCCCCCCCCCTCCGCCTCCCCCGGCCCCTCCTGCGCCCCCGGCTACCCCGGCCCCCCCCCCGCCTCCTCCGGCCCCTCCGCCCCCCCCCCGCCTCCCCCGGCCCCCCCCCCCCCCGCCTCCTCCGGCCCCTCCGGCCCCCCCCCCCCCCCCCCGCCTCCCCCGGCCCCTCCTGCACCCCCCGTCTCCCCCGGCCCCCCCCCCCCGCCTCCCCCGGCCCCTCCTGCGCCCCCGGCTACCCCGGCCCCCCCCCCGCCTCCTCCGGCCCCCCCGCCCCCCCAGGCCCCCCGCCTCCCCCGGCCCCCCCCGCCTCCCCCGGCCCCTCCTGCGCCCCCGGCCCCTCCTGCACCCCCGCCTCCCCCGGCCCCCCCCCCCCCCGCCTCCCCCGGCCCCTCCTGCGCCCCCGGCTCCCCTGGCCCCCCGCCCCCCAGGCCCCCCGGCACGCCCGGTCCCCCCCCCACCCCCCCGCTTCCCTGGTCCCCCCGGCCCCGGAGCGCGCTCGGCTCTCGGGCCGCCGCAGCTTTCCAGGGGCCTTCCCCCTACCAGCGTGTCCGGCGACCTCGGGGCTTAGCGTGGACGTGGAGTCCAGAAGGCCTGGGTGACCCTGGGCTAGCTGCTCCGGGCCTCGGTTTCCCCATCTGTGAGAAAGGAGGGAACGTAGGTCCCACCCGGCCTCGGGGCCGTCAGTGGTGTAGGGAACCCAAGAGCGAAGTGTGAGAAAGGGAAACTGAGGCACGGAAGCGTGAGCTTGACCTTGGGCAGGGGTTCTTAGTCTGTGGTCCCTGACCTTTTGGTTCTCTTTGTCATCCTGTGTATTATATGTTACCGGAGGAGGGTCGCAGAGGCCATCTCCACCTGGTGACCAGGTGTAGACGTCCACCTGTGCGCCAGGCCTCGGTGGGGGAGGGCAGGGGTCCCTGCCCCGCTCCAAATCCGGTGAGCCGGGGTCTGAAACGGGATGGTGTAGTGGTGTGGCCGCTGACACCCCTAGGGTCACCATAAATCCATCCCAGGCCACCGGTGCCATGGTCCAGAAGGGCCGGGAGAGCGAAGCAGTGCTTGGGAGATGGAGGGCCTGGAGAATGGAGAATTAGTAAAGAGGATAAAGTCTGGGAAAATGGAACTTAAAAAATTTAGGTTGGATTAAATATGGATTTAAAATACACCTTGGAAGAGAATGTAAGCCTTTTTTTGATGTGTATTTGTGTGAGGGCACATAGAAGGCTGTGCATAAATGTTTAATTGAATTGAAAACGTTTGTGTGAAGAAAAGAGTGTAATCTGCTTACTTTCCCGAGGGATTGGCAAAATTGAAATTTCTAAAGTCAGCCCAAATTCGGAACCAATTTATGGTTAGTAAACCATTCTTAATAATAACGTAAGATTCTACAGATTATGACATTTTGTGTATGGGAAAAAATACTGCAAAACTTGGTATTCTAAATATTCTCCTTTCCAGTTTTTGCATCTTGATGGCTTCATGTATAACCCTTTATCCTAATTATTATTTTGGGCTGTTAATCAGTAACAATCCTGCCACTTCTGGACTTTGTGTTCTTTAGAAAATAATTGGAGAACCTGTCTCCCCACCCCAGACCTACCAAGGTCCAGCTTCCCTAAACTGCTCTTTGGCCGAGGATGTATTTATTGTCCATACCCTGAAGATGTGGGGAGCTTTTTGCAGTTTTGGGGGAAGCAACCAACCTCATGTTATCACTGCCTTATCTTTCTTTAAGGCCAGGCTTTCTGTCCGTTATCATTTCCAGGGTTTGTCTGAGGGATGCACTGGCAAATGTTTTACAACTGGAGTCTTCAGAAAAAAAATGTATATACATACTCTTTTAAATTTAATCCACATTATTAACTCTTTAAGTTTAACAACCCACAAAAACAAATCAGGCCTTAATTTGTTGATTTATGTGGTGCCGATGCTCATGCTGAAAATTTGACATTCTGTGCAAGCTGGTTCCAGCTGGCTCCAGCCCAGCCCTGGTTGGGCTACGTAGAACTCAGTCTGCAGTTCTTAAAAGCTGAGCTCTTTTTTAACTTGCAGCTCAAAGCCTGCAGCTGCTAGTCTCTAACCCACACCACCCAGGATTTTTAATTACTTGTGTACATACTTGTGTTTATTCACTTTACATTTATGCTTTATGTATTTACAGATAGATCTGTATATCTCCCCCATTAGAATATGAACTTTCAAGGAGTGCTTGTGACTTTCAGGTCTGGCACATAAGGCACTTCAATGTCTGTTGGCTTATTTATTGAAGAGGAAAACTAAGAAATGAATTTCTAGTTAGACCCAAACTGGGCCTTTGCTGAATCCTTTAAAAGAGGCCTTGTTGTATGGCGTTAAGAAAGACCTGGGGCTGGACACTGGGAGATCTGGATGCTAGCCTTGGCTCTGCTGGTAGTTTAATTGAGCAGTTTCCTCTCTGTAACATAATTGAGAGTCAGAGGGCCTGGGTTCAAGTGAGAGGCCTTCTGTTTGCAGTCTGTATGATTTGAGGCAAGTCACTTAATATCTTTGACTTCAGTTCATTTTTTTGAAAACTTAAAAAAACCTTTATTTTTACTTTTTTCAGTTATCTGTTTTCTTTCCCTTCTATCCCCGTCGTTGAAAAATGAAAAAAAAAAATAAAGCCCTTGCATAGTGAAAACAAATTCCTGAATTGGCCATGTTTGAAAAATATGGCTTGTTTACACTCTTAGTTCATCACTTCTCTGTCAGGAGGTGGGTAGGATGCTTTATCATAAGACACCTGGAATTTTGGTTGGTCATTATACTGACCAGATATTTAAATCCTTCCGAATTGTTTGTCTTTACAATGTGGTTGTTATGTAAATTATTCTTCGGAGGGTGAGATGAGACCTCAGTTTTGAACTTGGCTGACAAGGAGGATGATTTTGTTCTCAGTGGAAAGAGGCAAGCTAGGAGGAGAGGGAGAGAAAGACACTAAGTTATGTTTTGGACATACTGAGTTTGAGATACCCATTGTGTAGGCAGCAGCGGCAGCTGGAGATGCAGAATGGGGTGACAGTTGTTGAGGAGAAGAGGGCACAGGGGTGGATCATCTCAAGTCAATAGTCCCTAATCAGACCTTTATTAATTATGCCAAGTGCTGGGTCTCTGCCCTCCAGGAACTCACAGTGATGAGAAGGATCACTGTGACGAGGACAGTTCTAGAAAGAAATAACTTAGAATCTCAAGTGATCACAATTTTTGACTTCACTCAGAGTCCTTTGGTGAGGGAAATCACGACCCAAAATGCCCAAAAGCAAGAATAGACTGTTTAGTTATCTTGAGAACCAGTGGTTTGTTGGCCAAGATTATGTAGTAAAACCTTAAAATGTGATACTGGGACCCATAACTGGTCACAGTAAAAGTCATTAACGTTAATGTTAATGTTAACGGCCAGCCTTCCGTGGTATTCATTTTCCTTTACTTGTGTTCTTAGAATTTCGTTTGGCCCTCATCCAGCTTCGTGTGTCCTCTGTGAAGTCAGATAACCTGACTCGAGCTGGGGAGTTGATCAAGAAGGCAGCAAACCAGGGAGCCAAACTTATAAGTCTTCCTGTAAGTATAAAGGGAATATCTGTGAATTCTGATTCTTGTGCATTTCAGCTACTGTCCTGTCGGCTGTAGGGGAAGAGTACTAGGATGTTATTTGGGGTGGATTCTGTTTATTCACCAGTGTCATCATGTATGTTTAACAAGCAATCAACCTAAAATATTCTTTTATACAATCTCATTGACTTCCTAGTGAATGTCCATTAGGCTTTCTCTAATCCTAACCGTTCTTGACCATTCTGCATCTTTTGACTGTTGGCTACCCCTTAACCCAGAAGATTTTTCTTTTCTCTTTAACTTCCCTATCTCTTCCTAGACCCTCAGTTTAGTGGTTCCCCAAAGGTTTTTCTTGTTCTTTATGATCTCTCTTTTGCTAATCACCTTCACTTCTGTAGGTTTCAGCACATGTTACCTCTGCCATTAATTCCCAAATCTGTTTTCAGTTCTAAGCTTTCCAGATAAGCATCTCCCGTTCCCCACAAACTTGTTCTTACTCCATCCTCTCTAGACCTGGTTCAGCCATTCACCCCTTCTCTCATGTTCAACTTCATGTTTGCTTTGATGCATCCATTTTTCATGTTTCTCATAACCAGTGAGTTGCCATGTGTTGATGCTTCTGCCTCCCCACCTTGATTCCATCTGACCTTTCCCTTCTACAGTTGTAAAGCAGATCCTGCCTGCCCCCTTTTATGTTATTCTAACAGCCTCAGAACAGGTCTCCCTACTTCTCCCCTTCTCCTGTCTACTTTTATGTCACTAGGAGAATCTTTCTTCTGTGTACAGTCTGGTTTCACCTCTGCTTTGCTTCCATGACTCCATTCTGTCTGCCAAGGAACTGCTTTTCTTGACATTTAAGTGTCATTTACACTTCCAGTAACCTTGTATCTCTTTCCTAGTGCTCTCCTCCATATACTTTGTGCTCCATTTAACCTGTCTGCCTCTGTTCACAGTCTTCCCTGTTCCTCCTGCTCCACTGCAGTTGTTGAATTGTAGGTCAAAGGCTCCTCTTCGACAGTCTTGGGTGCCGTTTCTCCCTCTGTGTTGTCAGTAATGATTTTACACTCTCAGTCCTCAAATTAGCACTTTGTTTTTTACACCTCTCTGATGTGCTTATCATAGTATTGCGATTATAATCTTCTATATTCTGGTCATCTCCTTACTTCCTTCTCAGCTTCCTGAAGGCAGGAGCTGTCTTAGCTACGCTGGTGTCTGAATTATTTGAAATGAAATAAAGCAGAAAGTCAAGTTAGCAAGACTTTATTAAGCTCTTATAGTGTGTCAGGTCTACACTGTGCTGAATGCTGGACAGATATTAAATTTGTTGATTAACGCAGTAAACCTTACAACTTTTATATTTTTAATAAATTTTAATATACAATATGTCCTTTGGCCACAGTCACTTGTATTAACATTGAATTAACAAGATCTGATACATGTTCTTTAATTTTTCATTATAAAACCATACCTTTGTCACATTGGATATTAAGTATACCTTTCACAGTCATTTTGGGTTTTTTTTTGATCTCTGGCCCTTATAGCACAAAGGTTTTCAATGAGTTTTAAGTCAGGAAAGTTTCCAGGCTGCTGAAGCATATTTATCTACGTTTCTTGGGTGAGTTTCTTAACCTTTTTAATGTGTGGTGTGATGTAAAGGCATAGTTGTAGTAAGTCATCTCCACTTTGGAATCTCTGTAATTCCGAAACAAATCTGTTTCTCAGCACATCAGTGTCCGATATCCTGAAAGAGGATGCAGTTTTAAGCTTTTGCACTTAGACTTTTGGGACAGATCCTTCAAGAGAACAAAGCTTTCAGGCCTTTTGGAAATAAAAATATTCCTTCAAATCCATTTTTTGTGGGTATTTTACAGCCTCATGAAAGTACCCATTTCTTACAGGTTCACTTGGACTTATTTTTAAGTGGTTTTGATACAGTCCTCGAATGAAAAAGGGCGTTTGATCAATCAGCAAACATTTTTTTAAAATCCTTTTTTTAAAATTTTAGACTTGAATACTAAAATTTAAATACATAATAAAGGAAAAAGAAACATAAACTTAAATGCAAAAGTCATGTGCACAGCAGAACATGAGAGGATTCAAAATATATAGCAATAAACTTCCATTTCAAGAAAGCCTACATAATATATACTTTGTGTTGTATGGAGTGCTGGCCATCTTTTCTTTGCTTCCTTATAAGTTTTTTCTGCTGTACACTTTTTAACTTTGCACTTTTTCCCTCTTTCCCCCTACAATTAAGCGTGGATATATTTACATGTAGATATATACGTTCACATACATGTATATATACATACATACATACATACATATATTAAGCATATACTTTCCCTAACAGATTCTACTCCTTTGTGTTTATATTTGTGTTTCTCTTATTCTCATCCCTCCTGAATCCTCTATTTTACTGAACCTACCCCCTTTCCAAAGATCCCTCCCTTATCCTGCCATTCCCATAAATCTGTGCACCCTTTTATGTGCCCCTTTGATCTGTTGCCTCATCCTTCGCTCTAGAGATCCTCCCCTTGGTGTTTTGTTTCTTTCTAAATTTAGAAGGCTTTTATATTGAACTCATCCCTGATGAAAGTGGCTTTCTAGAACTCTCTCTAATTCCCCTGTATTGGCTCTTCCTTTTGCACCTCATTTGTGTAAGACAGTTACTCTTTCTAGACGCTCCTGAAGGACTTTACTTTCTGAAGCCGTACCCTGCTTACGTCTACCCTAGTCTTTCTTGTGAACTGCTCAGTTAACTAATAGCAGCCTTAGCCATACGTGAACAGCCTGTCCTTATTGAAGTCCTTGGAATGGGTCCTTGGTGTATACCGTATGTTTCTGTGGGTTCTTGTATGTCAAATCTTCTATTCAGTTCAGGTTTTTTAAACAAAGTCCTGAAAGTCTGACAATTCATTAAATGTCCGTTTTTATCTTTATTCAGAATTATACTGAACTTTGCTGGGTATGATATTTTTGGCTGGAAGCCCAGTTCTTTTGCTCTTTAATCTTTTAGTGTCACCTAAACATTTTTTTCCAGTCTTCAGTATTCCAGTCTTTATGTTGTCTTGCCATGAAAAACATTTTTTTCTTCGTAAGAATAGTTGGCAGTTTGTATGTTTTATTAGTCTTTGTTCTTCCAACTTGAAGAAATGTGTGCTGCACTCTGGAATAATCTCCAGCCTTGGAGTCCCTCTGAAGGTCTTTTCTTGTTTCGTGAGGATTAGAAGGCTGTTTTCAGCCATAGTTTGCAGTTGGTGGTGGTTTGTTTTTGTCTTGTCCACATTTTCTTTTGCACTTTGGTGCAGCTGCTCCTCTTTCTGATCTTGAGTGATGCTTGAAATACTTGACTTCCCTACAAACGATCTAAAAATCATTACTTGTCCGGAATAATTTACAGAACCTTTTATAAAGTTTGTGTGTTAGTATCTATCAAAGTGCTGCTCACAGTAGGTGCTTAATGAACACATAGTAAATGGATAAAAATACTTTGCACAATACTTTTCAGCCCTGCCCCTCTGTAGTTGCTCAGGAAATAACTTGGTTAAAAAGATAATTCTTCCTGAGACAAGTTTAGAACATGCTTGACTTTTAAGAACAGATCATTGAAGCCTGGCTTTCTTAGTTGTGAAAAAAACAGGAAGAAATGAGATAAATTCTCAGCTCTTCTTCCATCTCCCTTTCTTAGAGTTAAGCCAAGTTTTTACAGATATTTGCCCATGTTAGTATTTATGTGGGTGAGGTGTGGGGAAGAGCCAAGCCCATTGGAGGGAGTTTTCAGCAGGTCAAGAGAGTAATTCTTATCTCTAGAAACAAAAAATCCCAGACTGTTTGCTCTGGAAAGTATTTTAAAGATCACCTGGTTCAGTTCTCTCATTTTTCAGATCACCAGAAGGACGGCCAGAGAGGTGGCTTGCTCAAGGTCATAGAATTCCATTTTAGTTCGTCATGTATCATTCACAATTCTTTATAGGTCTTGGGCGGCTCAGTTCAGATGCATGGAGCCTGGAACACCTCTTTGTAATGATTTTTTTTTTTTTAGTTTTCCACATTCACTTCCATAAGATTTTGAGTTTTAAATATTCTCCCCGCCCCAAGGCAGTGCAGTCTGATAGAGGCTTTACTTATCCATTCATATTAAACATATTTAGTCATGACGTAAAGAAGAATTAGAAGGGAGGAACCATGAAAAAGAAGAAACAGAGCAACAAAAGAGGAGAGCAAATACCGTCTGTGTTCAGCCTTTCTCTGGATGTAGATAGCGTTTGCCATCATGTGTCTTTTGGAGTTGTCTTAGATCATTGCATTGCTGAGAAGAGCTAAGTCTATCAAAATCAGTCATCAAACCATCAAGCCTGTAACTTCTTAAGGCCCAAAGATTGGATGATCTCAGCAGCAAATCTGTATAACTATTTTAGACCCATATGGTTTTCCTTTAAGATAGGATCTTGATGAGATGGGAGCTGAATCTGTCTTTCTTGGTAAACAAAGTAAGTCCTGAATCTGGGCTTACCTCATTGGGAATGGCTCAGATCATCAGTTTCAAAGCCACTGCTGTCTTGAAAGGCCATGTGGGAGCTAACAGTTTTCTAGAAAACACTGTTCTCTTCAAGTATAAATGTTCTGGAAGCAACCACTTCCTTGGCACAATGGAGGGGCTTTAACATCTTTTTTTTTTTCCCGTTTCTTCTCCCTCACTTCTAGGAGTGCTTTAATTCTCCCTATGGCACAAACTACTTCCCTGAATATGCAGAGACAATCCCCGGTGAATCCACAGAAAAGCTTTCTGAGTTAGCCAAGGAATGCCAAGTTTATCTCGTTGGAGGTAGCTTTCTGGGGCCCCAGGGCTATATATTTCTATAAAAATACCTTTGGTGGGGGTCAAGTTCATATCCATGTGGGTGTTGTCACAACTCGTAGTGGTTTTTATGTGACTTTTGCTTTTACCATTCTTGTTTTCTAATGTTAAAAAAGTTGATTTGGAGTTTCCCTCCTCTCCCACCAAAGTAATGTTGAAGACATATATTTTCCTATAGCATGGGTTTTGCCAATGGACATTTTTCCAAGCTAATTTTCTGAAAGTGTTTGATGTTTGGCATATTTATCAGAAATTGATGAAAGATAAATCACATCGGCATATGTCCAATATACCTGTGTTGTGGAGTCTCTAATGTGAAAACATTAAAGAAACTTCCCTCTTGAAGACACATAAGTAAGCTCAACATTAACAGGTTTGTTTAGGGAGATTTTTTGAAAGCAATTTTTAAAACTTCTCGTTATTATGGCAATAGATTTTCTCACTCCCCTATGAATGTATTACCGCATATTTCCATGTTTGATGTCATGTATATGTTATATATGTTACATGTGATGAGAGTTGCTCAAGAAAGACAAACGTGGATGGGTTGCAGTTTACATCATAGGAGGGAATTCCCAGATTGATGAGATTACAGATTCATTTGAGTGTGTGCCATGTATAGCAGTGTAGATATCATCTTCATTTTGCAGGTGAGGAAACTGAATCCTGAGGAGGTTAAATAGCTTGTCTTAAGTTTATACAGAATGTGGCAGAGCAAAAACTGGTCTAAAAAAACTTACTGCTTTTTTCCATTGTGTCACTTGCTACACCATGCTTATTTACACTGCTTTTAAGATTAAGAATAGGTGGTGTAAAATTTGGTTCAATAAATCCAACAATAAAAAAATAATTCTTTGTTATGCTATGGGTAAGAGGCAGAGATGAGAGAAAAGAAGTGAAATCCAGTGTTGGTGATTATATGGAGGAACAGGTATACTCATTCATTATTGGTGGAATTACAAGTTTGTAGAACCTTTTTCTGGAGAGCAGTCTGGCAGTAGAAATTAAAAAATAATCATACCCTCTTTGACCAACATTTCAAATTGTTGGCAATGTTCCCTAAAAGTATTGTTTTAAAAAAAATAGAAAAGTATCTGTTGAATAATTTTTCTAGCATTATATACATCACTAAAAAAATCTAGAAATGATCTAAATTTCCAACACTAAGGTTAAATAAGTTGTGGTAATGGAATATAATGCTATCAACATTGATAAGGAATTCAAAGAAATCTAGGATCTGGGTTTAGGGTTGAAAATACCTTAGAAGCAAAACAAATCTGGAAAGACCTTTATGGAGTGATGCTGGGTTTTAAAAAAAGGTAGAACCAGAACACTGAAGTATAATACACTAACTATAACCTTGTAGTAGGAGAAGTGAATGAGAATAGACAAAAAATTTCTGGTAAGAATTTAAAAGTGATTGAAAAATTGTTATACTTTATGGGTTGAAATTAATTCAAGTAAAACTAGGTAATGGGAAAATTTGGCTAATTGTACTGACATTCAATATTTAAAAAAATAAAAGATTTCAATTTTTTAAAAAGCAGAAGCAGAGACAAAATAAACACAGTGAATCAGGCTTTTATCACATTGCCATCTTGTGGCCTTTTGAGATATTGCTGCTAAAGGCTTTTAAAGCTTCTTTTCAAGACTGCAAGGCCTCAAGAAAATAATAACCTCTTCATATTTGTCCCACAATCAGAGCTGGAAGTTTCCTGCCTCTGATATAATGTTACCAGTTAACATCTAACTGCTCATGGGCAAAATTTAAATTAAGGAACACTTGGATTCTTTTAAACCTGTTATCTGTCCTGATACTATTTCTCATACACATGGGCACTTATTTCTGGAAGTATATATACTGAAAAGTATCACGTTGAAAAGCATATCATCAAATTTTTTTTGATGTGCCTTATTTTTGGCACATCAGAAAATATTGACAAGCCATTAATCACTTTCCACAAGAAAATTAATCTGACTTGCTGTATTTGGAAAAATTTTGATGGTATATGTGTGAGTATGTTTTTTTTCTCTTAATGAAAGGCTCCATTCCGGAAGTGGATGATGGAAAATTTTACAATACCTGTACAGTATTTGGGCCTGATGGAACTCTCCTGACAAAGCACAGAAAGGTAAAGAATGTGACTGAGTCTCCTCTGTCCTTGTACGCCCAAGGCCTTGCTCAAAGAAAACACTTAATAAATGAATTTATTATATTGAATTGAATTGAACTGAATATTAAATTGAATTTAAATGCCTATAGGACCTCTAAGTAAAGAGATCTACGAGTTAATCAGTGAAGTAGAATTAGCATTCAGGAGAGATAAGGGCTGCATATGTAAATTTGGGAGTAATCTTTGTGAATACGTTACATGAACTTGTGGAAGGAGGAGAGATCATTGATGGAGAAGTATAAAGAAGGAAGAACTCTTGGGGCAGATCTGTGGGACACACTTAAAGGGATGAGAGAGCAATGATGATTTTGTCAGGGAGACTGAACTAGAGTGGTCAGAGAGGTAGGAGGAGAACTGGAGAAGTCAAGGCCAGGAAGGGCTGAAGGTGTAACAGGGAAGGGAAACTTGAGAATTTTGGAGAGAGAAGTGTCAGAGGTTAGCAGCAGTACAGCAGTGGGTAAGCTGTGAGTATAAATGATAGATCTGGGAATTTGGCGGGGTAATTCCGTTCAAATTCAAGAAACATTCGTTAAGTGCCTATATCATGTTGGGTTGTAGGGCTACAAAGACAAAAAACGTGATAGTCCTTGTCTACTCCAGGCACTTAGCTTGTACTGGGAGTGGGGTGAGAACAGCTACGTAGGTAAATATAATTAAATACAGGAAATACACAAAATAATTACACAGTGATGAGGGAGAACATTTCAGGCATGGAGAGGGGCATCTTTGCCAAACAGATATGTTTCCATTTTACTGAAGTTCCTTGAGCAGGGGAATGAAACAATCCTGTACTTCAGGAATGTCAGCTGGGCTGCTCTTTGGAGGAGAGATGTAGAGGGGGAATTGTAAACAGGGAGATCATTCAGTAGTCTGGGGAAGAAGAGATGAGGGCCTGAACTGGGGGTGTGACTGAGTGAATTAAGAAGAGGCTGTAGGCATGAGAGATGAAGACCTGACAACTGATTGGTTGAGAGTAGGGATGAAACACCTATCCTGTGGTAGGGGCCACAAAAACAAACAGTCCTTTAAGCTTGAATTCTAGTGGGGGAGGAGGGGTAGAGGATCCAAAATGTGAACAAGCAAAACCAAGGATATGTCTAGAAACATCTGAGATAATGACATATGTTGTGATGGAGGGGTGTGGAGAGGTGGAGCTCATGAGCAGAAAAGTGAAAATAATTGAAAAGAAAACCTTCCTGAAAGAGATGGCATATTTCAGATAATATCTTTCCTATGAAAAGAACTGTAATCTTAAAATCTTAAGAAGAAAGAGAGAGTTAGATCAGCAAAACCATGGATCCATTTTCTGGATGGTATTCAGTGCTGGGCTGAGAAGTTTTTATTCCAGAGACATTAGGAAGACACTGAAGGTTATTAAGCAGGGGGTCACACAACAATGTCTTACTAAGATGGAGATTGTTTTGGCAGCATGGGAGAGGAAGGCCTGGGGCAGGCATCTGAGCCAGATGGTGGAAGAAGAGGAGGAAAGCAAGAGACATGACTATGGAGGAAGCAGGAAGGAGACTTGGGGGTGAGGAAGGAGAACAGCTGATTTGAGAGTGGGAAGGGACCTTATTGCTATCTGTTGAACCCATGTCCACAAGGATTCTCCACTTGATAGTGAAGAAGTGTCATCCGTCCTCTGCCCATTCCGGTCTGATGACTAGGAAGCTTTTTTTTGCCTTCCACCTAAATTTGTTTCTTTCCAGCTTTCACTGGGTTTTATGGTTTCTGACCTGAGGGACTAAATAGAATAAGTCTAATCTCTCCTGCAGATGTCAGGTCTTCAGATACTTGTGGGCAGCTATTTATATCCTGTGCATTTTCTACAGATTAAACATCCCCAGTTCCTTTAATCAATCTTTATGTGGCATGGACTCCCAGGGTCTGGGAGGGTGGTGGCGATCTGAAGGAAGGATTGGGTTTAGGAGAAAAATCAGGAGTTCCATATTGATTATGTGGAACTTGATGCACCAGCAGGACTGGAATTCAGGGGGCGCATTAAGGCTGGATATATAGATTTGGGACCAGTTTGTGTAAAGACAGTATTCAAAACCCATCTGTGGTGATAAGATCATGGGAGAAGAGAATGGAGAGAAAAGGGGGCAGGAGCTGCAGTGGCGCTTCTGGTGGACATGTACCCACGTACATGCTTGAGGGATGGAAGTGCATGTTACTCACACAAGGAAGGCCGACAAGCGGTTCAACAAGTAGGAGTCTTAACAGGAGAGAATAATGCCACAGAAGCAAAGGGAGAAAAGAATGAAGTAGTGGAGGGTTGGCAGTTAAAAGGTCTTTGGTAACTTTGGACAAGGCATTATTAGTTAAGGACTCTCTGTATGGTTAGAGCTTGAGAAATGGATGAGATACAAAACCAGAAATGAAGCATTTCCTGCCCTGAGAAAGCACATTTCCTACTGGGAAGGAATGAAAGGACAGTCCAACATATGCACAAGTAAATATGACATATATAAAATGATGCAAAGTAGTTTATTTCTTTTCCCCAATGCAAAATAGTTGAGAGAGAAAGGGAGGAGGGTGGTGAGGAGAGAATGAATATGTGTTGGACACTTGAGGGGATCAGCAGAATCCCTGGGTTAAACAGAGCCCTGGGACTATGCTTCGAAGGGGTGGCAGGCTATGGATTCTGTAGGCTGAGGGGGAGAAGAAAGAAGATTCTCAACATGGGAGGGCTGCTTAAACCAAGGCCGTGCACAGGAAGCATCTCTTAGGTCTATTTGAATAGAACAGGAGGTGTGAGAAATAGAACTGGGAAGGGGGACCAGAGAGTGGAAGGCTTTCAGTGCTCAACCAAGGGGTTTATATGGTATTGTCAAGGCAAGTAGGGGAACCAGTGAAGATTTTTGAGATCTGTGTATGTAGAAATAATGTGATCCTTCAGCCAGTATGATATACTAGGAGGGATGTTTACAGGATTTTCCCACAATTCCTCATATTTGCCTGCATAAAATACTAATTTTTGAAGACTTGTGAGCATTCCTTGGTAACCATACCAATTATTTTTGGGACAGCTTCACTTGTTTGACATTGATGTTCCTGGACGGATTCGATTCCAAGAATCAGAAACGTTGAGTGCTGGTGACAGTCTGTCCATGTTTGAAACCCGTACGTACCAGCGTTAGGTGTGACTTTGATCTTTGGGGCGCTGCTTTCTCACCCACTTGTCAATGAAGGGCAGCATGTATGTCCATCCCCTTCTGGGTTTTTGCCCATGTGGGTTTTGTCCTGATGTGAGGCAGTGTTTTTTAGACCTATAGTCAGCATGTTTTTGCAGCCCCATACTGGAATGTGGGATCTTAGAGATGGTCTAGTCCAATGCCTTCATTTACTGATGAGGTAAGCAGACCTAGAGAGAAGTGATTTGCCCACAGTTACAAAGCTAATAAATAGAGGTCTTCTTATTCCAAATCCCGTCATATTTTCCCTAACACTTTCAAAGTAAGTTAGTTTGCAAAACCTTGTTACAAGGCCATGATTAGTAGAGGCACCTTGGACAGTGATGAGAGAACTGGTCTGAGAGTCAGGCAGACCTGCGTTCCACTCCTATCTTTACACGTACCGGCTTTGTGACCTCGGGCAAATCTCCTGGGGCTCCAGGGAAGTTTATAAAAGTATGAATTGACAGCTGCTTTCTGATCACTGGGATTTATCTCCACCAGTGAAATAACAGGTGTGGAACAGAAATACCCAAACAGCTCCATCCACTTGTCCCTCAGAGGGTCTGGCACATAGAAACAAATACTTGTTGACCCACTGGATGACATGCACTGGGCTGTAGAAGAAGTGTGGAATGGAAAACTTGGTGTGAGCAGCTGGACACTCAGTTGCCTGCCCGCTATTTATTCCAGCCTTCTGCTGATAGGCCCTGCCTCCAGAAAAGCACAATTTAGGATAAATGAGGAGAGCTAAACTGAGGTCATTTTGTTATTTATACACCATCTCCATTTTTTAACTAGGAGAACTAGCACTTGTATTTTGGAATTCTAGGCTAGCCCTGGGAATCTGAGGGCTATTTTGTGTCTTCATCTCCTAAGCTGAGTCAATCAAAAAGCATTTATTGAGTTCTTACGAATGTGCTAAGTAATGAGATTGCAAATTTAAAAATGAAACAGCCCCTGTCCCAGCAAGGTTACATTGTATCAGGAGATTCAGGTTATCCAGGATCCTGTTTATTAGGGGATATGGATCTCATGGGCCTCTTCTCAGAATGCTTTTAAATGCATAAAATAAAATACAAAGGATCACAAAGGAAATCAATCATATTAAAATACGATCATCAAAAGATTAAAAAAAAACCTAGGTCATAGGCTCTAGCTTAAAAAGTCATGCTCTAAGCCAAGCTGGCAGATATTTGGGTGAAGGAGGCCCTGAATCTGGGCTGCAGGTCCTCTCTTCCTCTTCCCCTACTCCATCCTTCCCTCCCCCCCCCCTGCCCATTCCTGTATTCCTATTGTGGCTTTTACTGTCATACTTCGTTTAGTAACACTAAATCTCTTTTGTTTGAGAAACAGCGTACTGCAAAGTGGGTGTGGGCATTTGCTACGACATTCGCTTCGCTGAACTTGCACAAGTCTACTCTCAGAGAGGTGAGCACGTAGGGTTGTTGCTGGTGAAATACTCAAGGGCCTTAAGTTGTGGCCTTGGAGTTGCCTAAACCTGAGTGTGTCCTTGGTCAGTTAACGAGTACAGGGAAAGCCTTGGATCACTTTGAGGTTGCAGAAAGGGAATGCATAAGAACCAAGCAAGCTCTCATTCAGTGCCCATATTCCAGGCACTGTGCTAAGTGCTGGGGAGAGAGAGAAAGGCAGAGAACACCTTTCCCTGCTAACTAGGAGTGAGAAGTCTAACTTCGAGATAGCATGCAGCTAGCTACAAACAATTTGGAGATAATCACCTTTACAGCATGCTGGACAGGCACTCATCCAGTTTGTGCCTAAAGGTGTCCATCAGTCCAGCCACTACCTTCTTAGGCAGCACATTCCACTCGTGGATATGGCACATCCAGACTTCTCTGATCCATTCCTGCCTTCAGAATCCTTTCCATAAAGCTGGAGCAGAGTGGTCCTTCCTGAAGCCTTTCCTGGTTCCCTCAGCTCAGTGTTTAGTCTTCAGCATTTTCCTTGAACACTTAGTCTAGATCTCTCTCGTGACTCAGTTACACCAGCCTGTTCTTACAGTGAATGCTCCTGGTAAACTCCTTGAGGACATTTTTGACAAAAATGACAATTGTCATTTTTCATCTTTTCCTAGCCCCCAATGGAGGGATTGAGCAAAGGCCCCTGAAAGCTCTGTTGAATTGGGAAGGGAAAGAGAAGGAATAAGCATTTATAAAGCACCTACTGTGTGTCAGGCACTGTGCTAAGTGCTTTACAGTTATCTCACCTGATCGTCACGTAACCCTGGGAGATAGGTGCTTTTTTTTTTTTTTTTTAACACTTGAGGAAACTGAGGTCACACAGCTAGTAAGGGTCTGAGGCTTAATGTGGACTCAGGTCCGCCAGCCGCCTCAAAAATGGGCAGGTGTTTATTGAATTCGCTATTTATTTATTGAATGTCTATTATGTGTTCAGAGCCATGAACTTAGAAGACTTCTGGCAGAAATAGAGGTAACTGGGTCCTGCTGTCTTAGTGTCCTTGACATTGTCCAAGTCACAGCTTCATACATTGTGTAGCAGTAGGGGATGAATTTCCTGGCTGGAAGCAGTTTCTAATCTAATGTTCAGATTGAAACCCGTCACCCAGAGTTGAGAGAGTTTGGCTCCAATTGCAAATGGTTATTTTCACTTTCCTGTGGGACCCCAAAGCACCGATAGTGATCACAAGAAAAGGTTCCTATCTTTGCTGCTTGTGTATACTGACCCAGTTGGTCTTTTGTTAAGGTTTGGGGCTGTGAGGTGTGCCAGGTGAGGAGCAGTGGTAGGAGCTGCACTTGTCTCAGACCAACGCTGGCTTTCGGATCTTTTTCTTTAAGGTTGCCAGCTGCTGGTGTACCCTGGTGCTTTTAATTTGACCACTGGACCAGCACATTGGGAGCTGCTTCAGCGAGGCCGGTAAGATCAGGCTCATTTTTTATGGCTTTTTCCCCCTGAAAAAATTTCCAGTGTGATACACTGCTGATCCACCAGAAACTTGCCATCCACAATGGGATGTCACCCAGGGACCCCCACCCCCAGCTTGACCACATTGGGCAGATCCATCAGGAAATATTCCTGCTTGTTGGTCACCTTGTGATCAGCCACACCCCTGGTTCCCAGGAGCCCCAGCACCAGTGTGGTGCTCAACCTCATGTGGGCCTTGGGGCTGGAATTCAGGTGTTAGTTTCTTGAGACATCATGGCATGTAGGGCATTGACCTTGGAATCAGAAAGATCTGCATTCACATCCCACTACAGAACATTTACTACTCACCTTGTGACTGGGCAAGTCCCTTAACCTCTGTCAGTCTGAGTTTCCTTATCTGTAAAATTGTGGTAACAGCACCTTTGATCTTCGAGGTTGGAGAGAAACCCAGGGTCATTGTGAAGTTCAAGTGAGATAACATCCATAATCACTTTGCAAATTTTAAATTACTAGAAGAATTTCAGCTGTTTGAAAATCTAACTGGTTCCGTTGCTTTGGGGAAAATAAAGCGTTTTGTGTCCTTTTAGGGACTTGATCTTGACATCTCCCATGACTTCTACTCAAATATTTGGTCATGGTTGAGGAACTGATATCTAATTCTCATTCTTAATAATAATGCTTAATTTTTAAAATGTACTAATAACCATTTAATTCTTAATTAGAAACTTGTGATTTCATTGGCATAGGGAACTTTTGGTGAGAAAATTTCCTCTCTTCCACATTGTGAAATTGTGAGTTTTAGTGAGTTGCTGAAGACACAGAGAAGTTAAAAGTGACTTGCTCCAGGGATATGCAGCTGGTGTGGGTGAGGGCAGGACTCACACCTGCATCTTTTTGACTCTAAGACCAGCCCTGTACCCATTATGTAGTGCTGCTTTTCTGTAACCATGATAATTAGACATTCTTGTATATGCTTTATAGACTTGTTTCAGAAATTGATTGGACCTTTAGGTCAGAGCACCATAAATGGGACCCTGTTCATCTGGTCATGATCTGATCATAGATCAGAGTCCATTGTTTCTAACTTGCTCATTTTACAGATGAGGAAGCTGAGGTACAGAAAAACATGTTTTGTAGCAAATTTGCCTTTAGATATGTTTCAAATTTCCATGTTTCCTAAGTCCCTTTTGCCAATTTGTGACCAGGGGGTGAAGAATCCTGGATGGCTGGTGTATGAGATGGGAATGGGGCATGGATGGGTGTGGATGCATGGAGACTGTGCTAGAGAAGCAAGTGACTATCAGCTATGGAGGACAGAGATTGTTTCTCATTTTGGCTTTGTGCATGGTAGGTGTCTGTTCCAGCACTCTAGGGCATCTGTGGTCTCATGGAGGAGGGTTTCTCTCCAACGTCGAAGATCTAAACCAATCCCTGCCTGTTTATCCTGTAAAGTGTTCATCTATAGCCACCTATGTCAATAAGAGGGAGAGAGATGTTCACTTAATATTCTGGGAGCTTTTCTTGGGTTCTCTTGAAGTCATGAGGAATGACTGACTACAGGGGTAGGTGGTGTGTCCCGACAAGTTCTGGGGCTAAAAAAAGCTTGAGAGATGTGAATATAACCTGACATTGGTACCATTGCTTCTGTCCAGAATCTCATCCTGTTTTATTCAGTATTGCTCAAAGGCTAGGCATGGAGGCGGCCTGTACACCAGCAAAGGGAATTGCATAGTCTTTGGCTGTGACACTGCCAGGCATTTACTCTGGCCTGCCCCTCAGGGGATTGTCACCAGTTAGTGAACCTGAAGGCACTGATGTGAAGCACATGAGCCATACTGTGGAATAGACAGTGCTGGAATTGTATCACTTTGGTGTTGCCTCCCACTCTTCCCATTTGCCCTGGTTTATCCAGCCTCTTGGTATTGTCTCCTGCGAGATTCTTCCATCTTGTTCAGCCAGAAAGGTGCCATCTGGAGTGTCCTCTTTGGATTGGAAAGTATTATCAATCATTCAACATTTATTCAGTGTCTACTCTGTCAGGCACCGTGCTGAGCAGTGGGCTGCAAAGAGAGGCAAAAGACTGTCCCTGCCCTAAGGAGCTTACAGTCGTATGAGGGGAGATAAAACATGGAAACATCTGGGGCAGGAATTTTGCAACTTGATCTGATTTTTCATAAAGGGATTACTTCTTTTTTCCTCATCATCTAATTCTAGTGCTGTGGACAACCAGCTGTTTGTGGCCACCGCCTCCCCTGCCAGGGATGTAGATGCTCCGTATGTTGCCTGGGGACATAGCACTGTGGTGAGTCCTTGGTAAGTTTTCTCATTGCAGGTCCCTTGGAGGCTTGTCTATATGTAAATTTGTGCTTAGAGTACCCAATAGGAAGGCTGTTGAGGAAAGAGCAGTAAATTGGGAGTCAGAGAACCTGGCCTTAAATCTTAATACTATCATTTATTACTTGTGTAACCTTGATCTATAAAATGGGGTAGAATGAGATGATCACCAAGGCCCCTTTCATTTTTAAATTTGGGATTCTATTTATTCCCTTGTGATATAATCTTAGGCCAAGAATCACTTTCAGGTTTCTCTTGCATTTGGTTTAGTTTTATCTATGTATGGTGGGCATTTTCTTACAGATGGCCCAGGGAGCCAGATGACATGTGGCATACCCAAGGTCTTCAAGCTTCAGATGTAGGATTTGACCCCAGGTCCTATACTTCAGAACCAGTGCTCTTTCCACAGTACCACACTGATTCCTATCAGCCCAGTGCCAGAGTAGTTAAATGGTTTTACAAAACTGGACTTGAACTCTAGAGTTTTAGGAGACTTTTGGGGGCACATACATTTAGGTGTGTTTGGGTTATAATGGAAATCAGATTTGATTAGCCAGGCCAAGTGTACAGGAATTTGTTACATCTAATTTGTTTATAAAGCAAATTTGTGACTGCTGTCAACTAAGTAAGAGTTAATTACTAAGAGAGAAATTACAGAACTTTATATAGGGTTTTGAACATTCTCTGGGGCAGCTTTTCCCTTAGGATTTAGCACTGATTAGAGATGGAGGTGAATTTAAAAATAGACCCTGTGTACATCATCAGGCAGTACGTACTAATTACATTCTTGTCACATATCATGTGACAGATGTACATTAGAAAGGGTAAGGATAACATAGTCTTCGTCCTTGAAAATGACAAAATGTTTTGACTTAGAAGGAACCGATACCATTCAGTCCAACTCCCTTGTTTTACTGGGAAAGAAACTAAGGTCATTTGAGGTTAAGTGATTTACCCAAGATCACACAGCTACTAAGTATGAGAAATGAGTCTTCAGATCACATCCTTGCCTTTTCCACTGCACCAACCGGTTACCCATCCTCCTCTACCAGTAGAAAACGCACCTACTAAATATATCCTTTTTCTGTGTTGACTCCTTTTGCAGGGGAGAGATACTGGCCCAAGCTGGCATCGATGAAACCATTGTGTATGCAAACATAGGTAAGAGTCTTACTAACCACACTGCCAGTGCTGCCCCCTGGCTCTTCATCCCTCCTCAGTTTCCTCATAGACATTGGCGGCTTAGTTCGGCTTTGCTCTCCCAAACTGACTCCCCAATTATGACTGAGGGTGAGCTACCTCCTACCTCTCAGCAAAGAGAATGGAAGCTGAATCCATCCAGTCACCCTTATGAAGCAACAAGTACTCATCCCAACAGCCCGTTCTGCTTTTGTATAGTGATTCCTACTGTTAGGGGGTTTTTCCTGACATCCAGCTAAAGCTGGTTTCTTGGTACCCTGCACCCACTGCTTCTGGTTCTGCCTTTTGGGACCAGATGGAACCACTCTAGATCCCTCTTCAACATGACAACTCTTCAACACAGCTTTCACATGATCCTCCTGGCTGAACTTCTCCGTGGGGAGATTGTCATACATACATTTCAGAAATGGCCTATGTGCTAGTTTGTTTCATTTAACTGTACTTGTTAAAGGGGAGTAGGGCAGAGGAAGCAAGCCCTTAAAAACCAACAAACCCCCTCCCTCAAAACTGGGAGTGATACCCCTTCGTCCAGGGTTAGACCCCAGCCAGTCCCCAGGGAATGATTTCTGACCCTGGGACTTGCTCTGGGAGCCCCCATAACAAGGAGGCTGCATGTTAGTAACAGAACTGGTTCTTCTTGCAGACCTGAAGAAGTTGGTTGAAGTTCGCCAACAAATCCCTGTTCTCAGCCAGAAGAGGGGAGACCTCTATGCTGTGGAATGGAAAAAGCCTTGAGGGACCAGTGTGCTTGAGGTGGAGGGCCTTCTGTGTCTGGATCTTTAAATTCTTTTCTGGGTCTCCCTGTTTTTTAAAAATTTCCACCTTTTTCTAGCAGAGAAGGGTGATGGGTTGAGATGATTGACCAACACGCCGAGGTTTCTGTGGGACAGTTTTATTATTGGCCACTAGCTTGCAAGGGAAGGAAAGCCAATCCCTGAGAATAGAGAAGATCTTGCTGTGTAAACATGCTGACTTGTCAGAGTAGTTAGAATGAAGTGTCAGATCCTGGTTAGGTGCAAAATTCACATAAAACCAAAGTGGACAAACTCCATTTTATGGAGTTGGAAGTTTTTAGGCCAGAAGAGGCTTGTTATATTGCTTTTCCCCAGAAGTGCCTAAGATTTCAGCGTGCGAAATTGTTTTGCTTGATTCTACTTCTATGTTAAAAGGGAGTGCTGCTGTTTCTCCTGTGGCAGCGTGGGCTGGATGTTGAGTTACTGCCTAGTGAGAGAGTGATGAGGAAGGAAGGGCATCAGTCCAGAGGGAGATAGGGGCAGTTTTATGCTGTTAAATTTGATAAGGTTTTTTTTTTGAACAAACTACACAAGTTTTCTCTTTGTATCTATGTTAAGTACATAATAAAAAATTGTTTAAAAGATGCCTAACATTGAATTTCTATTCAAATTAAGAGTGAGGGGTGGGGAAGAGGCCCCATACTTCTTACCTCGTCCAATTTCTCTTCCTTTGTGGGCCTGGTTGTCCTTAAACCAGTTAAGTCTCTCAGATCAACTCAACATAGTTCTTTGGAGTTAATTTTTAAGTGAATCTATCCCTTGCTTTCCTACCACATTCCTATGCCTTGTATGAGTCTAGTCAAAGATCACTCAGGCTTATCAACCCTCTATTTCCTATTAGCTTCTCTGATGGTGTAGGCTGGCATCTCCAGCAACTTAAGATCCATCCTTGCAGCCGGACATCTGGATGCTGGAAAGAGGGCACGTCAAGTTTCTACAACAAACTGAAATGGAACGGTTGTTTGTGAATAGTTTTGCGTAAAGTGTGAATTAGCAGCAGTACACAAACACAAATGGTTTCCAAGCTCAACATACTTCACAAACCTGAAAGTAATGTTATTCCCCTGTGTTGGATTACCCTGCCCTGCCTTTAGTTTTTGCAAGGAAAAACAGGTTTTGTCAGTGGCAATCAGCAAACTACTAACCCTCCCTGACTGAAAAGGGTCAATGAGGAAAAAAGTCTGTTTAACAGCACCAGTTAAAGCTATTACAGGCGCTCACTACAAATAAAATACATAAAGACAAATACAAAAGCCCTCAAGAGAAACAGTTACTTGGTAGCTAGTGCCATCCTGGAGTTTCTGTCCTTTCAACTTCTCTTCTGAGCAGACCTAGTGAAGACATTCCTCAATACATTTAACACTTGCTCTCGTACCTACAGAAAATGTGTTCAATGAGAAGCTATTTAACTGTACGGAACCCTTTCCCATTTATTTTTAAGTAGCTTTACTTACCTGCAAGTAAATGGCCAATTCCCTGACTTCACCCCTTAAGGGTTCTGACTCATATCTAGCACTCATCTAAGAACTGTGTTGTGTGACAGTCTGGTTATTCAGTGGTGACAAGAGCCATTTGTAAATATTTAGTGCAGTGCTCTATAATAAAAGTGTTGATCAAATTTCAGTTTTCAGGATATAACAAACTTGGTGATAGATACGGAATCTCTGTGAGATGTTCTTTAAAGGTTATTTACTGTTTTGTTTTTTTGCAGGACCAGCAGTTATATTTTGTTATAATTTCAAAGTTATTTCTAAAAGCAAGTGTAGGGTCTTGGGATGGAGAGAACTGGTCTAACCATTATGGAAAACAACCTGCAACTACGCTAAACAAGTAATCTAAATGTCCACACTTTGTGGCTCCAAGGGCCAGGTAGGCGTATGCCTCAAAAAAGAAAGTCTCACATACACCAACATACTGGAAATAAAACAGAAATCCTTCAGCTGGGGGGTACGGTGAAACAAGCAGAATATGAATGTGATGGAATTATAAGAAATAATGAATGGGGGCAGTGATGACGAATTAACCAAGGCAGAGTGGTGTAGATAAACAGCAGCAACAACACACATAGAAAGAAAAAGGTTAAAATCCCAATTTCACAGCACAAATCCCCTTTACAAAACTTGGTCAAAAGGCTGCACCCAAGGAGCTAGAGTGAGCACACGCAGCCCTGGAGGATGAAGGTCTAAGAGAAGGCACCTCTCCTTTGCAAATGGAGTGGGAGGGAATATGAGCATGGAATGCCCGAAGTACAGAAGAACTGCATGTAAACAGCACTTTTAATTTTTAAATGTATGTTTTTGCTGGATTTCATTTTCATTCTTGGATGAAGGGTAACACTGAGAAATGTGGGTGATAAGAAAAAAATTACTGATAGAGGATTTTTTTAAAGTACAGGTTGGATGGGGTAAAAGAAAGATACAGAGGCGGCTTGATTTGACTGGTCATCTTGTTGCAGTACTAGAGCACAATCGGTCCTGACAAATCAGGGTAGGACAGTCTTCCATGACCATTACTACAAATACTTCGATGTCCTTATTACAAAAAAAAAAAAAGGCTGCCTCCTAACACCAATGTTTAAATAATGCATCCTAAATAAATCCATCATGTCCTTTGGTTTGTCCAATATTGTAGGAATTTAAAGTATTGATGATTACTGTGGTTTGCCCCCTTCCCCACAATGTCAGCTGCCATGTTGTTTCACACAGTTCTTTTCTACTCTTCTTGAAGGATCCAATGAGTTTACAAGTGTCAAGCCATAGTCTGTTGACCCTTGTTTTGAAAGGAATGCCACTCTTGTCTTATTTTATCCCGGCGTGCACATCATTCCAACGAGCTGAATGTTCTAATATCTAACACTTCTAGTGTTTTCTAACTACTACCATTACCTTGTGGCAGTAGGCTGCTACTCTTCGGTGATCCCTTAACCCTACTGTTCCATCTCTAAAAAATGAAGTTAAGAAAACTCGAATGTAATATTTATTTGGTGAATTTACATGTGAGTTCATTTACAAAAGAAAAGTTACAGACAAATGTAGCTTTCAGTGCAGTTTCATTTTAAGAACAGGCAACAGTCCGTGAAGATTTGGAATGATAATATTGAACGGCACATGCGTCATTTCCTTTGTGTGGTTTTTTCCTGCCCCTCCCCGGGGGAGGAAGGGAGAAGAGAACAAGAAAATGTCAGTGTGAATGACAAGAAGGCCATGCGAATAAAAACCCTTTTAGAGAATCAGGAATTTGAAGTTGGGGATAAGGAACCCTCCTGAAGTCAGCAGGCTGTCCAGGAAGGTGCATAATTTAAAGGCTAAAAATGAAGAGAGAGCCCTTGGATCTTCATTGTCAATGTCCTGGCTGTCTACGTTTCACTTCCCAATCTGCTACCTTTAGACCCATGACCTCCTAAAGCCAGGCGTTACCATCCCTACTGTGGAAGAGGGACCAGTCTTACATATGTTAGAAAGGTAGTGTTGGCGCTGACAAGGTTTATTTGGTTTCAGAAGTAAAAGCACCCAGTGAATGCTGGCCCTTTGGATAAGCAGCATCTCCTCACCCCAGACCCTGTACACTAACAAGATTTTAGTTCCCCAAAGGGATGGCATAAGGCCCTAATATACTGTGGTATATATTCTCTGAGGCTCAAGCTTAGTGAGACACTATCTGATGGTCACTGCTTAAAAAAAAAACAAAAAACCAGGCAACAAAAATGGGGCACTCTGCCGGTAAATCAGGATTATAACCAAAAAGGACAGTCTGAATAAAATGATAACTAGGACTAAACAATGGACTGACGTACAAGTGAGAAGAAAAATGTAAACAGATGTCAGGTTTCCTAAATTGTCAACAGATTCCTAGATATCGGCACTCAGAACGAACCTCGTAACAAAGGGCTCACTGAATTAAAACTAGAAATCCCGCACACATACTACTTTTATATAAAGCAGTGCCTCAGAAAAGGTACTTTTTCGAATTCTGTTGCTTGGTGAAACCCTCAAACACTTGCCATTTCAGGAAATACTGGACTCTTGACAATAACATTTAATTCCTTAACAAATGCACATTCCTTTACCAAATTTTCTTTACTAGTTATTTTAAATCAAATATTTCCATGTATCACATTCATTACATTTTTATTTAGATCATTTACATAAGCCAGCACTTCAATTTCTTCAAAAAAGTGTACACCATTAAATCTACCAGTACCAAGTTCAGAAAATAATCTTTAAAAACCCACCTCTTTTACCTCCTGAGTGGTCTACTCCCCCAACAGTAGCGATGCTATTACAAGTCTTCTCTCTAAGTCTTGCAGCCTACAATTCCTTCAGAACAGATTTTTTGCTTCTGCATAGTTCACTATAGGGAATTTGTGGCTGCTTTACATTTGAAGCTATTTATATTTCTCATCATTTATTAGTGTCGCTGTGGAAAATGATCGAATTGATCAGTAGCTGCCACCAGGTTCTTCCTAGAGTTATGCAGAAGGCTCTGGTCATATTTAAGGTTCTCTCTCAATTTAGCTTTAAAAACAAAAACATACTTTTTTCCCCTTGAAAAACAAATAATCAACCCATAGGGATTAATTGCATATAAAAGAAATCTATTTTATAGCACTCGCCATATTATTTCTAAAACCAACATGCTGTAAAATGCTCATATGTGTACATATATGTACAACACATATATACACACATATGTGAAAATAAAAACAATCATCCAAAACATAATCACTCCCCCCACCCATGAACAAATCCAAGTTTTTATTTGCATGGCCTTTACAACATTGTTTCAGATCTCCCTGTTGCATTAGGGAATCAGCTTCAACACTGCCAATTTCCTGGAACAGCCACTCCCACAATACCTAAACATTAAACAGATGGAACAAATGACAAACACCACAAACGGAAAAACTAAGTTCCACCATTCACCACGGTCTGTGATCGCATCTGGAGGCTCGGCTGAAGTGTACGCAAACGTCGAAAAGGAGGGTTGCTTTTCCTTTCCCAGCTGTCTTACAACGTAGGAGGTTTTAATCCATATTTCTTTGCAACTTCTGTCTGGGCATAGGCAGCATCACAAAGTGAATACAGGTGTGCCATCTCCATTTCCGACTTGGCCAGGTTAATCGCCTTGTTGAACATGTCAATGGCTTTATCCATGTTTCCCCTGAAAGGACAAAAAATCCAAGTCAAAACACCACCACCAATTTTATAACTGTAAAAGAAGGGACGATAATGTGAGCCAAATGATAGCAACCTGACTGGTGAGTTTAAACTGATGAGTTATTAAACCCGTTAGTGAAATCAGGAACTTCTGAGCAATGATAAGGATGTATTTTTGTTCATGAGACATAAACAAGTCACATTTTCAACTTTTCCCAGGACAGTAAATATTATTTTTAAAATGGAGTTTAATAGCTATAGTCATTTTTCCATTAAAGTGCAAGACAAAGTACTCTACACCTAAGCTCTGCAAAGTCAATTGTGTTCATATCATTAATTCAAGGTTAACTTAGTCTGTATTCAATGAATAGCAAAGTCAGGGATTCAACTTGTATTTCTCTGTACAAACTTCACCCAGTGCTTCATCAAGCCTGTGACCATTCCGCCCCTGCCCTGGAAACAGAGCAGGAGGAGAGGACCCAGGCATAACTGTCATCATTTCTGGTCAGCTTGCAGATTTTAAACTTCATTTAATTCTGGGCAACCTATATACTTCTCCAGACAGAAACTCATTTCTGCCTTAGCAATATTAAACTCTTAACAAGGGAATGTCAGACCAGAAAGGTTAATTTGCTAAAGGTCACACATCTAATGTGTAGCCTTAATGAAAAAAATTGTCCTGTAAGCACTAGGCTCTTATTACCAATGAAACTAGCTGAACATATCTAGCCCTTGTAGAAAAATGGTAAACAGGAAATGAGGAACTTTCAAGTTTAGCCAAATCTGAATTCAAATACAAGTGAGTGTGTGGTATTGGCATCAAAACTCCAAGCTACAGAGAAGGTGGTGGCAGAGCAGAATGAGCTTCAAGAGTGGGGTAGATGGCTGTCCTTGGAGGTCTTTCCAACTCACAGTTAAAATCGCAGTAGAAAACCATTTTATTAGTCACTGAGTAGGCTTTATGTCGACCACTGTGAAGAGGGGTAAAAAAAATTTCAGAATTGTCCCGCCCCTCCCCAATATTCTAATAGGCTCCACAATGTAAATTATTTTTACCTCTGCACTTCAATAGTTCCCATTGTTTCATATGCAAAATCACACTTGTTGTCGATTTCAATGGCCTTGCTAATAAGTTCCAAACCTTTCTCTAGGTCTTGTTTCCACTGAAGCTGCAGCAAACTGGAAAAGGGAAAGAAAGTTCAAAGTCAGTGAGGCATTTCCTAAATTACAGCCTCCCCCCATCACTGGTCAGGGACAGAAGGTATAAAATTTAGTCTTTGCCCTCAGAAGATGTCATCTAATTGGAGAAGGAAAAGTGATGCAAAACGGTGCATAAAAAAAATTAATGACAAATTTAATCATAGAGATTAAGTGCTAGAATAAAGAGCATGGATGGCAGAAATAGAAAAAGCTTCCTGGAAGGTGTGGGATTTGAGGCGGGCCCTGAAAACAAGTCATGTCTGATGAGGGAGAAGGCTGGTTTTATTTTAGGGGGTAGAGGGAAGGTGAGAGAGAAGCCTGAGCAAAGTAAAAAGGGAAAAGGTGGGGGTGGAAGGGCAAGGAGACGACCATCCTATCTGGAAACTCAGTTTAGGGTTTATGAATCTATCTCATATAAAATGTATGCTTTATTTTCCAATATACTTCCTCTCTTCTTATAGTGATTAATTCAAATACTTGTAGAAGATAAGGTACTATAAAAATGAGCTATAAAAGGGATTTTCTTTTCTAGGGTCTTTTTCTATTATAAACTTTATAAAGAATTCCATTCCTTTATCAAAGACTGGGGATTATGACAGATCAAGACCTTTTGGTTCAGAGGATCTATAGGTACAGAAACAATTCTAGGACAAAAGCTGGGGGAGGGAGCTAAAGAAACATCCAGCTTATTTCTGTAACAACAAAAACAAAGGCAACCATCTTTGGCATGTACATGATGTCATAATGAGCTGCATAATGTCAACACTGCTCTAAGAACTAGATTACTTATATGAAGATTACTCATGAAATTATTTCTTCCCACCAGTTACTGTCATTTGTCTGTAAGAATGAAGTATATGGATACTGATTTTTGAAAACTGAGTTAGCTTGACAGGAGTGGTGTCTAAGTTAAGGCACAGCGGATAAAGTGCTGGGCCCTTCACTCAGGAAGATACATCTCCCCAAGTATAAATCTGGCCTCAGAAACTTCCTAGCTGTGTGACCTTAGTCAAGTCACTTAACCTCATTTGCCTTAGTTTCCTTCTCTCTAAAATGTGGAGAAGAAAATGCAAACCACCCCAGAATCTTTGCCCAAAAAAAAGGGGTAACTGAGTCATAGAAGAGTCAGACAAGGCTGAGATGACTCAACAAAACGTGGCAGATGATTTAACACTCACTGGCTTTCACCTTCTCTCTTAACTATAGCCATGTGGATGGGGAAGTTGTTAATAGACTTGGGATACATCAATAGCACTGTGTCCTTCACCTTTAAGTCATGTTATATTGGAAAAGAATTGAAATGTTATATGTGCTGTGGGAAGTTTGACTTAAATTTCTTATTTTATCAACCACATTCAAACCACTTAACTATGGGAAAATGGTGAAATGAATAGAAACCACAAAAATACATACCCTTTATGAACATACGTTGTGGCATTGTCTGGTTCCAAGTCAATACATTTATCATACATTTCATCTGCTTTACCAAATTGTTGCTGATCTGTTAGTGCCTGTGAGGTGACAATTTATTGAAACTGAGTAACATGAGTCACTCAATGCAGTTTTAAATTATAACTTCTTAGTATCACTGGCTGGTTGTTATAATTCTCTCCAGGTCAATCAGTGGTTTCTATGCATTCTCCCTCAATGCCCCAACCTGAAACTTGACTACCTGCTTCCTTTTTGGTTCAATGATAAAGGTCACGCAAAAGAGCAATCATGGATTTCACGTTTGTATCCATAAAATCCACCAGTCTGCTTCCCAATCCTGAAGCCAAATTCTTAACCAAATAAGTTTTACATCTTAACAGTTTTGTACTTTAAAAAGGTCCATCAGTGCTATGTGCTCTCTCTCTCTGCATCACAATGTTTTAAAAGCTTACTCCTAGACATACATGTTGGAAATGCTTTCATAATAGACAAACAATGCTCAATTCTCCTCTTTGGTGATAATTTTAACCAGGACCCTGCACCTTACCTTTAAAATGCATTTCAAAAACATCTCAGATACACCCATGATGAAGCATTAAACGTACAGAATACTACAAGGAGCCTTCCAACTTCCATTAATAATGCTTAACTAAACGAACACTAAGTAGGGAGCACACAAACTTAACACTGGTACGGCTTGCTTCTTCACATATTCCTTTAAAAAACTCCTCTCCCCAAAAGGTATTCCAAGAGTACCAGCATATTTTCTATATCCTTAAGGTAATGACAAGAGGAAGGTGACAGGGCAGGTTTGCACTGGACATCTTCCTGTCTTTGCTTTCGTTTACCCAACAGAATAGCCTATATATCCTCTTTAGTTGTCAATCCTATCTATAAACTCAATTCCTACCCATCTTTTAAAGCAAAATTCAAAGCCAACTTCTCAAAAAAGCTTCATTCAATTTTCTACTCAGCAGTCTGTTAATGAACATTAAGCACCCACTATGGGTCAGGTACTCTGCTAAGCTCTGGAGCTATGAAGAAAGGCAAGGGTCTCCACTGTCAAGGAGCTCAGTGTAATGGGGGAGACAACAGGCAAACAACAATGTACAAGTAAGATATATGCAGGTTAAACTGGAAATCATCAACATATTACTTATATATAACAATACTAGAGGGATGGGGAGAAGGAGAAAGAATCAGGAAAGCCTTGTACATGAAATTTTAGTTGGGATTTGAAGGAAGCTAGGATGCAGAGTTGTGGAGGAAGAATATTCCAGTGATGGGAGACAGCCAGGGAAAACACATGAGTCTGGAGATGGGATCGACGTTGCTGAACTGCAGAGTACGTGGAGGAGTGACTGGTAAGTCGTCAAAGGACGTAACAAACAGCTCTCAAAATAATCACTGCAAGCTATTAACTACTAAGTGGAGGAATGCTGCAAATCATTAATAACGACAAAAGCAACCATGAGGTTTTCAAGTCATATTCAGCAAACTGGTGAAGATGAAAATACATGGGAAGTCAATGCTGCGTGTAGGTTGTGGGACGATGGGCGCACTAATGCAATGTTGGTAGAGCTGGAAATTAGTGTAACCATTTTGGAAAACAATTTGGAATAATAGAAATAAAGTGGCTAAAATACTGACCCAGACATTCCACTATTATACATGTACCCCAAGAACTCAATGACAAAAAGGCAAGGCACCATATAGTCACAGCAGCAAAAAATAAAAAATACATAGGTGTCTATCTACCGTGGAATAACTAAACATAACAGCACATTAATGCAAAGGATTATTACTGTGTTTTAAGGAAAAACAAATATGGATATGGAAGCATGGAAAGACTAACTCAAAATAAAATAAAGCCAAGAAAAGAATAAACACAATGATTAATTAAATCAATGTAAATGGAAATAATCTCCACAAAAGATGAGCATTACAAACATAAAGAACAAGTGTGATCCCAAAGGAGACTTACAGAGAACACCCTTCCCGCCTCTGACCTCAGCTCCTTTGAAGGGGTGGGAGGTCTGCAGATGCGGAGACTGCATATAATGTCAAGATTTTTTGAGGTTTTGATAAGTTTTACTCTTTTTCATCCCTTTTCTTTTTTCAAAAATTCTACTTTAAGGGATGGCTCTTTGGGGTGGGGGAATGTGGAGGAAATCTGGGCGATTCGGTTTTTTAAAAGAGGCGATTGGAACTTGATCTACAGTATGGAATGAGTATAGAGAAGGGGATAAGTTCAAAAAACGTGGATGCACAGTCCATAAAAACATGACAACCAATATGTAGATGAGAAGAAATCAAGAGCCAAGGACAACAGTGAGGTTCTGACCTTGGCTGACTTAAAAAAAAAAAAGGTGGGAGAACGTTTGAATGGGGAGTGGATTTCAGGGGAGGGTGGGGAAGAAAGGAAAGTAATAATATCTGTGGGACATTCAATTTGAAATGTTTAAAAGGCAGTTGGGTGGTGTGGGATTGCAAGTGAAAATAAAGATTAGGCTGAGTAATACAGATCTAGGATTAATTCTCTGTATAGATAATAAGTGACTGCATGGGAGCCAATGAGATCAGTGGGAAACAATGTGAGGACAGAGAATTGGGGCACACCCACAGCTGGAGTGGGGTTAGGTGGAGGGCTAGTTCTCCAGGAAAGGCTAGCAAAGGAGACTGACAGTAACTGGTTATACAGACAGAAGCAAGACATACAGCAAGTCAAAAAACTCAAGAGATGAGACTATCCAGGAGGATGGTCAGAGGCAAATACTCCAAAAGTCAAAGAAGGAGATGGACTGAAAAAGCCTGATAACCACTTAAGAATACTTTGTTTTTCTAAGTAGAAAAATAGGTGCTTTTTAACTGCCACAGTATAAGGAAGTGGTTCCAAGTACGGAGGGCAGGAGCTGGGTAGAGAAGGGTGAGGTGACACAAGGGCTATTAATCACTTAGAACATTTTAGAATCTCAGGACTCCAAATTCAGCTCAAATGTTCAAATCAGGTGGGTGTTCAGATGCTAGCTCGTATTTTTTTTAGTCACCTGTATTTTGGAGTAAGTTGCTGCTTCAAGAAGAACCTGCTGGAATAATCAAGAATTCCAACATATGGTCTACTTTGCCACGTCAGAGGACTATTGTCTACATCTAAAGCAATGTTCCGAACTATTTTTGTGCCATGGACTTCTTTTCAAAATGATAGTTTTAAGTATTTTAAGTGAGATCACAAAGAAAGCCAGTTATACCGAAATAGTTAAAAAAGAATTCAGTCTGTAAGAAGCCCTGATCTAAAGCAAAATAAATTAGCAGCTGCATGTATCTAGAAGTAATAGAGAGATTACATCTTTCTACTCTGAATTACCAGAATTCAGGGTTTAGTGAGAATTGGGTAGAGGATTTTAGTAGGATTGCTTAGCAAGAGTCATAAAATGTCTACCATCACTTACCTGGGCATACAATGCATAGCCTTCAGCACATTTTGGAAATTTCTTTATGACATCCTCAAAGCCTTTCATAGCTGCCTGGACTTGCGTAGAATTGTTTCCTGTGTAAGCTTGACGATACTGTTTTTAAAACAAAACACACACTCACAGCAGGCAGTCAAACTAGGAACCTCCAAATCACGAAAATCAACAGTAACGGGACATAAAATGGCATGTGCGTTCTTTAGAATTTTTAGTTGGGCAACTGTATAAAATGCTTTAAGTTCTGATATGTTCCAGCCAAATGTTAGCAAAAGATGTTGAGGGTATTTTGACAGTGACCAGCCCCTTACTCTTAATAATACATCATTTCATGCTGGCCACTTCATTATTTACTTAGAAGAGGAAACAATCAGAGGTCAATTGGGAGATTTCTAAGTCTCTGAGGTGAAAGGGCCTTAGAGTACACCTAATCCAAGCCTCTCATTTTACAGCGGAGGAAACCAGGGCCCTGGAAGGTGAAGTGACTTGCTCAGATTTGAACAGCTAGTAAAGATCAGTAGCTGGATGGAGATGCAGTTCTTTTAACCCTAGAGCAAGTGCTTTAGGGTCATGGGACATTAAATATGGTCTTGAGCTCAGTAGGATGACAACTACAAGATGAATAAAAAATATCCAAGTAAGTAAATGGGCCTTAACAGAATGTTTTTCATATATAAATACCCCTTATAAAACAGGGGCAAATAAAATAATGAAAATGAACTTCAGTAATATTTAAAATACTTAAGGTAGAAATACCTACCAATGCAAAACACTTCTGAGCTTGGGCCAGGGCAGAATCAGGTCGTAATCGAATACATTCATCAAAATCTGCCACTGCTTCTTCAACCTGATCAAGAAGGATCTTCAACTAAGGAAATAAAAACAAAATTCTTATTTCCAAATTATTTTATAAAAATCAAGCCCAGCACCAGTATGGAAAAAATGCATTTTGTCTAAGCACAGTTCTGAATAACACTAAAATACTAAGTGAATATTTGCCATTAAGAAACACTGATTTAGAACTGATCTCAAAGGAACTGCTAGAAAGTAAAGTTAGCATTTTTGCATTGTAGTTTTTTTTTTTCTGATTAAACCCTTTCTTCTAAGCAAAATGTGTACTAAATGCAAGGGAAAGAAAAGATGTCCCCAAATAAACCATCATCAAAAAATACTCATCCACCCCTACCACGCAACAAAGTAAGGGCAGGGAATATTATTCTAACATTTACATCAATTTTCCCCTTCATCCATATGTAGTTTTACCAGCTCCTTTCTACTATAAGAATTTTTTTTAAAGTAATCTAAATTTTTCTACTGCACAAGCAACAAAAAACTGCACATCTTACATGAAGATATGTTCTAGAAACAACCATATAATTATTTTCCCATTGGAAAAAAGAATGAAAATAACTGAGATTGCATTCCTAAACCAAGAATTCAAAGAAATTAGATATGACAACAATATCAGAAAAGCAAAAGGTACAACAGCTATAAAATTCAAGGAATTGGGGGAGGAGTCAAGATGGCGGAGTAGAAAGACACAGGTATGCTAGCTCCAAACCCACAGCCCATAAATTTCCTGTAAAAAGAACTCCCCACGAATTCTGGAACAGTGGAACCCATGCAGCAACGCAGTGGAGATTTCCGTTCCAGAGAGCCCTTGGAAAACCGACCCCAAAGGTCTGTAGCCGAGCCCCTGCACCTGCCCTGGCCACTTGCCCCAAGAGGAGCAGATCTGAGCAGGCTTCAGGGACGGAATCTCCGGCAGCCGCGAAGGTCCCTCCACCCACAGGCGCTACAGGTCACTGAGAGAGACTTCTCGGCTGGCCGAGAGGGGAGCGGGATGTCTCCGTGACTCGGACCCCCTCAGGAGGCAGCAGCAGCAGAGGCAGCAGCTGCCAGGGACACCTGGAGCAGACAGGAGCTCCACTGTTGAAGGTCTCCCATAGAGCCCCTGAGGGAACTGAGCCTGGGACACGGCCCTGCCCGCCCCCCCTCCCCCCAGCACTTAAGCTCACATTGAATAGCAGCCGTGCCCATCAGCTGGGGAGCAGCATTTGAACCTCAGACCCCAAGCACTAGCTGGGCAGATCTAGGCAGGGGTGGAGAGGAATCTCAGAAGTCAAGTAGCTGGCTGGGAAAATGCCCAGAAAAGGGAAGAAAAATAAGACCACAGAAAGCTACTTTCTTGGGGAAGAGATGTTCCCGCCTTTCATTTCTGATGACAAGGAACAATTCTTACCATCAGGGAAAGACGTGGAGGTCGGGGCCTCTGTATCCCAGACACCCAAGGTGGATGTCCGGTGGGCTCAGGCCATGGAAGAGCTCAAAAAGGATTTTGAAAATCAAGTTAGACAGGTAGAGGAAAAACTGGGAAGAGAAATGAGAGAGACGCAAGAAAAGTATGAAAAACGGGTCAATACCTTGGTAAGAGACCCAAAAAATGCTGAAGAAAATAACACATTGAAAAATAGGCTTGGGGGGTGGAGTCAAGATGGAAGAGTAGAAAGACTCACACATGCTAGCTCCGAACCCACAGCTCATGGATTTAATGTAAGAAGAGCTCCCCACAAGTTCTGGATCACTGCAGGGTGTACAGAAACACAGTGGAAAACATTTCCATTCCAGAGAGCCCTGGAGAGCCGTCCCCAGGGTCCGTCGCGCCCCGGAAAGTGGAGTCCACCCCTGCGCTGCCCTGGCCGCAGCCCCAGAGGAGCAGATCCGAGCAGGCCAGGAAAGTCCCTCCGCCCACAGGTGCTACAGGTCAGTGAGAGAGACATCTGGGCTGTCCTAGAGGGGAGTGGGGTGCCTCCGTGACTCAGGCCCCCTCGGGAGGAAGTGGCGGAGGCAGAGGCAGGGGCAGCAGCGGCGGCCCCCAGGAACTCCTGGAGCAGGCAGGATCTTCATTACTGAAGGTCTGTGCATAAACCATCTGAAGGAGCTGAGACTAGGAGGTGGCCCTATCCCCACCCACTCCATTACTGAAGGTCTCTGCATAAAGCCCCCGAGGGAACTGAGCCTGGGAGGCAGCCCTGCCCCCACCCAAGCACCAGAACTTAAGCTCACATTGAATAGCAGCCATGCCTGCTGCGGAAAGCCCATTTGAATCTCAGACCCCAAGCACTAGCTGGGCGGATCTAGGCAGGGGTGGACAGGAATCTCAGAAGTCAAGTAACTGGCTGGAAAAATGCCCAGAAAAGGGAAGAAAAATAAGACTATAGAGAGCTTCTTTGAGCAGGTGCAAATGTTCCCACCTTTCAATTTTGATGACGAAGAACTATTCTTACCATCAGGGAAAGACGTGGAGGGCGGGGCCTCTGTATCCCAGACATCCCAGGGGGATGTCAGGTGGGTTCAGGCCTTGGAAGAGCTCAAAAAGGATTTTGAAAAGCAAGGTAGACAGGTGGAGGAAAAACTGGGAAGAGAAATGAGAGAGATGCAAGAAAAATATGAAAAACAGGTCAATATCTTGGTAAAGGACACCGAAAAAAATGCTGAAGAAAATAACACCTTGAAAAATAGGCTCACTCAATTGGCAAAAGAGGTTCAAAAAGCCAATGAGGAGAAGAATGCTTTCAAAAGCAGAATGAGCCAAATGGAAAGAGGTTCAAAAGCTCACTGAAGAGAACAGTTCTTTCAAAATTAGAATGGAACAGATGGAGTCTAATGACTTTCTGAGAAACCAAGAAATCACCAAACAAAACCAAAAGAATGAAAAAATGGAAGAGAATGTGAACTATCTCACTGGAAAAACTACTGACCTGGAAAACTGATCCAGGAGAGACAATTTAAAAATTATGGGACTACCTGAAAGTCATGATCAAAAAAAGAGCCTAGACATCATCTTTCATGAAATTATCAAGGAAAACTGCCCTGACATTCTACAACCAGAGGGCAAAATAAGTATTGAAAGAATCCATCGATCACCACCTGAAAGAGATCCAAAAAGAGAAACTCCTAGGAACACTGTGGCCAAATTCCAGAACTTCCAGGTCAAGGAGAAAATCTTGCAAGCAGCTAGAAAGAAACAATTCAAGTATCGCGGAAATACAATCAGGATAACTCAAGATCTAGTAGCTTCTACATTAAGGGATCGAAGGGTGTGGAATAGGATATTCCAGAGTCAAAGGAACTAGGACTCAAACCAAGAATCACCTACCCAGCAAAACTGAGTATAATACTTCAGGGGAAAATATGGTCTTTCAATGAAACAGAGGACTTTCAAGCATTCTTGATGAAAAGACCAGAGCTGAAAAGAAAATCTGACTTTCAAACACAAGAATGAGAAGAAGCATGAAAAAGTAAACAGCAAAGAGAAGTCATAAGGGACTTACTAAAGGTGAACTGTTTACATTCCTACATGGAAAAACAATATTTGTACCTCTTGAAACTTTTCAGTATCTGGGTCGTTGGTGGGACCACACACACACATACACACACATGTACACGCGTGCACGCACACACACATACACACATGCACGCACATACAGAGACAGAGAGCACAGAGTGAATTGAATAGGATGGGACCATATCTTAAAAGAAATTAAGGTAAATGGTGAGAGAGAAATGTAGTGGGAGGAGAGAGGGTGAAATGGAATGGTGTAAAAATATCCCATTCAAGAGGCAAGCAGGAGACTTTTTAGTGGAGGGAAAAAGAGGAGAGCTGAGAAAAAAAAACATGAAGTTTACCCTCATCACATTCAACTAAAGGAAGGAATAAAATGCACACTCATTTTGGTATGAAAACCTATCTTACAATACAGGAAAGTGGGGGAGAAGGAGATAAGCAGGGTAGGGGGGATGATGGAAGGGAGGGAGCAATTTGAAGTCAGCACTCGGGGAGGGACAGGATCAAAAGACAGAATAGAAACAATGGGGGGCAGGATAGGATGGAGGGAATTACAGTTAGTCTTACACAACATGACTATTACCGAAGTCATTTGCAAAACTACAGATATGGCCTATATTGAATTGCCTGCCTTCCCAAAGGGAATGGGTGGGGAGGAAGGGACGGGGAGAATTTGGAACTCAAAGTTTAGGAACAACTGTTTAGTATTGTTCTTGCTACTAGGAAACAAGAAATACAGTTAATGGGGAATAGAAAGTCATCGGGCCCTACAGGACAAAAGAGAAGATGGGGACAAGAGAAGGGAGGGATGATAGAAGAGAGGGCAGATTGGTGATAGAGAAAATTAGAATGCTCGGTGTATTATGGTGGGGGGAGAGGATAAATGGGGAGAAAATTTGGAACCCAAAATTTTTTGAAAATGAACGTAAAAAGTTAAATAAATAAATTTATATTTTAAAAAAAATTCAAGTAATTTATACATTTAAAAAATTAGTATACATTTCCTGTCCTGCAGATGATATGGCTATAGAGGAAAATCCAAGGTATGCAGAGAACATAAAGAGCATTAAATTAAGTTATTGTAAAATGTTTGTAACATACACTCAGAATTATTCTGCTGACTTGTGGCAACTCAAAATAAACTCATGGTGTACATATTTCACATCTTACTGAAAAATGTAAAGGAAACATTTCTCTGCTTCACCCTCCTTAGGATCCAAAGATCACAGATTGAGAGCTGGAAAGGGCATTTAGTCTTACTCCTTCATCTTTACACAAGAGGGAAACAGTGTGGGAGGTAAACAGGGTTTTCAGCTTCCTAAAAGCTACAAGCATAGCACTCCAAATACTGGTTTCTAGAACGTTTTGCTTGATATTTCTAGAAGAATCTTGGTTCTAGAAACTCAGCATTTTACATTTCATCATAAAGCGACAGTTACTATAGTCTTGAGTGTCTAACTCCTTTAAAAAAAGAAAAGAAAAAAGAACCAAAAGAAACGAGAGGCATAAGACTGCCTAGCGTAATGACTGTGGGACTATGGCCCTGACGCTTCTGACTGGAATGAGGGAGGCAAACCCAGACAAGAAAAGAAAGGAAGGCATCAGAAATCAAGATATCAGCAAAAACCTCGAGAACTTGGGAGATTATTTCCAAAGGTCAGAATGTTAAGCAGAGAACTGTGTTTACCTGTCCTCGGTGGTGGTACACGTCTGCATTCTGGGGGTCAATATCGGCAGCCATGTTAAAATCCTGAGTAGAGAGCAAAGGCTGCTGCTGTTGCATATACATGCTGCCTCTTTTGATCAGGGCATTTGCACGAAGCTGTTGATTGAAACATTTGGAAGGTTAAAAATCTCAGGTGTTATCAAACATCATCCTTTGAATTCTTACAACACTATTCAGTCTTTCTCAGAGCACGTAGTGTATTTCACATTGCATCATAGCTATCTGTTACTATGACATTGTCAAGGGGCCACTGGATAGAGGACAAGGTTCAGAGTCAGAAAGACCAGGGTTTAAGTCCTGAACTTCTCACACATTCTGGTTCTGTGACTTAGGCAAGTCATCCAGGGAACCCCAAAACCTTCTTGAGTTCCAGATAAATTGCTGTTGGCAGCGGAAGAGTGAACTTCTACTGGAGTTCCCCTCCCTCCCTGATGAGTCACAGCAGCCCTGGCCCAAATCCTACTTCAAAACTCTAAACTGTAAACTCCTTGGGGTGACGGCTTCTCATCTTCACTCCCCAGTCCTAGCACTGACCTCACCTCCCCAGAGCAGGTCCTCAGTCAGTGTGCGTGAAGGGGCAAGTGCTAGTGCAGACGGTGAGCTCTACTTCTATTTATGATCAGAAAATGAGAAACAGTGGTTTTAAACCAAAGCTTCGGAGTGGAAACACATGCCAATTCTATCTCAAGACTAGTTAAGCTTCTCACTATCTTATTCTAATCATATTACATAATTAGCTTTAGACAAAAAAAATATGCATGTTATTTATCTGGGTGTTTTCTCCTGTAGGATTTACTAGTTGAATAGTTTATGAGCTAATGCTGACCAACGCTGATAATAGAAATCCCTTCTTTTCAGCGAGGAAAAAATACCAGTAGAAAGAGCCTAGAGAGTAATCATTTTATAAAGAACCAGAGGCATGGGAAGCCTAAGTAAATTATCCAAGCTAACCAGACGTAAAGCCCTTGATTTTTATGCAAATTACAGTAATTTTTCTGCTAAATACCCTAACACTACTGTTAAATTTATACAACTGAGCGCCTTTAGAAGCTTGTATTGCTGTGCCATCCCTTACTCACAAGGGTCTTACAAACAAGAAAAGAACTCAATCTGCCATGCAGATCCCGAATTCCCTTTGTCATCTCATTGTATGTAGATGGCTGGCTAAGAAAACTGATACTGCCCTGTAGTAGAATTAAAAAAAAACCCAAAAAGCTTTTCCTAAGGAAAGACCATTGATATTTAACATTACTGGGTCATTTTACTCCTACAACAAAGAAATATTTTTATAATAATGTATAAGGGCGCTATGTGAGGGCAGCCAGGTGGTGCAAGAGGTAAAGGCCTGGAGTGAGAATGACTCATCTCCCTGGGTTCAAATCTGGCCAAAGACAAGTCACTTAACCCTGTTTGCCTCAGTTTTCTCATTTGTAAAATGACCTAGAGAAGGAAACGGCACTCTAGTATCTTTGCCAAGAAAACCTCAAAGGGAGTCAAAGACGAGTCAGACATGACTGAAAAACAAGCTGAACAACAAGAGGACCCTGCAGAGCAAACCCTTAAATGATGATTTTTCTTCCCACAATACTATGATATATTAAGAGGAAAAAAAAGAAGGAAAACACTTTTTTACCTTCACATTGGCATCTTCCATGCTGATGACCTGATCCAAATCGGGCTTGGCTGCATTGGCATTGCCAATGAGCAAGTAGAAGGTGGCTCGCAGCAGCAATGCTTCAGCTGTGTATTTACCTCGAGCATCTACTTCTTTTGTGCACTCACTTATGATTTTATCATAGTTTTCTTCTTCCATGTATTGCTTAGCCTTTAAGTATCCAGAGCTGGAAACAAACGTTAACAGAAGTATTCACCAACAACATACTTCAGTCTGGCCACAAGCAGTATGTGCACAGTAAGCAAATAGCAGTTTCCTCCAAATAGAAACCCAGGGCCCCAAATGGTGGAACAGGAGACAGAGTATCATAAGCAACAGCATTTGATACTTAGAGAATGCTTTAAGGTTTACAAAGCATGTGAAATACAATTTTCAACATCTGGAGAATTAGATAACAGGGAAAAGAGATTAGACTTGGACCGATAGCCAAGTTCCAAGGATGCGGATTTTGGCACAATATGGGGCCGTCCCCAAACTCAGAACTTCTGGACATCCTGCACACGGAAGACCAAATAACCAGAGCTGTTGTGTTGTTAGAAACATTGGAAGCTGAGGTTTTTAAGGATGCACGAAGGAAATGCTACAGTGGATAGGAGGTTAGACCATGTCCTTGAAAGTCCTTCCAACTATTACGATTCTAGTGAAGCACTTTTGCCCATGAGCCATTGCATTATTAATACATAGAGAGACTTTTTAAGGAACTGTAAAATTTAAAAGAATGTTTTGTCTTATAAATTCTACACTGATCCTCATCATTTTAAAATGTACTTATTATCAGCATTACTCTGACCTCCAGTCATTTCTTCATTCATCTCTGTCCTAACTTACCTAAATGAAAGCAATATAAGCAACCATCAATGTGAGGAAACCCACAGCGGAAGATTCCGCAAATAATTTTATTTCTGATGCTGGGCACTTGAATCAAAAGCCATACTCACAGAGGCTTTAATGTGCTCAAGACCCAAATCATTTCCCAAGATGAAAGTCAACATCTTGGGTTAAGTTTGGAAGTATCTCCTAGGAAGTGATTAACAAAAGGTGTTTAACCTTTTCCTTAACAAGGAAAATCACTCAACTGCTGCCCAATAAGGGAAAAGAGTACTGGGAATTAGAGCATCTGGGCTTAAAATGAGCTGCTGAAGCGTTACTGTGATCTTGGAGAGGTCAACTCATCTTTGGGCTTCACATTCCTTATGTGTAAAATGAAGGGCTGGGCCTGGAGCAGGAAGATCTGATTCAAAGTAGGCGTACGGCACTTTGTAGCTGTGTGACTCTGGGCAAGTCACTTCATCTTGGTTTCCTCATTTCTAAAATGAGGATAACCACAGTCCCGCCCTCCCAGCATTGCTGTGAATGCTTGGCACAGGGCCTTGCACACAGCAGGCACTTGATAAATGTTAGCTATTGTGGTTATTATCTTCATTTTCCCTCACTTAAAGTGCTGTAGAGGCAAAATACAGTATCTGTGTGCAGGAGAAATGGAATAGTGAATGAGCTGGGCTTGGGGAGATGAAGACTGGGTTCAAAAATCAGTCCTGATACTTACAGAGCTACATGCTGCCTGACCAGGGCAAATGACTCAAAAGCTCTTCTCGGATAACTCTAAGATTTGTCTACTAAGTAAGGCTAGCTCAGTCTACATCTGTGGATTACGCTTTGGGTGCATGCACACAGTCGTATGATCGGTAAGAGGGCAATTTCCCTAAATTTCAAAAGACTACACACATTCACATTGTGAAGGTGCGTGTTGCTCCATATTGTCTATGTTCTTTATTTACTGCCTTGAAAAGATCACATATTTTCTAGAAGGGCATGAACAGCATCTCTTGAGTTTCATCTACCTCCATTATCATAGTTGGCTAAACTGCATACATAGCAAAATATAGCTCAGGCCTATTAAGTGGTTGCATGACTTCAAATTCATGCTAATTGGTTATAGCCCAATGGGAAATATGAAGTACAAATTTGAACAGTGAGATAATAAGACCATTTATACTAAGACCTAGCAACACTCTACCTTCCAGTACACATATATTATCCTACAACTGAATTAGACAAGATTTGCAGCCTGAGGAAATAACTGTACCTGCTTTGACAAGCAAAGCAGAGAACACAATGAGAATGAACCACAAGCAGATGCTATAGTTTAAAAACAACCCTGCATATCGGACACATACTTCTTTTGAGAGACCAAAAGCCTCAATCAAAAGGTACCAAGAGTTTGCCTGATATTTGGAGGCTAAAAACAACAACACAAACCCCCCAGGTTTGGGCGTACTTACTTTTCTCTAACTTCTAACGCTTCCCCTTCCTTGTCTTTGTCCTCATCAGACTTCTCTCCTTTAAGCATAGGCTGAGAGATGATGTCATCAGTGAAGGAACTAAAATAAGATTTAATGAACTGTGGAGACGGCATCAGAGGCTCACGATTCTGCAATTTAATTACATGATGAAATGTTAAAAGCTAAAGTAGGTGCATCTGAAGGATAGAAGAGAAGAAAATTCAAACTGTACTTTTTAAAATATATCAGTAGAATTGAGTTAAATCTAAATGAAAGCACATTCAATGGGGTTTTTTGGTTTTATAGTTTGCTTCTCAGGAGTCTTTGCCGTGACCCATTCATTCATATGTGAACCTGAGTTTAAAATGTGCCTTTTCCATTAACATTTAGAGAAGACTAAGATGAAGGAAAAATTCTCTTATTTGAAAGAATCAAGTTACTTCTAGGCTTCCTCCTTCAGAAATTTGGCTAACTATACTCACCAACCAATTCTTTACTTCTGCCACTCTTGTTCATATTTTCCAATGGTTGCTCCATATACAATCTAGCAAACAAGCTAGGCAGGCTCTGTTTTTGGGGTTCCCCTTGAACAAAACAAGGCCTTAATGCCTGGCGTAAGCCATAGTTAATACACAAGTAGGCCTATAAGGATCATACTGAAATAAAACAGAATTCTAAAGTTTGAGTTTTGTCAGTTGCAGTTTTTAATCATTAAATCTGGTCAAAGCTTGATCAACAAGCATTTATTTAGTGCTTACTATGTACCGGGTACTGCACTAGGAGCTAGAGATCTATAATGAAAAAATGAAACATTCTATTGGGAAAAGCAACACATAGATACAAATGCAAAGAACAGACAACGTAAATAAATACAAAGTAACTGAAGCAGCCAGGGAAGGTCCTGGGGAAGAAGGCAGGAAGTAGAACTGAGGCAGAAACTAAGGATTCTAAGAATTGGCCAAGCATTCAGGATACAGGGTCAGCAGGGGACAAAAAGGTCTGGAAGTGAGAGTTGCTATAGATTAACAAGCCTTGATATGGAAGTGAAAGTTGAGGACAAACTTGAGATTGTGAACCTGGTTACCTTCAAGGATGGTATATCCTTGACAAAAATAGTGAAAGGGGAAGACAGATGAGTTTGGAGGAAAAACCAGGAGGTTGTGAGTCTTGTGGCGGTAGTGGTACTCAGAGCGGGTATAGGACTGGAGTTCAGAAAAGCTGCCTGAACTCGGAGATATAGAGTCATCTACAGAAATAATTAAGTCCAAGGTTGCTAATGAAATCACCCATGAAAGGTGTGTAGAAAAAGAAAGCCTAGAACCCAGACATGGTTGGAGTATACCTTGGGGGGTTTCAAAAAAAATATAAGACATTCTTTTAAGTTAAATCTGCATTATTAAAGATTTCTCCACCATTTTAAGTCTTGACAATTAATAAAAACAATAATTAAACCCTGCATGTTGATTTCTAAGGTATAAATACTCACAATGAAAATTAAATTATAAGCTCCAGAATACCCCTGAGTACTTCCAGTTAGTGGCTGGACATAATACTCCAGCAAAGGACACTGAAAAGGAAGTCAGAAGGGTCAGAGGGCCAGGAGAGGTGAGAGTACTCAGAAAAAGTCGGCTGAAAATGTTGAAGAAGGATTTTTAAAATGTCACCAAAATTCCAAAGGACTCATGATGAAAAGTGCTACACTTCCAGCGAAAAGAACTGTCTGAACACTGACTGAAATATACTGTTTTTCCCTTTTTGGAGGTTAGGGGGGTTTGTCTACATTTTCTTTAACAAAATATTTCCATATTATGGAAACAGGTTTTGCTGTGATACCATATGTACAACCCTATATCAAATTGCCTGCCATCTCAGGAAAGGGGAGAGGAAAGAGGAAGAGAGAATTTGGAACTCAAAATGTCATGTATGGCAATTAAGAGGTCACTGACAACACGGGAAAAAATACTTTTAGTTAAGTGATAAAACCATTAAAGAATGCAAGGCCAGCTACCTGTTTCTCCCTCTCCTTGAAATTCTAATGAGATCAAAACAAGGCACAGGCACCAAATATCTGATGCCTTGTGGGAACTTAAGATGTATTAACAAGTTTCTCTAATTTAATTAAACATCTAGGAGCATATAAAGAAATTCTGTGCATATGATGTGATTAATAATTCAGTCCAAAAACTAGCGTGACTGAAAAGGCCATGAGATTTTCAGATTTTTACAAATTTTCTTTAAAAACAAAAGATATAATTAAAACAAAAATCTTATTACTCCAGCATTTTTTCATCCTGAGTGCTTAGATATATGTGAGTGTTTAATTTCAGTTGGATACAACTTTTTGCGACCTTAAGGTAAGTTTTTTTTTTTAATAGGACAAATTATGGAAAAAGGTAAAAATGAGAAGTTACATGTGATAAAGTCAAATGACTCACCAGCCACTCCCTATGTCCAGAATCTATTTGCAACGGATAATCTTAATGACAGCTAATACATTAAGGTTTGCAAAGTGCTTTACAAATATTAATTCACTCACAACAATCCTGGGAGGTGTTATTATCATCCTCATTATAAAAGTGAGGAAACTGAGGCACAGAGAGGTTAAAAGACTTTTTCAGGTTAAGTAAGCTAGGACTTCACTATTAAAGATTCTGCAGTGAGATCTGAACTCACGTGTTTCTGATTTCAAGTTCTGAGCTCTAATCACTTTACACCTTTCAGCTGTCTAATTAGCTAGCCGCCCCCCCCCCCATGAAAAGATCTTCTGTAAAACATGTTTTTTAAAAACTTTCATGCTACAGATTCATTTTCCCAAACCTCCTAGAAATCAATTAGTTTAGAAGGCAGGGAAGCAGCAAAATCAATGAAAACCTCAACCATCCAAGTTAGCAAAACGAAATGATCAGTCACTCAAAGCAGCCACACAATCCAAAATGAACTCCCATTTCAGATCTTCATTACTGGCAGCACATCCCAAATATAAGAGGCAGAGCTGAACTGCTCCTTCCTCACATGCACTGAGTAATCTCTCAGAGCACAAGTAAATTTTACCTTGTATTTTTCTTTGGCCTTTTCTTTCCCAAGAAGTTTAAGAACTTTATCAGCTAACAGCATGCTTTGTTGGTTCTGGAAGCCTTCTAAAATACAAACTGCTGTGACATCTAGGAACAGAGAGAAAAACAGGGATTCTTATGCATTTATCATGATGACTGAAATACCAGCATTAACTTAATTAAAAAAAATTTTCAAAGCAGCAATGTGAATTTTAGCGTGCAGTCCAGTAAACTCAGAAACTCAGCCTTTACAAGCTAATTAATTATATCCTGTAGCTAAACAGGGAACAATGAAGACTTAAGTGCCACTTTCCAAAGTACTCAACAACCAATCAACTCCTTTCCTGTTGGGTCTCACCTGTCAAACTAGAAGACTGAACTAAATGAGGGGTTCTTAACCAGCAGTCCATGAATAGATTTCAAAGTGTCTGTGAATTTGGATGGGAAAGAAAAAAATCACACCTTTATTTCAACATAATTGGTTTCCTTTACAATTCTATGTATTTTATCTTAAGCAGTTTAAAAACGTTATCCTAAGAAGGCTTTGTAAGCTTCACTCTACTACCAAAGCCTTTGACTAGGTATCTTTAGAGGTTCTTTCCCACGGTAAAAATTCTATAGCTTGCAGTTTTGAGCCAAATTCTTAACGTTTTCTGTGTCATCGACCTCTTTGGAAGTCTGATGAAACCTCTGGGCTCCTTGGCCTGTTAAGTGAATAAAGTACACAGGAAACCAATTATACATAAGTGAAGATATAATTTTCCCCCCCATGTAAGTTCCATTCCTAGACCACAAGGGTCTGGGGATCCCAGGTTTAGATTCACTGGACGTTTCCTTTCTGGATAACTTGCTCTCACTTGCAACTTATTAGCCAATATGGCCCAAAATAACAACCACTAACTCCAGCTGCCAGGGAATTGCCACCTTAAAAACTACTTCCACAGACTTACACCATGGCAGCTGAATGTCACATCGAGAGCCTCCGATGCCTTTCTACACCTTCAAAGTTTGCTGCCTAATAATTTTTAGCTTCTTCACATTCTGCACGTCATTCACGTCAGTATGTTCACAATTTCTCATATTAATTTTTGCATGTCCTAGGCAGCTTCTGATTTTCCTTCTAATCCCTTCCTGCCATTCTAAACTTTAGAAATGAGGCAAAATCTCAGTGTCAAACAGGGCAGACATATGGAAAGTCGAATCTACAGTCATTTAATAATCAAACACAAAAATGCACTCACCTTCTAAACACTCCTTCTTATTATCTAGTTTCTCGTGGGCTTTCGCACGTCTGAAGAGAGCTTTCACATATCTGGGATTAAGCTCGATAGCCTTTGTACAGTCCTGGGCCACCTCTTTCCACTTTTGCTGCAATTTGAAGCAAAAATACCATCCTAAAGGAACAAACTTTTGACAAAGTACCAATCTTGATTTCATGACGTCACAAAAAGAAAATAAAAACCTATAATAAACACATTCATCTGTACATAATCCCCCAAGGATCAAAACAGCTATTGGACTGCAGTAAACAGCAATAAATTAAATTTCAGTTTAGCAGACTGATACAATAGCATAATTAACAGAAAAACATCTAGGACATACCAATTGTTCAAATGCAGCAGCTCTGTTTTGATAAAACGTAGAAAGGTCAGCTTTTTTCTCTGTGGGGCATAAACTGATGGCCTCTGTGTAGCACTGAATGGCTTGCTCATATTTTCCTGCTTTGAAATACTTGTTGCCTTTGTTCTTTGCTGCTTGGGCTCTATCAAGAGGACTCTGAAAAACAATGGATAATTACCATCCACTGTAAGAGAGAAACAGACTCAGATACACAGAAACCAATATATGTGTTTTTAAATGACCTATAACAGCCACTATGCAAAGACCACCTTAACAATGAGAACATTCACCATCTAGAAATAAACTACAGCACTGGCTCTATGCCCTAAACAAAACCCCTTAAGTATCCTCATTTCTACCAGTGAGCAAAATTTTAATTTTATAACCCCCAAATTAGTACAAAATATGAAAAACTAGCCATGATAAAATGGATCTAAAAATAGAATGAAAAGAATCTCAGAACCAGAGACACTTTTGTAAGAGAAGTCCAGGGAAGGCTGGATGGTTTGTCTGACAACATATTGTGACAGAAACAGGACTCCGGCCACCCACACCTAGCACTTTGGTAAATCCATTGATACTTGACCAAAAGAGCCTTTTACAATAAAACTATGGTGAACTACCTTTAACTGCTGGTTAGAATAACAAGAGATTAAGGAGGAGTCTTACCCAAGTAAATCACGCCCACTTAGAAAGAGGCAAACTGAGACCATTTGAAAATGTATTTGTTCCTTTTAATCATAATTTGTGTTTCTAGTATTTTCTCCAAGTTTAGTGCCATGCTAATTTTGAAGGCATGGACTTGGATAAATCTCAACAGAATCTCAAGAGGCCAAATGATCTGAGCCTAACATGAACAAAAATATTCTCTAAAACATACTGACAAGCAGTCACCCAGCTTTATGCTTGAAGGGGACAAAGACACTTCCACTGTCAGAGACAGGACTTCCAAAAGACTTAATGGAAAACAAAACAAACAAAAAGGGTCTTTGGATTCCAGCTTAAAAAAAAAAAGGACTGTTTAAACCAATTTAGTGAAACAATGCAATCAATCCCTATTTAACTAAGGGCTATGTTCAATACTTCTGGGCAAGAGGTGACCAGATGATGAATGGTCTTTAGGCTCCATACCCTACGGGTAATCAGAAAAACAGGTTTTCCAGATTGCTTTCTTTTATATTTTCCCATACTACTGAGTAGTGCCAGTGTGAAGGCCACTCAATCTTGAAATTCTTGCCCTAAACTGTCAACTCATATTACATTAATTCATCTCTTTATTCAACAGATGAATGTCTCCCTGGTTGGTACAAGCTGTATATTTGTAACTATTTTGCATGGAAAAATTGCATTTGTTAAGTCTCAAAATTAAGTTGTACACATTTAATACATTTAAAATACTCACTTCTACTCTATACGTGAATTACTAGTAATGCAATGTGCTATAGTAAAAAGACCTGAAATTAAATCCCAGCTCTGTATCTAGGACCTTTGCGATTTCCCTTCAGTTTTGTCATCTGAAAATTATGGAGTTGGACTGGCTGACTTTTAAGGTCAACTTTTAAAGGCATTAGCCTCTAAATTTCAACTATAGTCAGATATAAAATAACCAGTTTTGCACCCTCCATTGTAAATAAATAAAATTTTAATATAAAAAACTTATGACTGCATCAAAAGAATAAAAACCAGAAGTAAAGTAATATTTAAAAATAGAAGCCTACCCATGCACTGTATTAAAATTTAATCTCAGTATGGACCTGACAAATAGCTTACTAATTTCCCACCTTGCTACGTAAGAGACTCTTTTATTAAACAGAAATATAACACTTGGAAGAGACAGAATTAGACAAAAAGATCATTTCTGATCACAGTCTGTGTGCTTCAAGTATTCAGTTTATGCTATTTATCAAAACAAATAGAATAAATCATTCATAAGGGTAAAACAGTAGACCATCTTAATTTAGTACGACTCCAGCACAAAAAGATTTTCCAAGCCCTAGGTGATAGCCCTTTTCCTCATAAAAAATAATATGCAATCCAACATATTTTACAACACTATCTGCCCATGAGTTGAATTTGTAAATAGATGGCATGACATATACCTGAGCTCTGTTTATCCAACATAGAAGTCCCAATCCTTTAAAGAATTGGTTGATTTAAATGATGCAAGATGTTACAGGCAAGGTGGAACCCACTGCAGGAATATTCCATAACCCAGGATCATCTCTACCATCCTCTTTTCTACTTCCACTACTTGGTAAAGGTCCCCACTATTACCTACCTGAACTACTGTATGGCAAAGGACTCTTAGCTTGATCTTCTGAACTCCATAACTCCCCACTCTGGCTAATTCTAATGTATGGGAGTCTGGTCATGGCATTTTTGGCCTCAAAACACTTCAGTGATTCTTTTTTGAATAAAATTTACACTCCTTTGCATAGTATTCAAGTACCCCATGATTTGGCAAAATTCCTCCCAATGTTACATCAAAATGACTCCTGACATGATCTGTGTTGGACTTCTTTTGCCACTCATAAACATTAGGCTTTCCCATTTCAATGCCCTTCTATGTCTTATTCCTTACGCCTAGGAATTATTCCCTACCCTTCTTCATGTTGAATTTTCCACCTAACTTAAACATTATACCTTCTCTATGACACTTTCCTTCATCCTCTTAGTCGAGAATCTTCCTTCTCTACTTGAACCTCACTGTGTACCTCTTTTAAACACTTTAATATATTAAACGTTTTTGCATGCATGCATCCTAGAGAGCTAAGTTCCATCTAATTTTTGTTAGTAGTAGCATAGTACTTAAAGAAATTTTTTAAAATGAATTTGACTGGAATTTCAGAGTATTATTAACTTTGTAAACATATTTACTGCCTGCAGCCAAGGTTATGCTTCTTGTATACACAATAAAATTCTCATTGGAAGCAAAGAAAAACAGAAGCGCTTATGTGTGCCTAAAAACACTTTCAGAAGAGCTGAGATGTTAGATTCAATTGCCCAATGACATCAAGCACTTTTATTCATTGAGGCTGGTAGTACCTACACCTGACAAGTGGATTAGGGGGAAGGCTGCAAACTATGGAACACCACAATCATGAAAGAATCAAAATTATGCGTAACCTAAATGGCAATAGAGAGATACATGATGGGGGCAGGTGGGCTGTATCTTGATTAACAATGAATTTACAGGTCATCCTGGAAAACAAGCAGGCCAGTCACACAGGCAGAGCAGAGAATTAGATAAAAACTAAAATACAGATATAGTGTATGGAGAAGGACTGTGGGGATACTGAGGCAGTAGTTAAATTCAGACTACTAGGTAGGGGGGAGTTAAAGTGACAAATGGGCATCTTTTTTATAAAGGGTTTAGAGAATGCTATGAGGAAGATCAAGAAATCTGTTCATTCAGACTGGCTTAGGTTTTAATCCAACAACTGTGATAAGATTTAGGCAACCGGGAATGTTTTACATTTGGGGAACTGTGCTCCAACTCACTCTTTTCCTCCTATTCAATTTATACACACTAATGAATAATGTAAGTCAAGAGGCTGCCTATGAAACAGCACAGTTTGGACAAGAGACTAATCTATCTATGCTACAAATCATGGGAAAAAACCCCCAAACTTTAAAAAAAAATCATAAAGCTATGAAAAGACTATGACCCAGGAAACATGATTAGAAAAGGTAAGTTATTCACATACTAAGAATAAAAAATAACCAGCCAATGAACAAATAGCTGGAACACTAGGTTAGTACCTATGGGATGTTAAAAGACCTGAAAGAAAGTGGAGGAGAAGGCTACCTACAAGAGAAGACAGATAAACTGCCATCACCGTCAATGGAGATGATCATCTTTAGCCATGACGATGAGAAGTAAGAAGCATTTGTTTCAGGAACACTGCTAAGTGGTTCTTGTGATACAAAAATGAATAAAGGCAATTCTCATTTTCAAGGAGCTTATTATCTAATATGGATTTCTCCATGTATCCTTTAAAAAAAAACTTTCCAGAATTTTTATTAAGGATCTGTTTGAAATATGGGCTAAGCAAAAGAATGAAACAAATGACAAAACTAGGAAGTCAGCTTCCAAAATGATTGATTGTATGTATTTTTTTTAAACTTCTAAATATTCAACTAGATAATTTTTTAAAAGAACAACAAGAAAACAGGAGTACTTTCCAATTTTTCTGAAGTAAATTTTCAATGTTCCTTCAGTCTTTAAATGATTTAAAAACAAAAACTAAGCATGTAGAGTGTAATTTTATACTTTAATTGAATATAACTAGAACCTACGTTTTGTTTTCAATGTGGATAATTCAAAATGCTGAAGTACGTGATATGAGAAGGAAAAATAGCTCACCTAATGCTATTACCATCTGTCTGCAAATCGGAGTTAACAGCCAATGCCACGTGCGGCCTGAATTCTGCTTACATTAGCCTCAGTTATTCTCACTTGCTTTCAACTTTCTTCAACAACGTTCTTCAAGTCACTGGAGTGCAAAGATACAGAGAACAGCAATCCTGAACATCCTTTCTAACTACATTCTTTCCTTTATGCTAACCACCTCCAAATCTACATACCTATACCAACCATTCTCTTAATTCCAACCAGGATGTCACTTCTTACCTCAAACTCTATCCCTATCAGGAAAAGTAAATCCTGTCCCTTCTCCCAAACTTCATACTTTGGCCGATTCTGGTTCCTTCTCTCCCCTACAGTCAATGGTTGCCAATCCTGTTAATTCTAACCTCTACAACATCCTATCAATAAACATTTATTAAGTACCAGAGTCTGAGCTGGAGTCTGGGGATACAAAATCAAAAAATGAAATAAATCACGCTTTTTCAAGGGGCTTACAATCTCTCAGTTGGGACAACATAAGTATATGGAAAATACAGCACACATACAAAATTAAGACAAGATAGTTAGGGAGAGCAAGTATGCCCTTTCAGAGTAACAAAAAGGGCTTTTTCCTGTAAAAGGATGTGTGGAAGAAGTGAGGAAAGACATTTTGAACTTTGGGAAAGGCACCACAGGGCAGAAAGTTGTAAAGGCAGAGAGGGGAGCTATAATAACCATTACTAATGAATAAGCATTTATTAAACCAACTGCAGGTTATACAAATACAAAAGCCAAGACAGTTTCTGTACTCAAGGAATATGTATTCTGAGATCATACACAAAGGGGAGTGGCAGCCAGGTCAGAACACTTTGGTCTGTGAAAATTACAGGGACATAAAGCAGGGTAATAGGAGAGGAAACTGCCATATTTCACCCATACAGTTGTAGCACGATAAATCTGCATGGTCCTTAGTTGGTTTGAACATAGTTCCAGAAAGTGAGGAGAAAGCCTGTACCAGGGATGGATAGGAAGTAAAGTGAAGCATGACTAAGTGTAGTAATCGACAAAGAATAATGCTGAGAAGGCAGGTGAGGACCAGGTGGTGAATGAGTTTATACTTCAGGAGTTTACATTTGATCTTTAAGCATGGGTTCTTAACCTGGGATCAATGAACTTCTTTAAAAAATTTTTTTTTTATAACTTTATTTCAATATAACAGACTTCCTTTGGAATCCTTTATTATACTAGATTGCCAAAGGAATCCAGGACACACAAAAAGTTTTAAAGATTCCTTGCCCTAGAGGCAATAGAAGCCACTGAAATTGATCAGACTTGCACCTAAAACAAAATTAAAAAGCAACTTATCTTAAGGAAATGACTTTGGCAGCTGTGCAGAATGGCTTGAAGCAAGGGGATCCATTAGTAAGTTATTAAAATAGTCCAGGCCAAGAGTAGTGCCAAAGTGGAATGTGCAAAAAAAAATGTTGTGGATATGATATAGATGTGGGAGATCAAGAATACAGCCTACACTGGAAACCTGAGAAATTGGGAAACTGTTTCCACAGCAACAGGGAATTAAGAAGAGGAATGGATTGTTTTTGGAGGGGATAGGGGAAGGGAAAAAATGAACTCTTTTCTGAAGATACTAAAGTTTGAGATGTCTATGTGATGTCTGCTTTGAAAATGTTCAATGAAGGAACTTAGTTATGTAAAGAGATTGAAGCTGGCTGGCTATATAGATGATAACCAACTACATAGAGATGTCAACTTGAAAGGAGTTAAGGTCATGGAGAAACAAAAAGTAAGAGTCCAAAATGGAGCTTTGAGGTATTCCTAGATAGTAAGTAAGATATGAAGACAAACAGGTAAAAAAAAATCAGGGGAACCCAGACAAGAGAGTATCCAGAAAGAAATGGAAATCAAAAGCAGAAAAGTCAAGACTAAAGACTCAGAAAAAGAGCATCAGATTTGGTGGTTACAGATGGAAGGCAATGGATGTAGACAGCTTTTTCTAGGAGTCTGGCAGAGAAAAGGAAAGAAGTAGAAGGATGATGAGAAGCTATGGGAGGGTCCCTAGTAAAGATCTGTTTAACGATGAGAGAGAACTGAACATGTTTATGGAGGTGGGAGGGCAATCTGCTGGAAAAGATGGGAGAAGACAGAATTGAGAGGTTTTTGTCTTGACCAGGCAGGATGGGACACTTCGTTATTAGAGACTGTATGGTACAGGAGACAATGAGGTATGACGTTAAGGGGTTTTGGAATTTAAATATACTACCTGAAGCTCCAACATTTAACAGATGCCATAAGAAAAACCCCTCTAAATTTCTGGGAATTAATGATTATGGCTTTACCTTTCCACTTTCTAATCTCTCAGAAGCAGCAAAACTCTGGGACTTTTTAGATTTTTATTCTAAGATGTACATAGATCAAAACACTGAAATTTTACATGGCTGCTACCTCACTACCTCAAAGACTTCAAAATCTACTTTGGGTTTTTTTCCCTTTTTTGTTACACATAGGTATAAACAGTGTAAATGACTGGCGGGGAGGGGAAGAAAAATTATTACGGTGGTAATTTTAGTTAAGAGAAGACTTCTTGGAAGAGGTGACCCTTTAATGAAACAATCAGTCCCAAGGAAAAAAGTTAAGAGTCAGGCAATTTCTTTTTTTGACAGATTTACTAGCTAAATGTTTCAGCGAAATGCTATATTCATAGTTAACTTATATTTTAGTAAAGCATATGACAGTTTCTCATACAATTCTAATGGGCAAATAGAGAAAAAAAATGGATAGGAGAGGAATTGTTTGGATGGCCAGATCCCCAAAAGCAGTCGATAATGATTTGATGTCAACTTCGAAGGTTTCTGGAGTACTCCAAGAAACTCTACTTGCTCAGGGGTACGGTATTTAATATCTTCACCAATGCAATTCCAGAAAGCATTTACTAAGAGGACTGAACACACACAGTCTGGTGTAGAAATACAGCAAATTCAAAAGGGAAACAAGGAAGAGAAGGGAGGGAGAACCATCCCCAGGAGGGAATGGTGAAAACAAGCAAAACAATCTTCTTGATCCTGAACGGTAACTCAAAGGGAGATGAGCTTGGGGTAAAGAAAAAAACAACACAGAATCAGTATCTTAGACTGCCTCTCAGACAAATGGGGAATGGTTGAACAAAATGTGGTACAAGAATGTAAGGGAATTTTAATACACAAAAAGAAATGACAAAAGACACAATTTCAGAGAATTCTGGATAGTACATACAGATTGCAGAATGAAGTGAATTAGAGCCAGGAGACCAATTTATACAAACAGCAACATTGTAAAGAAAAATAACTTTTAAAGACTTAAGTCTAATCAATGCAAGTGTCTCCAAAAGAGCTATGCTGAAGGTAATGGCCGCAAAGTGGCAAAGATGTACATTGTTTGACATGGCCACTGTTTTGCTTGACATAACAGTATTTGTTTTTTGTCTCTCTGGTTTTAATGGGGAAAGGAAGGTAGCAAAAATGACACCCCTCCCCCACCCAGGACAGATGTAATATTTAAAAATATGCACAGAGAACAAAACAAAAGTCAAAGGGGAGCACAAACAAGAACTTCTAAAAGCAATATAAAATAAAAGCAATAAAAGCAATACGATTCAAACCCTAACCCTAAATATATATATATGCATATATACGACATTTTTTAAAAACAGGAGGTATGAAATGGATATTCATATAGAATATTCTTTTGTTACACTGTATTATAGAAATACTTTTTGTGGGGGGGTGTCTAAGTTTAAAATTGAAAAAATATTTTAAAGCATTTTTTTTAAAAGTGCCTACCATTATCCAGGGGCCCAGTGATGCTAGTGCTAGGCATTGATTATTCAAAGACAAAAAAAGTTGCAACTCAAAAAACTTATATTCTCGTGAGATACCCTGTGGGTAGATAAGTAGAAGATATATACAAAATAAAAATACAAAGTACTTTGGTTAGGGAAAGGGACAGAAGCAACTGGGGTTGGGGGGGAAATCAGGAAAGACCTCTTATAGGTAGGTGGCTGAATGGCTGAGCCTTGAAGGCTAGTAGGGGTTCCAAAGAGAGGCAGGAGAAACCTACCAGTCACAGAGAGGGAAGGGGGCAGTCCAATATAAAAACACAAGAGGTAGGTTTAATAATATGTATAGCAGGATCGAAAATAGATCAATGTGGCTAGGTTGAGATAGTTAAAGATTTAAATGCCAAAGAAGTTTGCATTTCAACCTAAAGACCTTAAGAGAAGCACTGCAGTTTCTTAAGAGGAGAGTGGACATCAATTTGGCATTTCATATTATTTTGGCAACGGCACATAAGGGGGACTGTCATAGAAAGTAAATGATTATTGCACTAAGCTAGTGCAACTCATTTTACTCATGCTGCAATGAATATTGTGCAGGTATAGTTAGGGGATTTTACCAAAGTCACGTTTTCATCAAAGAACTTCACTAATTTGGCTCCTTCTGTTCCTTCTTCCAAACACCACCAGGATAAATTAAACACTAACTTCTGTTGTATGGTACTGACAAGCTATAAAAAAAATTTTCAGATGGCTCAAGGCCACTTACTGAAATGCAAAGTTAAGCAGCTTTTAACAAGGAAGGCTAGCTCCACTACTAAATAGTAAAATTTCCATTTGCTAATCCAAACACAGTTTAGAGAACTTATGCTCATTTCCAAATTTCTAAGACTAACCTAAAATAATTTAATTCATATTCAGATCAAAAAATTTAGGAAGCAGCCTAAGGAGGGAAAAAAGTAGTAAAAAAAAAAAAAGTCTGAATTTAAGTGTGACCAGATCTTTGAAAATACTGAACATACCATTTCAGTTATATAAACTATTTTAGGGGCATATAGCTAAGTAGAAATTAGGAACATCTTTTTCTGTCTCTTTACTCATTTTATATAATCTTTTTTTTCCCTTTTAAAACCAAGGTTAGTATTTCAGGGTGCTATTATTAAATGTGGTACCAAGTAGAATATGATTTAGTTCCTTATGAAATCATTTCAATTTTTTAATTGTTGCTATATCTACTTTACCAGATGTTGAGACACTTTCCCAACTGATTAATATTAGAAAGCTAAAATAATACAAATGTCATTTGCTTCTGATTTATAGTTCTACAATTCCCAAATTAAGTGACTGGTACAGAATACCCACACATGAAATATTTAAGACTCGACAGATTAGGAACCTAAAACTCCTTTAGTTCATAATTATATTCAGCAACATGTTCCGTCAGTTACACGTAGAAGCCAGTATTATATTTTCCCTTAAACCTGTTTTCTTCTAACTTTGACATTTCTGTCACTGGCACCACCACTCACTCACTCAGTCTCCCAAGTTGGAAACCTTGGGTTTAACAGACTCTGCCTCACATATTACACATTGTATAAATATTATACAATCATTTTCAAAGCCCTGCGAATTCTACCTTTGAAATATTTCTCACTGTTACCTTCCTCTTCTCTATCAACTCTACCTAAGACAGACAGACAGACTGACCCTCATCACTATCCTCCAAAACTAGGATCATGGGATTCTGTACTAAAGATAAGGAAGGAATGAGGGATATGGTTCTGTCTTTTCTTCAACACTGACCATGATAATTGTTTACAGTTGCTCATCCTTCATTCCGACATCAGGAGGGTGATGTCTTGACTTGTAAGTGACCTGAATTTAAGTCCTGCAGTGCAGTACAAAGCTATCGTCTCATTCTCTCCTCCAGAGTCATCAGTCCAGTGTCAAGGCACAGGTCAAGACAACTGGCAATGGTCCCGATGCCAGTGACCATGACATTCCTTAGCTCAAGAAGCTTCAGGGGCTCCATACTGCCTCTGGGATAAAACACAAACTCCTATCTAGCACATAAAGCCCTTTACCAGTTTCAACCTATCTTTCTAAAATGATTCCTATTACTCCACCCTAGTACTTTCTATTTAGAGTCTAACTAGTCTATCATAAGTTGACAATTTCATTTTGTGCCACCTGCTTTTGCACAAGCTATCTCCTATGCCTAGAATTCTTGCACTTCAGCTTCTCAGAATTCCAGTCTTCTCTTCCAGACTCAATTCAAACCCCACCTCCTACATGGCTGCCCCCCAATTACTCTGCATGTATGTATCCATGCTGTCTCCCCTACACAATATAAGCTTCCTTAGGGTAGGGCCTGTTTCTCTGTCATACCCACAGACTTTAGTTCAGTGTCTGGCACAAGGCAGAGGCAAGATAAATATTGACTGAACTGAATTGAAATGAAAATTGGAAGGAAGCTGAGATGATTTTGTCCAATCCTTTATTTCACAAATACAGAAGAGGATCCACGGAAGTTGAATGGAAAAAAAGCTCTTATATGCAAAAACATTGAGGATATTAGCAGAAAAGCAAGACAATCCCTTCTCTTGTTCTTTAATGTTATATCCACTGATAAAACCATATTGATTTCTACTGAACCATTCAATAGTGCCAGGGGCTTTGGTGGTTAAGAATATTCTTGACCCAGGAGGCCAGAACAGCTAGGGAGAGCCAGGATTAGAACCCACCTTTTGACTCCAAATCTAATGCTCTTTCCACCATGGTACTCAGCTCTCCAGCTTATCTTATACTGTTAAAACACACAACATATGCACAAGGCAACTGAGGGGGAAGGCACTAAATAAAAGGCTTGTTGAACTGTTTCTGAATCTTCTGACCCTTCTGAATCTGAACCTTCAATCTCAAAAACTGTCAAAACAAAGAGTTAACATAGTAAATATATTTAAGAGTTATTTGTCTTTGCATCTTATCTCTCAAAATTAGACTCTAAATTTCAGAAGCAAGAGACAGATCAACTCTAAAAGCCTTGAAAAATGTCTAAATCGAATTTTTCCACATGTACATAAATCAGAAGACAAAAAACACCTTTGTTTTCTACCCCACTGGAGCAATAAAAACATCAAATGTTTAGAATGACAAAATTGCTCACGGGCCTTATCTATTTTTAGAGATCCAACTAACCCTAAATCCAACTACACCCAAGAGGAGAAAGCACAGCAAAACACATTCTTCACTCTCAGAAAGGTCTTGTTAAAGTTTAAAGCAATGCTTTTCCAACACCTGAAAGGTAGTTAATATTCTTCATCCTGAATCTCTCGATTATGGGATAAAGAAAAGCAAGATTAACTGTAATGATGACCTCAGAAGAAACATGAAATTATGACCAAACACATACCTAACATTTTCTTCACCTGGCTTTTTTCTATTTCCCATTCTTCTATCAATTTCACTTTTTAAAGTTGGTTCAAGAATGCCCAAACCTTTAATATTAATAGCATCTTTTCTATCATGTCAAAGCAGGACTTTATTTTTATCATCATATACATAGCTTCCCTTGGTACTGTCAAAAAGAAAAAGCTCTAGAATTATTGGGAAGTGCTTGTTTTCACTGAAATTTATTTAAGTCAAACTCTGAGAATTTGTCGCAGCCCAAAATACACAAATAATTCAGGGGATAAAAATTTGATTCTCAGTCAGTACCATTAAATGAGTGAGACAAGATCCACTGAAGTTGAAGAAATATTAATTACCCTGCTAAAGGATATTTTAGCATAAAGTATAAAGTTTGCATAAAGTTTCAAAATGTTCCAGCAAAATTCCAGCCAAATGCCAAAAAGAACTGGGAGTGGGAGATGGGACTTAAAACTAATTAATTAAAAATCAATGTCTAAGCAATTTTTAGTTTTATCAGAGAAAACAACTGTCAATATTTAGAAAACCAGACCCCTCCTCAAAAACTAAGAAAATTCTTAACATACCTTTCCAAGCTTTTCATTTCATTATTCTTTCACTCTTACTTGAAAAGAATGAATCATCCTCTTAATTCAGTTTTAAAATATTGGTACGTGACAGATAGCTATTTCAAAGGACAACTTCTTACTTTTTCACCTACACAGAATCAAAGGACTTCAGCTCTTTTAGGGCTGGAAGTGGTCGTCACAAGATCATTAATCTGACATCCTCAACATGCAGATGGAAGAAGTACGGTTTAGAGATTAACTTACTTGCCTACTCACACACCCAGCAGGTGGCAGGAAAAGGAAGTTAGGTTCAGATTCACTGAAAAATCCTTTTCCCTAACCCCAACACCTTTCTTAATGCAAATAAGATAACTCTTTACCTTTCCAAAGTAAAAGAGCTCTACAAAGCATTAGAGCTGAAGGAACCTAAGAGGTCACTTAGTCCAATTCCTATTTTACAGATAAGGAAACCAAGGTTCAAAGAGGAAGTGACTTACTCAATGTCACAATGTAGCAAAATGACACTCCTGAGATCTGTCTTTCTGCACCACAATGCCTCTCTCTTTAGAGTGAACATGGATGACCCTAAGTGGGCATATGGCCATTAGGATGTGACCAATTTGATTATTTAACATGTAAAGAATTTTATGCACAACATTTTCAAACATGGAGCTACAGGAAGGAATACTATGGATTTTTCCCATTGAGACTACGACGAGGTTCTTAAGAGCCATCAACAACACAATCCCTGTTCTTTCCAGGGTGGCCAAGCCTGCACGGCTACCCGACAGACAACCTGTACTGACAAGCAGAAAAGCAGTAGTGATGAAGAGACTGAGAGGGCATAAAGTACTGGATGTGGAGGTCTGGTTAAATCCAAGATCTGCTACTTACTGTGTGACCTTGGGCAAGTCACTTAACCTCATCAGCTTCCATTATGTGCAAAATCAGTAAACTGAACTACATAGCTTCTTCCAGCTCTAAATTTATGATCTATATCTTGAATTTGACTACTTTATATTTACTTGCACTTTATATTTTCTTTGCATTTTTACTTGTCTTCTCCATTAGAAAGTTAAGCTCTTTGTGAATGGTGACAGTTTTAATTTAAAAAAATTTCGTCCCATGCGACCTAGCAAAATGTCCAGTATGTGGCAGGTGCTTAATAAATGCTTGCCGATTAAGATACCTTATGTATGGATCTGTCATTTACATAGAACGAATTAAAGACAGAATAACGGGTTTTCAATATGCTTCAATGGATATGTAAACCCGCTCAAAAAAAAAAGGCTACCTACTTCCACTTTTGGATATATAGTATCTAAAATATAATCAGTCATTTCCATTGGCTGATCAAGTTTCACACTGTCAATAACATTCCTGTTTCCTCTCCCCCCCCGAAAAAAAAGGGGGTGGGGCTATCCTTCCTTGTTACAATTACAGTGAAATCCACGACAGAGTGGTTAGTGTGAAAAACAGTGGCCACGATTTGAACCCGTACCTGGAAGCTGGGTGACCTTGGGCAATCTGGTTGCCTTTTGGGGCCTCAGTTTCCTCACCTGCACAAAACAGCGGGAAGGGCCCTTCCAGCGTGGACAGTCCGGCAGGATGACCCTTCGCTACCTCTCTGAGGAGCTGACTAAAGGGAGGGCACGTTCGGCCCCAAATGCTGTGTCACACGCGGGAGGGGAGCGTCCTAGCACGGCTTTGTCCGCGGAGATCCCCCCTCCAGGGCAGGGCAGACGCGCAGACGCCCGCCGGCCCCACCCATCACACCCCCAGCGGCCTCCCCGGACCCACGTGGGCACGGCGCCCGGCTGCCCCGCGCTCTCACCGTCTCCTCGTGGGCGCCGCTGCCGTCCTGGTGGCCGCTGCCCGCCCCGGCCGGGGCCGGGCTGGCCCGGCCCTCGGGGGTCTTCCTCTCGCTGTTCCGTTTGAGGCCTCCGGCCCCGGCATCGCCCCGGCCGCCGCTGCCCGCGTCCCGCCGCCGCCGCTGCCGGCTCCACAGGTACACGGCGCCGGCGCCCAGCAGCAGCGGCGCCCCGACCGCCAGCGCCAGCTGCCAGCGAGGCAGGCCCCCCGAGCCGGGGCCGGCCGCCCCGCTCCCCACCCCGGCGCCGGGCACCGCCGCCACCGTCGCCTCCAGGGGCTTCGAGGCGGCCATGACGACCTGCCCACTCCTCAGCCGCCGCCCCTCCCCGGCCGCCCTGGAGCCGAAGCGAGCACGCCAGCCAGCGAGAGCAGCAGCGGGAGCGGGCGACAGAAAAGGGCCAGAGGGCACCGGAAACCCGGGGCATGCCGGGCCAATCTTCCGGTCTCCCCGCCATCTCGAGGGGGCGGGAGGGAGAGGCGAGTACTTCCGGTCACGGGACCACCGAGGTCTGGCTCCTCGGGATGCGCGGAGTGGAATAGTGCCCCCGGGGCCTCTGTCCTTCGGCCCCGAGGAGGCGGGGTCGGGACGTGAATGGAACGGGCGCGCGGTGACTTGGCTGGGGGAGGGGGGACATGTGTGACCAGCCTCCAACGAGATAATGGCTGCCGAGAGCTCTGCTAACCTTCGGGTGTTATTTAAACGTGCGTCCGTTAGTCGGTAGAGCTGGAGCCGAAGGGGGCGGGGCGGAAGGTTGCGCGCCGTCGCTATTGGCTTCGGTGGCGGGGTGGGCGTGGCCTAGCCCGCTCATTGGCATGGTGGGCGGGGCCAAGCCTGCTTATTGGCGGGGCTTCTCCCTCGCCCTCTCATTGGCCAGGTTTCTCCCTCGCCCGCTCGTTGGCGGGGCTTCTCTCTCGCCCGCGGCCAGGTTCTCCGGGTGCCCGGGTTCCTGGGCGCCCCCGGGTCCATCCTTTGTACCCATCTGTTGGCTCTCCCTCCGGAGCTGCTCAGCCTGCGTGTTCTCATGGCTTCAGTGAGCACGACGTTGTTGTGGGCGAAGGAGCGCGCTTTGTTGGAGGTTCGCTCGAGGAGCGCCGGGCTCCCCCGCCCGGCCGGCGGGCACCTCCCGGGGAGGGCTGCTGGCGCTTCCCCGGCTGCCGTCGTGCTCCCCGATCGGGACCGCCTTCCGCCCAGCCCTCGCCCGGCACTGGACAGTGTCGGACAGTGACGGACTGTCCACGTTTTGTCTCCTCGTTTTGTGCCACGGCGCATTCCGTCCTTCCCCCCCAAACATCGAAACCCCTAAGCGTCACCAGCTGCAAGTCTCCCCCTCTTCCTCATGAATTCTGCCAAGCAAAGTTCTCCTGCTTTTGTGTGGGTAATTTAATCGTTACAGTAATGGAGAGAAGCAGTGTATGAGGGCCCTGGGTCCGAGAAGACCTAGGATCAGACCTGGCCTCGACACCTTCTGGCTGGGCACGTCTCATTTCCCTGAGCTACTCTCTTTGCTCGTCTACATGGTCGGAGGGAGGTTTCCCTCTTGGGAATTCCCAACTATGAGCCTTCCCCAGTTATATTTACAAATATAACATGTTATGTGTATGCGATTTCCGTAGTACTTTCAGGCTTAGAAAGCACTTAAATGTACTTTCTTTTTATCCTCAGAACAACCTTGGGAGGCAGATAGGATTATTATCCCTGTTTTATAATAAGAAAACTGAGACAGACAGGGTAAGTAACTTGTCCAGAGTCACACAGCTACTGAGAGTCTTAGCCTAGATTTGAACACGTGCTCTTGACTCTACCTCAACAACCCTAGGGCTCTTGCCCCTCCCAGAGTGATTTATCTGTTTGGTTTTTTTTCTGTTAAAGGGGCCATCCCCATATCTTTTTAAAGAGGCCTATTCACTGCATGGGCATTCCCTCACTTTAAGTGAGTACCTGAAAAAGCCTTAGCCTAAAAGACCAAGGTCTCCCATTGCATCCTGGGCCATCTGCAATCATCCTGACAATACCTGGTCACTGGATCCAGATGGCTCAGGAGGAGAAAGTGAGGCTGGTGACCTGCACAGCCCTCCCTCATTCAAAACAAAGTCAAGTGCAAGTCATGTCATCATTTCTCTGATGTCACAGGAGGAACACAAGCGATCTCCACTGCTGTCAGCAGCCAACTTTGTTAGAATGTTGTTTTTTTAATTACACTAGAGGTGGGAGAGGCTTCTCATTTACAATTATAATTGTAAAATATTTCAATTATCCCAGACTGTTTTTGTGAGAAAACCTGGTTTAGTGGATAAAGAACTAGTCCTCATTCTCCTAGCTGCATCAGCCTTCCTTTACCTGTCACATCAATCCAATCCTGGAATTCACACACTGAAAGTACCCCTGCCCCCTTAATTAGATGGCCCGCATTCCTCTCCAGGCTTCACTGTACTGTCTCTGCATGTCCTCAGCATCTCCAACCCCGCCCCCCAACCCCAACCCCAACCCTTTTCATCTTCCTTTTATGTGTTAGAGTGTGAGCTCCCTGAGGACAGGGACCGCCCTTCTTTCTCCTGGTATTTGTATTCCCATAACTTAGCACAGTGCCTGGCACATTGCAAGTGCTAAATGCTTTTTAATTGATGATCTGAAATCAAGTCCTAACTCCTTAAATATTTATAATTGCTGTTACCTGGGGCAGGGCTATAAATTGCTGAGCTCTAGCCAGTCCTAATTGGTAGGGGTTCCCTACCCTGACCAAAACGCTATTTTATTGTTTAACCCTGTTAATGATATAAGCAAAGGAAGAACCATAACACTTATTCCGTAAATATTTATTAAAAACCCACCATGTGCTAGACTCTGGGGATACAAAAATAAAACAGGTCCTGACCTCAATGAGCTTACAATCTATCTAGGGGATAAAACATCTTCACAAATAAATAAATTCACAATATATACAAAACAAATACACAGTGATGAGAGGGTATTAACTACTGGGGAAATCCATAAAAGCCTTTCTGAAGAGGTTTTATATATATATATATATGTATATTCTTATCCTAATTATTAAATTTAAATGTACTCTTTCCCAAACTGCACAGTAATGATAATTTACTTATAAGTGGAAAGAGTGCTGGATTTTAAATCTGTGGATCTGAGTTCAAATCCCAACTCTGCCACATTGCTTGTGTGATTTTGGGCAAGTCACATAATCTCCCTGAGTCTCATTCCTCCATGTGAGTGAGAAGATTGTATGCGATAACCTCTAAGGTTCCTTCTAGTTCTCAGTCTATGATCACATGAATTTAGGGGCTTGTAGGGTTGCTTGCCTAACACTAAGAATAATATACCTGCACATCAACACACAAATAGTGTCATAGCAGGACTGGAACCTGCTGGGTCTTAATTCTAAGGCCAACACTGGAGAATTAAGGTAAGTTGCTTCTCATATGTTAATTATTGGCATTTTATTCATGAGCAAAGTGAGTATTATGGTTTCGTGACTTACTAATGATTATACAGCCAGTTAGTCTCTGAAATGGGTCCAGTCTTCCCTGTTCTTCTTCTTGATACAAGCCTGTGATTTTATCAGTGTGTTTGGAAATCCATGCAGATCTGCACCTGTTCCATAGCTTACAGGCTCACTGAGTTTCCTAGGGTACTCACTGAAAAGTTAAGTAATCTACTCCTAGTCTCACAGCTACTATGTGTCAGAGGTATCAAAGGCAGGACTTAAACTCAGGTTTTAACTGGGGAGCTAGGTAGTGCAGTGGATAGAAAGCCATAACTTGAGTTCAAGACTAGCCTCAGGCACCATTTGTATGACCCTGGGCAAGTCACTTAACTTTGTATCAGATCCTCATCTGCAAAGTGAACTGGAGAAGGAAATAGGAAACCACTCCAGTATCCTTGCCAAGAAAATCCCAAATGAATCATGAGAGTTGGGCTCCATTCAACAACAGTAAAAACTAAGGTTTTTCTGACAGATGCTGTCGCTCTCAACTTTAACATTTTACCACTGAACAAAGCATTTGTTTTCTTCACGGACGGTATACAAGAAGATAACAGCTGGCATTTATGCTTTAAGATTTGCAAATAAGTACCATATTTTACAGATTACCAAAGTGAGGCTCAAAGGCACCCAAGGATTTGTCCTGAGACACACCGCTAGTAAGTCAAAAATGGATTTGAATCAAGGTCTCAACTCTACCCGTTGCAGCCCTGACACACAGATAGGTTGTATTTAAAAAGATCACTTTTAAGTTGTTTGTTCAAAACTATGAGGCAGAGCCAAGTGTTAATTGCTTTAGGTTATAAATGGAGAAAGCTGAACTACAGAATCAGCTGTGTAACTTGAGCTAGACTCTAGAATCTGACTACAGGTTCTAGGGACCTGCTTTGTAGGTCCTATGGACTTTTATACATTAAACGTTTGCTTTTCAGATGCCAAGCTATCTTCAAGATACTAGTAGTAGCAAGAGTACTGTGCTTACAATTAAAATTTGAAATTGGATTAATTGGCACCAATAGGTCCTTACTGATTAAATTAGGATGACATAATTTGAAATAGATTCAGTTCTTTAATACTGTATGTAGATCCTCATTAGTAAATTGCTTTGAGGCAATGAAGTGTTTCTTAGCAACAGAACTCAGAGGAGAGCTAAAAATAATAGCGATGGAAATCTGAGTGCTTGGAATAAAGAAGGTTCCAGGCACTGGCTCTCTGAAGCCCATATTATAACAAGTGTCAGCTGTGAATCTGTATTCCTGTTTCTTGTATTTCCCTTCCTTTTGGGAAATAAACAGATAACATTTACACAACGAAATAAAGTAACTAACAGAAGCGATTAGTAATTGCTTTTACTAAAACTATTTATGAAGCACTTTTCACCATTTTCATATACTATCTCATATGATAACAACAACCTACTTAGAGGTGGGTAGGGCAAACAACATAATTTCCATTTTACAGAGAATAAAGCCAACATATCAGAATGGTTATGTAATTTTCCCAAGTTTGTGGCAGATAAGGGAGATTAGATCTTCTGACTAGCAATCCAGTACTCTTTCTACTACACTCAATCTACAAAATATTGACCATATATTAAATACTTGCTTCAATGTGTTTACCTCATAATGACCACAGTAAGGTCAGGGTTGCCCTCCACCTTTTTTTCTACCTATCTACAGAACATCTGAATTTCTTTAATCAGTTTAAAGAGAAAAACATCATTTTCTCTATCCATTAAACTTGTGAGTTGGTGTGGTATTTGTTCAAGGAGATCTCTTTCAGACAGTTTCCCTTAGAAAGTAAACTGGGTTCATGACCTCTTTTTGTCATCCTAAAGAGATGAAGGTACTTATGAAGGAATTGTTGCAGTTACTGAGTACTTTAGGTTTTCAATTTCTAAATTTGCTTTGAAGAGTTCAGTCATGTGAGTCATAATTGGGGAGATTGTCTTACAAAAGTTTCTTTTTTAATAGCACTCCCTTTGCCCAAATGGAATTCTTTCAAATTTTCTTTTAAGAATTTTGGAAAGAGAAAATTAATGCTGAGTGTGCTTTACTCAGTCCATTGCAATTGATTAATCATACTGGTGTTCACTGATGAAGGTGACAGTTTTAAGTCTGTTTGCTCTTCATCGAATTTAAGAGATAAGAGCCGACCTTATAAGACTTATATAAAAACCTTTATTAAATGATCCATTATTCACCTTAGGATGTTAAAGGAGAATGTGCTACAGATAATTAAAATTAATTCAGAACCCTAACCCTAAATACCCTTGCTTTGGCATCCTGATACTTTGAATATTTTTCATCCTAACAACTAAATTTCTGTGTCAAATTGAAATGGTGAATCTAATGGACCAAGAGTTATTTTCGTTTATGTAACCTTACAGGCTCAAAATTGTTACATGCTTTTTCCCTCAAATTTTACCTAAAACAGACATTTAAAATATATTGCTTTCTTTTCTGAATGTTATGGAGAAAATTCTTAACAGCAGTAATCAATCACCCGTAGGAATGTGACCAAGTCAGACCAATTTCCTAGCAGACAGACAAGTTGAACTTCTGTTAAACTTCTCTAAGAAATGGTAACAATTGGTATCTTGTGTACACTTCTAATTTACTGGAACCAATAACTTTTAAAAATAGGTTAGATTGTAGCTTTTACAGTTTGATGCACTGTCTTTGGGCCTCTCTAAGAAGTCCATTGTAGTATAAGGCAGAGGTTCCCAAACTTATTTGGGCTATCACCCTCTTTTCAAAAAAGAAAGTGCCCCATCTACTTTCTTTAACCCTTTAACAGTTTTTTTAAATTTGCATCATTAAAAAAACATGAAATATATTTTAAATGATGCATCTTATATTTAGTAATTTATTGGTAAATTTGTGGGAATTTTTCCTGCATTGAAATTTGGTTGATACAATATTGCATCATGTAACCATATAGTATTGTAAACAAGTCGTTATAGGCCCATATTCCTGACAATGCATGCAGGACTTCTAGACAAAGTGTGAAACTCTCACTCGCCAACACTTACTGATCAGTTATAACTTGGATTTTGTGTGTTTATTTGGAAAATAATGTAATCACTACAACCTTAGCTCTGTTACTCAACAGAACAGTTTTTCAAGTTTTTCTTCTTTCTTTATCCTTCCACCACCCCCTTATTTTTATTCAGTGCCCCTCACTGCCCCTGAAGCTACTACTTCTCTCCCACCCCCAATGTTCCACTGCCCCCAGAAGGTGGTTTCTCCCACTTGGGGAACCTGTGGAAGGTATTGCCTGCAAGAAGCGTACCGAAGGTATCTAAATATGTACAGGATGATTTGGGGAGGAAAAAGGTTGCTGCAGTTTGCTGTGGGAGCTGCCACATGATCTGAGCCTTGAAAGAAGTCATGGATTCTTCAGAGGCAGAGGTAAGGAGTAGACTACAGCCTGTGCACAGGCATGTAAGCTAGAGTATGCCAAGTTGAAGCAACAGCAGGGAGGTCAATTTGACTTTATCATAGAGCTTTCTCAACTGTAAAATGGGAAATAATGGCTCCTCCTCAGGAGAGAGAAGATAATATTGATGAGGGCTGGAAGGGAGGGAGTGTGTACAGGAACTCCAAGACTGGAATTCCCTGCATGGGTCATCTGGAGAAACATTCAGGGACTCAAGCATTGTTGAAGTCAAGGTAAAGATTCACAGTGGACAAGAGTTCTTAGGGAACCTGCAAGCTTAGAGGGATACAGGTAAAGTTTATATAAGATATTCTATAGTGAAACATGGGCCAAATATGCTAACTAGGTGATTCAGGGTGGGATTATGGAGTGGTTAGTTCTTAAAGGAACATGCACTTTTGGTATCTACTGCAAAGGTATTTTACCCAGAGTTCATTGGGAAATAGCTCAAGGGGAGGCTACATGGAGGTGTGATTTTAGGCCTGAAAAGTCATTAAGTCAACTAATGGTCACAGCCAACTGAGAAATACGCAAGCTGCTCTCATCAATGTCTTGTTAGATAAGAAAAATGTAAGGGAGTATACGTATGTCTAAGTCTAGGATACATATGATTGGTCAGTGAGTAGTAAGTGTTATGACCCAGTGCACAACCTGTTCAGCCTGTACACAACTGGTTCAGACTAATAGATTCTGTAGGTATAGCTGGCTGCTACATCAGGGAGATAACAGTTGTTGGTGGGGCAGGCTATGTCCTTGGGCTGGGAAGAAACTGCCTGGGACAGTGTTTTGAGGCTAGGGAGAAATGTGATTTTAGAATTGGGGCCCAAGCACCTAGCACAGTGCCTGACACATAGTAGCAGCTACATCAATGCTTATTACCTTCCTTTCCTCTTAAGTGTGTTTAGACTATAAATATGAAATAATAAGGAAAGTCTGCCTGGAAAGATAGACTGGAACAAGGTAGTGAAGAGTTTTAAGAGCCAAACTAAAGAGTAAATATTTCAAAATGTAAGGTACTTGGGGGCAGAGGCTGTTTCATCTTTGTCTTTCTCTCCCTAGCACCTATCATGGTACCTGCCATATAGTAGGCATAATAAATGTTTATTGTTTGGTTGGTTGAGGAAAGGGAAAGCTACTAAAGGTTCTTGAGGCATCTAAGTAGCTCACTAGAGAGCATCAGAACTAAAGTCTTTGAGGTGAAATGTGGCTTCAGATACCTATTAGCTGCGTTGGCTAAAGCAAGATCTTTATCACCTCCTGCATAAACTATTACAATAACCGATCTCTCTGCCTCTAGTCTCTCCCCACCTTAGTCTGTTCTCCACGTAGCTATCAAATTAATCTTCCTAAGCAGAAGTTGGACAGTGTAACCCCCTGATAAACTCCCAATGATTCCCTTTTACCTCCAGGATCAAATATAAAGACCTCTATTTGATATTTAAAGCCTTTCATAACCTAGTCCCTTACTACCTTTCCAAGTCTTCTTACATCTGCTCCCTTCCATGTACTTTGTGATCCCATAACACTCTTCTTGCTGTTCTTTACACATGGCCATCTGTTCCTCAGTCTCAGACACTTTCATTGTCCCTTAGACCTGGAGCACTGCCTTCCTCATTTTTGCCTCCTAGCTCCCCTGCCTTTCAAATCTCAGCTAAAGTCCCACTTTTTGCAAGAAGCCTTACCTAATCCTCCTTAACTAAGTATTCAATGTTTGGGAGGCTTCAGAAGAAAATGTGGGAGAGAAGAGATATTGGGCTGCCTGCCAAACTGAAGGTCTGCAGAGCTGTCATTCTGACATTGCTGTATGACCTTTGAAACTTGGACAGTCTAACAGCTATGCCAGAGAACTGAACCACTTCCACTTGAATAGTCAGGAAAATTCTCAAGATCACCTGGTAAGATAAGGTGCCTGACATTGAGGTCCTTTCTTAAGCTGAATTGTCAAGTAGTCAGACTTTACCGCAGAAAGCATAACTCTGATAGGCTGGTCACATTGTTTGAATGCCAAATACACGTTTACCTACAAGAGAACTTGCTCAAGGAAAATGCTTACTTGGTCTAAAGAAGAGATAAATGGACACAGAAGGTCTCTGTGAAAAACTTTAGTATCCATTGTGAGACATGAAAAACGTGGCACTTGACCACGAAGCATGGTATGCCCACATCAAAGAAGGCACTGTGAAGCAGAATAGAATTGCAGTAGCTCAAAAAAACCCCTCAAATGTGTAAATCCAGAGCCATTTCTGATGAGGAAGTGGGACCTGGACCCCTAAAAGGAAAAGACCATGTCTTGGAAAGCAAGCCAGTCCCTAAATTTTCCCATCCATTTCAGCAGCACTTGTCCCACCGCAGCCCACCTAGATCACCTCATTAGCTTACTTGCTAGTCCTTTGTTGCCCTGGACCTACCCCAGACTACTTACAACTTCTGAGTGGACTCCTAGTCCTTTCATGGTTTCAACTCCATTAAGTTGCAGGTACACTAAGAACCTTGCTGTTCCTTTTGGTGTTACAATAAATTTTGCCACTGATTGGTGGTTTGAATGTGTGAATTCATTATAGGCATACACTGTCCTGTACCCTGGCATTTCAGGGTTCCCAGCAACCCTAAACCACATCCCTTCCACTCTAAATGTTCTAACAGACCTGCCTGACCTGTGGTAAAACCTTCTGAACTCAAGGGACTGATCAGCCACAGCCAAACACGCTGTACCCTGACCCCAACATTGTGAAGTCATTGCTTCTCTTTTAAAATAAAGATGAACAACAGTTTTCTCTCTGAGATCATCTCCAATTTATCCTGTATGTCTTCTTAATACATAGTTGTCTTCATGTTGTCTCCCTAATTAGACTGTGAATTCCTTGAGTACAGAGACTATTTTTTGCCTTTTATCGTATCCTCCAAAGTTAGCATAATGCCTACCCATAATAAGCTCTTAGGAAATGTTTGTCGAATTGACTTTTATTTCTGGCTGCCTTAGTTTCTTCATCTGTGAAATGGGGATGATAATGACAATAATTAATAATGGCTAACATATGGCACTCACAACAACCCTGAGAAGTAGGTGCTGTTATGATCTCCATTTTACATATGAGAAAACTGAGGCAAACAGGTTAAGTGACTTGCCAGGGTCCCACAGCTAGCAAAGTATATGAGGAACTATTTGAACTGTGGTCTTTCTGATGCCAGACTTGGTGCTGTATCCATTGTGCCACCCAGCTGCCCCATGGCACTGCTCTTCCAGAATTGTTGTAAGGATAAAAGGAGAGAATATTGCAAAGCGATATATACATACTAACTACTATTGCTATTGAAGAGGAAAGGGTCATGTCAGACTTCTAATTGGTTATTTTAGAAGCTGTATAGAAGACTGATTAAAGAAAAACAAGAGTCCATTAGGAAGCTTTGTGATAGTCTAGGACAGTAGTGAGGAGGATCCCTTGGAATCATTAGTCATTGCTGCATCCAGAGTTCTTAGGAGTTTCATAGTTGTTTGTCTTTCAATTGCTGCTACTGCATAAATTGTTCTCACTCCTTACTACATCAGTTCATAAACGTATGCCAGGTTTTTCTGAACCTGTCCTTTCCATAATTTTTATAGTATAATTTCATTACATGAATATACCATAATTTGTCTAGCTATTCCCTAGTCAATTGACTTCACTTCCTTCTGATTCTTTTGCCACTACAAAAAGAGCTACTGTAAATACTTTGGTGCACATGGCTCCTTTCTCTGGGATCTCTTTGGGGATTGAGAGGTCTTGCAAGGGAAGCCCCCCATGACTTGATAAATTCTTACTCTGGCCTCTAACTGGGATGCCAGGAGCCATGTTCCCGCTCAGGCAGATCAGATTGGATTCTTGTTTCTTAGGGCACAGTCTGGGAGCTGCCAGTTTGCTATGAAATTTGACATTTCTGACCTGAAATCAAAGATTCTAAATATTGGACTGGCCAGAGGAGCAGGAGGGTAGAACTCAGCTCGAGCTTCCTATGAGGCCTTCCCTGATTCTGCTACCTGTTATCTGAGATTTACTTTGTATCTGTTTTGTATAAACTTAGAGATACAAACTCTCTCTGGGCAGAGTCTGTTTAATTTTTGTCTTTGTAGTCTCAGTGCCTAGCTTGAAAGAAATGAATAAATGCTTGTCATTTGTGTGTGTGTGTGTGTGTGTGTGTGTGTGTTCGTCCTTCCTTGCCGAAGAAGACCATGCCATGAGAGAAATAATGACAGGACTTGCACTTGACTTTGTTTTGAGTGAGGGAGGGCTAACCCTAACCCTAAAGGTCATTTGTGTATACATTTGTTGAAGAGAGAGATGGGAGAGCTAGTTCAAAATGTGAATGGATTCACTTGGACTTTCTCTGTAGCCATTGGGAGCTTTATTGACAGAGTGTCTGAGATTTAGCAAGAAATTAAACAAAGGCAGTGGTATAGGAAAAGGACCAGACTTACATAGGATGATTTTAGGGTTTCCTCATGGAAGTTGGAGATCTAAGGTAAATCCTGCAAGATTAAGGCACAGGGTGAGGAGTATGAATGTCACAAGATAAGGAAATTCCATTCCCCTAGTTGAGGGGTGGAGTCAGTGAATTATCTGGTCTAGGATAAAGGGAAGTTTTGTGTTAAGGGGAGACTTTAGGGCACCAAGGACTTCACAAAGTCAATATTATTTTAACTCTTAGGGCACTGTTTCTATCCACATCACATTAACCATGCCTGACACACAGTTGGCACTTAATAAATGTTTGTTGATTATTGGATATATTAGGATGTATTGGATATATTCCAATATATGTAAATAAATATAGATATAGTCCCATAGACATACTGGAAAACCATTTCTCACACCATCTCTTCACTCCAGTTCATTTCACTTGCATTTACATTTCCAAAAAGCCCAAACCTAGTTATGTCTTCCTCCAAAGGCACTTCTCACAGCTGTGCTCAAGTATTTGGGAATCAAACACTTCAACCCATTTCAAAACCTTTTAGAGTATGATTATATCATATTTACATCTCACTGTACAACAGAGGTGTTCAGATTTCCTCAGACATGCCAGAGCAAAACCACTGAAAGTGTCAAGGTCATGTTGCAAGTAGAACAGAGTTCTATCTTACCACATTTTGATTAGGAAGGAGCTAGGTTACACAATCAGTGCAAATGATCATCAAAGCTACACTTGAAATTTCCCCTTTATTACCCATCAAGCACAATACAATAACTTTTAGCAATTATGACTGGCTCTTTTTTCAAGGACATAGTTATTTTTTGGAGAGCAGAGGAATCTGATGTGCTTACTATAGAAAAAAATGAATACATATTATTTTTCACTATACTCAGCTAAGATATTGATCAAGAGAGAGTCAGAAACCAGGACTTTTATTCAAATAGAAGAAAACAAAAATAAGTAAAGATTTCACTTTCAGGAAAACTGATAGTTGGAGGGGAAAGTACTTCGTCTCCTTTTTTTGAATATTTTTCTTTCCAAATTGCATGTAAAAATGATGAACATTCTTATTTTTTAAATTTTGAGTTCCAAATTCTCTTCCTCCTTTCACTTATCCCTTATTGAGAAGGCGAGGGGTTTTATATAGGTTATGCACATGCAACCATACACAATGTTGTTTCCATATTAGGCATGTTGTGAAAGAAAAAATATAGACCAAAAAACAAACCCCAAGAAAAAGAAACGTGAAAAATAGTAGGCTCCAATCTGCATTCAGATTCCATTAGTTCTTTCTCTGGAAGATTAGCATCTTCCATCTTGAGCACTTAGGAATAGTCTTGGATCACTGTATTGCTGAGAATAGTTAAGTCATTCACAATTCCTCATTGTGTGATTTTGCTGTACTGGGTACAGTGTTCTGGTTCTGATTACTTCACTTTGCATCAGTTCATATAAATCTTTCCAGGTTTTTATGAAGTCTGCGTGCTCATCATTTCTTATGGAACCATAGAATTTCATTTCAATCATATACCACAACTTGTTCAGCCATTCCCCAGCTGATGGACATCCCCCCAGTTTCCAGTTCTTTGCCAGTATTTATAGCCATGGCTATAAATATTTTTCTACAAATAGGTACTTTTCAATTTTTTTTTAATTTATAAGAAAGTACTTTCTCAAAGGCTTAGAAATCACACTATCATGTAACTGTTTCTTCCTACTTCATTGTGTGACAAGAAAGAACTTAAGGAAATTTAAAAGAACACTGACCGACAGTCTAACTGACAGAAATGTTACGAAGGCCAATTCACATTATCTTTGCCATTAACTTTATATCCAAACTTGAATGAATGGAGTATGAGAGTGATGAAAAGGAGATTCTAAAATCCTGCTCAGCAGGATGAAGTGCTTACACTGTGAGAGGAAGCTGGGATTGATCCTACCTCAGTAAATTCACATTTTCCATCTCATGTTCAATATGGGAGAATAAACTCATTTCATGAAACAGATGGCTGAATTGTTGGCACTCTTCAAGTTGCTGTCTCTTTCTCTTTTTCCCCCAGGGCCAAACAGACATAGTTAAATTCAAGTAAGTTAAAATCCTTCAAGACGCTACTCCTTAATATGCCCTTGTCCTATAAAAACATATGCATGCTGTGGAAAATTTCTCCATTCAGTATTCCCCCAGGTAAGAAGGTGTGAAGGCGGGAAGTACAAAGTCATTATCAGCTCCAAATAAGGACATAATGCATATTCTTTTAAATGGTTCTTTCCTGCTGAGGAAAAAGAAAACAACTTTCCTCAAAATTCCTAAGTTGCTTTTCCTCTAGGATTGAATGAAACTTGTAGAAATCCCTCAAAATAATTTCAAGGATGTTTGTTACTTCTTTTTACTGAGTAACAATATTAGGACTGTTATGTACATCTCTTAAGATGCTTAATCATCAGGGAGTGGAGCCAAGATGGCAGAGTAGAAAGACGAACATATGCTAGCTCTTCCCCCTTTTTTTGAGAGAAAGACTCTCAACAAATTCTAGAGCAGCAGAAGCCACAGAACAACAGAGTGGAGGAGATTTCCAGCCCAGGGTGACCTGAAAGGCCGATGGGAAACCTCTGTCGCACCTAACATGGAGCCCAGCCCAGCCTTGGCCACGAAGTGTAGCTCTGGGAGGAGGATGAGAGCAGGCCTGAGGGCGGAATCCCCAGTCTCAGTAGCAGGGGTTCGCAGATCCCTCAACCCACAGGCGCCATGTCAGTGATAGGGTTTTTTCGGCTGGCCAAGAAGGGAGAAGGGCCTTCCCATAGCTCTGGCCTCAGGTGACAGCCTGCAGAAGTCCCATGGGGAGGGCTGCAGCAGCTTCCACAGAAGCCCCTACAGTAGCCCCCATACATTGTTGGATTGTAAAACCCCTGGGGACACTGAGCAGCTGATTCTTACCTCAGCTCCGAGTAGAAGCCTTGCCCCCACTTAATACTCCTGAGGGGTTTGAGCAGTTATTCTTTATCTCACACTGAATGGTGGCCCTACCCCTGCAGCTTATCTGAATCTTAGCCTCCAGTGCTGGCTTGGCTGAACTGGAGGTGAGGTGGTTGTGAAGACAAAACTCTATTATTCAGATTCTGGGCACAAAAATTTCTTCTTGCTCCCAGACCAGTGTACACGTTTGATTGAACCACCTTGGAGGAACTGAGATCTTACAGACCTCCAGAGTGTACCCTACTCTTGACAAAGGACCCACAAGTCAAGTAACTCGTTGGGAAAATGCCCAAAAAAGGGGGAAAAAATAAGACTATAGAAGGTTACTTTCTTGGTGAACAGATATCTTCTCCCATCCTTTCAAATGAGGAAGAACAATGCTTACCATCAGGGAAAGACATAAAAGTCAAGGCTTCTGTATTCCAAACATCCAAAATAAATATTCAGTGGTCTCAGGCCATGGAAGAGCTCAAAAAGGATTTTGAAAATCAAGTCAGAGAGATGGAGGAAAAATTGGGAAGAGAAATGAGAGAGATGAAAGAAAAGCATGAAAAATGGGTCAATACCTTGGTAAAGGAGACCCAAAAAAATGCTGAAGAAAATAACACCTTGAAAAATAGGCTCACTCAATTGGCAAAAGAGGTTCAAAAAGCCAATGAGGAGAAGAATGCTTTCAAAAGCAGAATTAGCCAAATGGAAAAAGAGGTTCAAAAGCTCACTGAAGAAAATAGTTCTTTCAAAATTAGAATGGAACAGATGGAGTCTAATGACTTTCTGAGAAACCAAGAAATCACCAAACAAAACCAAAAGAATGAAAAAATGGAAGAGAATGTGAAATATCTCATTAGAAAAGCAACTGATCTGGAAAATAGATCCAGGAGAGACAATTTAAAAATTATGGGACTACCTGAAAACTATGATCAAAAAAAGAGCCTAGACATCATCTTTTATGAAATTATCAAGGAAAACTGCCCTGATATTTTAGAAAAAGGGGGCAAAATAAATATTGACAGAATTCACCAATCACCTCCTGAAAGAGATCCAAAAAAAGAAACTCCTAGGAACATTGTGGCCAAATTCCAGAGTTCCCAGGTCAAGGAGAAAATATTGCAAGCAACTAGAAAGAAACAATTCAAGTATTGTGGAAATACAATCAGGATAACACAAGATCTAGCATCTTCTATATTAAGGGATCAAAGGGCGTGGAATATGATATTCCAGAAGTCAAAGGAACTAGGACTCAAACCAAGAATCACCTACCCAGCAAAACTGAGTATAATACTTCAGGGGAAACAATAGTCTTTCAATGAAATAGAGGACTTTCAATCATTCTTGATGAAAAGACCAGACCTGAAAAGAAAATTTGACTTTCAAACATAAGAATCAAGAGAAGCATGAAAAGGTAAACAGCAAAGAGAAATCATAAGGGACTTAGTAAAGTTGAACTGTTTACATTCCTACATGGAAATACAATATTTGTAACTCTTGAAACTTTTTTCATTATCTAGGTAGTTGCTGGGATCACACACACACACACAGAGCACAGGGTGAGTTGAATAGGATGGGATCATATCTTAAATAAATGAAATTAAGGGGTGAGAGAGGAATATATTGGGAGGAGAAAGGGAGAAATGGAATGGGGCAAATTATCTTTCATAAAAGAGGCAAGTAAAAGACTTTTCAATGGAAGGGAAAGGGGGGAGGTGAGAGAAAAAACATGAAGCTCACTCATCACATTTGACTAAAGGAAGGAATAAAATGCACACTCATTTTGGTATGAAAACCTATCTTACAATACAGGAAAAAGAGGGAGAAGGGGATAACCAGAGGGGGGGAGATGATGGAAAGGAGGGCAATGGGAGGAGGGAGCAATTAGAAGTCAACACCCTTGCAGATGGACAAGGTCAAAAGAGAGAATAGAAGTAATGGGGGGCATGATAGGATGGAGGGAAATATAGTTAGTGTTATACAACATGACAATTATGGAAGTCTATTGCAAAACTACACAGATATGGCCTATTGAATTTCTTGCCTTCCCAATGGGGATGGGTGGGGAGGGAGGGAGGAAGAGAAGTTGGAACTCAAATTTTTAGGAACAACTGTTGAATATTGTTCTTGCATACTACTAGGAAATAAGAAATACAGGTAATGGGGTATAGAAATTTGTCTTGCCCTACAGGACAAAAGAGAAGATGGGGATAAGGGAAAGGAGGGATGTTAGAAGGGAGGGCAGATTGGTGATAAGGGTAATTAGAATGCATGGTGCTTTGGGGTGGGGGGAGGGGAGAAATGAGAAAATTTGGAACTCAAAATTTTGTGGAAATAAATGTTGAAAACTTAAATAAATAAATTTTAAAAAAGATGCTTAATCATCAGCCTTCTTGACCAAGAGGGGAGCTGAAAAGCATCACCATCCTTTCTTACAATTCTCTTGATCTACTACTACTACTAGGGGCAGCTAGGTAGTGCAACGGATAGAGCACTAGTGCAGGAGTCTGGAGGACCTGAGTGTCAAATCTCACCTCAGACACTTGACACTCACTAACTGTGTGACTTTGGGCAAGTCACTTAACCCCAATTGCCTCATCCTGGGTCATCTCCAGTCATCCTGATGAATATCTGGTCACTGGATTCAGATGGCTCTGGAGGAGAAGTGAGGCTGGTGACCTGCACAACCCTCCCTCACTCAAAGTCAAATACAAGTGATGTCATCATTTCTCTGATGGCATGGTCTTCTTTGGCAATGAAGGATGAACGCACTGCTACTACTTAGTGGAATAATATGATAGATTTTCATTTTTACTTCACCTAAAGTATTGCTCTCCCTTGAGAAAAAATATTATTGTCTTATCATATAAATAACCCATTTTATATACATGACCCAAACATCTTCTTTTTGATTATTAAGAATCAATTGTTAATAGGTTAGTTGTTAGTAGGGTTTCTTTTTTCTCATTTTATTTTCTTATTCAAAGCTTGGTCCCTGTGAAGGACAGGCTGACAACGAGACATTTTCCTCAGTCTTGGGCTGGACCCCACCCAACTGGGAGAGCTTATTTCTATTTAAAGGATAGAGAATCTAGGTGAATTCTGGCCCACGGTTTTCAACTTAAGGAGTCTGGGTGGAGATGGTTCTCTTTGTTCAAGAGGTGACAGGCTCAAAGTCCAGTCCCTAGCCCCTCATTAGAGAAAGTCCATCTCTCATAATATTCATTTTCTCACTGTTGTCCAATCAGAATTGACTTTCACTTTCAAGAACATCCCCTGTTCCAAGGGTATTTTAAAGTAGCCTACATGCAGGGTTTTTGGTTTCTGAGAAAGCCACTGACCTCAATTTATTGATTATTTGTTAGCCTAATTAATAAATTGATTATTAATTATCCAGAAACTGTATCTCTCAGACTGTTCATTTGTCTTACCCTGCATTTTGGCTGCCCTCCCCAAATAGGAATAGACCGAGTCCCCAGAATATCTGTTCCAATAATACACTCAGGATGAGGCAATTACTATCTGATGCCTCATTTGTTCCTAGCAGCTTACTGACAAGGGAATAGGATCGGTTCTGCCTCAGTCACATTTCTACCATATTTTCCATTATTAACTCTCTCCTAAATTTAGTAAAGAAACCTGAAATTAAGTGAGACCCAGTGTCAATGACTCCAAAGAAGCTTTGGATATTTTGTTTTCATCAGGGTGCAGTTACCTTAAATGGCCCAGGGTCCCTTAATTTATAGGAAGGGACAGGTAGGATAATTTCCTTGGTATGGGGCAGATTTTCCCAGATTCCATGGGTGTGGGGGGTCTTTTGAACAAGGGGAACAGGTTATATATGACTGTGGGAGCTCTAAACCAGAGACCTTCTCAAGAGGGCAATCTAGCAATAAATTCTCAGAATATAAGTACTCCTTGATCAGAGTTCCAGAGATGTCCTAGTCTAGTAACAAATGAAATGATTTTCCAGAAAATTTTCCACAAAATTTTGAGTTCCAGGGAAAATAACACAGAGAGGGTGATAGAACTAGTCTTCAAGAAATTTTTTAAATTATTTGACAGTATTGGAGGTAGGAGGGGCTGAGTGGGCAGGAGTGAACCTCCTTTCCTATGCCATATGAGGCATGTGTGGGGAGAGTTTAAACAGTCTGCCAGAAAGTTATATTGAGTGGGCCTGCATTTGAAAGTTAAGTCTTGTTTAAAAGAATTGGAGGACTCTTTCATGAATTTGGATCCAGTAGAGATAAATATAACTAGATTTTGCCAAGAATCAGATTCATTTAGTTTATAGGTAACCCATAGTCTAAGATCCTCTAATGACTAGACTCCCCTGAACAAGGTCCCCTTTCCTTTGTCTTGCTTTCTCCATCTGGATCAATCCAGGAAAGTCTCCAAACTAAAAGCTTGTACAACTTGTATGTAAGGTGTCCTAAAACATAGCTAACAGCATCCCCAAAATCTGCAGCATTGCTGTTGAGTGTTAGATAGTCTGTATTTTACTCCATAGAGTGAATTTCTTCTTATGAAATACTAAGAATTTATAGGATTCGTTAAAGAAACACAGAAGCATAAAGCATTCAAATAGCCCATCAGTTCCTCCAGGGAAAGGAACTACTAAATTTGGAATTGCTCTTGAAGTAAACTTTTTGTCATTTTGATGGGTCCTTCTTCCACACAGAGTCCGGCATAGTCTCTAGAATTCATAAAACCACCCTGTGATTTAGAGTTCCTCTGAAAGGTAAACATTCTTTGATGAACAACACACTCCCTTCTGATCCTACCTGTACTATCCCTGAGTAACTAACTTATGCAATGAGGGCACTGCACAGGAACTATGTGCGTGGTCTTCCTCTTCTAAGGTATAGGATGCATCAGGAAACTTCTAGGTTTGGTGCTTTAATTCTTGAATGTGGAACTCTCAAACATGGGATTCTCTATAGGACAATTCACAAAGTTGGTGCTTTCCAGGATAGCTTCCTTCTTTGCTAGGAGTCTAGATTCTTATTTCAAATTAATTATGTAATTTAAAGTCTCTGTCAGAAGATCCTTTCATCTAGTATTCTTCTGATCCACATCATTTTAGACATAACTTTCAGGCCCCTTTTCTTTCTGTCTTAAAAAACTGGAGTTATATTTGCCCCTCAGTCCTTCACTGCCTTTACTGTTCTCCACAAGCTTTTAAAGATCATTCATGGACGGTGGTTTAGCTACACCTGTCAGTTCTTTCAGTACTCTAGGTGTAGTTCATATGGACTGGAAGATGAAAAGTCCTCTTCTGGAAACCCCCTTGAACGCTTCTTGAATCTTCCCACTGAATCCCTCACCTGAGGCTATAATCCCCTCAACTGGCCTTTCTTTATGGCTATGCCCAAATCTCTGTTACCCTTAAGCTAGCCCAGGCCTTCATCATCTGTTACCTCCAGATCGTCTTCAGCTACTTCCCATCCTCCATCCTATCTAAACCACATTCTCTTGTTTCCTGGCCTCAGACCTCCAGTTATCCCAGCCTTCTGGCCACTCCCATCAAGATTCCCCCTAGACCCCTCCTCTAATCACCCCAGTCTACTTGGCCAATCCTAGATCCCTCACATGGTCTTTCTATATATGAGATTCATCTCAGCCTGCATGAAGGTGCTCAGATGCAAGCTGGCCCAAAGTGTCACTAGTGTTCAGATTCCTTAAGAGTCTGACTCATGTTGTGGATTTTTAATAAACTTTGTTTTCCTTTGACTGAAAGAAGGCTCGGGTCAAATTCATTCAGGCAGGACCTGCATATTGCTATTTTGGCATCCCAGCACCCCTAAACCTCAACACTCCAAGGCGGTGGAATGGCCCTAGTCTATCATCTGCCTATTAGCAGTTTTTGTTCTGTCCTTTCTTATCCAGAAATCATTCTCTCTGACAAAAATAAGCAAAAAGGAGCTAATATTTTTCACTTTCATTTTTTTCCTTTTATTTGAATCATCTACAGAATGACTAATATGGAAATGTTTTACATAATTGTACATGTATAACATATCTGATTGCTTACCATCTCAGGGAGGGGGTGTAGAAGGATGGAGGGATAAAATTTGGAACTCAAAATTTTAAATGAAAATGTTAAAAATTGGGAAAAAAATCAAATTTCTTTGCCAAAGTCTTTTGTTTATTTTAAAATCTTCCTGAACTTTTTAACTTTTCTGAGAACTGCTTCTACCCAAGGGCACTGGAATCTATTTTTTTAGTAAAATGACTATTTATTTAAACCCTTGTTCTCTGAGTGATTCATTGTACCAGATGCAGAATAAAGACCAGGAAAGGACAAGATCAAGGTCAAAGAAAAAGGCCTGATCTTGAAGTTCTACCTACTGCACCAATCAAGTTAGGTTATATGATCCCCAAACTAAGAGCCAAGTCTATTTCTCAATTCCTCCTCAAGTAAGAAAGCAGTCCCTTATCAATATTCTAAACTCTGCCAAGTAATCATGTAAGCCTTTAATTGACATCTTTCTGTTAGCATTAATTTAAAAAGCTGTCTCTTTAGTACAGGTCACATGGCTTACTGGGGACTGAAGTATTTGATCTAGGCAGTACTGCCCCATTCATGATAGAAAGCCAACTCCAACCCCGCCCCACCAATCCATGATCTGTTGGGAAAAACTCCTTTTCTACTTTTTGGAGCCAAGTGAGGGAAGCAATAAACCCAAATCTCCATTCAGATAGCTACAAGGTGTCAGTTGTCAGCTATCATATTGTCAAAGATGTCTCAGTAAATTTTGTTTGCTAAGGTAAAACCTGAGGTTTGCTTGGGGGAGGTCCAGTTAAGATGGTGACCTGAAAAGTCCTAGCCAAGTCCAGTTCTCCTTACAAAAACACCAGCAAAGATTTAAAAAGGTACCAGTTGAAAAAATCCTCATCAAAACAAGGAAAAACTCAAATAGGTTTAGTCATTTAGTTTAGGATTGTATAAGAAGACATCCAGAAATCTATGTGTACTCTGAGCATGGTTGTACCAGAGTTGTCAGAAACCAGAAGGAGCTTAGCCCTGGTCTATTAGAGCTGAAGCTGAGGCTGGAGTCAACCCTGGTAGGCCCTGGGCAGTTAAAAAAAGGCCTGAAGCCAGCACTCCTGGAAGCACACTAGGAGACATAACCAATACCTAGTAAGTGACTGCCAAGGGAGTAAATTGATAAGGGCCTAGGCAGTCTACACCAAAGGAACCTCCAGGAGGCCTGAGACCAGTTCAGACTCTGAAATCTTGTCAGAGCCTGTCAGGGTCAGAGCAGAAGACCAAGTCAACTCCTGGTTGGTGATTACATAGGAAACAGAAATGTGTGTGATGCTGCCTTACCTGCAATCTAGCTGTTGCTTCTATTGCCCTATTGCAGTTCTAGGTGGGATGGCTAGGGCCTGACCCTGACTTGTGTTGCAGAATATGACTTTTGCTTCTTTCTCTTGGTTGCTTGATGTGGATACTGGCAATAATAAAAATATGTTAAATTTTTAAGTTTACTTTTAATTTTTTTAATATTTTAATTTTTAATTTTAATTCTAATATTTAGATAAAATTTAAATAAATAAATAAATCCAAATAAATAAATAAATTTGATGAGATTTTAATATTTTAATTTTATGTTAAAACAAATAAGCAGGGAAAATTATATTATACTTCAAGGCACTAATGATATAATATCAATATTTAATATACATGTACACAAATGGTATAATATACAAATACTTTAAGGAAAAGTCAATTGAATTACAGGAGAAATGGACAACAAACTTAAAATAGACAGGGACCTCAATGTATCTCCTTTCTGCCTTAGACAAATCTTACAAAAATAGGAAATGGAACTTCCAGCAAAGCCAGCACCAGTACAGGGTAGCCTGCCAGCATCACCAGCGATGGACCAGGGATATGTGTAGCCTGCAAAGGTCTGTGTATTTAGATAGCATAATCTCAAGGTCCCCCTAGGAAAACCTACTGTGATGGCTGTAGAAATCCTGGGGAGCCCTGTGAGTTGCATGGTGCTGCACTCTCAGACTATGATACACCAAGCACAGGAATTCTGAGGTTCCCAACATTCTATTTAGATGCCAGAAAGGTCTCAGAAGGTCTGAAATTAATCATCTCAAACATCAAGGGGAGGGAGAAGAGGGAAGATACCTTACCTCAGGCTGTGGACATCAATGAAGAAACCCAATTGACCTAGGGTGATATCAAACAGGGTTGACCATCCTACCCAAAACCATAAAAGGAGTCAGAGCCTAACCCTGCTACAAAGTCCTAGTTCAAGAACTAAAGCTAGAAAGATGAGTAAATCAAAGAAAATGTTAACCAGTATAAAAAAAATTTGCAAATCTAGAGATCCCCCAAAAGAAGGAACAGGTAACTCTATAACTGCAAGCAGAGACTCAAAGGAAAAGAAAACAATTTTCCATAATGATTATGTGAACACCTTGAAGTGAGCCAAGAGATAATAAATGCAATAAAAGCTCTAAAATTGGAAGGAGAATAAGTAGTTTAGAAAAGAAAGTGTTAAAATTCACCCAAGAAATGAACTCCTTTATCTTCAGAATAAAGAGAAATTAATAATTCCATGAGACAGCAAGACATATTCAAATGAACTCAAAAGACTGAAAAAAATAGAAGAAAATGTAAGACAGCTAAATTGAAAAGCAACTGACCTGAGAAATAAGTTGAAAAGAATTTTAAAAATCACTGAATTTCCTGAAAATCCTGATTTAAAAAAGTCTGTCCACTGTTTAAAAAAAATAGTAAAACAACAAAAAACTGGCCAGATGTATTAGAATTAGAGAGCAAACTAAAGGTAGAAAGAATTCATCCATACCTCCTGAAAGGAATCTCAAAACAAAAAGCTCCAAGAATGTCAGAACCAAAATTCAATTTCTACATCAAAAAAAACACCAACCCTCAAAACAACAACTGCAAGTGTCCAGAAATCACTTCAAGTGTCAAGGAACCTAGTGGACATCCCACAAGACCCAGCAACGTCTATATCTGCCACGCCTTTAGAATGTATACACCAGTGAAGTAGAACTCCTCCAAGGTTGGGGAGTGCCCTCATGATCTCCCTAGTTACCTTGCATATCAGTTGCCTAATTAACTGTTTTTGTTCTGTCTTTTTTACTTCAAAGATTCAACAGAATCCAACAATTTGTCAAAAAAAAATGTTGAAATAAAATCATCCAAAAGGCAACCAAGAAAAATTTATCCTGAAAAGGTCCTTATCTTCCTACATGGGGAGAAATGGAGCATAGGGCTTTCAAGCATTTATGATGAATGGTACAGAGCTGAGTTGGAACTTTGAAATAAAAACACAGGAGTCCAGGGAAATTAAAAAAGATAAAGTTATTTGACAAAAATATTTATTTGAAAGAGCTGTATCATGATGTATTGCCAATATTCTGATGAGAGAGATATACAAGTATCGCTTCAGAAACTTAATGCCTTTGAATGGTATTGAATAAGTAAAAAAAAAAAACAAAACACAGTTCCTGGGAATAGATTGGTTTTGTTCTGAGGGTTTGATATAGAGAAAGAGAAGGGAGAGTAAATATTATACACTAGTGCAGAAAGGAGGAAGAAGAGTGTGGAATTTGCTATTTCTCATAGTTGGAATATATGAGGAGAGTATGTAAAAATTTGTGGTGGATGGCCTGCCTCCCCACATAGCTTGGTGTTAGTGGTGAAAAAGAAAGAGATACGGGCAGATGGGAGAAGATAGGCCAACTCTTTTATTGATCTGAAGGTCAGGGTATTTATAGACAGAAACTGCAAGTCTACGTGACATACTGCTCGTCTCCTGTCCTAGTGATTTGGCTAGTCTTGTTGTCTTAAAGACTGTTACCCTAGAGGGCACCTATTTTACATATCCCTTGTATTCTGTAGTTCTCTTGTTTGTCCCACAGAGACAGCAACATGGCGGGTGATGGGGGTGGGGGGCTGTGGGCATGGAGAGCCATTCTGGATGATAATGAGCACAGTCTCAAAGAACAGTTTCCCCAAAGGTCTATCCTGAACTTGTCAACTGCACTCCATCCTGGCCCTCAACAAAAATTGAGGAAAGATGAAGGCATGGACATCAGATGCACCTCATTCTCATCTGAAACAATAAAGAAGAGTTGAATACACAAACAGTTTGGTATAGAAATAAAGTTCAATAGGAAAACAAATGGAGTTGGAGAGGAGGGGACAGTTAAGAAGGAGGATAATACCTGTAGTAGAGGTCAAAACTCTTCTTCACCCATTGATAGGCCTCTGGTGGGGCTATTGAGGGAGGCTTGATTGGGGGAGGCTTGTTTTCTATGAAGGCCCATATCTTTTGCTGATTGCTAATGAGGCACTGAATTACTGGAGGTTGGGCCCTCTGAAAAGAGTTTATGTACTCTTAGGTGAGATTTTACTTGGGGCTTATTTTTTGGAAGAAGGTTTGTGTGCCAGATGAGGCTCTGGGTAGCCACTAAGGAGCCCCCCTGACTTTGAAAACTCAGATTTTGGTGCATCTCTCTCTGGTAACCATATATGTATTGTCTATGGTCAGACAGTTGGAAGCCCTGTCTGTTGATCTTTCTGTTTGTAATTTCTACTTATAATTTCTGTTTGTATTTTCTCTGAAGTTCAGGGTGAATGATATGTATGCTTGATTTAAAGTAGATTGTTGACCCCTCAAAAGTTGCTTTCCTTTTAGAAAATCAGATCTAAAAACCTGTACAGCAGGCCCTCCTGTGCATGCCAGGATCCTTAAATTTCTTGATCTCGAAGAGGGAATTTAAAAGGAAGAGGAAAAGACAAGAACTAAAATCAAGAGAGTGTCTTAGACCACCTCTTAGACAACTGGAAAATGACTGAACAAATGATGGTATATAAATGTAATGGAATACTATTGAGTCATAAGAAATGACAAAAGAGGTAATTTCAGCAAGTCATGCATAGTACAAATTGAAGCAGAGTGAAGTGAGCAGAACCAGAACAATTTATTTAAGGATAGCAGCATTATAAGAAACCCTGAAAGACTTAAAAACTCAGATCAATACAATGGAAAACCAACTTTCCAGAGAACCTTTGATGAAATATGTTACCTGCCTCTTGACAGAGAGGTGATGGATTCTCTCTCACACACAAGTAAACAAGAAAGAAGTTAAAGATGTAAATAAAATTTTAGAAAAGTTATATATAATAGATCTCTAGCAATTACTGTTTGTGAAACTAGGTAGTTTCTTGCTCTAAAGATCCAGAAAATTTTTTTAAATTTGATACATATTAAGTTACATATTTTCCTGCTGTGTATGGCACCTTTACAAAAACTGACCATGTTCTAGGGCATAAAAGGTTCATAAATAGATGCAAAAAAAAAAATTAAACTCATCCTGTACTGACCTCAAAACAATAAAAATGACAATCAATAAAAAAACCTTTGAAGAAAGGATTCAAAGATAGTCTCAGTAACATCTTTAATTTTCTTTCTTTCTTTCTTTCTTTCTTTCTTTCTTTCTTTCTTTCTTTCTTTCTTTCTTTCTTTCTTTCTTTCTTTCTTTCTTTCTTTCTTTCTTTCTTTCTTTCTTTCTTTCTTTCTCTCTCTCTCTCTCTCTCTCTCTCTCTCTCTCTCTCTCTCTCTCTCTCTCTCTCTCTCTCTCTTTGTTTCTTTCTTTCTTTCTTTCCTCTTTCACAAAACCTTAAACCCAGTTTACTCTGAAGATTGGACCATAACAGGTCCCTGCCCAAGCTCTACTTAATGTCTGTATTTTGGGCCCTCCTGGCTTATAGTCAATGTCAATGATAACTGTTTCTCTTTGGAACAGCAACCCTGAGGGTCCAGATTGATTTTTTTCTTTTTTTCTAATTAAAGGGGCCATCCCTTGATTCACATTTTTAAAATTAAGTTTATTTATTTTCAGTCTTCTACAATCACTACCATATAACTTAGACTTTTTTTCCCCTCCCTCCCCGAGAAGGCATACAATTTTTTATAGGTTCTACATATACATTCCTATGAAATACATTTTCACTATAGTCATGCTATACAGAAGAATTAAAATGAATGGGAGAAATCATATAACAAACCAAAATGTAATACACACACACACACACACAGATCTGCTACATTCTGCAATTGAATTCCATAGTTCTTTCTCTGAATGTGGAAGGCATTTTGCCTTAAAAGATGATTGGAACATTTTTTTTAAGTCCTTGTATTGCAGTGATGTTCCAAGTATTCCAGAAAAAACTCTCGCACACTGTGGTCATTGCTGTGCACAAAGTTCTCCTGGTTCTGCTCCTTTCTCTGAGCATCAGATGATATAAGTCTTTCCATGCCTCTATGGCATCTTCCTGTTCATCGTTTCTTGTAGCACAATAGTATTCCATTACATTTATATATCACAATTTATTCAGCCATTCCCCAATTGATGGGCCCTTGATTTCCGGTTTTTGGCCACCACAAAAAGTGGTGTTAAAAATACTTTTGTACATGTGGGGCCCTTTCCCATTTTTATGATCTCTTGGGGATACAGTCCTAGAAGCACTATTACTGGGTCAAAGGGTATGCATATTTTGTAGCCCTTTGGGCATAGTTTCAAATTGCTCTCCAGAATGGTTGGATCAGCTCACAGCTCCACCACCAATGAATTAGTGTTCCAACTCTCCCATATCTTCCCCAACATTTATCATCTTCCTGTTCTGTCATGTTTGCCAATCTGATAGGTGTGATATGGTACCTCAGAGTTATTTTGATTTGCATCTCTCCAATCAGTAGTGATTTAAAGCATTTTTTTCATATGACTATAGATACCCTTAATTTCTTCCTCTGAAAATTGTCTGTTCATATCCTTTGACCATTTATCAATTGGGGAATGACTTGTATTTTTATACATTTGACTAAGTTCTCTATATATTCTAGAAATGAGGCCTTTATTACAGATACTAGCTGCAAAAATTCTTTCCCAGTTTTCTGCATTCTTCCAAATCTTGGTTTCCTTGACTCACTTCTTAAAGAGACCTATTCACTGAATGGGCATTACCTCACTCAAAATGAGAATCTGAAAAAGGCTTAGCCAGGGGCCAGGGTCTCCCATTGCATCCTGGGCCATCTGCATTTGTCTTGATGACTACCTGGCCACTGAACCCAGATGACTCTGGAGGAGAAAGTAAAGATGGTGACCTTGCACTCAAATCAAAGTCAACTGCAAGTCATGTCATCATTTCCCTGATGTCATGATCCTCTTTGAAAACAAAAGACAAATACAACAATCCTAAAGAATATGTATCTCAGAGAACAAATTACAGAAAAAATAGTTTTTCACAACTTTGTGGATAAAATGAAAACAATTATTATGAGAAATTTTATAGCTCTAATACTTTCATCAAAAGGCAGTTAGGTGGCTCAGTGGAGTGAGTGCTAGACTAGAGTTGATGGAGTTCAGACTCTGGGAACCTTCTTGAAATCCCTTTTAATCTTCCCGCTTAATTTGGCCTTTCCTACTCCATTTCGGAGTGAAGGCACTCTGATTCAATCCAGCTCAGATTCTGTCTAGCTGAGATTCTATTTGGCCTGCTTGTAATACAAGTGTTACAAATGCTTAGGCTCCTTAAGAGTCTACCCAATATGGTGAATCTTTAATAAACTTAGTTTTATTCTTCTGTACGGCATGGGGCATTGGTCTATGCCCAGTTTCTGCCACACTATTATCCAGTTGTCCCAGCAATTTTTGTCAAACAGTGAGTTCTTATCTCAGAAGCTGGGGTCCTTGGGTTTATCAAACAGTAGATTGCTGTATTCATTAACTACTGTGTCTTGAGTGCCTAACTTATTCCACTGGTCTGCCCCTCTGTTTCTTAGCCAGTACCAAGTAGTTTTGATGATTACTGCTTTATAATACAATTTGAGATCTGGTAGGGCTAGGCCACCTTCCCTAGCATTTCTTTTCATTGATTCCCTTGATATAATGGACCTTTTGTTCTTTCAGATGAATTTTGATATTTTTTTTCTAGCTCTAGAAAATAATTATCTGGTAGTTTGGTATGGCACTGAATAAGTAAATTAAGGAACTATTTTTTGAAAAACCCAACAAAATAGACAAAACTAATTTGCTAATTTGTGTTTTAAACTAATAAAATAAAATAACTCAGAAATGATTTTTTCCAATTACAAGCCAAACTGATAAATTGAATGGATGACTTTTTTCAAAAATATAAAATATTAAAATTAACAGAACAAGAAACAATTTAAATTATCCAGTCTCAGCAAAAGAAATCGAAAAAACCATAAAGGAATTCTCAAAGAAAAAAAAACAAACAGGCCCAGAAGTATTTATAAATGAATTCTGTCAACCGTTAAAAAACACCAAACTTCATGTAAGCCATTTCCAACAATGGAGTCAGAGGTAAAGCCAGAGATAAAGTTGAGAAACAAAACTATAGAATAATATTTCTAATGAATATTCATGCAAAATATTGAGTAAAATATTAGCAAAAAGGCTGTGGCAATATATTGTTTTAATAGCATGTTGAAGGACTGGCTGAAGGGATAGGAATGTATATGAAAGCAATAGTTAAGGTGTAAAGAAACCATCTTGAGGGGGCAGGGCCCCCTATCACTGTCTGCTCTAATCATAACAACCTAGAGAGCTTTCAGAGTACTTGGCAGTTCTCAACACCAGATCCTCAGGGCAATCACCTCTGTCCCTAAACATCAAAAGCCATCAAATATCAATCATCTTTCAGATGTTTGTTCAACAAACATCTGTAAAACATTCCTTAAAGAAATTTTCCATTCTTATGCCCTTTCCTTTCAGAAAAGGAAGCTCCTAACAGGACCTCCAATTTATCTCTAATTTCTGAAACATTTTATTCACAGCCATTCATGTAAAAAGTCACCTTTTCACAACATATCAGCCTCAATCAGATTGACTGATAGGATATATGAGCCAAATCCTGGAACATGTCTTCAAGCCCTGCTCCCGACTATGGAATTCTGTTACAATGATTTAATTCACTTATCTAACCAGAGTATATAGCATGGCACAATATAAACAAAACTGAATCCGAATTCAGAGGTTGTGAGTTAAAATTTCACTTCTGAAGCTTCCTACCAGAGTGACCTTGGCTACTTAAACTTAAATTTTCAGGACCTTGGCTTCTTCATCCATGAAATTAGGAGGTTGGGATAGATGGCTTCTTGGGTCCCTTCCAGCTCTAGACTTATGATCCTTTATCTTTCTCTCTAAATTACTGCTTTCAACTATAATTTCTATAAGCACTGAAACTCCTATAATCCATTATCAGATAATTAAAATTCTATAATCAATTCTGGGAGAGGTAGAGGCCAGACTGACTTTTGGTATAGTCTACATGTATCCAAAGTAGCATATAAATAGGACCTGATTACAACTGAATTCCAAAGGAACTTTTGAGTATAGACAACTAGGTCTGGCTATTCCCTTGAAATCAGCAAGCCTTCCTGAAAATATGCTGAGATTGAATGTTCACCTGTTTAATTCCATCATTCAGGTAACCAGTAAGTGGATTGTTGGCAAAGACCACCCTACTCACCTCATGTTCAATCAGTCATCACTATTACTGGCTTACCTAAATGCTCTGAGTCCCCCCATATCAGTAATGGTGGCTAGTAAAGAAGCCTAGATTGTTTAGGGTATTATCAGTTCTTGGATGTGAAAGGAACTTCCTATGATATCTATTGAATTGATACAAATACTGAGAAAGGAAAAAAATAGATATTGTAGATGTGCTAACATTGGTAGAGACCTTCTACCCATGCTATCTCCTTGTGGTGCAGAGAAATGTTTTGGGGGGAGAGATGGTGTACATGTTCATAACTCAGTGGGAGCAACTGAGTCAGAAGGAGGCATGGTGAACCCCACATATTCCTATGCAAATATATCTGTAGTGATGGAATTGGAGAGGGAAGATAAACTTCTGCAATAGTATTAAACTTTTGAATGATCAGGTTGATTTAGACAAAAGGCCAACTCTACAACATTCCTGGCATTTTGGCTTTCTGCTTTCATTCAGACTCCCTTGTAGCTCTGAATTTTCTTCATTTGTCCAATTCATTTCAACTATTAGGTCTTGATACTGCACAAGACATCAAAATAAACAAAAATATCTTGATTTTTATTTTTTCTTTTCCAGGTAAAATTACTTTAAAAATGCATTAAGCATGCTTCATCATCATCATCATTGTCACCACCACCACCACCACCATCATTCTTGTTGCTGTTATTTACATCACTTGTACTTACCAGTGAAAGGTCTAAACCCCTGCATTAATCAAACTGCATTAATCAACATATTGGCCTTGTCTGCCTCAGCTTTAGTTCACTACCTTTCTGCCAAGATGTGGAAGATAGGGTTCTGAAATCAGATTGATCAGTGCATTGTTCAGAATTCTGAAATTTTTCAACATTTTCCTTTTCTGGTCATCATGCAAATTATCCTCTTGCTTCTATTTACTTCATTCTGCATCAGTTCATATGAATCTTCCAAAGTTTCTTTGTTTTCTTTATATTTGTCATTTTTTATGGTGTCATAATATCCAACTGCTCATGTAGCATTTTTTCTTTAGTCATTCCCCAACTTGTGGTTTCCTTCTTTGTTTCCAGTTCTTTCCTTCTACAAAACTATAACTGTAAATATTTTTGCATAGATGAAAGTTTTCCTTTGTCTTTGGATCCCTAGTAATAGCATCTATGAGTCAAAAGGTAATTTTGTAACTTTTGAGGTAGAATTCGAAATTATTTTTCCTGAATTATCAGACCAATTCATAGTTCTCCAAAGTGCATTTGTTGTCCTTAGTATTCTATTTTCTTTGTTTTATCATCTTTGCCAATGTGATGCAACCCTATGTTTCCAGCTTTATTTCACATCACTCACCCACATACATCCTACTTTCTTATAAGTGGTCTATCCTCCAGTCAAACTGAACTATCCTTCCCTCCTGCCCCTGACACCGCGCTCCCCCTCAAATGTCCTGTGATTTCCTGCATCCAGGTCTTTGCTTATGGTTTTTCTTCTGCCTGGAGCATCTTTCTTTCTAGTTTTCATCTATTGAATTAAATACTGGCTCCTCCATGAAGCTTTCCCTAATCCTTCCTGTCAATGATGATCATTTCTCTAGGACCTAGCATAGTACTTCTTTTTTCAACTTTCATATATTTATAATGTGGGCTGTGGTTGCCTCTGCCCTTATTGGAACTGCTCCAGTGAAGCTTAAAATGCCCTAGCTTGAGGCCTCCCTGGAAAGGTTCCACTAAGGGCAAATAATCCCTGCCTATATATTCTAACTCTCTCTTCTTCCTACAGGAATTTCAGTTGCATTACGCAATGATCTTATCATGTTCTGTTTGTATTTTCTCTAGTTCTTTGCCCAGTGCTTTGCACAAAGTAGTTTGAAATGTTTGCTTGGCATCTATGATTTTAGTGAGGAACTCCCAATGGGGAAAATCCCTCTACCAGTGCAGATCAGCAACTACCCTACAGCTAAGAGTCTTAGAGTATTGCTTGTGAAATTGAGAGTTTAAGTGTCTTGGCCAGGGTCACAGAGCTATATTTGTTAGAGACAGAATTTTTATCCAGGTCTTACTGAATTTGAGGATGGTTTTTCAGGTTTTCTATTCAGTATTCCTAGCTGCTTCTCTAGCACAGAGTAGTCAGTCAGCAAACATTTTTAAGTGCCTACTTTGTGCCAGGCATTGTAGTATATAGTAGGTAGGCATTTAATAATGTTTACTATTGTTTTTATGTCCTACCTTAATAATATACATTAGATCAAGCATCATGAGGCTTTTAGGAAATTAGGCTGTTGCATAAGAATTTAAATAAAAGTAGAAAACATGACCCTAAGTTTTGGTATTGGACTTGGCATGGACTTGGAATTGATACTACTTGCTATATAATGATAATGTAATGATATCAGTACTTGTGATGACATCAGCATGAATGACATTGGTAAGCATCAAAAGTACAACCATCATTAAATAGTTAAAGAAGCCCAAGAAGAAAAATACAGGGGTCCAAGCATGATACCAGCTGTTCCAGGTAAACCATCTGCTAATTCAATAAATTATATTTGAAATATTATCAAAGTTCTGGAGGTTCCTGTGTTTCTACATGACACTCAATTCCACGATTTTCTCTAAGTTTGTAAGTCATCCATTTCTTTCAAGTTCTTAAATTGTTGAGAAAAAAAATTATATGTAGCTTGGGTCTGCACTGGAAAAGTAGAAGAAGGCAGCGGAGATCCAGTGAGAGAATAAGGAAGCTAAATCTAGAGAAAGGAGATCCTTTTCCTAACTGCCGCATTTCTCCCTCTTTTCAGATGTGCATATAATCTGCCTGAAGAGCCCATAAGCAGAAGGGTTTCTTCATTGAACTTCTGTGTACTCTTTTTCTAGGAAAAATCCTCTTCAAAATGTTTGCTTAAACCCAGAATTTAAACTTAGGACATAGATGAGCTGGACTAATAAAGTTTTTGCAATCTGTTTCTGATGGTGTTTGTAATATTTCATATCCGTTGTTCCCCACCTCTGTGATAAAGGAAGAGAGGTGCATTTTCTCAATTCTCCTCCAGGGTTAATAATTATGTAGGCTTAGGTCCTTCCTTTATTCTTTCTTTCCTTCCCTTCCTTATTCCCTCCCTCTCTTCCTCCCTCCCTCCCTTCCTTTCTTCTTTCCTTTTTTCCCCTTCCTTGTTCTTTTCTTCCTTCCTTTTTCTCCTCCTTCTTTCTTCATCATGTTTTTTTTCAAAGTGGATTCTTTCCAAAATTTTGGCTTAGGATCAGAATTAAAATGCAGATGAATAGGGCTAGTACAGTTTTTCCAGGCTAGTAGCTATATCTAGTAGAGTAATCTGTTTATAGAATTACTGGCTTACAGAGCTGGAAGAAGGTACCTTGAGATGTCATACAGTTAATAGAGATGGTTCTAATCAGGCCTATGGTCAATCCATCTTTGATGAGATAAAAATCTAGAGTTTTTGTAAGGTTACCTAATGAAGGGAGGAAGTCTATATCATCCCTTCATAGTCTATTCAAAGATCTAACAGCTATGACTGCTATTATGTTTTTCCTTATACCTAACCTATATCAATTCAAAAATATTTATTAAATGTCAACTATGTTCCAGGAACTGTGTTAGATACTAGGGATGTAAAGAAAAAAAAGAAAATAATTCCTGTCTTCAAGGAGATTATATTCTATTAAGGAAGACAACATGCATATGATAAAGTGTATAAAAAAGAAATACTATGTGTTTTTGAGGCACTATGTACTAGGAGAGGGAATCAGTACAGGATTCATGCAGAGGGTGTTGCTTAAGGAAACAAGGCATTCTAAGAGGCAAAATGGAAAGCATTCCAGTCATCAGGGACTTGCAAGTGCAAGGGTATAGGACAAGAGATGTAGCATCATAAATGAGAAACAGCAAGCTGATTGGTTTGGCTGGATAGTTGAATGCAGGAAGGAACGTAAGGTATGATATGCATAGTTGGAAAGGCTGGTTGGGGCCAAGCTGAGAAGGACACCAAAAGCTAATATGGAGTTTATATTTGAGCCCTGATGCATGGATTCGTCTCTGAGCTTATCCCTGTCCTCTGTATATCTATTTACAAAAAATAAAAAACAAAAGCTATAGTACTCAACACCTTGAAACTTAGGAATTTGTCTTTCAATTGCAACAGTCAGCCTTTTCAAAAGTTCTTGCCTCTGAGAATCCATCTTCCTTTCCTTTTATGTGGTTGAGGATTGTGGGTACAAGGAGTAGGGAGACCTGCAAAGAGGGAGATAAGAGTCTAATTTTCCACTGCTATACCACAGATCAAATTCTCTTTGTGGGGTACACTTCCTCCACCTTATCTTGAGAAAATAAACATAGAACTCTTTCCCAGAAGACTGATTTTATCTCAGAGTTGTAGTGAGGAAAGCACTTTACAAAGTACTTTTATAGGAATTATTATAATTTTTTGCATTGGCCAGAATCTCTTTTAATTTTTCATTAACAAAAGGGAATAGGATATGAATAACTTCCTCGTGCACACTTGCCTGCAGTTGTTCATCTTTCAGGTTTGGGTCAATACATCCATTTCTATGCTTTCCAACTATGGCCCCATTTCCAAGTCAGCTTACACCTTCTAGGCATGTTTTGGCTGGTAGCACTCCAATGTTATTGACAGCTGGAGATGCATTAAATAACCAAGTGCATAGGAAAACAAGCAGTGGACTGGGCTTCCCACCCTTAAGGCAATGTAGCATAAGCATCCCTGTAATGAAAAGATTAAAAAGCCTCTTGTTTTGAAAAGGGGGGAGGAGGGGGAGCAGGTTAACTTATAAATAGACACTGCCTGAAGCTCCCTGTGGGGCATGTCATTATTTTATAAATCTTTTTTTTTTTTTTTTAAAGGATCTCATTATCAGAGACCAATTGGAAACTCTACTCTCTATGTTTTGGAGAGATCTTGTGGGAGGTCTGTTTTATAATATTTGCTTCTATCATATTGGGTGACCAACTCTGCTGTTTTGAACCAACTGTGCATGGAAAATGAAGATGATGACGATGTTTCTTTTGCCAAATGGATGAGCAGCTTCTGGGGCCACAGCTGGACTGATGAAAATGAGAGAGAATTAAGACACCATAGGGAACACCGAACCCAGGATATCAGAAATAGAAGAACCTCCCTGCCTTGTCCAGTAAGTTATGGCAGCAGAACAGATGTGGGGGAATAAACGAAGGGGGTTGGTCCAAAGTAATTTTTAAAGACTTTGTTGATGTGGCTAAGTTTTCATGCCCTTAAATGTATTTCATTTAATCTTTTTTCCCTTCCCTGAATTTATCTGAGCTTAGCCCAAATCTCTCCACTCTGAGATGGGAAACCAGCCATGTTTTCTGCATGGACACAGTGTCTTTGGAATAAAGCCCCTAATAAAAGGGAAATGACCAGTTTTCATCTTCAGAATGACAATATTCTACAGTTTTTGTTGGGAACTTCGCTATTTGTTATATGGTGGTAGAGCTGTCCAGCTCCTTATGTAACCTCTTGTGCCCCCACTAACCAGGAAATAGCTCTCCATTATAACTTTTTTTCAAGGCCAAAAGATGTTGGAGATGGGTTGGGGTGGGAGAGGGGGAGAAGAGGAATTTTTTTACTTTTAGCACTGGGTTCCCCTGAATGTATTTTAGGGAATTTAAGCTTATTTTCTTATCTTCTTTTCTCAGGAAATGTGAAGATTAGTTAATCAGTTCAAGAAACAGGTTATCTTTCAGATCCATATCACTTATCAGATAGGGACCTTGACAAATTCACTTAATTTTTTTGTCTCAGTTTTCTTATCTGTAAAAAATGAGGGGTTCCAACTGGATGATTTCCAAATTCCTTTACAGCTCTAGCATTCTGTGGGGCTAGGTTGAAAAAGTACTTTACTCTTGTAGATTAACATTGTCAAACTTGACTTACAACAGAGGCAGTTATCACAGTTTACATTTTAAAAAATTATTTTGTTTTTGTGAACTTGATAACATTTAACAAATATGAACATCTCTTTAAGCAAAGAACTGAAAAAGAGTATTGCATAAGAAGATATGAATATGTGGATATTGATACATACAACTTCAGTTGAAACAGTCTTCTTTTTCAAAGATTCTTCCCTTTGAGAATTCATTTTCCTTTCCTTTTATGTTTTTAAAGATTGTGGGTACAGTAAGTGGGGAGGTTAGGAGGGAGGGAGATGAGATTCTAATTTTTTGTATTTTATTTCATTTATTTCAAATTTAGCATGCTAGTTGCAACACTGTCCTGTTTGTGTTCCCTTCTGAACTTCCTTCCATCGACTTGGTTGTAGTGCAAAATGTTTTAATGTATTGTTTTAGCCTTTTTGCTAATATATTACTAATACTTTAAGTATTACTATTCATTGCAGATATTAGTCTATAGGATCCTTTCTTTCTTTATCTCTCGCTAGTTTAGGTAACAGGGCCATCTTAGACTCAAAGCAGGAGGCTGGTAGGATTCTTTCTTTCCCTATTTTTCCAAACAATTTATGTAATATTGAAAATAATTATTATTTTAAAATTTGATAGAATTTACTTGTGAATCCATCCCATCCAGATACCTTTTCTTTTCTTATTCTTTTGTAGTTTGTTCTATTTCTTTTTTTGAGATCAGGCTAGTTAAATTTTCTGTTTATAGTTCTGTGAATTCTGATATTGTGTGTTTTTATAGATACTCTTCCATTTCATTTAAGCAATCAATTTGTTGGCATATGGGGAAAGATAGCTTTATGATTTACTTTATTTTCTCTTCATTTATTGTAAATTGTCCTTTTTTCACTTTTTATATTGACAACTAGATTTTTTTAATCAACTAAGTTAATGATTTCCTAGTTTGTGATTTTTAAAAAGAAATGAATCCCTAGCCTAATTAATAATTTTTTTTCAATTTTGCTAATCTCTTATTTGATTTTAAGAAATTTTATTTTTGTATTTGGTTAGGGGTTTTGTTTTATTCCTTTTATAATTACTTTAGTCGTATGCCCAATTCATTGATTTTTCTTCTATTATATATATATTTTTAAATAAAAATGTTAAGAGATAGAAATTTTCTCATCAAGACTATGTTGGTTATATCCCAAAAGCTTTAATATGATTTCCCATTATTTTATTTTATTTAAAGAAATTATATGTTGCTTCTATGATTTGTTCTTTGATCCACCAATTTTTTAGGATCAAATTACTTAGTATCTGTTTAAAAATTTTTTCTTCAGATTTTAAAATTTATTATATTTGTTATATTGTCATCAGTAAAAGATATGTTCAGTATTTCTGTTTTTCTGTATTGGTTTATGAGGCATTTATATCTTAGTATAAGTCAATGTTTGTAGAGGAAAAATATGTATATTCCTTTTTGTTCTCATTCAATAATCACCAGAGATCTATCATATCTAACTTTCCTAAGATTCTATTCAGGTTTTAAACTTCTGTATTGTTTATTTTTGTTAGATTTGTCTAGGTCTAGAGAACACATTGAGGTACCAGTCTCTCAGGTTCATAATCTCAGAATTTGCCATTTCTACCTTCACAAGATTTTACCACATGACTCCCCAACTCAATAAACTCTAAACTCCAATGGTTTCCTCTTATTTGTACCATCAAATACAAAACCCTTTTCAGCTTTTAAAGTCTTACCTTGTCTGTTCCCAACTTATCTTTTCAGCTTCTTTGTATATTACTCCTTCTCCTTTGCTCTGCAGTCCAGTAAAACTAGCCTTCTCTTTGTTTCCACATACAACACTCTTATCTCCATTTTTTGTGCCTCCATAACGGCTGTCTGACATACCTGGAATTCACTGCCTTGCTGCCTTATAGAGTCTTTTGTTCATTTAAGATGCAATTCAAGTGCCATTTTCTGCATGAAACCTTTCCTGATCTTCCCAACAGTTATTGTCCTCCCTTGCTAACCCCTAGGCATTTAAGTATTTTCTATATACTTGCATTTATGTACTTTATGCTGTATATGTTTATATGTACACTTATTTCTTCAGGTAGAATGCAAGCTTTTTAAAAGTAGGTATTGTTCCCTCTTTATTAACCCGGTACCTAGCACAGTAGGTTCTGGCACACAGACAGTAATATGCTTGTTAATTGATTGATTTGCATTTCAAAGTTTCTTTCAGCTTTGATATTTTCATAAGAAATGCTTGAAAACATTCCATTCTAGTAAGATCCATCTTTTCTCTTGTAGGATTTTGTGTGTGTGTATGTGTGTATGTGTGTGTGTGTGTGTGTGTGTGTGTGTGTGTGTGTATCCAGGCTAAATTAATTCTTTTTTCTAAGTCTTTATCTTTTCCCTTTTGGTATATTATATTTTAAGATTTACTCTTCTTTATAATTACTGGTAAGTCTTATATGATTCTGAGTATGGCTTTGTGGGACTTGAACTCTTTCTTTCTTGGCCAATTCCAGTACTTTTTTTCTTTTAGACTTTGAAACTTTGGACTTTGAGAGTTATTGGGGACCTCAACTTGGTTGATTTTTGCCTCAGCTTCCTCAAATGAGGATATTAATAGCACCTAGTTCCCATAGTTATTGTAAAGAGTAAATGAAGTACAATTTGTAAAGCCAATACAATGCCTAGAACATAGTATGTACTCAATAAAATGTTTATTTCCTTTCTTCCTGGTCTGTGGGCTTTTCTTAACCCAAAATATTTCTTTGTGGTGTTTGATATTTTCTTCTATTTACTTGTCTTTTTAGCCCATGTTCTTGGCTTGGGATTTTGTGCTTGGGATATTTCCATTCCGATAGAATGCTTTTGAATGGATTGAATAGGACAAGTACACATCAGTTTCTGGCCTTGGTTGGTCTCTCTTCTCCCTGAACAATATCCAGTTGGGATTGGTAGGCTAATGGGTGATCTTGGAGATAAATTCCAGTCTTTGCCTTCCTGTACATGCTAGTGATGCTGCTAGGGCTGATGAACCTCTGTGTCTTTCTGTGACTCTGAGTACTCTGAGTTGAGTCACCTTACTCAATGACCTTGCCATTAGTATGGATGGTCCTGGTTTTATCCTTTCTTGTGTTTGGACTGGCCAGGACTAAAATCTGGATCCAATCTCACTCTTTAGTGGCACTTGCCCTGACTTGCCACCTGCCTCCCTACCTTCTACATCTTCCACTTCAGATTCATGTGTAGACTCAGGTCTCTAAGGGATTTTGTGTTTCCTGTCTCCATCTCCAGGGATTTCTACATTTTCCTGAACTTCCTTGGCTTTGTTCCTCTCTGCCAACCTTTGTGGCTTGTATTTATGTAGCTGCTTTCATTTTTTCTGGACTGGTGGATAGCATACTGGACCTGGAGTGTGGGAAACCTGGATTTGAATCCTGATTTAATACATTTAAAGGCTGTGAACCTAGGCAAATAACTTGGCCTTTGGAAGCCTCAGTTTCCTTTTTTTGTAAAATGGGGATCATAATAGCATCAGTCTTGAAAAGTTATTCTGAGGATCATATGAGATGATACATATAAGTGCTTGCAAATATTAAAGCTCAATATAAATATGGAGTACTGTTACTATTATTCCTTTTTCTCATCTTATATTTGATGAAGTTCAAATATAAATGACCTCAAGACATGTTATTATCCTATTATTACTATTTTATGTGTTGTGTTTTATATCCTACAATTTTTTTTGGTGGGGGGAACTGAATAAAAGTATGGACTGTGAGGTCACGTAAAATCTTAGTTAAGTTATCTTCAGGACAATTTCAGTAGAAGATAGAACAATAGTACGTAATCTCATTCCTTCAGGGTTTTGATTTATTAGGTGTCTATATTTTGAGAACTTTTCATTCCACGCGCTTTGAAGGTTATATGTATTTGATATTACATTGTTGCTATTACAAATGTTCCTGAATTTTTATAGGTTAACATTATTTGGGCAGTTGGTAGTAATTTGGTCTGTGATCATGATCTAGCTCTAGTGACCTCTGAGTGATACCTTCAGGGCTTTTTTCTTTCTTTCTTTCTTTTTTAGTATAGGAATCTGTTTTCTGCTACATTTGAGGTCTAATGAGTTTCTGGTATAAAATTATGATCTCTTGATCGTGTCTTTTTAGGTAATTGATAAGGCGTAAATTTTTGCAAACTGCAGTGATACGTTGTTCATTTTCTACCACTTCCTTGCAAAAATCTGCACAGATCAAATCTGGGTTCCTCAAGGAGGAGCTTTCTGTAATTTCTGGTAGCAATGACCTAATCTTTTATTGTTATAATAAACTTCCATTTCCATAAACAAATCTACGTTACTCAACATTTTGAATCTGTTTCTTTGCTGACATATTGTTGGTTGAGTCCATGTAGATGTTACCCAAAGAAAGTTTTTTGACTTCATTCTTGGATATTACCTGTGTCAAAGCCTCTACTTGGAAGCAAATTACTATTAGTTATACTGTTAACCTTCACTATTGGGAATTGGTGTCTGTTTGTTCCAGAAGTATTTCTGAAAGTTTAAACTCATTTATCATAACATCTATCAGTCTTCTTCTTTCTCCTCCTCCTCCTCCTCCTCCTCCTCCTCCTTCTTTCACTGGTCCCTGAGTGATCTGTATGAGCATTCACAAAGCACTGCTAATTCAGTTCCTAAGTGGAAGATGTTAGGGAGCCTGCTTCTGAGAAAGCTGTGATGATGTATAACAAAAGTGCCTTGGAGAGATTGTGGAGCATGCGTAGACCTTCTGAAAATGGTTCTGCTCTGATAGCCATATGATAAACAGAGTAATTTTGAATGACTAGGGTTGTATTCAAAAAGTCCTGATGAGAAAAGCTGGTTTGACTTTTCTTTGGTCAACTTCTTGATGAATAAAGCCTTGTAAGGAAAAAGCTGCCTAGAGAACGAATACCTCCGGACCAGCCAAGGCTGTGACTTGGCTTCTTAAATGTAGTTCTCAGTGCTTTACCTGACTTGGAATTAATCTATTTGGCTTTTCGTAGAAAACACTAAATTCTGTAATTGGTAGGCTAAGTGGATTTTTTTTTTTTAGAAAGTGATTTAACCAAGTAAAATAGGATCTAAATGACATACATGTAACAACATAAAACATCTTAGGAGATGTGGTCTTAATAGAGAAATAACAACACCAGTCCAGGAATGTATCCAGGAAATCTTACTCTTCACTATCTCCTTACTACTTAATTAACTTATATTTAACCAGGTAACCAAAAACTTGGTATATATTCCTCCCCTCCCTGGACTAATATTGCCCACTTCTTTCCTGCTTACTAGAGATGCTGTAAGAACAAATGTGTGTTAACTATGTGTATTTTGTACTCCTTGAGAAAAGGAATTTAACAAAATTTAACAAAAGCATGTTATTAATATTATCTCCATTTCCTATAACTTTATCTTATCCCTACATTGAGCCATTTGAGGTACAAAGGATATTAGATTTAGAGCTTGCAGAGAGTTTAGAAGTCATCTACCCTTTTTTCTTTTTCTCATTCTGTTTTCCTGGCTACCTTCTTTCCTAAGTGGTCTTTCTAGTACTTAATTATGATTTCTCTTTATTCTTAGGAAGTTTTGTTTGTTCCCATTTTAGGAAAATGCAGTCAAGAGAGATAAAATAACTTGCTTAGAGTTATGCCACTAGTAAATGGCAAATCCAGAATGTGAAAGTAGAATCTCTGACTCCAAATGCTTTATTTCCAGGCTCTTCCCTCTTCAGACTATAAATAACCTGCCATCTGCCTCATCACATACAAAGGAAGAATTTGCTATCAGCGATCCATTTTCATGTTGCATACTTCTATCTAAAGCAAAAGTGTTAAAGCTTTATGAGCCCCATGTTCTATCCTAACCCATTGTAATGAACTGGGTATTTTTAGCCAAGAACATGAAGCACCTCGGGCAGGTTTGCCCTCTGGAAACCTTACTCTTTGGCAGGGCTCATTGTAATCTGCAACTGCAGCCAAAAAGAACAAAGAAATTTCACTTTATGGGCTTGGTGACTTATGAAATCACAACAAAGGAACATGAAGCCTTCTTCCCTATTTGTCTATCTCCTCCCTACTCAGTGATATAGCTTGTGAATTGAGAAGTCATAAAATGGACCAAGAAAATAGTATCAAAATGGCTTATTCATTTCTACCAGTTAGCAGTACATTCCACATCTGTCCTTTTGTCCCTACAACCATATCATTTTAGAGCTAGCAAAATCATTGGTAAAGAAATTTAAAATTTCTACCACAAACCACATTTTAACACACTCTATATTGACTGTGGTTCCAAGACTTAGTGGCATCATGCATTATTGCCAGATGAAAATTTTGATTTGTGGTAGAAATATTGAACTTATTTACTTGTAATTTTTCTGGATATATAGTACTTTTCAGGAACTGTTCTACAAGTTGGTAAACTAGGTAGTTGCTTTCATTATGTGATTTAAGAAAATTTTCCTGCTTTATTGCCACCAGAAAAGAGAGTCAGATGTGTCCTAATTGTACCCTTTTTTATTGAGGGAATTAAGGATATTAGAACAGCAAGTGGTAGGGGGAACTGAGTGGACCATATTGACTCCATCTTGTGACTCAGTTTTGAAGCTAGCTCAATTTCCTTTCTATTCAATTATGAGTGTAGTCTAGTTTGTGAGAAAACTTTACTCAATTGCAGGAATTGTGAGAGGATTTTGTTGCATTGTTTGACTTTGTATGGCTGGAAAGCTGGACCACCTCTACCATATTTCTTAGAGACCCCTAACTAAAGACTTAGGTTATGCTGGCCAGAAACCTGGTCATATCCAAAGACTGATGTAAGGAGTTTTCTCACAATTCCACATCTCAAGCAACACACACACACACACACATGTTGTTTGTATAAATATATATCTGTGTATATATATGTCCTATTTGAAAACTGGCCCCATATTGAACAATCACTTATTGTTTCCATATTCCTTTGACTGAATACAAACACTTGGGGGAATGGGACACGTCTTTTTCAGATTTCAGGGAATTGCACTTGTTTGCTCTCTCCCAACTTGGAAAGTCCCTAATTTTTTCTCCAATTAGATACCAGGTGGCCTAATTTTGTATCCTGGTTGTTTACTTTTAATTAATTGGTCTTATTTAATTAATTGTTTTTAATGCATAAAAGTCTGTCTCCTCTTGTATTGAGGGTCTAGCCCTAAGCTTAGGAGATCCTAATTTGTTATTCAACTGGAATGCATTATTTAATAAATTGAGATGCTCAGAAGTTTGAATCTTTATTTCCTCAATCATTTCATCTTTCACTTGCCACAGTATGCATACCCAATTCTGACTCAGCAGCCAGTTTAAAGGCTTTGCTTTACCACACAGTAAAGGAGAGAAAACAGTCACAGAATCAACCTATGCATGTGCTTTGAAGTAGAAGGTCCTTTATTCTTTCCAGCTGGAAGCACGTTACCTCAAGCATTCCTGTGGTTTTGGCACCAGGCAGAACAGACTGCACATTCTCCAGGGATTGGACTCCTATTGGTCAGTTCTTCATTACACATTATTTTCAGAAGGAAATTGGACTTAGGAGGATTATAACATTTAAAAAATGGGACTACAGACTTCTGGGGGCAGAGCTAAGATGGTGGAGCAGAAAATTTCAACTTCAAATTCAAGACTCAAGGGAAGCATAAAGGGGTAAACATGAAGGAAAAATCATAAAAAAATTAGTAAGATTAAACTGTTATCTTTCTATATGAGAAGATGATACATGTGTCTTCTAAGAGCTTTATCATTATTAGGTCAATTTAAAGGATTCTATATAGAAAGAAGGTACAAGTGTGATTTCATTATGTTGGGATAATGGGAAAAAATAATAGGCAAGAAAGAGGCATGCCCTGGGAGAAAGGAAAGAGAGAAGAAAAATGGGGGAAATAAAAGAGGCATATAAAGAAGAGCTTTTACAGTAGAGGGGGAAATGGTGGGAGGAACAGGCAATACTTGAACTTCACTTACATCTAAATTGGTTCAGAAAGGAAATATATATATTACATATATATATGTTTCAGAAAAGAATATATTATATATATATATGCATATACACATACGTATATATACATATGCAATTGGTAATAGAAATCAATCTTCTCCAACAGAGATGTAAGAGGAGAAAGTGACAAGAGATGGTGTGTGTGTGTGTGTGTGTGTGTGTGTGTGTGTGTGTGTGGGGATGAAAGGGAGGTCAGATAAAAGAAGGCAGTGATCAGAAACAAAACAAACGTTAGAGATAAGAAAGGATAAAAAGAGAGAGAAAACGATAAACAGAAGAAAATAGGATGGATGGAAATGCATAGTTAGTAATCATAACTGGGAATGTGAATGGGATGAACTTATCCACAAAATGGAAGCAGAGTAGAATGGATTAGAAACCAAAATCCAGCAATGTTTTGGTTACAAGAAATACACCTGAAAAAGAAAGACACACACAGAGTTAAAATAAGGAGTTGAAACAATCTATTATGCTTCATCTGAAATAAAAAGGCAGGGGTATAAATCATGATCTCAGATAAAGCAAAAGCAAAAACACCTAACTAAAAGGGATAAACAGAGAAACTATATCTTGCTGAAAATCACCATAGATAATGAAGTAATATTAATACCAAAAATACATGCACTAAGTGGTATAGCATTGAAATTCCTAAAAGTTAAATAAATTACAAGAGGAAATAGACAGTAAGACTATATTAGTAGGGGACCTCAACGTTAGATAAATCTCAGAGTTAGATAAATCTAACCATAAATAAGAAAGGTGTGAAGGAGATGAATAGAATCTTAGAAAAGTTAGATATGATAGACCTCTGGAGAAAACTGAATGGGAATAGAAAGGAGTATAACTTTTTTACATGGTACCTTCACAAAAATTGACCATGGGGTGGGAGCTATGTGGTGCAGTGGATAGAGCACTGGCTCTGGAATCAGGAGGACCTAAATTCACATCCAGCCTCAGACACTTGATACTTACTAGCTCTATGTCCCTGGGCAAGTCACTCAACTCCAATTGCCTTGCCAAAAAAAAAAAAAAAAAATTTACCATGTTTTAGTACGTAAAACTTTACAACCAAATGCAGAAAACAAGAAATATTAAATTGTCAGACCACAATGCAATAAAAATTTAGGAAAGGATTGTGGAAACATAGATCAAAAGTTAATTGGAAACTAATCTAATCCTAAAAATGAGTGGGTCAAAGAGCAAATCATAGAGACAATCAATAATTTCATTAAAGAGAATGACAATGAGACAACAAAATTTGTGGGATGCAGCCAAAGCAGTACTTAGGGGAAATTTTATATCTCTAAATATATGCATCAATAAAAGAAATAGCAGGTCAATGAAAGGAATTTTAAAAAAAATGTAGAATAAGAACAAATCAAAAATCCTCAATTAAACACTAAAATGGAAATCCTGAGTATCAAAGGAGAGATTAATAAAATTGAAAGTAAAATAACCATTGACTAATAAATAAAACTAGGAGCTAGTTTTATAAAAAAAAATAGATAAACCATTGGTTAATTTGATTTAAAAAAAAAAGAAAACAAAATTGACAGTATCAAAAATGAAAAGGAGGAATGCACTACCAAGGAAGATGAAGTGAAAGCAATTATTAGGAGTTATTTTGCCCCATTATATACCAGTAAAACTGATAATCACAAAGATCATACACTATGATCAGATGGCATTTATACTAGATATGTAGGACTAGTTGCATATTAGGAAAACTATCAGCATATTTGACCACATCAGTAACAAAGCCAACAGAAATCATATGATTATATCAACAGATGTAGAAAAAACTTTTCACAAAATACAACACCCAATCCTATTAAAAACACCAGAAAGCACAGAAATTGATGGAACTTTTCTTAAAATGATAAGTAGTATCTATTTAAAACCAAGAGCAAGCATTGTTTATAATGGGAATAAATTTGAAATATTTTCAGTAAGATAAGGTCAAAATGGATAAATGATTTAGACATAAAAGAGGATATTATAAGTAAATTATCTGCCTGTTCAGAGATAGAGATGATTAAAAGAAGTAAGATATATAATTTTTTTGTTAAATTTATTTATTTAACTTTTTACATTCATTGTCACAAAATTTTGGGTTCCAAATTTTCTCCCCATTTGTCCCCTCCACCCCAATACACCGAGCATTCTAATTTCCCCTATCACCAATCTGCCCTCTCTTCTATCTCCCCTCCCTTCCCTTGTCCCCATCTTCTCTTTTGTCCTATAGGGCCAGATAACTTTCTGGTATCCTAGTAGCAAGAACAATTCTCAACAGTTATTCCTAAGGCTTTGAGTTCCAACTTCTCCCCATCCCTCCCTCTCCACCCATTCCCTTTGGGAAGGCAGGCAATTCAATATAGGCCATATCTCTGTAGTTTTGCAAATGACTTCCATAATAGTCGTGTTGTGTAAGACTAACTATATTTCCTTCCATCCTATCCTGCCCTCCATTGCTTCTATTCTCTCTTTTGATCCTGTCCCTCCCCAAGAGTGTTAATTTCAAATTGCTCCCTTCTCCCATTGCCCTCCCTTCCATCCTCCTCCCTACCCTTCTTCTCCCCTTCTCCCCCTCTTTACTGTATTGTAAGATAGGTTTTCATACCAAAATGAGTGTGCATTTTATTCCTTCTTTTAGTTGAATGTGATGAGAGTAAACTTCATGTTTTTCTCTCACCTCCCCCTTTCTCTTCCATTGAAAAGTCTTTTACTTGCCTCTTTTATGAGAGATAATTTGCCCCATTCCATTTCTCCCTATCTCCCCCCAATATATTCCTCTCTCACCCCTTAATTTCATTTTTTTTTCCTCAATAATTTCATGGAAGATGATATCTAGGCTCTTTTTTTGATCACGGCTTTCAGGTAGTCCCATAATTTTTAAATTGTTTCTCCTGGATCTATTTTCCAGGTCAGTTGTTTTTCCCATGAGATATTTCACATTCTCTTCCATTTTTTCATTCTTTTGGTTTTGTTTAGTGATTTCTTGGTTTCTCGTAAAGTCATTAGACTCCATCTGTTCCATTATAATTTTGAGAGAACTATCATCTTCAGTGAGCTTTTGAACCTCTTTTTCCATCTGGCTAATTTTACTTTTGAATACATTCTTCTCCTCATTGGCTTTTTGGACCTCTTTTGCCAATTGAGTGAGCCTATTTTTCAAGATGTTATTTTCTTCAGCATTTTTTTGGGTCTCCTTTACCAAGGTATTGACCCGTTTTTCATACTTTTCTTGCATCTCTCTCATTTCTCTTTCCAGTTTTTCCTCCACCTGTCTACCTTGCTTTTCAAAATCCTTTTTGAGCTCTTCCAAGGCCTGAGCCCACCTGACATCCCCCTGGGATGTCTGGGGTACTGAGGCCCTGCCCTCCACGTCTTTCCCTGATGGCAAGAATATGTCCTCGTCCTCGTCAGATCCGAAAGTCGGGACCATTTGCATCTGTTCGAAAAAACTCTCTATAGTCTTATTTTTCTTCCCTTTTCTAGGCATTTTCCCAGCCAGTTACTTGACTTCTGAGATTCCTGTCCACCCCTGCCTAGATCCATCAAGCTAGTGCTTGGGGTCTGAGATTCAAATGGGCTTTCCACGCCGCACTGTTGCTAATCAATGTGAGCTTTAGTTCTGGTGCTGGGGTGGGGGCAGGGCCACCTCCCAGTCTCAGCTCCCTCAGGGGCTTTATGCAGAGACCTTCAGAAATGGAGCGGGTGGGGCAGGGCCTCTCCCAGGCTCAGCTCCCTCAGGGGGTTTATGCAGAGACTTTCAGTAATGAAGATCCTGCCTGCTGCTGGGGGAGTCCCGGGCTGCTGCCGCAGCTGCTGCCTCCGCCGCCGCCCCCACTGCTGCCTCCGCCGCTGCCCCTGCCTCTGCCTCCACCGCTTCCTCCCGAGGGGGCCCGAGTCATGAAGACACTCCGCTCCCCTCTTCCAGCCCAGCTGTCTCTCTCACTGACCTGTAGCTTCTGTGGGCGGAGGGACTTTCCCGGCTGCCGGAGCTTCCGTCCCTGAAGCCTGCTCGGATCAGCTTCTCTGTGGCCACAGCCAGGGCAGCGCTGGGGTGGGGTCTGCTTTCCGGGGCATGACGGACCCTGGGGACGGCTCTCCAGGGCTCTCTGGAACGGAAATCTCTTCCACTCTGTTTCTGCACACCTTTCAGTGATCCAGAACTTCTGGGGAACTCTTCTTACATTAAATATATGGGCTGTGGGTTCGGAGCTTGTAAACGTGCCTCTTTCTACTCCGCCATCTTGGCTCCGCCCCCCAGTCCTAATTTCATTTTTTAAGATATGATTCCATCCTATTCAACTCACTCTGTGCTCTGTGTGTGTGTCTGTGTGTGTATGATCCCACCAACTACCCAGATACTGAGAAAAGTTTCAAGAGTTACAAATATTGTATTTCCATGTAGGAATGTAAACAGTTCAACTTGACTAAGTCCCTTATTTTTTGACTAAGTCCCCTCTTTTCTGTTTACCTTTTCATGCTTCTCTTGATTCTTGTGTTTGAAAGTCAAATTTTCTTTTCAGCTCTGGTCTTTTCATCAAAAATGCTTGAAAGTCCTCTATTTCATTGAAAGACTATTTTTTCCCCTGAAGTATTATACTCAGTTTTGCTGGGTAGGTGATTCTTGGTTTGAGTCCTAGTTCCTTTGACTTCTGGAATATTCTATTCCACGTCCTTTGATCCCTTAATGTAGAAGCTGCTAGATTTTGAGTTATCCTGATTGTATTTCCACAGTACTAGAATTGTTTCTTTCTAGCTGCTTGCAAGATTTTTTCCTTGAGCTGGGAGTTCTGGAATTTGGCCACAATGTTCCTAGGAGTTTCTCTTTTTGGATCTCTTTTAAGCAGTGATCTGTGGATTCCTTGAATACTTATTTTGCCCTCTGGTTCTAGAATATCAGGGCAGTTTTCCTTGATAATTTCATGCAAGATGATGTCTAGGCTCTCTTTTGATCATGGTTTTCAGGTAGTCCCATAATTTTTAAGTTGTCTCTCCTGGATCTATTTTTCAGGCCAGTTGTTTTTCCAATGAGATATTTCACATTCTCTTCCATTTTTTCATTCTTTTGGTTTTGTTTGGTGATTTCTTGGTTTCTCAGAAAGTCATTAACCTCCATCTGTTCCATTCTAATTTTGAAAGAACTATTCTCTTCAGTGAGCTTTTGAACCTCTTTTTCCATTTGGCTAATTCTGCTTTTGAAAGCATTCTTCTCCTCATTGGCTTTTTGAACCTCTTTTGCCAATTGAGTGAGCCTATTTTTCAAGGTGTTATTTTCTTCAGCATTTTTTTGGGTCTCCTTTAGCAAGGTGTTGACCTGCTTTTCATGCTTTTCTTGCATCTCTCTCATTTCTCTTCCCAATTTTTCCTCTACTTCTCTGACTTGATTTTCCAAATCCTTTTTGAGCTCTTCCATGGACTGAGCCCATTGAATATTTATTTTGGATGTTTGGGATACAGAAGCCTTGACTTCTATGTCTTTCCCTGATGGTAAACATTATTCTTCCTCATCTGAAAGGATGGGAGGAGATATCTGTTCCCCAAGAAAGTAACCTTTTATGGTATTTTTTTTTCCCTTTTCTGGGCATTTTCCCAGCCAGTTACTTGACTTCTGAGATTCCTCTCCACCCCTGCCTTGCCTCCAGATCTGCCCAGCTAGTGCTTGGGGTCTGAGATTCAAATGCTGCTTCTCAGCCTCATGGATTTTGGCAGGGGCAGGGCTGGTATTCAGTGTGAGGGCAGGGCCAACTTGCAGGGCTAAGATCCCTCAGGGGGTTTATGTGGAGACCTTCAACAATGGATGGGACCTCCTGCCTGCTTTGGGAGCCCCTGTCCTCTGCTGCCTCCACTGCTGCCTCCCAATGGGGCCTGAGTTATGGAGACACCCCACTCCCCTCTTGGCCAGCCAAAAAGGCTCTCTCACTGACCTTGTGCCTGTGGGTGGAGGGACTTGCATGGCCGCTGGAGATTCTGTCCCTGAAGCCTGCTCAGATCTGCCCCTCTAGGTGCCTCATGGCCAAGGCAGGGCTGAGCTCTGCTCCGGGTCAGTGCGTGATGGACCTTTGGTGTTGGTTTTTCAGGGCTCTCTGGAACAGAAATCTCCTCCACTCCATTGTTGTGTGGCTTCTGCTGCTCCAGAATTTGTTGGGAGTTTTTCTTTAAAAGTATTTTATGGGCTGTGGGTTTGGAGCTAGCATATGTGAATCTTTCTACTCTGCTATCTTGGCTCCTCCACTAGCATATCCTAAAATATATAATTTTGATTACATGAAATTAAAAAGCTTTTGCACAAACAAAACCAATGCAGCCAAATTAGAACGAAAACAAGAAACTGGGAAAATGCTTTTGTTACAAAAAAAAGGCCTCTCTGATAAAAACCTATATATTATTATTTCTCAAACATATAGAGAATCAAGCTAAAGTTATAAAAATAAGAGCCATTCCCCAGCAGATAAATGGTTAAAGGATATGAACAGGCAGTATTCAGAAGAAGAAATCAAAGTTATCAATGGTCACATAAAAATGTTCTAAATCATTACTGATTAGAGAAATGCAAATTAAAACAGCTCTGAGATACCACCTCATATTTTTCAGATTGGCTAACATGACAGAAAAGGAAAATGACAAACTGTAGAGGGGATGTGGAAAAATTGGGACACTAATGCATTATTGATAGAGTTGTGAACAGTCTCATTATTCTGGAGAACAATTTGGAACTATTGTGCATACCCTTTGACCCAGCAATACTTCTACTAGGTTTGTATCTTAATGAGGTGGAATATAAAGGGAAAGGACCTCTACGTAGAAAAAATATTTGTAGCAGCTCTTTTCTTGTGGTGGAAAAGAGTTGGAAATCGAGAGGATACCCATCTGAATGTCTGAACAAGTGGTATATGATTGTGATGGAGTAGTATTGTGCTATAAGAAATGATGATCAGGTTGATTTCAGAAAAACCTGGAAAGTCTTATATGAACTGGTGAAAAGTGTGGTGAATGAACCAGGATAATACTGAGCACAGTAACAGCAATATTGTAAGGATGATCAATCATGGAAGACTTAGCTACTCTGATCAAGATGATGATCCAAGACAATTCCATGGGATTCATGTTAAAAACACTATCTACATCCAGAGAGAAAACTGATGAATTCTGAATGCAGTTTGAAGCATATTTTTTAAAAAGAACTTTCCTTATTTTTATTGTTTTATTTCTCTTTTGTGACATGGCTAATATGAAATTATGTTTTACGTGACTTCTCATGTCTAACTGATATCAAATTCCTTCCTTTTTCAAAGAAGGAAGAGGGGAAGGAAGGAGGGAGAGAATTTGAAGTTCAACATTTAAAATATGATTGTTAAAAGTTTTTTACATGTAACTGGGAAATATTTAATGAAATAAAAATATTTTTCAATGCTACGAAAATCAATAATAATAATTGCTGATATTTACATAATGTTTATAAAATGAATTACCTCTACTATCTCATTTGATCTCAATTATGCAAAATAACTAAAATTAGGAGCTGAGCTGCTCCTCCCCATAATCAGTTGAAGTATATTTCCTCAGTTCTCCCCAAATCAAGTCCACCAGTTCAATAACAACATAAACAGAGCTGTCAGATCTAAGGTGATATTTAGTACTCTTTTTTTTATTTAACTTTTTACATTCATTTTCACAAATTTTTGGGTTCCAAATTTTGCCCCTTTTATCCCCTCCCCCCACCCCAATACCCCAAGCAATCTAATTTTCCCTATCTCCAATCTGTCCTCTCTTCTGTCATCCCTCCCTTCTCTTGTCTCCATCTTCTCTTTTCTCCTGTAGGGCCAGACGACTTTCTATTCCTCATTAACTGTATGTCTTCTTTCCTATTTGCAACAACAATACTAAACAGTTGTTCCTAAAACTTTGAGTTCCAAATTCTCCCCATCCCTCCCTCCCCACCCATTCCCTTTGGGACAGCAGGCAATTCATTATAGGCCATATCTGTGTAGCTTTGCAAATGACCTTCCTGATAGTCGTGTTGTGTAAGACTAACTGAATTACCATCCCTCCTAACCTGCCCCTCATTGTTTCTATTCTGTCTCTTGATCCTGTCCCTCCCCAAGTGTTGACTTCAAATTGCTCCCTCCTCCCTTTGCCCTCCCTTCCATCATCCCCCCCTTGCAATATCTCCTTCTCCCCCACTTTCTTATACTGTAAGATAGGTTTTCATACCAAAATGAGTGTGCATTTCACTCCTTCGTTTAGTCAAATGTGATGAGGGTAAACTTCTTGGTTTTTTTTTTTTTCCCTCAGCTCTCCTCTTTTTCCCTCCACTAAAAAAATCTCCTGCTTGCCTCTTAAATGACATATAGTTACCCCCTTCCATTTCCCCCTCTTTCCTCTCACTACATTTCTCTCTCACCATTTACCTTAATTTCTTTTAAGGTATGGTCCCATCCTATTCAGTTCAATCTGTGCTCTCTATCTCTGTATGTGTGTGCATGTGTGTATGTGTGTGCATACGTGTACATGCGTATGTGTGGTCCCACCAACTACCCAGATACCGAAAAGTTTTAAGTTGCAAATATTGTCTTTCCCTGTAGGAATGTGAACAGATCATTTCTGGTAAGTCCCTTAATACTTCTCTTTGCTGTTTACTTTTTCATGCTTCTTCTCATTCTTGTGTTTGAAAGTCAAATTTTCTTTTCAGCTCTAGTCTTTTCATCAAGAATGATTGAAAGTCCTCTGTTTCATTGAAAGACCATATTTTCCCTTGAAGTATTATACTCAGTTTAGCTGGGTAGGTGATTCTTGGTTTGAGTCCTAGTTCCTTTGACTTCTGGAATATTCTATTCCTCGTCCTTCGATCCCTTAATGTAGAAGCTGCTAGATCTTGAGTTATCCTGATTGTATTTCCACAGTACTAGAATTGTTTCTTTCTAGCTGCTTGCAAGATTTTTTCCTTGAGCTGGGAGTTCTGGAATTTGGCCACAATGTTCCTAGGAGTTTCTCTTTTTGGATCTCTTTCAGATGGTGATCGATGGATTCTTTCAATACTTATTTTGTCTTCTGGTTCTAGAATGTCAGGGCAGTTTTCCTTGATAATTTCATGCAAGATGATGTCTAGGCTCTTTTTTTGATCATGGCTTTCAGGTAGTCCCATAATTTTTAAATTGTCTCTCCTGGATCTATTTTCCAGGTCAGTTGTTTTTCCCATGAGATATTTCACATTCTCTTCCATTTTTTCATTCTTTTGGTTTTGTTTGGTGATTTCTTGGTTTCTCGTAAAGTCATTAGACTCCATCTGTTCCATTCTAATTTTGAGAGAACTATTTTCTTCAGTGAGCTTTTGAGCCTCTTTTTCCATTTGGCTCATTCTGCTTTTGAATGCATTCTTCTCCTCATTGGCTTTTTGAACCTCTTTTGCCAATTGAGTGAGGCTATTTTTCAAGGTGTTAATTTCCTCAGCATTTTTTTGGGTCTCCTTTACCAAGGTATTGACCAGTTTTTCATACTTTTCTTGCATCTTTGTCATTTCTCTTCCCAGTTTTTCCTCCACCTGTCTAACTTGCTTTTCAAAATCCTTTTTAAGCTCTACCAAGGCCTGAGCCTACCCGACACCCCCTTGGGGTGTCTGGGGTACTGAGGCCCCACCCTCCACGTCTTTCGCTGATGACAAGAATACGTTCTCGTCCTCGCCATCAGATCCGAAGGTCGGGATCATTTGCACTTGTTGGAAAAAACTCTCTATAGTCTTATTTTTCTTCCCTTTTCTAGGCATTTTCCCAGCCAGTTACTTGACTTCTGAGATTCCTTTCCACCTCCGCCCAGCTAGTGCTTGGCCTCTGAGATTCAAATGTGATTTCCGCGGCAAGCTTTAGTTCTGGCGCAGGGGTGGGGGCAGGGCCGCCTCCCAAGCTCGATCCCTCAGGGGCTTTCTGCAGAGACTTTCAGGAACGGCGCGGGTGGGGGCGGGGTGGGGGGCCCGCCTCCTATGCTCAGCTCCCTCAGGGGTTTTATTCAGAGGCCTTCAGTAATAGAGCGGGGTGGGGGCAGGGCCGTCTCCCAGGCTCAGCTCCCTCAGGTTGGAAAGACCTTCAGTATTGAAGATCCCACCTGCTGCTGGGGGACTCCTGAGTCCTGGGCCCCTGCTCCTCAGCCGCCGCCCATGCCTCTGCCTCTGCCGCTTCCTGCCCCTGTCTGTGCCGCCGCCGCTTCCTCCCGTAGGGGCCCGAGCCACGGAGACGCTCCGCTCCCCTCCCCTAGCCCAGCCCTCTTTCTCACTGACCTGTAGCTTCTGTGGGTGGAGGGACTTTCCTGGCTGCCGGAGCTTCCCCCGGAGCTTCCCTCTCTGAAGCCTGCTCGGGTCAGCTTCTCTGGGGCCGCGGCCAGGGCAGCGCTGGGGGTGGGGTCCGCTTGGGCGCGATGGACCCCAGGGACGGCTCTCCAGGGCTCAGTGGAACGGAAATCTCTTCCCCTATGTTTATGCACCCCCTGCCGTGATTCAGAATTTATGGAGATCTCTTTTTACCTCAATTCCATGGGTTGTGGGCTCGGAACTCATAAATGTGCGTCCTTCTACTCCGCCATCTTGGCTCCGCCCCTTAGTACTCTTTTTTTAAGCCCTTATCAAAACCCCCATTATTTAGATTTTTCATGTTGCTTACTAGAACATGCATTGGTGAATGTACTGCTTCACTCTCCAAAGTAAAAGCTTGTTGAACTGCATTCTCCTGCTCAGTTTTAAGAAACTACTCATTGACATCCTACTAGTAGAGAAGAATAAGAGATGAATGACAGTCCTTGGACATCCAGCCTAATTAATTAAACCACTTGCCTGTGCTTCCTCACTGTGGAATGAAATTCTTACTGAAGTGTAAAGGTGTTTCAGAATGAATTTTGCTGAGCCAAAAGCCATTATAGGTATTTTGCTCCTACATTAACATAGAGAATTCTCTCTCTTTTCTTTAGACACAGTTTGCTACCCTTACCATGTCCACCACTCATGGACCCTCCACAGTTGTTCCAGTTTCTGGCCACCCCAGAAGGCATTCTCATGAGGACCATGAATTCGGAGGTCATCGTCCTATGAGGGCAGGCAAAGCATATTCCCAGAGCAGTTCCTTGCAGGGGCAAATGAAACCCAAAGGCAGATCACATTCTATCCAGGAATTTTCAGAACACTTTGAGCAGCAACTCTGCCTTAGAACCAAAAGATCAGTCTCTTTGGTAAGTTAACAGGCTTTATTTGATACCTGGAACCACTTTATGGATTCTTATGGAATCACCTTGTTCATTGAAAATTAGATCTAAGATCAATTTACTCTCTAGTTTACTGTTATTTAATAGTGAGATTCTGAATGAATGAATGAATGAGTGAGAAAGTATATATTAACTTGCACAGATGTTCAAAGCACTGTACAATTCTATAATAAATATTTACAGGCAGTGATGACCTTAATGATCACAGGTTTTTAACAACAGGATGGGAATTTTAGGATATTTTGAAAGAAGAAACCGTGTCAACTAATGCCAGGCATTTCCTCCTCAAAATTTATTAATGTATTTGTTTTCAGTTTTCAACAATCACTTCAATAAGTTCCAGATTTTCTCCTCCTCCCTCCCTCTTCCTTCTCCAAGACAGTATGCAGTCTTCTATGGGTTCTATACACAGACATTTTTTTTTTTAATACACATAAGGCAAAGAAAATATAGATAGGATGAAAATTTTCACTTCAAATTTTACATCATGTAAAATTTTACAACACATACCTAATCCTTCTACTGTTAAATGACTCCTTAGAAAAGTAATGATTGCTTGAAACTTTAAATAGCAGTGTCTTGGGCACTTTTGCCCATTATCATCACACGTAGTAAGCCTCCCCTCCGCTCTTCACTCAGTACCTACTGGGTGCCACCTACAGTATTGTTTGCTCATTCTACTTTTCGCAACAATAGGAGAGAAGAATATCCTCACTTTGCCCCTCTTGGATGTTCAGTCCTAAGAGCTAGTGGTCCATGCTAGATTTTCTTAGTGTTTCTAAAAGGTATAGCAAGAATTAGTGCTGAAAGCACCCAGGGGCCATTGATTGGAGACTATTTAGGGAGCAGCAGCAGTTCTGAGGTGTTCCTGGACTCCTTGATGAAGATTAAAGACACATAGAGGAGAGAAGTTATGGGAGATAAGGCATTTCCTATGTGGATCTGCATGAATCTAAACAAATAATAATGTCAATAACAATTACAGCTTTACTAATGCCACATATTATCTAGCAACATGACAAAGATATTGAGACCGTGTAACATAGAGAGCCATTGACGTGGTTGTGGAATTATTGCTTTGCCCCAGAGTATTGACATCCAGAGGTCTGCATTTCCTCATTAGAGAGTGGCATATTTCCTCTCTGTAGCAACCTTGGTCTTCTCTGCTTTGTCTCAAGGTCTCCCACCAGGCTACACTTCCACATGAGTGCTTTGTCTCTATGGAATATTCCCATCATTCTGCTACTATGGCACAGCTCTCCTAGGTCCATCTTTCCTCCTATAATAATAATAATAATGATAGATAGTATTTATATATTGCTTTAAAGTTTGCAAAGTGCTTTACAGCTATTATCTCATTTCGTCCTCTCAACAACCCTGGGAGGCAGGAACTATTGTTATCACTATTTTGCAGATGGAGAAGCTGAGGCATGTAGAAGCTAAATGACTTGCCCAGTGTCACACAGCCAGTAGACCTCTGAGACTAGATTTGAACTCCAGGACAAGTGGTCTCTCCACTAACCACCACCACAATCTCTTGAGACCAGGCTATGTGTGACTGCAGTGTGAGCAGACTGTTCTTTGTGTACCTCACCTCCCTTTCTTTACCCATCTGAATTTGCCCTAGGTGCCAGGATTGCTAGTTACATTTCTGGTCAGAAATGACCAGGGTGAAGTAGGTCAGATATGCACTGGACTGACACACAACATGCCCCCTACCATTGATCTAAGATGATATTTAATCCTTAATTTTTCATATGTGACTAACTTACATTTTTAGAACAGTCTTAGTTTTAGGCTGCTCTGTTATGAAAACATCCAGATTTGGAGCCGGATGCATAAAAGCTACTTTCTTTAGAAATGGAAAACTACCACGACCAATGCTTTTACCACGTCTGGTTGCAATCCTAGGAGAAATACCAAACATTGTCAGCTGTTGCTGTGACTTAATAGCTGTCCAATCCTTCTCTTTCAGGGACCTGAGGACAGAAGGGAGAGAAAAGACAGAGAGAGTCTGAGAAGCAGGACAAAAGCCCACCAGGAAGCAGGGGGAAGAAGGAGGTCCAAGGAAAAGGAACAGGAGGAAGCCAACATGGCAGCCCTGACCAAAAAGATCTACAAGTAGTTCATTATTTCCCGTGACAACTATATGTAAAGTAGGTAGGCTTGTTGGATGACTATTTGGGATGTGGCTGGAGAGGTGTCTGCAAAAGTAAGTAATTACAGGGCATTCAGAGCTGGAGCCTGGGCTCATAACAAAGCAAACGCAAACACTCGATGGTTTTGTCCACTCTGGCATTCAGCGTGTTTTTCCTCTTCCCTTTGATTTGTTAGCATTCTCCTTTGTTTCCTTTTCAGGAGAAGGAAGAGTACCAGTGTAATTGTAATAGAGAAAATTAATTTTTGAAAATGCAAATAAAGATATTTGAAGCACTGCCAACAGCATCTCCATCCCACCCCTGCTCTCACTTCCTCTACTCCTAAATAAAAATTGTTTGTATGATTTTAAAGCTATATTCTAATTGCCTCATTTTTCCTTCAAGGATTAAATCTTGAAATTTATGGGACTGTGACTGAGTGAGAAATGAATGTGTCAAATGAACCTAGGATTGTACATTTAAATGATGTCATAGGACATGGGCCTGTGGGCCAAAAAAGACACAGCTGAAGGTGTTTGGTGACGTGGGAGTGGGGTTGGGGAGTGTCCTAACTGCCTGCATCTCGAGGTGGGGAAGAGGAAAATGGTATTCAGTTTTCCCAAACTGAAAAGGAAGGTCAGCTGGTCTTTAGAGAAGCCTATTTAATCACTCAAGTGTCCCTTTTGTGGGCAGGCCAAACCTTTGGACCCAATTAACAAAATATACAGAAATCTATTAACTAGATCCCTGGCTCTCTTACTTAAGAGTTTTAATATTTCCCTAGAGAAGCCATAGAAAAGAAAAAGATGTCAGGTAAAGAGGCCTCCTAGTGGTGGCAGCAGAAACAATTGCAGATGGAAAGGACAAATGCCAGGTGGAGCAGCACTGGTGCAGTGGCAAGGGGTTCCTAGTCAAAACAGAAGAGTTCATAGTTCAAGCCATAAGAGCCAGAGCCGAGAAGGAGTAAAGTTTAAAGCTATGAGGTGGAGGACCAGACCTTGATTTTGCCCTTATTTGGTACTGTAAGTCATGTGGATTGCACAGGTCTGAGAAAGGAGCATTTTTGTCTGGCAAAACCAATGTTTTTACTATGTAGTGGGTATAGGGAGAATCTTCATTCTAGAGTGGTACTATAAGTTTGGAGCAACCGTATAGGTCCTTGGGAAAGATGGGGCTTATCAAAGAGAGTGTGTTACTCAATTACCTAGAGACCCTGAGCTATTTTTTGAGTGGAGAAGGGCAGGGAACCAGTAGAGCAAAAATATTCTAGACTGTAGCTTAAGTAAGAGTCACTTCTGTACTCTTTGTTCTGTGTAACAGCCTTTTCCCATGATGCATGCTTTGTTTGCTTGGTGCTTGAAAGGGAACTGAGGATAGCTAGACAAGTTCTAGAAACCAGACAGAATCTGATATTTTGGGGATAAAATGCTAGAAGGAGGCATGTTCAAAGATAATATTAATGAAAAGCTGCAAAACTGAATATTGTGCTTGTGGGCTCAGAACTTTAGTAATGAGCTGATAACTGGAGAGGGGAGACTAATCTAAATTGTGGAATTTGTGTGTGTGTGTGTGTGTGTGTGTGTGTGTGTGTGTGTGTGTGTGTGTGTGTTATATAACCTGAAACTGTGATTTAAAAGTCAGGATCCCTCCCAACCTCCTACCAAAACTATATCTCAAAGGCTGTATTTTAACAGTTCCTCTGGGATTCATTGATGCAATCTCATCATCAATACTTAGATTCCTGAAAGTCAGAAACTGACAGGCTCTGGGAGTCCCCCTCCCTGACTTTGATCTCAATATCTTGAATTCATAAATCTACTCTCCCAAGTCCTTCTCATGGGGCATGATGAACTGGCCAGCCTGCAAATATACTATGTGACGAAGTTCAGCATCAGGGCTCTAGCTAAACTGGTATCCTGGTATCCTCCAAATGGATGAGAGGTATCCTCCAAATTCCACTGTTCTTCATCTATCTACAAACTCAAGGTCTTTGGTCTTCTCCTGCCCCCAGTAGAGCAGTTTGATCATGTTTCCCAAAGCCAGTGGGAACCTATAGGCTTGCCCAGATGTCATTCTTTCTGATCTCTCTGGGAGGCAGCAGAACTACGAAAGCCTCCAAGATCTGCCAAGACCCATTTGAAAGTTGTTTCAGCAGCTGGAGCCATACTGAACCCCAGCAGGAAGAGGGAGGTAAGGCACAATTTTTGTATCATCCTATAGACACCTCAAACTCGACATACCCAAAACTGAACTCATCATCTTTCTCCCCCAAACCTCTCTTCTTACTTCCCTTTTACTGTTGAAGACACCACCATCCTCCCATTCACCCAAGCTCATAACCAAGTGTGGTCTGTAACTCTTCATTCTCTTTTATCCCCCATATCCTGTCTGTTACCAGGTCCTATGGATTAATAACATCTTTCATATGTTATTTCTCTGCACGGCTTTGATACAGCTCCTTATCAAGCCTTGTAACAACCTTTTGGTTAGTCTCCTTACTTCATGTCTCTCCCCATCCCAGTCTTTCTTCCTTTCTGCATTCGAAGTGATCTTCCTAAAGTACAGATCTGTGCTTTTATGAAGTCCGTCGACTCTATTACCTTCAGGATCAAATACTTTTAATTTTTTAAAATGATATTTTGTTTTTTCCCCAAGTACATGTTAAAACAGTTTTAAACTTTTTTAAAAAAAGTCTTGATTCTCTCCTGCCCGCTCCTAGGGATGACAAGCAACCTAACATAAAACTCTTTGTTTGGCTTTTGAAAGCCTTTATAACCTGGTTCCTTTCCTCTCTTCCTTTCTTACTCAGTGGCCTCTCTACTATGCCTGGCACAAGACAGACATTCTGTCTCTCAGCTCTGGGCATTTTTACTGGTGGTTCTCCATATCTGGAATGTTCTCCCTCTTCATCTTTGTCTCCTGGCCTCTCTGGCTTCCATCAAGTCCCAGATAAAATTCCACCTCCTACAAGAAGCTATTTCTGATCCCCTTTAAGGCTGGTACCTTCCCTCTGACATTGTGTCCTTAGGCAATCCTTCTAAACCATCTTTATCAACTGTTACCTACTCTCCAGAGCAGCTCTTTAAAACCTTTTCATTCCTTCTCAAATTTTCCATGGCTTCCCCTTCCCCGACCCTCTCAACTGAGAGCTTTGTCTTATATTTTATAGGAAAAAATAGAGGCCATTTGCCGTGAACTCCCTCTTTTCTCCTCATCTCGTCTCCTGTCATTCAGACGCTTTCCATTACTATCTTCACCCCATCTCACATGAAGAGATGACCCTGATACTTACCAAGGCAGACCTCTCTCCGCCTGCACAAGTGATTCCATTTCATCCTGTTTTCTCTAACAGATTATGCCCTGTGTCATTCTATCCTTTCTCTTCCGTCTTTCCCTGTCTACTGCTTCCTTCTCTACTACTTACAAATATGTCCATGTCTCCCAAACCTCCCACAAAATCCTTCCATCACAATAAATATCATCCTATATCTCTTCTGCCCTTCTGGCTAAACTCCTTGAATTTAGCCTTGAGTTTTTCTCCTCTCACTTCCTTTTAGTTCTTGTTCAGTCATGTCTGACTGTCACCCACCTCCTTTGGGGTTTTCTTGGCACAGATGCTGGAATGCTTTGCTGCTTCCTTCTCCAGCTCATTTTGTAAATGAGGAAATGAAGGTAAAGAGCTTCACATAGCGAGTAAGTATATGAGGCCAGATTTGAACCCAGGAAGAAAAGTCTTCCTGACTTCAGGCCCAGCACTCTATCCACTGAGCCACCTAGTCACCCTGCAATTCAGTTGTAAAAAAAATTTTAAAAAATATTTATGGACCCCAGCTTAAGAACCCCCAATTTAAAGGTAATCTTCTCCGAGAGTATGGGAATGAAGCAGCTGATGTCTCAGAGCCCCTTCCAGACCTTTGACTGTATAATTTTTTGTGTAATCTATTCTGCTGTGTCAATCAAGTTAGTATAAAAACCCATTTTGTTTAGTCAACTTGTGCCCACTTGTGTACCTCCCAGTTTGCAAGGAGCAAACAGATCATAAACTTTCAAGCTCCTTAGCTCTACCCTGGAGACTGCCTGGAGGCAAGGCGACACTGTCATCTACCTCCTGGCTTCTATCAGGCTCCTGGCCAAATCCCGCTCCCTTGCCAAGCCCAGTTCATACAGTCCTGGTTGGGTTATCAGACTCCCTGGGTCCTTCTGCTTCTGTCCACTGAGCAGCAAGCCTTCCTGAGCCTCCCTGAACATGCCCTAAGCCATGCCCTTGAAGCCTTTAATCAGCTGCCTCCATCAAGGAACCTCTCTTCTTCCACTACTACTCAGCCTGGATTCATTCACCAATGTTAAGCACATCTCACGTCTTTTACACTTTTCATTTTCAGTTGATACAGACACTCTTTCCCAATGTCCTACTCTAGTCTTGATTACCTCTTCCACTGTGCTCTCTGAAATGCTTTCTCCATAATTAACAAACTACTTTTCACCTTAAACTTCTTTTCTCTCTCTTTCCATTCCCTGGCATTCAGGGAAACCTACTTCCACCTTGGCAATGTCAATTCCCTGTTCTGCTTTTCCAACCATGTCTGTGCTTCTCTTCTCTCTGAATCCTTAGCTGTGATGGGAGAAACAGAATTCTTCTTGCTCCTCGTTGTTACTTCCAGACTTTCTACCACCATCACTCTGTAACTTCTCTCTTGACCTTCATGCTATCCAAATTTATCACCCAATCCCGATCCTGGTGGCCATTTCTATTTTCTTTCTTTGAGCTCAATGAATTCAGTGCTTGGCTCACAATATTTCTCCCCAACCCAATTCCTACCTTGATACTAGGAGACGTCAGCATTGAAATTGACATTTTTTCAAACATCCTAACTTCCTACTTCCTTAGTCTACTCAATTCCCATGAATCTGTACCCTTTATCTTACCATCACTCACAAAAGATCGGCTTCTCAAATTTGTTTATCTCATCAAAACCTTCCATCACTTCATCTTTCCCTGTCCTTTAAAAATTCTTACCCCAATTCTTCATCCCTTACTGACAACTCCAATTCCTTCACCTCGTAAGGTCTTTCTCAGACTGTTACCCTGGCAGGTAGGGGGTGCAGTGGATAGAGCACCAGTACAGGAGTCAGGAGGACCTGAGTTCAAATCTCACCTCAGACACTTGACTCTCACTAGCTGTATGACCTTGGGCAAGTCACTTAATCCCAATTGCCTCATCCTGAGTCATCTCCAGTCATCCTGATGAATATCTGGTCACTGGATTCAGATGGCTCTGGAGGAGAAGTGAGGCTGGTAACCTGCACAGCCCTCCCTCACTCAAAACAAAGTCAAGTGCAAATTATGTCATTATTTCTCTGATGACATAGTCTTCTTGGGCAACAAAGGACAAACACACACCCTGGCACTGATTATACTCTCCTCCCTTGTGTTAACCTTTGATAAATCAATTCAACTTCTTTCCTTTCTTCTTTTTATCCTCCTCTCTTTTGAGGCAATTGGAGTTAAGTGACTTGCCCAGGGTAAAACAGGTAGTAAGTATCTCAGACCGAATTTGAGTTCAGGTCCTCCTGATTTTAGGATTGGTGCTCTACCCACTGCACTATCTAGCTGCCCCTAACTCTTCTTTCAAATCACTTGTCCCCTTGTCTTATCACCTATTATGCTTTGATAAGCCCCAACCCTGACAAACCCCAACCCACCATGCTCTTCCATCCCTTCTATTCACATGTTGCTGAAAGGAGCTGGAAATAGTCTGAGGACCCTGCTGATTGGCTCCACTTCAAATTTATATTACTGAATTTCAACTGAGTTCTCACTGCAGTAAGGCAATCCCTCCACTCCTCTCCATTCAGTTCCCTGTTCCATTCATCACAACAACTCTTCCAAAGCTTCCTCTTCCTCTCTTCTCATATTTAACTGGAAAAATGGAAGCTATTTGCCCAGAGTTTCCTTTCTCCCCTTCTCTTTACCTACCATTCCTGCTTCACTGTCTTTTCCTTCCCTCCAGTCTTTGATGAAGAGGTAGCTTTTCTCCTGACTAAAGCCCTTCTATGGACTCTTTTTAAAAATAGTTCAGAGAGTTTATTCTAATAGCTTTAATTACAGTGCTTGATTGTTGAAATAAAAACTCAAAACAAGTATGCAAAACAGTTGGTTACTAATTGTGTATTGAAAGCAGTAAGTGTTTCTACAATACCAAACCACTTCTAAGTTTTTCCCAAGATACAATTTAACAGCTCCAGCTTCTTCAGTGTCTATTAAAATACAAAAGAAAAAAAGTAAAGTTTGTTTTTTTCAGATGGCATATCTGACCCTTGTAGTATGAAGGGTACTGAAGGGCATTTCATACATATGCAGAGATCATGATTTACCCAAATGGGACCATATATTTCTAGAATGGTACGATTCCTCAAACTCTCATGCTCAATTTATTTTCTTTCAAAGTCCAGACACTATAGAGAAATGCCTGGTATTCTTGACCGTGTCTTTGAAATATCTCCAACAAGCTTAATATAGAGAGAGGTCTCTGGAGTGGTTTCAAATAGAAGGACCACACTCGACTAAAATTTAAAGGTGTTTTTTGTTTTCAAAATATGTCAAAAAGTTCTTCTTAATGTTTATAACTAGCCATCACTGTGTCCTTCTTAAGAGTTATTCAAGTGTGATGGAGGAATTCCAGCCTGTTCTGAATTGCAAGGGAAGAAAAAGTCTAGTTATAAACAGTTTATTACTGAACATCTATTAATATCGAAGTTTAACTAGATTTGAACTACAACCTCACAGCTTTTTTTTCCCAGTAAGTATCTGTTGCCATTTCATGGTGTGTTGTGAGGGTCTTCTAAATGAATTCACAGATTCAAGTCATCTCCAATCCAAGCGAAAGCGTTTATTGGAAGTGATGCCTCTCAGAAGTGGTCTGGGTTTGAAGGGGGAACCAGCAACTTATCAGAGGAAGATGGAGATTTTTATAGGGTGAAAGATGCAATTATATAACAGAATATATGAATATTAAAAAGGCAAGAGGGGTTTGTTAAGAGATTAGGTAATGAGGAGGGGGTCCCAGCCTCAGTGGAACTATCCATGCAATTACCCCCAACATATACAGAAAAACCCCAAGGGGGGCATTAATATGTAATAGTGGTACTGTAATAAACCTCGCTGCACAGTGAGCTCACCCAGAGGACAGCTTTTGCTGTTTTGCTATTCTGCTAATATGGTACCTACTAAGGGAAAGTCCCTTCTGTTGTTTTGGGGCCCACATCCTGCTTGAGGGTCCTGTTGGTTTCTGATTGGCCGCTATTGTGGTCTTGTCTGAGATTAGGTGGATGTGGTTATGGTTGAGTGCATGGACACACCTGCTGTTTCTGTGGGAAATATGAGGAATGGGTCTGGGGGCAGTGGTTAGGTAGAAGCAACGGCTGGGGTCCCATCACGTAGACATGTCTACGGTTCTACTGGAACATGTCTGCTCTTCTAGTGAGGCATATAGGAGGAAGTTAGGATACTGAGTTGGGTGGGGGGGAGTGCAGTGGGGAGGGAGTTGGCAGTGGGCCTCTGTTCAGTGAGGCCTATGATTGGGTCTGGGGGCCTATGGTATGGTTAAAGCCAGATTATGTGGTTAAATCAGGGCATGCCTGCTGTTCAGGGAGACCCATAAGGAAGTTAAAATATTGGAATTGGGGGCAGCTTTATTGGGATTCTATCCTATCCAGATGAACACACATACAAGCACAAACTCTATAAAATACTAAAGATTCCTATACATAGTATTTCATGGATCTCTATTTTAATAATGTAAAGTTGATCATTTATTTGGTTTTTATCATCATTTCTTAAGTTTCAAAAGAGAAATTGCGGGCAATTAAAATGGCCTGGTTTTCAAATTGTTACAGCAAAATCTGCACAAAGCACATTTCTTTCTTCTGTGTGTTCAAGTGCTTTACTTGTCTTTAAATTTTTTTCTTTACTACTAAAAAAAAATACCCAAAGCTTGGACTGAAAACCAACCATCAAAGTGGATTTCGATGCAGATCTCAGTAGAAAGAGCATTTGCTTCTGCTACTCCATGCTAACTCCCAGAAGCCCAAGTGCTAATTGTTCATAACATACCTACCCAATATTAAACCATGAGTTGATTTTTTTTCTAACAATAATAAAGCTGAATGATATTGCACAGGAGTGCCAGAAACTGCCTCTTTGGAAGCAAAAAAACTTTACATGAAATAAAATTAAATTTTAGTCCTGAATTTGCCACGTTTAAAGTGTGGCACGGTATGTACTGTGACAAGGAAGAGAAATAACAGCTTCTGGCACTCAGTGCAGCAAAGTAGCACAGTCTGCCCCATTGCAGTAAAGTGAACGGTAATTAGGAAGAAATAACGCGGAGAAGGATAAGAGGAAGAAGGGACTTTGGTGGTTCATTTCTGGTTTTGGCACTGATTGGACAATTAGTCTAGCCCTTCCCAGAACCCATCCTGGTAGGGGTGGCACAGGTGGCTTGAATGGAGTAGTTTCTGTGATGATGAGAGTGCAGTCCAAGTCATCTGGGGTTTCGGCTGCATTCCTAACATGAGGAAGATCCTGTTTGTTAGCAAACACTAATAAGATGGCATCTCTAAGCTTGTCCTCTGCCAGCAATCTCATCAGTTCTTCTGGGGCCTCATTCATTCCTTCATTATCTGTTATTAGTCAACCATAAAAAAAAAAAATCAATCCTTGTATATTTTGGAAATAATGGCTTCATAGGGGTTGGATCTTGTCCTGACCACCTAAATCCCACACCGTGAAACTAATGTTTTTATATTCTACAGCTTCTATGTTGAAACCTATAAAGGACATAGTGGTTACTATTTCACCTAGTACATTTTGTACATTTGTACAAAAGGTTTTTCCTGCAGCATCCAGACCAACTGTTAGAATTTGCATTTCCTTTTTGCCAAAGAATCCCTTGAAGAGGTTAGCAAATATATTCCTCATGTTCCAAGTGTGATGTGTTGAATATTATGTGAAGAAAGTGAATATTATGTGAATTATTATGTGAAGAAAGTCTTCCTGCTCATGTGTCTCAAGCTTCTAGTCTCCTCACCTCAAAGAGGCTGCTCCTTTTTTCCACTCTCCTGGCATTGATTTTGCTACTAAAATATGGCAACTCTTGACAGCAACCATATAGGGTACTGTATGTACTTTTGATGTCATCCTTCCTGTCCTCTCCAGGAGATTGTGCTCTCTATCACTTTTCTCCCTCCCTCCTCCCTCCCTCTCTCTCTCTCTCTCTCTCTCTCTCTCTCTCTCTCTCTCTCTCTCTCTCTCTCTCTCTCTCTCCCTCTCTCTCTCCCTCCCTCTCTCTCTCTCTCTCTCCCTCCTCTCTCTCTCTCCCTCTCTCTCTCCCTCTCTCTTTTTCTCTTTCTCTTTCTCTCCCCCTCCTTCTTTCCCTTCCTCTCTCTCATTTTCAATCTTTCTCTAACCTTTCCTCCTATCAACACACCCATTTCTCCCCCAACCTTAACAAACCCTCACTTTATCCTACCATCTCTGTAAGCTATCATCCTATAGCTTTCCTATCCTCATGAGCTAAAATTCTTGAAAATCTTTCTATACTCAATGCCTCTACTTCTCTCAATTTTTTCTAAACCCTTTGCAATCTGGTTTACATCCTCATTAAATTAAAATTGCTCCCTCCAAAGTTACCAATAACCTTTTAAGAAGAATAAGGGTTTTTTTTTAAAAAAAATTCCATTAGATTTATCAATTAACACTAGAAGGACCAGAATTTTAAAATACCTTGAAGGACCAACCTGCTGTCAAACTTAAGGAGTGCATTTTTTTTCTGCAACATTTGAAGTTATTGATCACCTTTCCTCCTAGGCCTAGACTGAAACTCTCTTCTGAGTTTTTGGAGCATGGCTCCTTCCTACTGCTCCTTCTCTCTGTCTAGTCATCGTTTCTCCATCTCCTTTGCTGTTTCTTTATCCGTGTCATGTTACTGACTGTTGAGATCCCCAAGACTCTGTCCTGGGTCTCCATTTTGCGATCATCATGAACACCTATAGGTTTTCATCTCTAGGCAGATAATCCCCAGATCTATATATCCAGCACTAGTCTCTCTCCTGAGCACTAGTCTCACATCGTTGACCATGTATTGAGTAGTTCTAACTAGATAACCTGTAGGCATTTCAAACTCAACCATCCATAACAGAACTTTTATCTTTCTCTCCAAATCCTCCCCTCTTCAGAATTTCCCTATTGTTGTCCAGGGCACCAGTCAGTCAACTAGCACTTAGTAAATGCCTATTATGTGCTGGGCAGTATGCTAAGCGCCACCATGCTGCCACTCACCCAGGCTCACAAGCTCACGGACATCCTCTATTCCTCATTCGGACTTAACCCACATATCCAATGAGTTGCTAAATTTTGTTTCTACCTTCACATTATTTCTTGTATGCATTCCTTTGCTGAGCACAGTGCCTGAACATAGTAGGCCCTTCAGAAATGTTTATTGACTGACATCTTCCTCTCTCCATTCATGCTTGTTTGTGTAGAAGTGTTTTCACACTTTTCAATTATAATCTAGGCTGCCTTTTTCATGGTCTTGATTTGGATGTAACCTGTGTTGTTGCTAGGATAGCAGTAATTCCTGTTCTCTTCTCACATTTTCATTAAGAATGTCTTCACAAAATGTGTATAGAAAGGTCATTTTTATGACAGTTTTACAGAAATAAAACATAGGTAAATGCATCTGTAGTTAGTAATGACATATTTTTTTTTCCTGAAATGTGATCATTTCCATTCTTTTGGGATCTTCCCCTTTTAAGATTTCTTGAAAATAATTCTGGGTGCCTTCAGTCACCCACTGCATGCAGAGTTCATATCTCACCTCAGACACTTGACACTCACTAGCTGTGTGACCTTGGGCAAGTCACTTAACCCCAATTGCCTCATTCTGCAGTCATCCTGATGAATATCTGGTCACTGGATCCAGATGGCTCTGGAGGAGAAGTGAGGCTGGTGACCTGCACAGCCCTCCCTCCCTCAAAACAAAGTCAAGTGCAAGTCATGTCATCATTTATCTGATGGCATGGTTGTCTTCGGCAACAAAGGATGAACACATACACACATGCGTCTCTTCTTTATGTACTTGGTCAGGTCTAACCAAACCATTCTTTTAATTAATTCTGCTTCTTTTTAAATAAATACATTTTATTTGTTTCAATCAGCCAAAATCCACCTCTCACTCTTCCATCACACACATGAATTGAGATCTGGAATTGTGTTTGGTCATTAAACCTAGAAGAGTTCATCAAATCATATTTCATCAATTGATAAACTATAACTCATTTCTCAATTTCCCAATTTAAAGGTGGCTCCTTAAATTCCCATTTCTTTTTTACTGACTCAAAAAAAGCTATAAAAATATTTTTATCCATCATTAGAGTTTGCTTAGGACTAATCCTTCCCTTAATCTATCCCCCTCTAATCTCTTCCCCAAATCTCCTCTTTTCCTCCTATCTCCTTATTGAGTGAAATATATTTCTGTACCCAACATCTCTGTTTCTCTCTTTGTAGCTGTCTGTCTATTTGTCTCTGTATTCTGTGTGTGTTCTTCCTTCTTTCGATCAGTTTAGATGAGAGTGAGATTCAATTGTTAGCCACTACCCCCATCCTGATCCCTTCCTCCTTGTTTGTATAGATATACACACTATGTGTGAGTTCATTTCCCCTAACCTTCCTTTCCCTGCTTCTCCAGGGCAGTTTTTTTCCTCTTATGCTTCAGATCATTAGGATTTACTAGGACTCCTCCTAGGCCTTGTTGACTTTATCTTCCCTAGTGATGTTGGGGTTCAGAGGGCGCAGATGTATATTTCCTCATATTTGAATATGAATGGTTTATTCTTATTTAATTCTTTGTCATTGTTTATTCATGCTTACTTTTTTGTTTTTTTCTTTACTCCAATGTTTGAATTCAAAGTTTCTGCATAGCACGAATCTTGTCATTGGAATGTTTGGAAATCCTCTATTTCATTGAAGGTTCGTTTCCCTTCCTGTAGCATTATACTCAGTTTTGCTGGGAAAATTGTTCTTGGATGTAGCCCAATATCTTTCACTTCCTGGAATATTGGATTCCAAGTTCTCTGCTCCTTTAAAATGATGGCAGCTAAATCACATATGATCCTGATTGTGGCCCTTCAGTACTCTTCTTTCCAGCTGCTTAAGGTATTTTTTTCTTTGACCAGGAAATTCTGAATTTTGGCTAAGATATTTCTGGGAGGGTTTATTTGGGGATTTCTTTCAGGAGGTGATTCCACTTTGTCTTCTGTTCTAAGAGTTATGGGCAATTTTCTTTTAAGATCTCTTGAAATAAGGTATCTAAACTCTGTTTTAATCATGGCATTTAGATAGTACAATGATTCTTAAATTTTTTCGTCAGTTTGTTTTCTAGGTTAGTTGTTTTTGCAGTGAGGTAACTTAGATTTTCTTCTATTTCCTTTAGGCTTTCTTTTAATATTTCTTATTGCCTCTCATAGTCATTAATTTCTATTTAGTCTGTTCTAATTTTCAGGGAGTTTGTTGCTAGGGCAAGATCTTGTATCTCTTGTGCCAAGCTATTAATTCCCTTTCTAATTCTTTCCTCTAACTTGCATGTCTTTTCTAAAATTTCCCCCCTTAAATGCTCTCTTTCCATTTATAAAAATATTTTAAAACTTTTAAAAAACCTTCTTGCTTCATACCTTCTAAAAATTCTTGCTGACTCTGTGCCCGAGCTGTGTTTTTTTTTCTGAGACTTTGCTTGTTGATGTTTTAGAGTCAGTCTCTTCTGCATTTGTGTCTTGAACTTCCTTGCCATCATAGCAATTTTTTAAGTGGGTTTTTTTTTCATTTGCTCATTCTTCCACCATAGTTCCTGATGTTGTACTTGAAGTTAGGGTTGAGTTTGCAGTACTTCTGGAGGAAGGTCTGGGGTGGTCTTGTTGCTTTTTTCATGAGAGGTATTAAATACTTTATTATTCCAGGACTTCGCTGACAGTTTGAGACACGCAAGCTTTCAGTACTCCAAGGTGGTCTGATCCGGCACAACTGTTTGCTGCCTCCCTGGTCTGAGCTCCACAAATTCCTGACATGGGTTTGTGTTTGTGTAAAAGTAGAATGGTGTTACCAGGGCAGCTAGATGGTATACAGCACCAGCCCTGGAGTCAGGAGGCCTGAGTCAACATCCAGTCTCAGACATGTCCTAGCTATGTGAACCTGGGCAAAACAATTAATCCTGTTTGCCTGTTTTCTAATCAGTAAAATGAGTTGGAGAAGAAAATGGTAAAGCACTCCAGTATCTTTGCTTGACAAAACTCCAAATGCGATCAGGGAAGAGTCGGAAATAACTGATCGACAACCACCAGAGAGTGCTGCTGAACGCTGCCAGCACCATCCAGCTGGAGAGCTCTTTTGACTCAGAGTGGCCAAACTATGGGTTCACCTTTGGTCTTTAATTCCTGCCCTAGTTATTATTCCTCTCTGTGCAGGATGGGCTAGATGCTAGAGTGGAATCCTGCTTTGTCCCTGGGATCTGAGACATGCTGTTGCTGGCTTCTGAATTTCCTCCTTTCCCCATACACTACCAAGAAAAGCCATACCAAGTATATTTTCCCTTCCAATTATGCTAGATCTGTGACCCAGAACGAGGCAGTGGGTGACAAAGCTGCCAGTTGGCACCTGTTTCTTGATCTGGGTCTGCTAGTGTTTGGGAGGGGTCTGAGATCTCTTTGTATACTGGAGCAGTCTCTTCTTGGCCTCTGGAGTGCTTCTGTGTAACAAGCTCCCAGTCAGTCTATACCCAATGTCTGCAGATTTTCATGAGTGTCTTTCTATGTTGAACTATGCTAAAGAAATGACTCCCTATGACTTTTTCTGGATTCCCCATCAGGATACAATCTGCCACATTTTCTAGATCAGTTTAAAGGAGTTTTTTGAAAGGGGACTCACCATACTTTTTCTTACCAGTTGGTCTTGGCTTTGCCCTCTCCCTTTCCTCTTCTAAAAAACTATTTCAGCTTCCCAACAGAGCATACCACATACTAAAGTTATAGTTAAAACATGATGATTCCAATTTAATTGATAATAAAATGGATATAAAACACAAAGTGTTAAAAAAAAGTTAACTACTGTCACTAACAGCAACTTAGAAAAATCTATTCTATTTCTTGGCCATTGTCTTTTCTCCAATTTCAGAGGCAGTGTAAAGTAGTGGGTAGAAGACTGGACTTGGAGTGAGAAAGACCTGGGTTAAATCCCATTTCAGATACTTTCTAGCCTATGACTCTACTCTGAGTAAAAACCACTTAACTTCTCAGTGCCTCAGTTTCTTCATCTGTAAAAGGAAGAGGTTGAACTCAATAGCTTCCAACGTCCCTTCCAGCTTTGATTATCTAATCCAATTATTATCTAGAAATGTTCTCAGAATAAGTCTCCTTTGGAAAATCAGTCAGTCAGTCAACGACCATTTATTAAATACCTATTGTAGTGTATGGAATGTTCAGGGAGAACTAGTACCTTTGGGGTAGGGGTTTGCTGAGTCCTTTTCAGGGTTGTTCATCTAACTTTGGGGTCCACCTGCACGCAATTCTCACCTATGGCTCCAAAAAGTTATAGTATGCACAGCAGTCACACCCTGGTAAAACTGGCATGACAGATGGGCTAAATCAGGTTGAGGGTAACTGTAGTCCATTGGTGAGCTAGAGGGCTGTCTAACCCAAGCATGTGAACACTTTGCCTGGTAGAATGGACAGATGAGAATAACTTGTTCCAATAACCATGAAGATGGCTGAAGCAGGAGCTGTGGAGTGCTTAAAGCTTGATCAGACATCAAAGATGCCACGCAAGGTCATCCACTGTATTCTGGGGCCATTGCCAGTCATCTCGATTTTTGTCCTATCGCTGGACTTTGATGATTCAGGAAGAGAGAATGAGGTTGATGACTTTGGGCAACTGTCTCACTTAAATCGAGTTCATAAGTAAGTCAAGACATCACCCCATGACATCGTTGGTTCTCTTTGAAAATGAAGGACGAACAATATTAAGGACCTAGTATGTGACAGGCACTGTGCTCATCACTGTAAATGCAAAGAAAACTGTGTAAAAGCAGTCACTGATGCAGTCATTCTGATATGATGCCCATGTTTTAATGTTGCTTGATTTTGGGGAGAGCAGTTTTGCAGGAGAGGACAGCTTTGATCAGGTCTTCTTAGCTTAGCACTAATCCCATCTGGTCATGAGCCCCTGCTGCCACTCAGATCTCTTGCATGCTATTTACCCTACCTCCTCATTAAAACTGTGGATCGGTCAAAATATTTAGGGAGGAACTGAGGTAGCACCAGTTCCACCTTCTCATAGTCACATGATCCAATCAAAGTATCTTTGCCCCAGTATGGAAGCTGCTTGCTGTTGCCTATTAAAATAGTGCCTGATTTGCCAACCTGGTTGCCCCAGCCACAGGTCCATCAATGCTTTCCTACCTTGTTGTACTGAGAAACTCTTTTTTAACTTTCTCTTCCTGAATTTTACCTCTTTAATAAGGAAGATGACCTGAACGTAGAATTGGCCTTTTAACAAAGGCAAACACTAGCCCTTGTTATTAAGGAGTTCATAGTCTAATGGGGAAGACAACACACAGTTGTGTATTACTCTTTGTGACCCCATTTGGGATTTTCTTGGCAGAGATACTGAGATGATTTGCCATTTCCTTCTCCAACTCATTTTATAGATGAGAAAACTGAGACAAATTGGGTGAAGTAATTTGTCCAGGGTCACACAGCTAGTAAGCATGGGAAGTCAGATTTGAACTCTGAAGATGAGCTTTCTTGACTCCAGGTCTAGAACTCTAACCATTGTACCACCTAACTGCCCTTTATAGAGAAGGTATATGCAGGATAAATTGGGGGTAGTCTCAGAAAGAGGGCATTATGATTAAAAAAGACTAGGAAGGGCTTCTTGTAGAAGGTAAGACCTTAGCTGAGGCTTGAAGAAAGCTAGTGAAGCCAGGAAGCAAGAGATGAGGAGGGAGAGGATTCCAGGCATGGGGGACTCTCTATCAAATATTTGGCATCTGGAGATTAGTGTGCCTTGTTCAGGGAACAGCAAGGAGTCCAGTATCATGCCTGGATTTTTGCAACAGTCTGCTGTTTAGTCTGCTTGTTGCAAGTCTTTCCCTGTTTCAGTTCATCCTAACTGATCTTCTTAAGGCACAAGTCTGAGCAAGTCAGCCCTCGTATTCAATAAGCACCAATGGCTCCCTAAGACTATTAAGACACCCTATATGTCAGTAATACTTAGAGACTCCCCGTTAGAAAATTTGCTTTTGCCTAATACTACTGCCTAATGAGAAAAGAATGTGTTTCATAGTATGATACACAGATATAGACACCATCACATTCTCTTACCACTTCCAGTAGAAGGTTGTGGAGAGGAATTGGGTATCATGAAGGCAGTTAAGGCTATCTCAAAGATTGTTTTAAAATTCTTGTAAGTTTTGAATAATAACATTGTTATGTGAAAAGTATTACCTTTCTGAGTTCAAGTGGTAGGTAACAGCTACTGAAATATATTTATCATGATACAGAAATTATAATGGTAAAAACCTAGATTTTATTATTACGCCCATCCACAGGTTCAGGTCTCAGAAAAAACGATCAACCTGAATCTTCATTAGGATTCTAACAAGGCTCTTATAAATAGGCTCATATCTGATAGGCAAAATTATGTTAGAGTGACAGAGAAAAAAATTCTTTTACATATTGCAATCTTTTAGGGCATTAAAAGAAAAGACAGATTCATAATCCCATGCTTCCTTCAGTGTTGTAAAACTTGGGGGCTACCTCCACTCATCCTGATCTATATCTTGCCACTGGACCCAGATGGCTCTGGAGGAGAAAGTGAGGCTGGTGACTTTGCACAGCCCTGCCTCACTTAAATCCATTCCACTTGCTAGATATGGCATCACCTTCCTGATGTCATGGTCCTCTTAGAGAACCACAGACAAGCAGCAACAATAAAAGTTGATCTAACTTAAGCAGAATTTTAATTTATAACTAATAAACCTAGTTAAACAGACTCCATAGGTAAATTAAGTCAGGTTATAGATTAACCTACAGTTACAGGGTTCACAAGTAGGCTGATTTACATGTTGCCAGAGAGTCAGGGATACTTGAGATTATTTCTGTGGTTTTTATTTAATGAATGTTTAAGGCCTTAAAGAACAGGTTCTAGTCAAGTAAGGTTAATATTAACAGAAGACAGGCTTTCAGTTAACTAAAAGTTGCAGGAGAAATGATCCTGTACCTCAAATAATAAAAATTAATGAAAGGAAAATAAATTCCCAATACAACGTTATAAGAATTTGTTGTGAATATTTTATTTAAGTCCCACTTTGCTCATTTTTATCTTTCAGATTTACTTTTAGAAAGAACACTGTCCAATAAAGCCCTTTTTGCAAATGACCTCCCTGATAGTCGTGTTGTGTAAGACTAACTGAATTACCATCCCTCCTAACCTGCCCCTCGTTGTTTCTCTTCTGTCTTTTCATCCTATCCCTCCCCAAGTGTTGACTTCAAATTGCTCCCTCCTCCCTTTGCCCTCCCTTCCATCATCCCCCCCTTGCAATATCTCCTTCTCTCCCCCTTTCTTATACTGTAAGATAGGTTTTCATACCAAAATGAGTGTGCATTTCACTCCTTCATTTAGTCAAATGTGATGAGGGTAAACTTCTTGTTTTTTTTTTTTCTCAGCTCTCCTCTTTTTCCCTCCACTAAAAAAATCTCCTACTTGCCCCTTAAATGACATAGAGTTACCCCCTCTTTCCTCCCACTACATTTCTCTCTCACCATTTACCTTAATTTCTTTTAAGATATGGTCCCATTCTATTCAGTTCACTCTGTGCTCTCTGTCTCTGTATGTGTGTGCATGTGTGTATGTGTGTGCATGCGTGTACATGTGTATGTGTGGTCCCACCAACTACCCAGATACTGAAAAGTTTTAAGAGTTAGAAATATTGTCTTTCCCTGTATGAATGTATACAGTTCACTTCTGGTAAGTCCCTTAATACTTCTCTTTGCTGTTTCCTTTTTCATGCTTCTTCTCATTCTTGTGTTTGAAAGTCAAATTTTCTTTTCAGCTCTGGTCTTTTCATCAAGAATGATTGAAAGTCCTCTGTTTCATTGAAAGACCATATTTTCCCTTGAAGTATTATACTCAGTTTAGCTGGGTAGGTGATTCTTGGTTTGAGTCCTAGTTCCTTTGCCTTCTGGAATATCCTATTCCACGTCCTTCGATCCCTTAATGTAGAAACTGCTAGATCTTGAGTTATCCTGATTGTATTTCCACAGTACTGGAATTGTTTCTTTCTAGCTGCTTGCAAGATTTTTTCCTTGAGCTGGGAGTTCTGGAATTTGGCCACAATGTTCCTCGGAGTTTCTCTTTTTGGATCTCTTTCAGGTGGTGATCGATGGATTCTTTCAATACTTATTTTGCCCTCTGGTTCTAGAATGTCAGGGCAGTTTTCCTTGATAATTTCATGGAAGATGATGTCTAGGGTCTTTTTTTGATCATGAGTTTCAGGTAGTCCCATAATTTTTAAATTGTCTCTCCTGGATCTATTTTCCAGGTCAGTTGTTTTTCCCATGAGATATTTCACATTCTCTTCCATTTTTTCGTTCTTTTGGTTTTGTTTAGTGATTTCTTGGTTTCTCGTAAAGTCATTAGACTCCATCTGTTCCATTTTAATTTTGAGAGAACTATTAAATTCAGTGAGCTTTTGAGCCTCTTTCTCCATTTGGCTCATTCTGCTTTTGAAAGCATTCTTCTCCTCATTGGCTTTTTGAACCTCTTTTGCCAATTGAGTGAGCCTATTTTTCAAGGTGTTAATTTCCTCAGCATTTTTTTGGGTCTCCTTTACCAAGGTATTGACCCGTTTTTCATACTTTTCTTGCATCTCTGTCATTTCTCTTCCCAGTTTTTCCTCCACCTGTCTAACTTGCTTTTCAAAATCCTTTTTGAGCTCTTCCAAGGCCTGAGCCCACCCGCCACCCCCCTGGGGTGTCTGGGGTACTGAGGCCCCGCCCTCCACGTCTTTCCCTGATGACAAGAATACGTTCTCGTCCTCGCCATCAGATCCGAAGGTCGGGATCATTTGCACTTGTTGGAAAAAACTCTCTATAGTCTTATTTTTCTTCCCTTTTCTAGGCATTTTCCCAGCCAGTTACTTGACTTCTGAGATTCCTTTCCACCTCCCCCTGGATCCGCCCAGCTAGTGCTTGGCCTCTGAGATTCAAATGTGATTTCCGCGGCAAGCTTTAGTTCTGGCGCTGGGGTGGGGGCAGGGCCGCCTCCCAGGCTCAGTTCCCTCAGGGGCTTTCTGCAGAGACTTTCAGGAACGGAGCGGGTGGGGGCGGGGTGGGGGGCCTGCCTCCTAGGCTCAGTTCCCTCGGGGGCTTTATGCAGAGGCCTTCAGTAATAGAGCAGGGTGGGGGCAGGGCCGTCTCCCAGGCTCAGCTCCGTCAGGTTTTATGCAGAAACCTTCCGTAATGAAGATCCTGCCTGCTGCTGGGGGATTCCTGAGTCCTGGGCCACTGCCGCCTCAGCCGCCGCCCATGCCTCTGCCTCTGCAGCTTCCTGCCCCCATCTCTGCCGCCGCTGCTTCATCCCGAGGGGGCCCGAGTCACAGAGACGCCCTGCTCCCCCTCTCGTCCAGCCCAGCCTTCTTTCTCACTGACCTGTAGCTTCTGTGGGCGGAGGGACTTTCCCGGCTGCCGGAGCTTCCGTGACTGAAGCCTGCTCAGGTCAGCTTCTCTGGGGCCGCGGCCAGGGCAGCACTGGGGGTGGGGTCCACTTTCCGGGGCACGACGGACCCTGGGGACGGGTCTCCAGGGCTCCCTGGAACGGAAATCTCTTCCACTCCGTTTCTGCACACCTTGTATTGACCCAGAAGTTATGGGGGTCTCTTTTTACATTAATTCTATGGGCTTTGGTTTTGGAGCTCGTAAACATGCATCCTTCTACTCCTCCATCTTGGCTCCGCCCCCCTCAATGATCTTTTTAATGAAATAATTAAACTTGGAGCAGAAGGATGTAGATTTCAGTTTTTTAACATGAGAAAATAGTCTATTATATGAAACATTTCATAAGAACTTTAATTTCAAAATAGTGCATCCTGTACTGGGTATTGCCTTCAGAATGCAGAAGTGAAAGAACAGTATGAGGAACCCTGTGCCTTTTTAATCTGAGGCTCATCAGATAATGACTGAAACAACAAGAGATGAACTTTGCCCATGGAGAACTTAAATAAATAATCAAATAAATAAATAATAAGTAATAGCATTTGTATAGCACTTTAGCATTTTGTTTTTGTTCCTTTTTTTCCAATGGGATAAAGAAGGTGGGGGCTGGGGGGAGAGAAGGTAGATTTCTTTTGTAATTGAAAAAATAAAATTCAATTAAAATACGTACAAAAATGTCAGATCTTCTTGGATCCAAGTCTAATACTCTATCCTTTTCATGGTCCTACTTGATGTAATCCTTAGGCTACTGGTTGAGTTCTATCTCCTGGAAAAATCCTGACCTGCAGATCCTGGATAAAATAAATTTTAGAGCCTTGAGGAACTTCATAGACCTGGCTGTATGATAATTATATCCTATCTGAAACTGGATTTGAATTCAGGTCTTCCTGACTGCAGGCCCAGTGCCTTGTCCACTGTACCAAATGCTGACTATAAATGGCTTCTATCTGATAAAAATGTTGCTTAAAAAAGTACTAGAGATTGGAATGACTATTCAGTGAAAACTGTAGGTAAAAGTAGATTATGATATGGTAAAAAATGGACTTTGATTCATACTTCAAACTATAAGAACATAACTACTACCTGCTGATCAATTTCATAGGTGCAAGGTACTCCAATATAAGTGAGCTAAAACTTTGAGTGAATGTGGACCTCTTTACTGCATCTTTATAGACTGTATGCATTAACATTTTGAGACTAACTTCTGATAGTTAAGAAATTCAGGTCAAGGATGAGATTATTGGCATCTCAATTTTCTGATGCTATTTCCTGTCCTCAGCTCTGGGGTTACATAGATAAGGAATCCCAGCCATGAAAGCAAACTTCCATTTCTATACAATGAATCATACATTTGCAAGAAAAGTCATGGGGGAGCCAGCCTTAGCTGCCACCTTCTTCTTGTTTCCCTGCTTTATCTCTGCAACTAATTATTATGCTCAAAGATTGGAGGGAATAGTACTCAGATGTCAAATTGATCTTCCTTAAAGCACAGATCTGACCATGTCACACCCCCTGCTCTCAAAGAGCTAAGAACCTAGTGAGGGAGAAAATATGAAAACAACTATGTACAAACAAGATATGGACAGAATAACTTGGTGATAATCAACAGAAGGAAGGCATTAGTATGAAGGAGTAAAGGCTTTTTTGCAGAAGGTGGGATTTTAGCTGGGGGCTTGAAGGAGGCCAGGCCACAGAGATGAGGAAGAGAGAATCCCACACAAGGGCGATAGTTGTAGAAAAGTCCAGAGTCAGAAGATGACATATCTTGCTCAAGAAACAGCAGAGGCCAGTGGGGTCATAATAAGATATAAGAAACCTGGAGAAGTAGGAAGGAGCAAGTTTAAGAAAGGCTTTTAAAAGCCAAATCATGTATTATATTTGATCCTGGAGGAAACAGGGAGTCACTGGAGATTAATGAAGTAGAGGGAGGGAGGATATAGATGGTGTAGAAAATGAGTACTATACAAGTCACATTGATGTAACCAATATCCCTTCCCTTCCCTTCCCTTCCCTTCCCTTCCCTTCCCATAATCAGGGTACAAAAGTAGAAATCTATATAAACAAGAAGAAAGGGTAGTAAGGGAGAGGCTGACACTTAAACCTAATTCTTATCTGAACTGGTTTAGAGATGGAAGAATACACAGATACATACAGTTGGATAGAGAAATACATTTCACTCTATAGGAAAACAGGAGGGAAAGTGGAGAAGGGGAAGGAGGAATTAAAGGGAAGGTAGATTAAGAAAGAGAGATCAGTCCTAAGCAAAACAAACCAAAGATATACAAAAATATTTATAATTCTTTTTGAGGTGTCAAAGAATGGGAATCTGAAGGGGTGCCCATTGGAGGATGGCTGAACAAGTTGAAGTAAATGAGATGGTACACTATTGTGTTGTGGGAAATAATGAAGAGAATTGTTTTAGCAAAACCTCAGAACACTTCTATGGAGCGAAACAGAGTGAGGGAAATAGAATCAGGAAAATATACAGTGACAACAATATTAGTAAAAGCAAACAACTTTGAAGACTTAGGAATTCTATCAGTGTAATTACCAACCAGGATCCCAGAGGACTAGTGAGGAAATATGCTACATACCTCCTGAGATAGAAATGGACTTAAAAGTATTGAATTAATCACACAAATCATATATATATATGTATATATACATATATATGTATGTATGTATATACACACACATACATGTGACTATATATGTGTACGCATATATATGTATATATAAATATTTGCAAAAGTTTTGTTTTTCTTTTATTCTCAATTGGGGGTGGGGTAGGAGGAGAGATGGAGGAAAGAAGGTAGATTTTTGCCAATTGAAAAAAAATTCCCAATATAATTTTAAAAAAGAAGATTCCCTTCAAGGTTAAGACAGTTTGCCCTCACCAAGAAGGAGAGATTTTTTGGTACATTTAAAAAAAAAAGAGCCAATACTTGTGAACAGAACTCCATTGGTACTACTTGCCCATCTGGTAACCTGTTTGCGCACTGTCTGTTGTCTGTGAAACTAAGCCAAGTTTTGCCCCAGAAACCTAGTCTTGGAACTCATGGTGCCAACTTTTGGCTCCTCTGTTCATTATAATTGTTCCTGAGCCATGACTTAGAGTGGAATTGCATCTAATGTCGTAGTTAGACTCTAAAGTTGGTATGTAAGGTGGAAGTTGCCTATAGCAAAATTATCTTCTTTCCATATGTAGTGCCAACACGATATTCACAGTACCTACAGCAGCCATGAATATCCCAGTGCAATTCTGAATCATCAGATACCACAGACTCTCCACATGGAAGACAGAACCAAAACACTCATTCAGACACCAGAAAGTCAAATCCATCATAGTAACAAAAATCTCTACATAACAACAATGCAGAGGACAACACCATCCCGAAGTCTTCCCCGCCCACCCCCCCAGGCTTCCCACAAGCCAGCTCCATTAAACAAATCACAATCAAGCTCTCTCACTCACACTAGCCCATTGCCTGTTTGCCTGCCGCCTTTCTAGCTCTGCCTGCTCTCTGACTTAACACTTCCTCTCAGCTCTGCTCTAGCTCTGCCTCTTCCTGTTCTACCCATTCAGCAAGGTCCTCCCACCACAGGCTCCTTGTAACTCAGACTTCCATGTGGCTCAGGCAGGTCACCTGGGCCCATTGATGAATGGGAAAGATCTTCCCACTTAAATTACCATTACACCATAGTAGCAAATAGCCTCTGGCATATAGAACCATGTAGTTTGGAGAGTAAACTGCAATAAAAACAAACTAAAGCACATGTTCTCTGGTTGAGATAACAGCTTATTAACAATGACAATTATTAGCTGGTAATAAAGGGGGTCAAACTGGCCCCCTCAGTCAGATCAGTGACCTTGATGAGAAGTAAAAACCTCACTTTATTGAGATTCAGGAAAGGAGGTGTTGGGGCATACCACGATTGGTTACACCTGGGAAAGGTGGGTTGACCTTCAGTTGTGGATGATCTTGCTCCCTGTGACAATCACAGAAGGTTAATTGTTTTATGGGCCTCCACTGCCTCTAGTATCTTGGCTACAAAAGCAGCACTACCCTAATCGGGACCACTCAATTAGTTTTCCTTTTGGAGGAGAGCAAACCATGCATAATTTTAAAAGTTGAGAAAAGGGCAGAAGAATTATCTTTTGGGGAAGGCTCAGCCTAATCTAGTTTCTGTTTATAAGCAACAAAATATTTCCCAGGTTAAACTTTTAGCAAGCAAATGTCCCAGGGGCTAATTCCAAGGGAAAGGTATTATCATCCTAGTTATCATCATGTTAATGATAACACCTTCCCTTTCAACCAAGCCCTTAAGCCAATATTGATTGGAAGAGACCACATTCTTGTTCCAGATCAATTCAGGCAGGAATTGACCATTATAAAAATCAACACAGAATAAAACCAATTGTGCTGTAAGGTCAATCAGTAGAAATCAGAGGTAATATTAATTTCTATCTCCTAACAGGTAAAAGAAAGTTGAAAAGACAGAGCCGTAATTTCTGGATAAGGATTGGCTTTAAGGGGTGAGTCAGTTGGACTCGAGTGTAAAATGAAATGGAGTATGTGCTATGGCCAGACAAGGCTCCACTTGCTCCACTGACAGGGAATAAGTAGGACAGCAGAGTCTGCTGGGAAGTGGAGGGAGCATGATATTGGGGTTTGGGTTGCTAGATTCCCATCTCATCTTGGGCTTACTTTGGGGAATATGTTCACTGGGTAGAAAGCTGGATAGACTTGCTGATACTATTAACTCTTCTATCTCTATGTGTCCTCTGTCTGTCTGTCTGTCTCTCTCCATCTCCTCTACACCCCGCCCCCCTTTCTCTTTTTTGGTCTCTCTCCTCTATCTCTGTCTCTTTTTTTCTATCTGTCTGTCTGTCTTGGACAGCACTAACATTTTGAGGACACTGACAATATTATTCTTTATCAGTAGAAACACCTGGGCTTAGCAGTTAATTGGCAAGAATAATTAATAAAAATAAGACACTCCAGTAGTTTTGTCCCTAGATTGAGCACATCCCACACACAATCAGGAGCAATCATTCCAACAGTGGCCTTTCTATATTCCAGGGTTCCTGACCCCAAGCACAAAAACCCAAACAGTTGGGTCCATTAGTATGTTTTGGGTTTTTGCCTATCTGGGAGCTGTCCATCTGTGTAAGCAGTGGGAAAGGGTGATGTACCACCCCCATCTGCTGGCTGAGCTCTGAATAGCTGGTAGACGCAAAGAAATATATCCAGAAAGTGTTTGGTGTACCCCCTCTGCCTTCGTGCTATGACGCAGACAGTAAAGCTCAGGGCAGCAGTTCAGGGTGGGATGGGGAAGATCTAAGGCTTGGACCTCTACAGTCAGGATGGAAACCTGCCTCACAAGCAAGGCAAATGCCTCAGGCTTCATGTTGTCTTTTGGCAATTTCTTTTGCCTGTCAATAAACATTTATTAAATTATCAACTAGGCATTGTGCTAAGTACTTTACCATCAAGGTTGCTTCTGATGTTCATTTAAAATCGATTTGTATGGAGATATTGTGCGCAGGAGAAGTTGCAGCCTTGTGGTGGGGAGGTCAGAGGAAAGACGGGCACTTACGATTGTTATTAGTCTATAACAGAGGTTCTCAAACTTATTTGGCCTACTACCCTCTTTAAAAAAAAATTACTCAGAACTCCCCTGGAAACCTACTCTCTTTAATGCTTTAACTTTTTTTTTTTAAATTTGCATCATTTCAAAAAAATAAATTTTTTTTAAAAAAATGATGCATTGTAAATTTAACAATTTGTTGTAAATTTGTTGGTTTTTTCCTACATAGAAATTTTGATTACATAATATTGTATCATGTAACTATATAGTATTATGTTGTCAACAAGTCATTACATGCACATATTCCTGCTGATCCAACAAAGTGGGACATGCTGCCTGCCAACACTTCTTGTTAAGACTTATTAGTGAATTTGACCACTAATTGTAACCTGCATTTTTTATGTTTATTTTGAAAAGAATGTGATCACTACAACTTTAACTCTGTTACACAGATGAAACATGTACGAACAGTTTTTCTTCTCTTCTTTCCTTATGTTTTCACCACCCCTTTATTTTTATTCAATGCCCCCTAATTACAGCTGAGGTTAATACCAACCCCTGGATCACTCCAGTGCCCACCAGGGACAGTATCACCCACTTTGGGAACCCTTGGCTCTATACCTTGAAATTAAGACATGAGGGGTTTACTCTGTCATGGGGAAAATAAGATCACAAACACAATCACAAGTTATTTACCAAGTAAGATAATATGTAATAAAAAATGCTAAACTACAAAGCATAGACAATAAATGCAACAGAAGTAGTTACAAACCGTAAATATTATATAAATGAATGATTTAATTCAACAAATAATTATTAAGTATCTAATTTGTTCAAGATACTATATTTGGCATGAATGATATAAAGATAAGGTCCCTGCTCTCAAGGACCTTACATTCTCCTGGGGAATACAACACAGAGGAAGATAAGTAAGTATATGAATATGGGAGCTATTATTTTTCAATATTTTGGATGTATAATATATGTGTACATATGGGAATACAACACAAAGCCTTTTGTCTTAAGGAATGCCAAGCATTTGCGAAAGCTAGGGTTATGTGACTATGTTGTGGGCAATATTTTGCTTCCCATAACATGTTCCCTTAGAGTAGAGAGGGGCAGCTAAGTGGTATAATGGATAGAGTGCTAGTCCTGGAGTCAGGAAGACTTATTTTCCTCAGTGAAAAATCTGGCCTCAGACACAAGCTGTGTGACCCTGGAAAAGACCCTGTTTGCCTCAGTTTCCTCATCTGTCAAATGAGCTGGAGAAGGAAATGGTAAACCACTCCAATCTTTTTGCCAAGAAAACGCCAAATAGGGACATGAAGAGTTGGACACAACTGAAAAATGACAACGACCAGAGAATAGAATTTTCGACTTTGTTGGCACCTTAGAGATGGTCTACATTATAATCTCATAACGTATACAAGTTCAAATTCCATGCGTTGGAATATATTTGACTCAAAGTTTCCATTGTTTAAAGTGCTCTTTGAATAAGATGCCATTAGTGTACTGATAGTATGATTGACTCGACTTTGTATAAACTCTGATACTTTCTCAGACACCTCTGAAAAGGAATTATTTGCATAAGACAATGTTAATGAAATTTTCCATTTTTGAAATGGGTAGTGGATTATAAATGGATAATATAACCAAGAATTCTACTTTTCTGAGTGTCAGGTTTGAGCAAAAATATTGCAGACATCATTTCATGCACATATACCAATGTTATCTTTTCCCCGTGTAGATCAGCTAGGTGGCATAGTGGATAGTATATTAGACCTGGAGTCAGGAAGACCTGAGTTCAAATCCTACTACCTCAGAAACTTGTTAGCTGTGTGATGTTGGGAAAATCACTTAACTTCCCTTAGTCTCAGTTTCCTGACCTGTAAAATGGGGATAATAATGTACCTATTTCACAGGTTTGTTGTGAGTATCTAATAAGATAATATATGAAAATCATTTCAAAAATATTAAGTATTTTTTATAAAGTTTTTTGCAAATATCAGTGTTTTCAGAAATGCCATTTATTATTATTGTCATTTTTGCTACTTGGCAGCTGCTCCCTTTTGCTTCCCCTATCAAGGTCTCCAGCCACTATTACGGGTTTGCCTTGAGTGAAAGAGAGAGGCTTCAGTAAAGTCCCTAGCAGGAACTGATTCTGAGGCTCAAGCTGTCACCATTTGATCCCTTGTAGTTTTCAGTGGCAGGTGCTCTAGCAGCTTACTGGTTCAGACATCCCACCTAGGGGAATACACAAACACAGGATGCTTATTCCCTTCTGGTTGCCCTCTCCAGATGGAACTATCCCTTCAGGACCCAAGGGAGGGGAAGCATCTGTGAGTCCCAGCCCACTGTGACCATGCAGTTTAATTAGGTAAGGGTCTGGCCTCCCTTCTTTCTTTGCTCCCATTCATTCTAAAGTGGCAGAATCATGAGGGTCAGTCATGAAGGGACACCATCAGTAACACGCCTCTGCTCCGCTCTGATTTAGTACACAGCTTAATTGTAACTCCAGATTGTGGAAACAGTGAGATTTTTTTTCCTGTTACAGTGGTTGCAGCTGCTCCCTTCCCTACCTCATCCTGTTAACTACTGCTGGTCTGCCTGTGTGTGGTAACTCCCTCTGGTGTTACTGAGAGATCTATATTCTATCCTGTGCCTTGGCTGAGGTCCTGCTCCCATCCGCCCTTCCCATATTAAAGGAAACACTGATGGATATGTTTAATTCACTTTACCTGTGAGAGGCAGTATGGCACAGTGGTAAATGCTGGACATGGAGCCAAAGGACCCAGGTTCAGATCTCTGCTCTTCTGCTTGCTGCCTTTATGGCCTTGGGCAGGGCTCTGTACTTCTGTTTCTTTTCCAGTGACAGGAAGGGATTAGTGTAGAGGAAGGGATGGGCAGTGGTGCTGAAAGCTTCTCTGGTAGCTGTTTGTCATCGTGGCCCCAACCAGGCTTTCATCGTCATAACCACCCTTATCAAGCACTTATTAAGTACTTAGTATGCTCCAGGCACTGTGCTAAACACCAGAGACACAAGGAAAAGCAAAACCAATGACCGGCCTCATCTCCAGTCTTACTGGACGTCACTCCTCCTCCCACACTGTGTGATCCAGCCGAACGGATCCCTCTGTGCTTCACACGGGGTATTCTCTCTTGTCTCTGTGCTTCACACCGTCGGTCTCCCGTGCCCGGGAGCGCTCCTTCTGTCCCAGAGTGCCGCTCTTCCTTTCAGATACAGCTGCTGAGCCCTCCCATCCTTAACTTCTGATGCTCTCCTGCTCCTGCTACCTTGCTTGTATTTAACTACTTTTTATATTGTTGTTTATTAACGTTATAGTTAAGCAAGATCTATTTTTATGTGCCTTGTCTCCCCATTAGAATGTCGCTTTTTTTTTTTTTTTTTTTTTTTTTTTTTTTTTTTGCGTAGGCATTGCTTCATTCTACATACTTGTATCCCCCTGTGCATAGTAGGGATTTAGTAAATTGTAGTTGATTGACATAAACAACAGAAAAGTCCACTATGTCCCTGGGCATAGTATTCAGAATGTATGGGGATCCTCTAAAATCCTTTTGGATTGGAAGAATGTTACCCAGCTCTCATGATTTATGATACCACCAGATGGAACCTAGGGAGAATTTCTAGGGGTACTGGTCAAAACAATTGAAGATCCTAGAAGCAGGGTACTGGTTTCATCAGTATTGCTGCTTGTTGGTAAAGGATTCATAAAAGAAAATTAACATCTGACTAAGAAGATACTCTTTGAGAAAGAGATTTGGACTTCTGGACCATGGGTCCAGAATAATATAATACATGAATATATGCGTCCAGAAAATATAAGGATGGGTTTGTAGCAAGAGATGGAAAGCACTCGAAGTGAATTGATAAAAACATATTTTCATTGAGACCTGCGAATTTTGTTTAGGGCTTTAAACTGAAAAGAGAGCAGGTCTAATTATTATTATAATCAAAGCTGATAAGCCTAGTAATGAAGAAGTAGCAAGTGCAATGGAAGAGGACCAGCAGGAGTTTTCGAGAAGAGTTTTCATTGCCCCTATGAGATCTCCATCCCTAATTAGAAATTCTGACATTCTCTTTTCTGACTGAAACCTCCTATCGTTCTGTCTCTGTGCCTCATCCTTCCAAAACCTGTTCTTTGTGGACATTGAGTAAGTCAGTATCTCCATCCTTCAGTACTTTCCCAGGTTGTTTATTACCTTAGTTTTTTATTTCCCTCTCCTCTCTCTCAAATCTCCATCTAATAGTTAGTCTTTTCAACTCTATGCTATGCTCTGCGCTCTTAAATCCCTTGTCCCTCTGTCCTCTTCTCTTAGCAAATGTCAGCTGCAGGTTACTTCTGTTCCTACTCACAAGCCACTGAATGCAGACAGAAGAAGTCTCACAACGTTGTTGATTGGGTACGTTAAAATTCATGTTACACAATCTCAGTTGGGTTCTCATTGCAGCAGGGCAGATCTTTTAATCCTTTCTAATTGATTTCCTATCTCGCTCTCCACAGTAGCTATTACAAACCTTGTCTTCCATCCTCCAACTCTCTACCCATTCCAACTGTGCCTTCCTCTGCCCACTTTTCCCCCACCCCACTGCCCCCACCCCACTTTCACCTCAGCTCAAGACTTTCTGCCTTTCAGTTTACTGAAAACAAATTGGGTCCATTTGATGTGAGTTCCTTCTTTTTCCATTTTCTTCATCACCAGAACCCTTGCTGTCATCTCCCATTCTGCCTTCCTTTTCCTCAATCTCTAATATAGGAATGATCTTTGTCCTTGTCCAAGCCACCCCCTCTATATGAGCACTTGATGCCATCCCTTCCCATTTTCTCTTGCATATTGCATCCTGAATAACACCCCTCTAGCTTATCTTCACCTTCTCCCTATCAGTTGATTGCTTCCCTACCACCTCCAAATATTGCCAAATGTTCTGATCCTTATAAATCCTTCACTTAGATCCTAGCATTTCAAGATATTATACAATATCTTTCCTCCATCTCTCAGCTAAATTCCTTGAAAATTTTAGCTCTTCTTAGTTACTATCTCTATTTCTCTCCTTTCATTTCCTTACTCCTCAACCCTTTTCATTCTGGCTTCTAACCTCATCACTCAACTGAAACTACTCTTTCCAAAGTTATCAGCGATCTCTTAATTTCCAAATCAGATGGTCTTTTTCATTCCTAATCCTTCTTGATTTATCTGTTGCATTCGATACTGTCGAACACCCTCCTCTGGGATACTTTCTCCCCTCTGGGTTTTGGTGATGCTATACTCTCCCAGTTTGCTTCCTCGGCTCCTCACTTTGTTTTTGCTGGTTCATCATTCATATCACTTCCTGTGACTTTGGACATTCCCCAAAGTTCTGTCCTGCCCCTTCCTTTCTTCCTTCATATTCCTTCTTAGTAACTTCATAGTTTCCTTGGGTTTAATTATCATTTCTACATAGATAACTCCCAATTTCATATATACAGCACCAGTTTTTGCCCTGAAATGCAGTCCCACATTACCAGTTGCCTACTGAACATTTCAAACTGGATATTCTGGAGACATCTTGAACTCAACATGTCTAAAATTAAGCTACTTAAACTCTCCTCTCTTCCTAACTTCCCTTTTTTTTCTGTTGAAGGTATCACAGTCTTTCCAGTTTCCAAGGTTTGTCATCTCAGTGTTATTCTTGATTCTCCTCTCCACATATTGAATCAGTTGCCAATTTTTGTCAATTCTACCTTCACAACACCTTTTTAATGGTTAATCTCTACCTTCACAACACCTTTTTAATGGTTAATCTCTCTGCTCACATAGCCAACACCTCAGTTCACTTAGATTATTATAACAGCCTTCGAATTGCTCTGTGCCTCCTGCTATAGTCCATCCTATACACTATTGTCAAAGTTACTTTCCTTAAGCTCACAATCTGACCATGTGATCCCCCTATTTAATAAATTCCTATGGTAACCTCTTGCCTCTAGGATCAAATATAATCTCTGTTTAGCACTGAAAGCCCCATACAACCTGGTCCCAACCTATCATCCTGGCTTTGTGGGACATTACTCTTCCCTGAACACTCTGGTGATCCAACCAAGGCTAGAAGTCTAACCTTCTCTCTGTTCTCATAGATGAAGCTCCACCTCAAGTCTACAGGGTCTTTGGCATTGGCTGGCCCCCATGCCTGAAATTCACCGCCTCCTTACCTTTGAGTACCTCCTTACCCAGACAGTCCCTCTTCCTTTGAAATGCAACTTAAGCATCATCTTTGGCATGAAGCCTTTCCTCACACCCCTTCCCCACCAACTAATAATGCCCTTCCTTTGTCATTAACTTTTATTTAACTATTTTTAAAATATATTTGTATTTATTCACTTCTTATTTATGTTGCACACATTTTTATATGTACTTGTCTCTCTTTCCCTTCTGCCATTAGCATTTAATTTCCTTGATAGTAGGGATTATTTCACTTTTCGTGCTTCCTACTTACTTATTTCAAATAGTTCAGAGAGGGGATAGGGAGGATCGAATTCCTTAATATTTGTAGGAGTCAGTTTGAAAGGAGGGAATATGAAAAGTGAAATTCCAAGGACATGAGAAGAATGATTTAATGAGGAGAAAAAAGGGGAGTTGCTGAGAGAGAATGAGGTGAATGTGAGGTACTCTGACTCAGTTTCCCTCAAAAGCCCTGTGCTTAAACTGGCATTTAATAAATATCTATTAATTGATTGAAAGATTGGAGAGAACCGGTAATAAAGCCCATCACTTCAAATTACCATATAAAGTGTATAAATATGGGTAACAAACATGGTGACCCAGAGATACCTACAGAAAGGAAAATCTGACCTTCCATATTGCACTGAGATCTTGTGACATGATATTCATTAGTGACATTTGGGATAAGAAAAATGAGGGGTAAATACCTTTGCTAGAAAATATACACTCCGAAATTATCCTGGGTCCTCCTTGTCATCCACTGATGAGGACTTTGCTCTGACAATGAAGGCATGACTCTATGACAGGCACAAACATTCCCATAAACATGTGGGTATGATTCATTCAGTCATGACTCAATGGTCTGGTCAAATACCTAAGCCAGGGTAATGAAATTTGTCTTTAAAAGAAAAACTCAGATCTAAAAGATGCAGATGAGAGATGCACAACATGAAGAAACTTGGTTTTCTAGTGGGAAAAGCCTGAGCCTCTTTGAGGCTTCTGCAGGAAGGCATATCTCTCCAGAAAAGGAATTCCATAACAACAGGAAAGAAGGAAACCACATAGTACCAGAGATGTCAGTGACTGGAGGCTGTGATAGCATTATGAGTAATCCTGGGGGCATGTTGGGAGTTGCAGGAATGTTAGGTGCCAACAGTAGTGAAAGAAAGTGATTGATCAATGGAGGAAACTCTGGGAGAAGTGGATGAACTTTGGAGCAAAATCTGGATGTTGAAGAGGAATTCCTGCGTGATGCTGATTTTCTTTATTAAGGAAAAAAGAGAAATTTCTGGAAAAAACCCAATTCTGAGACCACACAGAACTATTGCCAAGCAGTGGCAAGATATATAGCCACTTAAACCTTTCCCCCCACTAGTTTTCTGAGTTATGCTGACTGTGCAGGTCTGGTTACACCCTTAAGCAAATCTCAGTTTTGCCCCCCTGTTGTCTGCCTTGCACCCCACTCTAAAGCTTTAAGTCAGGAGAACTATATTGATGACCGGTGGTCATCAGGGTTGTTGCTTGATTCTCTAGTAACTCAATGTTTTTCCCTGTGGAGGGATGGAGGACCTCAACTGCAAAGCGGTATTAAAAGTCTAGAGGACTATGTAGATCCCTTGGGAGGGTGGAGACTCTCAGGAGTGGAGAGAGGTGTAGTAGCATTGTATATAAAGAAGTTACACTCATGAGGAAATCCAGGGACTCAGTAGTGAAAACATGGTAGAGAGTATTTGAGTAAAGATCAGTGAAGGGAGAAACAGAAGTCTGGGTCTAAGTACTGGACCCTATCTTTATTTCGACCACTTTGACAGGAGGATGAAGGAGAGGAGATTCAGATATTATTTGACTAGATTTTAGTTGAAGATTTCAGACAGTTCAGAGAAAGAATAGGGAAGATCAAATGCCTTATTTTTTAGGAATCAATTGAAAAGGAAGGAATCTGAAAAATGAAATTCCAAAAAGATGGGAAAAATAATTCAATGAGGAGGAAAAAAAAGGGGCGTTGTCTAAAGAGAATGATGTGATATGAGGTAGTCTGACTTGGATTTGTTTAGAAGTTGAAAGCATAGGGTCTAGCATAGGGACCGGATCTGTGATTTCATTGATTTAAGGTTATCCCCAGAAAGGAAACAATGCAACTACAAATTTTCTGCAATTTACAGTCTTAGATCAAGGCTTAGAGTAGGTTAAGTTCTTTTTAAATCCTTCTTAAGTACTACTGCATGTAGATTGTGTAAGTCAAAGGAGAGGAGATGGAAATGAGGGGAAGTAACCGGGAACAAATGCAAAAGGTTAGCAGGAAATTATGTTTCTGAGATGTTTAATGATTTGCCTTGGCCTCCTAGATAGCATCTGAAGAAGGATTCAGATCCAAGTCTTCAGACACCAGATTCAAGGCTTTAACTATGAGGTCATGCTCTTTCAGACTTCACATAAATCCACTCATCATTACTCTTTGGACTTTTGATTTGGCAGCTGGTGGCACAGTGGACAGAGTACTATATCTGGAATCAGGAAGAGCTAAGTTCAAATCTAACCCCAGATAGCTGTGTGAGCCAGGGCAAGTCTCTCACCCTTGGTCTGCCTGTGGTTCCTTAACTGTAAATGGGGATAGTAGATATTTAATAAATACTTGAGCCCTTCACTATCCCCTTCATATGAAAAATAAGGGCCATAGGCAGAATTTGAACGCAGGTCCTCTGAGTCCAGAGGCAACACTATTTCCCAGTGTTTATCCATAGTTCTTCAGTAATTTTTTCATATCACTTCTTCCATGGTAATATTTGACACCTGTCCTTAGGACTATTCCTAATTAGCTCTACTTTTCCTCCTATGGTCCTTGTCATGGCAACAGCTGACACATGTACTGTTCTGTCGCTGTTCAATCATTTCAATCATGTCCAACTCTCTGTGACTCCATTTGAGGTTTTCTTGGCAAAGATCCTACAGTGGTTTGCCATTTCTTTTTCCAGCCCATTTCGTAGATGAGGAAACTGAGGCAAATAAAATTAATGACTTGGCCAGGGTGGCACAGCTCATCAGTGTCAAAGGTTGGATTTGAAGTCTGGAAGATGACTCTTCCTGACTTCATACCCTGAACTTTATTTACTGTGCCACCTAGATGCATACTGTTTTGTTCAGATCCTGAAATGTTTTTGAACTCTGTCAAATACAATGGCAGAATGTATTTGTTCATGATAATTATAACAGATAACCCTTTTTAAAACCCTTTTTAAAAAATTGCTCTGCCTTGGATTAATTGGTATATTAGTTGAATTTGTGCCATCAGACTCAAAGAGGGATTTTTGAAATTTCTTTCTGCATGTGCATCTCCCTTTAGAAATCATTTAGCTGAGCCATCTCCAGTCATCCTGAAGAATATCTGGCCACTGGACCCAGGTGGCTCTGGAGGGGTAAGTGAGGCTGGTGACCTTGCACAGCCTTCCCTCACTCAAATCAAAGTCAACTGCAAGTCATGTCATCCTTTCCCTGATGTCATGGTCTGCTTCAAAAACAAAGGACAAACACATCCTGTGTGTGGTCTGAGCTGCCTGAATGGGAACCCAACTAGTTGGGTAACTCAGCTCATCCTCTCAACCTCCCTCTCCTTCTCCTCTCCAAAGGAAGGTAAATTCTGATGGCCAGAAGCTGCCAAGCTAACTTGGGGCTTACTGGCTAGATTTCTCCTCTTCTTTCTTTCTTTCTTTCTTTCTTTCTTTCTTTCTTTCTTTCTTTCTTTCTTTCTTTCTTTCTTTCTTTCTTTCTTTCTTTCTTTCTTTCTTTCTTTCTTTCTTTCTTTCTTTTCTTCCTCTTTTCTTTCTTTCTTTCTTTCTTTCTTTCTCTCTCTCTCTCTCTCTCTCTCTCTTTCTTTCTTTCTTTCTTTCTTTCTTTCTTTCCTTCCTTCCTTCCTTCCTTCCTTCCTTCCTTCCTTTCCTTCTTTCGCAAGCTCTACTTAAGGGCTGTATTTTGGGTCCTCCTGACTCAGAGTGAATGTCAATGGTTACTGTTTCTCTTTGGGAAGAGCAACCCTGAGGATCTTCCTCTCCCAGCTTGATTTTGTTTCTTTTTCTTTCTAATTAAAGGGGCTATCCCTTGACTCACTTCTTATTGAGAACTATTCAGTGAATGAGTGTTACCTCTTGGTTGCCCAGAGAAGTTCATCAGTATTGTATGTCAATTTCATGATGTCATGTTTGCCCAAGTTCTGGATAGAGGACAATGCTCTTATGCCTTCCCAGTCACCAGTGGAGTGAAATAGGGCTGTGTGCTTGCTCCCATGCTTTTTAGCTTGATGTTTTCAGCCATGCTGAAATGCTTTTAATGAGGATAAACACGGCATCAAGGTCAACTATCGTACTGATTGTTGAAAAGGCTACAAGTCAAGACCAAAGTGGAGAGAGTGTTGGTGCATGATTTTCTGTTTGCAGATGATTGTGCACCCAATGCAGCCTCTGAAGCTGAGATGCAACAAAGTATGGATCAATTCTCTTCTGCCTATGCTAATTTTGGCCTAATAATTAACACCAAGAAAACACAGGTGCTCAGCCACCACCACACCGTCCATACACGGAACCATCGGTTACAACAAATGGAGAAGTTTTGAATGCTGTGGATGAGTTCATTTACCTTGGTAGTGTACTTTCCAGGGATGTACATATTGACAATGAGGTTGACACACACATTGCCAGAGCTAGCTAGTGTTTGGGAGGCTCTGAAGAAAAGTTTGGGAGAGAAGAGGAATTAGACTGACTACCAAACTGAAGGTCTACAGAGTCATTGTGCTGACCTCATTGTTGTATTCCTGTGAAACATGGACAGTCTACCAGCTCCATGCCAGGAAACTGAATCGCTTCCATTTGAATTGTCTTGGGAAGATTCTGAAGATCACCTGGCAGGATAAGGTATCAGACACTGAGGTCCTTGCTCAAACTAAATTGCCCAAGCATTCAAACCATGCTTCAGAGAATGCAGCTCCGATGTACTGGTCACATTGTTTGAATGCAAAATGTATGTTTGCCAAAAAGACTTTTTTATGGAGAACTCGCATGGGGCAGGTGATCACATGGTGGTCAAAAGAAGTGATACAAGAACACTCTCAAGGTCTTTCTCAAGAACTTTGTATTTGATTGTGTGACATGGGAGACACTGGTGCAGGACCACTCAGCATGGCATGCCCACATCAGAAAGGGTGCTGTGGTCTATGAGCAAAGCAGAATTGAGACAGCCCAAAGGAAACAAGGGATGCACAAATTTGAGTAACCACGCCAAATGTTCACATGGACTATCTGCGCCCAATCTGTTGTAAAGTTTTCTGAGCTTGTACTGGTCTGATTAGCTAGAGTCAGATACACTGAAACTTGACTTTATCATTGTGATATCATTTTGGTCCTCTAGGAGAATGAAGGACAACAACCAAAAAGCTATGTTCCGGGCACTAGCAAAAGAATTTTATAGATATTATCTCATCTGATTCTCACAACAACCTTATGAGATGGGTGGTTTTATTATTATCCTTATTTTATAGTTAAAGAAACTGAGGAGACAGTTACTGATGTACCAGCCAACTGCCTTTGTATTCCATTGGACAAGTAGCCCAACCTTTCTGAGTCTCAGTTTCCTAATATGTAAAACAAAGGGCTTGCACTAGATTGTTTTCCAGCTGTATATCTCTTATCTAGTGATCTATGATGCTTTGATTTCATCACTATCTATCTGGGAGATATAGTAGAAAAACACCGCATAGCTTGACTAAAAGCAATGAAAAAGTAACATATTGAGTGAACCCAGGAAACAAAAGTATATTGGAAATATTTGACACTTGTCATTACCAATGAAGAGAAAGTCAAATGGTTGAAAGGATAGAGGGTATCAGAAAAGCATGAAGAACAAAATAAGTAATTCAACAGCTATCAAAAACTGTATTATAGAGACTTCGGAAACAAAGAAATGAGAGGAGAGAAGAGCAGTGGAAGTGGAGAAAAGAGGAGAGAGAGAGACAGAGAGAGACAGAGAGAGAGAGAGAGACAGAGAAAGAGAGAATTCTGATAGTCTATCGGGTCCAATAGTCATGTTTAGCCAACCCAAGTGCAAGTTAGATCAAATACCAAACAGAAAACCTGTTGTCCATCTTATGAACAATTCAAAGCTTACTTGAAAAGGAGGCAGGTGACTGATACTCTAGGTTCTGAAAAATTGGAAAGCAGGAGATCTGGATGCGTAATTCTTGTCTCCAGTGGTTTACAGTGGCACATGAATTATAAGAAGAACACTTTGTCTTCTCAGACAAATCTGATGCCATCCTTCTAAAAAGAAAGCATCACAAATTTATTTATTTTAAATAAGTTTTTATTTTTTTATTATTCACCAAAAATTTTCCCAGCATCCCTCTTCTTTTTCCTCTCAGAGATTATTCCTACACAACAAATATTTTTTAAATTTAATATTTTATCCCACTTGCATGTAAAAACTATTTTAACATTCTTTTTTCAAATTTTGAATTCCAAATTCTCTTCCTCCCTCTCATTCCCTGCATTGAGAAGTCAACCAATATTTTTAAGACAAGAAAACCCTAACCCTGACAAAACTCATCAATACACTGACATATAATAACTTTGTGAAGGTGGGTAAGTCATAACCTCTCTGAGCTTCAGGCAGCTATATTATAAGTTACAAAATGATTTCTGATCTGCGATGCTGGAGGAAGTTTCTTCACCAGAAGCTTCCAACACTAATGAAATCAAAGGTCTGGATCTATAATACTAATAACTCCTATATACCTAATGTTTCTCCTCTCAACTATGGCTATGGCATTTTCCTACATTATTATTCTAGCAACTGTTCAAAAAATTCTTTGAAGGGTAGCTAGAATTTGAATAGATATATAGGAGGAAGAAAACCCACCCCAGGCAAAATGAACAGATTCATCAAAGGTGGGAATGGTCTTATAGTTCATTCAGCCAAGTATTTTTATATGTATTTCCCATAATTCACTTTCATTATTCCATTTGATGTTCAAAATATTTCTTTGGGATGTACAGGACAGCTATAATTATCTCAGCTTTCCAAATGAGAAAACTGAGGCCCAGAGACTTTCTGATATTGGCAAGATCATGAGCTAATTAGAGCTGAGACTAAACCTAGGTTTAGAATGGGGGAGTCAAGTTTATAGGAACAGTGCTATAATTTTCGCAGGCAATTGGCCAAATTACTTATGGAGGAATTTTGGGATGTTATTATTGGTTATTATGATGTATTGATGTTCCTGGAAGATTATGTTGGTTGGGGCAATGTTGTATATAGGGTACGTCTGAATGATACTCAACTGAACACAGGTTTAGAAAAATGGTTAAAAATTGCTGAAATTGCAAATTCCTTGTGGATAGGGCCTATGTAAATTGTAAACTTCATGAGTGCAAGGATCATGTTTTCTACTTTTTGGTGTCCTCCATAGCGTATATAACATGGTGCTTTATACATAAGGCATTTAATAAACTTTAGCTCACCAAAACCCCTCTGTGTAGGATGTGGAAGGGTGGTCAGTTCCTTCAGAGTTATAGGGATAAAAAAATGGGTGCAGGGGAGGCCCCAGCAGTCCCAAGCTCCACTCACTCTTCCCCATTTTCCTCTCTTCAGTTGGGTATGTCTCTAACATACTGAACTAGGGATAACTAGTTTACCCATAATCCTTCCCAACTTCCTGTCACCTTTATCATACATTCTGCCCACACAGCCTCCAAACCTATCCTTACGTGGATCTGAATCCAAGTTATTTCACTGCGTAACAGAACCAGGCTACAATCCTTAAAAGTCAAAGTCACTTTGGTTCTGGCGTTGTCTTTGATTGTCTCTGTGAAGGGTATCTAATAGGGAATCACAACTTCTTTCTTCTCTTACTGGCTGTTGACCAAGATGGGTAAGGAGCTGAGTGTATACAGATAGCCAACAGACAGAGATATTCAAGCAGCCATCTACTACTCAGTAATCTTCTACCAATGTCAGCAACTCCCCAACCTTCGTAATTATTGTTATGCAGTCTTTTCACTTGTGTATGACCCCATTTGGGGTTTTCTTGGCAAAGATACAAGAATGGTTTGCATTTCCTTCTCTAGCTCATTTTTGCAGCTGAGGAAACTAAGGCAAACAGTGTTAAGTGACTTGCCCAGAGTCACATGACTAATAAGGGTCTGAGGACAGACTTGACCTCAGGGAGATGTCTTCCTGATTCCAAATCCAGCACTCCATCCATTGTGCCAGCTAGCTGCTCCCATCCTTCATAATAGTACCAGTAAAAGATATATTTGGCTCTCAATTAGAGGTGAACAGCCTGTGGCTAAAGGTGGAATAGGAAATGAATAGACATGTATAGATATGTGTGTTGAGGGTATATGGGTAGAAACTGTTTTCTTTTCTTTTCTCTATGACCGGATTACCACCCTCTTCCCTTCCAACCAGGAACCTGGACTGAGAAGCACAACAATAATATATATTTTTTTGCATTTAAACTTAAAATTTATTCGGTTTAATCCATGAGCTTTAAATAGCTTATTTTAAAAAACAAAAAAAAGACAAAAATCCCCCCACCAAAAACTATGATGGTGAAAACATGGCAATATCCCAAACTGAGATCCTTTCATTTCCAAAATCAAGAGTTCTGAAAGTTCAATTTACCAACTGGAAGAACCCTAAAAAGCCAAAAAGGATTAATGGGGCCATGATGTCATTTCACAAAGAGAATGTTAGGTAACTTAAGGAACCTTTCTGAGGCTTAACTGTTCTTACAAAGAAGTGGGGGGGGAGTGGAATAGGGGAAAGAAGACAGGAAAAAATGAAATTCCAGTGTTCCGAATCATATAAGCCCCACAGTGTCACAAGGACCATAAAATGCTCCTGGGACAAGCAATTGAGAGGAAGAGAGTGGGAAGACTGCAGGGAAGATCTGTGGTTTCAGGACACAAGGCTTCCTAAGGTGGGGAGAGACCCCTTCTGTGCTGAAAAGACAGAGACTCTTGGACAAACCTATTGGAGAGTCAACAATTCAATTTAATTCAAAACAAGAAGCATTATTAAGTGTCTACTATGGTGGGGACTTTGCTTGGCACCAAAAATACAAAGGCAAGAATGAAGCAGTCCTTGCCCCCAAATATTGTCCTATATTGTCCTGATGGGGAGGAAACAACATGCATACAAATAAATGAATGTAAAATGCATCCTAAGTAATTTCAAGAGGCAGTGTGCCAAATAGTTGGATGGTGTCAGAACATGTAGTGTAGCTACAGTATGTGGCTGGTGGAGCAGGGGGGGAAGCCCAGATTAGGGCAGAACTTGGTGGTGCTTTGGCAAGGGTGCTGTCACGTAGTTATCATGACCTGATTTCCAATCCTTCCTCAGACAATTACTGGATAAGTCACTGAGAGGTATGATCTTATAAACTTTCATTTGAAGTTCTGCCACTAAAGAAATTGCTTTCCTAGAGACAAGAGATTTCCATTAAGTAGTTTTGTATTTTAAGTAATTATTCTAATTAAAAATATGATAAGGTTAGTCATTTCTAACTGCTGAAGGAACAGAGATGTGTTCAGTGCTCTCTAAAGTGGGAAAAATCCTGTAAGAAGTCTGAGGTTCAGTAAAATATTTCTTTGCAATATCCTGACTTCACTTCTTGTCCAGTCATTTTTGCAGTTGTGTTCAACTCTACATGACCCTATTGGGGCTTTTCCTGGCAAAGGTACTGGAGTGATTTGCCGTTTTCTTTTCCAGCTTATTTTACAGATGAGAAAATTGAGGCAAAACGGGTTAAGTGACTTGCCCAGGGTCACACAGCTAGTGTGTGTCTGATGTCTGATTTGAACTTAGCTCTTTCTGGCTCTAGGCTCAGCCCTCTATCCATCACACCACTTAGATGCCCTGACTCCTCTTTTAATTACAGGTTCATCCAAAACCTTATTGGTCTTTTTAATTCAAGAAGGAGAGAGTCTATCTTCTACTTCTCAGTGTCTCTTTCCTCTTCTTCACCTTCAAGTCAGTAAATTAATGATGACTTGACTAATCACTGTGATAGGTCAGTGATCCCTAGTTGTTTCAATTCTGGAACATTGTGTGAAACTCAAATTGTTAAAATTTTTAAACGTAAAAAATAGCTATTATTTAAAAGAGTCCTATTAGGAATTCTGTAAAGTGTAAACTCCCTTTAAATTCCCTTTATAATCACCCACCAATTTTTTTACATAAATTCAAATTTTTGTGTTTCAGGATAGCTTAAAGCAAGCAGTCCATACATGTTGGTATGTGCCCATGAATATAAAGACTGAAGTCTAAACAATAGCAACATTATACAAAATTCTGTGTCAATTTCAACCTAAGTAAAATTTGCTTTCATAACTTCACTCTTCCTTATCCACACCCTTTCTTACGTTAATCATACCTGATCCTCTGAACCTCCTGGCTTCCATCTGTCCACATGGACTCCTTCCCTCTTCAGGCTGCACTTGCCTCTCAGCCCTAATGAATATTCATTTCAGGAAATAATCTCATAAACTAATTCATACAGAGGCATAAACTGCTATTAAAGCCTAACATAAAAAAAAAACAACAACTTACTCAGGAGGTATTTACAGGTTAACAAAGAACAAAAACTTTATGTCAAAGGAATAGATCTCAAATAGTGGAATTATCAGTATCAGCAATTAGTTGGGGAAGTATTCTCTTTTTTTGGAGGGGGTGAAGGGAGGTAGAGAAGTTCAGACTATTTATTTAGCTGTCTGCTGTGATTTTTTCCCCCCAGGACCCTGGTATAATCAATTGATGATGCAATTTAAAATTAAGTTCCTTTATTTACAAATTCTTAGATGGCATTTGCAGTCCATTTATGCATTCAATTGAAGACAACCTTCCTCTTAAATACCCAAGACATAAGCTGAATGAAATGAAATAATACCACTTACTGAGATTGCTTTCTAATCTTGTTTCTAAATAGATTTTTATTAATGTTTTGTTTTTGTATGACCTAAATTCCCCCATATTTCTTTCTCACTTTCTATTCCAGAACCATTCCTTATCACCAAGAAATTTTTTTTTAAAGAAAAGAAAAAATTAAAAAGAAAAGAAAAAAGATTAAAAAAGAAAATAATTAAGCAAAACCAATCAACACATCAAAAGAATCTGATGTTGATGTTGCATGACTTTGACCTCTGCAGCAGAGCAGGCTGAAATTCTTCTCACATCTTTTCTTAGAAGCTTTAAAATTGGGTGACATGCAGTTTCATTCTTTTTCTCATTTACATTGCAGCCATTGTGTGTATTGTTTCCTGACTTCACTTACTTTGCTTTGCATAGGTTCATATTTTTCTATGATACTCTTTATTCATCCTGTTTCTAATTTCTTATAGAACAATTATTAACTAATTCCTTCCATGTACCATAATAACTAATCTGTTTTATGGAAATTAATATGATACTTGTGCCAGTTTGTAAGATTTTTGAGTCCATCTATTGGTCACAATAGGAGAGATAGAACTATTCTGTGTGGTTCTAATCTGAGCAGCAAAAGTCATTCGTGTTCTTTGAGAGAATAACCAGAATGTTTAAGAAGGGACCTTTGAGCCCATCTAGATGACTAAGCTCCTTACTTTACAAGTAAAGGAGGCGAGCCTCACACTTTCCAGTTGATAAATAGTCATGAATAGTCAGTTTTCAGGGAAGAAATCCAAGCTATCAGCAGCCATGTGAAAAAGATGCTTCACTAATAATTAGAGAAATTCTAATGAAAACAACTTTGAAGTACCACTCCACACCAATCAGATTGGTTAAGATGACAAAAACAGAAAATGACAAATATTGGAGGGGCTATGTGCGAATCGGTACACTATCGTACTGCTGGTGGAATTGCGAAATAGTGCAGCCGTTCTGGAAAACAATTGGGAACTACATTTTACATGCTATGTCCTCTGACCCAGCAGTACCACAACTAGGTTTGTATCCCAAAGACATCAAAGAGAAAGGAAAAGGACCTCTATGGAAAGAAATATTTATAGCAGTTCTTTCTGTAGTGGCAAAGATGGGTGGTTTCTGCTGGGTTTTCTAGCGGAAAAAACAGTCAGTCAATAAGCATTTAATAAGTAGCTACTCTGTGCCAAGCATTGTGCTAAATGCTGGGGATACAGAGGAAGGAAAAAGAGACTCCTTGTTTTCAAGGAATTCACAGTATCATTTTGTTGTTCAGTTGGGTCTGACTCTTTGTGACCACATTTGGGGTTTTCTTGGCAAAGATACCGGAGTAGTTTACCATTTCCTTCTCCAGCTCATTTTACAGATGAGGGAATTGAGGCAAACAGAGGTAAGTGACTTGTCCAGGGTCACCTGGCTAGTAAGTAGATGAGATCAGGTTTGGACTGAGGAATATGTCTTCTTAACTTCAGACTCTATTGACTCTATTTATTACTACACCTAGTTGCCTTCATGTTGTCATAAGTGAGACAATATGCCAACAGATATAAACAAAATGGCACATTTAGGATAAATTGGAGATGATCATCAGAGGGAGCAGTAAAGGGGATTGACAAAGGCTATTTTATTTTATTTTTTGCAGATGATGGGATTTTAGTTGGGACTTGAAGGGGAACTACTGAAGATAGGAGACAGAAATGAAGAGGGAGAGAATTCCAGGCTTTGGGGACAAATCTAGAGTGAGGAGAAGGAGTTGTGTATGAGGAGAACAAGAAGCCAGTGTCACTGTTTCATGGGGAGAGTGGAGAGGAGTAAGGTTTAGGAAACCTGGAAAGGAGGAAGGGGTGATGTTATAAAGGACTTTAAAAGTCAAACAAGGGTGTCTCTTTGAGCCTGAAGGTGATAGGGAGCTACTGGAGGTTATTGAATAGAGGAGTTAAGCGGCCAGACCTACACTCTCAATGGAGGATGGATTGGAAATGGAGGATGGAATGGAGGATGTTGGGGAAAGACCAACAGTCCAGATGTAAGGTGATAAGGACATCAATAGGGTAGTGACAGTGTCAGATGAAAGAACGGAATGAACAGGAGAGATATTTTGAAGGTAAAATAGACAGGTCTTGGCAACAGATTGGATTAATTAGGAAGAGGGGAGGACTGAGTTTAGTTTTGAACGTGCTGAGTTTGAAATCTACAGCACATCTAGTTTGAGATTCCAACAAGCAGTGGGAGATAGAAGTTTGGGCGTTAGAAGATAGTCCATGGTGGGGCATGAGATGGTCCAGCGGATAAAGTGCTGACCCTGGAATCAAGAAGACTCATCTTCCTGAGTTCAAACGTGGCCTCCCCTAGCTCAGACACGCACTAGCTGTGTGACCCTGGGCAAATCACTTAACTCTGTTTGCTTCAGTTACTTCATCTATAAAACGAGCTGGACAGTAACACAATCATCATCATTGAGATATTTGAATCCATGGGAGCTGACGAAATCACCAAGTGAAATAATATTAAGAGAGAAGACGTCCCAGGACACCCCATGTTAGACCAGAGGAAGATTCAGCAGAGCGGAGACTCTTTTAAGATGAATCACTTTTTTTTTAATCTCACCGAATTTTAAAGTTTGTGTCCCCTCCTTCAGAAGATTAGGAACCCGAGGGGTTCTTACAAACAGGGTTCCCTGAGCCACGTGGGCCTTGGGCATTCTTGATGCTCAGGACTCAGAAGACTTTGAGTCGGGCAAGGAAAGTGACCTGGGACTGTGGGTGGGATTTGCTTAGGGCTGCCTTGGGTGGTAAAGGGTGGAGGGATGAAGGGCGTGTGCTGCACGGTTATCCACTTCCCATCTCTGCGTAGAGGTGGTACTGAAAACATCCTGGCCAAGCAAAAAGGCTTGCCAGCTTCCAGCTGGGGCTGACAGGATGTGCAGATGAAGGGGAGGCGTCTGAAGACTGGTTAGGGTCGCTCCATCACCTCCGCACGCACCCCCTCCTCTCCTCCCTGGGCTGGCCCCCAGCTATCCCCCCTCACCACCCGCCCCGCTCTGCTTTCCATCCCCATCCCGGGCTCCGCCTCCCCGCCCTGCTGCTCAGTGCCACATCACTGGCCGCTCCTGCAGCTCCTGCTCTCTGTCTGTAGAGGGAGGCTGGAGAGCCTGGACTTAGCGGTGGGCTGGGGATGGAGGGAGAGTGGCGGGACGGGCAGCCAATCAGAGGGCGGAGAGTAGTGGTAGCCACCAATGAGCCTGGGCCGCTGCCAGCCGCGGCAGTCCGAGTCCTTGCCAGGGGTGCGGGCAAATGAAGCACATCTGGACAGTGGCGCTGCGCGGCTCTGGGGCTGGTTCATTTCCCCTTGGTTAGTTTCCGACTCGCTCCGCGTTCTCTCCCTCTGGCCATTTAAGTCACTTATTGCCTTCCCCAAAGAAGAAATCGAGGCCCCAGACTGAAAACTTTCCCCAAGGAAATGGGACCAAGCACTTAATCGAATTTTTTTTTTTTTTTTGAGGTTTTAAGGGCAACAAGAACAGTCAGCCCCATCCACAAAAAGCCCAGCTGTTGTCTGGTTTTCAATTGGCTATAGCAACCAAGAGGTGAAGACGGAGGCGTACAGACACTGAAAAGTTCGGTAAGTTGTCGCTTCTTTTTTTTTGGGGGGGGGGGCGGGGAGTTGTTGTGTTGTGTGCCTTGGGCATTGAACTTCTAACGCTAGATTTTAGTTGTGAGTCGTGGCCGCTATGTTTTCACTAGCGCTTTCCCTGGTTGATAAAGGGGAGAAACCCTGCTTTGTGCCAGAAACTGCACAAGCTCTTTCCCCTTCCTTCTGAGTCTTCTTATTTGCTAACATCCTTTCCCTATCCCCCCACCCCCAATCTACAAGGTTTTGGTGTTTTTTTTCCTTATTGGGAAGTGAGGCAGACGCCTAATTAGGATTTTTGTAGTAAATCACCCCTAACTCTGAAGTTGGGTATATTGTATTTTTTCTTTTTGAACAGAGAATGAAGCTTGTCCATTTAATTATACCTCCGCTGTCCTGTTCTTTTTAGGCTGTAATTCCCAGCACTTAGCACTGTGCCTGGCACACAGAAAGAGCTTGGTAAATGCTTGCTGACTGACTCATTGATGTATATCCTTTTTCCTATCTAGCAGGATGGACAAATTTTTTCCCTTTAATTATCTGGATCTTTCAGGTTAGAGTGCTTTAAACTTTAACCATTTAGGTAATTGCTGTGATTTCCCCCCACATTTCAAGTGTAGACACAGCCTGAAGATTCTCCCTACCCACAAATGTTGCTATTTTACATACATACACATGTTTAACAGAAGAAAGTGCATATTATTCATCAATACCCTTTATAGGTAGTTTAAATATGGGATGCTGTAAGAATAATGATTAAACTTGACTTGTAAATACTTATGATTGCACATAATTAATATTTAAATATTTAGCAAGGTATTACAAAATAGTTGGATGATTTAAACCTACTGAGGCGTGCCCTCTTTAAGACACTTAGAATCATAGTTATTTTCCTGCCTGTAATATTTAGTTTCTTATTTGGAATATTTTTTATTTAATAGGCTAAGAGGTCTGATCTGTAATTCCTGAGTGTAAATGCAGTAGAAAGGAATTTCTATAACTTGAGAACGTGTGTTTTGGTTACCTTTCCCCCTTTCTGCCAGACCCAGAAAGAAGTAGATGGAAAAGGGTGAAACAACTGAGGTAGTCACCATTGATGCAGTTCAAGGAAGTGATTTCACTCATGATCCCTCTTCAACTGTCATTGTCTTCTCTCTATCCTTCTTGCCATAAATCACCACTGAAACCATCCTTCCCTTCTTTGGGCTGCTGCTTTTGTTTGTTTGTCTGTTTTCCCTCCTTTAGGTCTCTAGTTGAATGTTGGGCAGGGCTGGGAAGGAGAGATTGGGCACTGAGTCAGACCACTCTACTTTTTGCAAACTGTTGACTGGAAACTCCACCTAGTGAGTTGTTTTCAAGACAAGTTGCCCTGTGTACTTTGTGGAAATAGTGCACAAAATACCATCCCTGAAAGGGACCTTGGAGATAATATAGTGGTTCAATTGCCCATCATTCTTTCTTCTGGCCCCTCACATGTGATATATGAGGAATGTGGATCCCAGTCACTTGGATAAGGAAGGTCACATGGCTAGACCTTAATGGAGTGATGGTAAAGAAATAGCTCATCTTAACCCTATTTGAAAGATTCACATATTGGTTTAATGTTACTTTTAACTTTACTTGTTTCAGTTACTTTAAAATACAACAATTTGAATTCTTTAAAATATACAGTTTTATTTAAAATAAGTTTGTATTTTGAATTCTCTTGTATCTTTTCTAGTTGTAGCTCATGAACTTTCCTTCCTCCAAACCTCCCTACTTCTCATCAATCACTGATGATTAATTAGCAAAGGCATTTTGCATATTAGAAGTCCATTTTGGTTGGAGCATAGGGTCAGTTGAGCTAATATGAGACAAGAAGGGGCAGATCGGTGGGGCCAGACTGTGGAGAGCCTTGAAGGTCAGATATAGGAATTTGAACTTAGCAAATCATAGAGAGCCAATGAAGAGTTTTTGAGCAGATGAATGATATGTTAAAAGTGGGATAATTGTAATAATATTCCTAATAGCTAGTATTTTTATAGCACCTACTATGTGCTAAGCACTTTACAAATATTACCTCATTTGATTCTTGAAACCTTCTTGGGAAGTAGGTGCTATTATTATCTCACATTTACAGATGAGGAAACTAAGGTGAACAGAGGTTAAATCACTTGTCCAAGGTATCATCACTAGTAGGTATCTGAGGCCAGATGTGAATTCATGTTTTCCTGACTCCAGGCTCTGTCCGCCGTACATTCCTTTTAACAACTAAAGAAGAATAATTTGCAAGTGGTTTGACAGACAGATTGGAGGGGAAGAGAGCAGAGGTGGTAGGATTTGTTAGGAGGCTATTGAAATAGGCCAGGCAGGTAGTAATGAGACCCTGAACTATGGTAATGGCAGTGGTAACAGATCAAGGGATGGATGTGAGAAGCTGCACCTCTGGGATTTGGTAAATGATTGGCTATGTGAGGTGAAGGAGAAGGAAGGGAAAGGAAGAGTTAGTCACCTCCCCACTTCCAAGGTCTGAAACACTGGAGGCAGCAAATAGTTGTCGTGGACAGAAACTCAGAAATTTGAAATCAAAAGGAGAATCAGGTTCAGGGGAAAAGAGAGTGAGCTTATTCTTGGAGATGGTGCTGAGCTTGAGGTATCGGGGCATTTGAGTGGTGCTGTCCTATATGCAATTGGAGAGTAAAGGTTTGTAGATTTAGAGCTAGATTAGAAGTCATCCTCTGTCTGAATTCAGGTTCCCAGTTTCTAAATCCTGTTCTCTTTTGTCAGTGCCAAATCTGGAGTTCGGAAGAGAGGTCAGAATTGGAGAGACATATTTGGGTGTCATCTGCACCAAATCATTTTGTAGGCAATGACAGCATTAGTGGTCATTTTTATTAACTAATTAGATACTTATGGTGCACTAGGCATGTAAACACATTTGTTTAGATACTTTCCTGTTTTTAGCACTCTGAGCTCATGCCAAGGCTTTCCTTGTGTGTAGCAGCTGGTGGAGATAAGAGACTTTTCCCACCATCCTCTGTACCACCATTACTTGTCACGCTGAGGTCCTTGAGTGATGCAGACCATTCTGTGTGATAATGTTTAGAAAACAGCCCTCCTTGGCTACCCTGGAACAATTACCTGCTGTTCTGATTAACTTGATTAACTTCACCCTTCTGGCCAAAAAGTAACTGCAAGGAACCAAGTGGAACTCTTTGGGGAGGCAAGAAAATGAGTAATGTATCTACTTATCTTTGGTTTATAGGATCATACATCTAGAGCTGAAGAGACTTAAGAGATCACCTAGTCCAACCTTCCCCCCAATTTGGGTAAAGTCATTCAAACTCAGGTCTTCCTTCTATAAATCTGCATTTTTCTTCATTCTATCCATTCATTCAAGAAATTAAGTATCTTTTATGTTCAAGACATTAATAAGACCAAGAGAAAAATTAAACATCTCTTGCTCTCTAGGAGCTCAAATTCTATTTCGCACACTGATAAATGAGGGAAAAATATATGGATGCATGTATATATCCATATCTCTACCAACAGTGTATTAAAGTGACTTTTCTTCCCACAGCACCTGCAACATTTGTCATTTTTGTCAATTTTGTCTACATGATGGTGGTACCTCTGTGTAGCTACTTTCATTCCATGTATTCAAAGTAGTAGAGGGTAGGAGGGGATAGGGAGAACACCAGCAAACTCTGCAGTTATATAAAAACCAGTGATCATGGTTCTCAAAGAGCTTACAGTCAAGCAGGATTTCACTCTCCAGGTAATGGTTGTAAGTCTTACTATAACACTTAGTTTTGCTTCATCCCAGTATTCAGATTTGACTGAACTTCTAATGTTAAGAAAATGCTATTATGGGGGGAGGGGTCATAACTACAATAGTGAATGAATTGGACAGAACAATCTTTTCTTACTGTATTCATGGGATTCCCATTGTAGTATAAGATGAGATAACCAGATTATTATCAGTTCTGAGTAATTTTCTTGTAGGAACTATGGTGCTAAGGCTAGTACTTTTACTCCCTCTTAATCATCTGGAATAATTAATTAAGCCACTAGAAACTGGGGTGTCATAAATCTATGCATTGAAATTTCTGTGAGTGTGAGAGAATTTGGCTTCTCTTCCCTTATAGGATCGGGCATCTAGGTGGCACAGTGGATAGAGTGCCAGGCGTGGAGTCCGGAAGACTCATCTTCCTGAGTTCAAATTTGGCCTCAGACACTTACCAGCTGTGTGATCCTGGGCAACTCACTTGACCCTGTTTGCCTCAGTTTTCTCATCTATAAAGTGAGATGGAAAAGGAAATGGTAAACCACTCTAGTATCTTTGCCAAGAAAACCCTAAATGGGATCATGAAGAGTTGGACACGACTGAACAATAACCGTTATAGGATTAGACAGTGGAAATATTTCTCTTGGCCACATAGAAGGGTCTATATGTATGTATTTATGTATATATATACATACATATACATACAAATATATGATATGGAGAGCCAGAGTGTTAAATAGGAGACATCAAAAGTCAAAATTGGTGAATGGATAAGAGGGTGGAAAAGGACAAATTTATAACAGAGAGGTTTTTATGTATTTTGTATGTTTTATTTAGTAATAAGTTTGAAAAATATGAGTATGCTATCAAACCGTTCATGATGAAAATTGACATTAACAGTTATAGCTTAGAAGAAATCGTATGATCGTAGAATTAGAAGTGAAAGGGATCTCAGATGTCATCTAGTCCAACTCTCTTATTTTATTTATAAGGAAACTGAGGACCATGGAGGGTATGCCACTTAGGTCACTGACAAGGGAAGGATTTGAACTTCGTTCCTCTGATTACAGAGCTGGTGCTCTTTCTCTTGTACCTGGTACTGAGTATGTTAATTGAAAAGAAAATGAATAATTTTTGAAAAAATGCTCTTGTAATTTTGGGTATGGGGAATAGAGGGCAGTAGAGGAAAAAAGGTGTTCTAGAGCCAGTTGAGAGAATTGGGGTCAATGTTTCTGGATCAGTGCCTAGTTTATAAGCTGTCACTGTTGCCCAGCTTTGATTTTTCTTCACCTCTTTGCAGCACTTGGCCCTTGTGAGGTCACTCCAAGAGGCATTCCAGGCTCAGTGGCATGGAGGACAGGCCTGGGAAGAGTAGTGATAACTTCTTTTTATAGCATATTTTAAGGGTTACAAAATGTTTTCTTCACAATGACAGCACTTTGAAGTAGGCAGTGGAAGTATCTTTATCTCCAGTGTTTAGAGGAGGCAACAGAAGCTAGTGGGGCTTGAGGAGTGACTAAGTACTTGTTTTAGTCTCAGATGTCTTCTTCTTTTGGCTAGGTTTGTTCCAGGAAGAGTGAGCCCAGTAGTGGAATCACTGGGTCAGTAAGGATGAACAATACAGTTAATTTTTTAAAAATACAATTTTATTTCATTTTCAGTTCTGAATTCTTTTTCTCCCACGTTCCCTAAGAGATATCACTACTAGATTTATATTCCAAAGAGATCAAAGGAAGAGGAAAAGGATCTATATATACAAAAATATTTATAGCAATTCTTTTTATGGTAGCAGACTTGAAAACTGAGGGAATGCCCATCAAATGGGAAATAGCAGGATATCTCCCCCAAGCCCTTCCCTTCCATGGAGTAAGCAAGAAAAAACTTCATTACAAATATGTATAATAGGCAAGCAAAACAAATTCCTACATTAGTCATGTGAAAAAGAAATATGCCTGAACCTTGAGTCCATCAGTTCTCTTTGGAGGTGGACAACATGCTTCATTACAAGTTCCTTGGAATTATGACTGGTCATTGTATGGATCAGAGTTCCCAAGTCTTTCAGTGATTTGTTTTTACAGTATTTGTTCCTATTGTATAAATTGTTCCCCTACTGTATAAATTGTTCTGCTCACTTCACTCTGTCAATTCATACAAGTCTTCTCAGGTTTCTCTGAAAGCATCTCCTTCATCACTTCTTGCAGCATGATAGTGTTCCTTCACATTTATATGCCATGACTTGTTTAGGTATCCCCCAATTGATGAGCATCCCTTTAGTTTCCAAGTCTTTGCCACCATGAAAAGAGATGCTATGAAAATTTTCGTATAGATGGATCCTTTTCCTCTTTCTTTGATCTCTTTGGAGTGTAGACCTGGTAGTGATATCACTGAATCAAGGGGTCTTTGCACTTCAACAGTTTCTTTCCAGAATGGATGGACCATATGGACCACAGTCCATGGTTCCACCAATAGTGTGTCAGTATATCTTTTCTCTGCAAAGCCTTCCTAGCATTTGTCATCTCCTTTTTTGTCAACTTGGCCTATGGATGGATATGAGGTGGTGCCTCAGTGTAGGTATTTGTCTTCTATAATTCCAAATTATTATCTAAAATAGTTGAACTAATTCAGAATTAGTTTGATTGCCTTCCCACAGCCTTTCCAGCATTGACTGTTCCCATTTGTTATCATCTCTGCCGATTTGTAGGGCTTGATTTGTTTATATTAGCATTACTTTTATTACTATTCCATTAACTTTTAGGGACAAGGAAGACAGTAAATCTATATAATCCAATGCAACCCTTCAAAGAAAGGCTTTGGGCAGTGAATACGTTGAAGAGAATCTGTTTTCATGGCCTTTGACAAGAAGGCATGACTCTCCAGGCATCTGTTTTTGAGGAAAATATTGAAGGTGTAGACTTGCTAGTATCCTTTTGAATCATCATCTTCCCAGAAGTCTCCTTTTGTAACTGTCTCTACAATTAATTTAATGTTCCAGACAAAGTCCATGTTGGGAGAAGAATGATTGTCGTTGTCCTGTTCCTGTGGATGCCTCCATTTTGCCATCCTTTTCATCTGTCTTTTGCTGCATTTTTGTGACCTCTCCTGGATCATGAGAGATTTGAAGCAGTCATGTCCCCCTAGTCCTCTCCTGCATAATAAGCCAAACACTGGAGAAATAGAAAGTGGTCATTTGATATTTGGTCAGTTAAGAGGTAGGACTAGATGATTTCTAAAGTCTGTTTAAACATTTTATTAGCTCTGACATCCTGTGGTCCCAAGGACAAGCCACATGTGGCCCTCTAGATCCTCAAGTGTGGCCCTTTGACTGAATCCACACTTCACAGAACAAATCCCCTTAATAAAATGATTTTTTCTGTAAAACTTGGCTCAGTCAAAAGGTTGTACCCAAGGACCTGGAAGGCCACATGTGACCTGGAGGCTGAAGGTTCCCCACCCCTGGACTAGAACAAACTGGTCAACCCTTCTGACTCTGAATAAGGCCAGTTAGCCTTCACAGAGCAAGTTGGGTAAATTCTTACACTGTCTGCTCACTAGACACAATATCCTGGCACTGAGGTCATCACTGCCCCCTCCTCTATTTCTGCTTCTACCATTCCCCGCAACATAACATAACGATGGTAACAAAAACTCACATTGACCTAGCACTTTAAAGTTGACAAAATTTCATTACTCTTCAGACTCTATAGCAAAAGTTAGATTGTTCTAGTTCTAATTCAACAGGCATTTCTATAGAGGGTACCATGCTCGGTACTAACCAAACAGTCCCTGTTCTCCCAGAACTTCTCTGCGTATGACACCCCTTGCCTTTGTCATTACTGTTCCCGTCATTTCCCCCATGTTTTCCCTCCTCACTTGCACCTCTTAAATCCTCCTAGCTTCTTTCAAATCTCAGCTCAAATGCCACTTTGTACAGGAGGTTTTTCTTGGTTTCCCCTGATTGTTGCAGCTTTCACTTCTAAAGTTACCTTCCATCTAGTCTGTATCTTGTACATGCCTGTACATTCACAAGTGATCTCCCCCATAAGCTTCTGGAGGGAGGGCATTTGTTTTTGCCACTCTTTGTATCTCTAGCACTTAGCACAGTGCCTGGCACATAGCAAGTGTTTAATGATTGCTTGTTGATTGCTTGGTTGGTTGAATTTATGTATAGTGACAAGTAAATAAAAATATGTTAAATACAATAGAGAACCTAAAGAATTAGGAATCATGGGAGACCATGGGGAGGAGGTGGTCTGGAAGGAAGCTGTGCCTTGAAGAAAGGCAGGGATTCCAAGAAGTGGAAGTTGGGAGAGAGGACATTTCTAGTATGAAAACAACTGCACAAAGACTCCAGAGACAATGGCTAAAATACTCTGAACAGGGCAACATCTAATAAACTAGTTTCACTACAAAATGGATAGTATATTTTGGGGAATAACAGGAAATAACACTGGAAAGATAGATGGGAGCCAGACTGTGGAGACACTCAAATGCTAACCTGAGAAATTGGTGTTTTATCCTAGTTCAACTTTGGTGGAGAGAAATAAGCAAGAAGTGGTGTGATATAGAAAAAAATACTAATAGGGATCATTTAGGACCCAGCGTGGATCTTAGGATTTGAATGACATAATCTATAGCAGTAAGAATTTACTCAGTATCTGCTATAATCAGTAGTAAGGATTTATTGGGTGCCTGCTGTAATCAGCAACATTTATTGGGTGCCTGCTACAATCAGCAGCAAATGTTTATTGGGTGCCTGCTGTAATCAGCAGCAGCAGGCTTTTCCTGTGTGACTGGTGTAGACCGCTGTGTTAGGGAGCAGAATGACTGATCTGGCTTGACACTTAATGCTCTTCCAATTTCTCAAATTGGAAGCACATCTGTTTAGTTGGTGCGATATTTTCAGTTAAAATATTAAATTGTTATTTTGTAATTCTTTTGCTTCATTTATATATTTCCCTTTTACCAATAGAGTGTAAGTTCTCTAAAAACAAACATCACTGACTTAACGGTGTGGTACCTCAACTTCCCCATCTCTATAGTGGAGACAGAATCAAAGATGAAATGACACCTCCTTTCCAGACTGTCATGTTCACTGTAATAATTCAGTGAACATTTATTAAGCTCCTGCTGTTTCTGGGCACTGTTGTAAGCACTGGGGTTACCAAAAAAGGTAAAAGACCTTCAAGCAACATACAGTGTAGCGGGGGAGACAACATGCAGACAAATGTATACAAATCAAAGTATATACAAAGAAATAATTTAAAATGGGAAAAGCACAGAATTAAGAATTAAGGGGGTTGGGGAAAACTTCCAGTGCAAAGTGAAAATTTAGTTGGAATTTAAAGGAAGCCAGGGAGGTTGGTAGGCAGAGATGAGGAGGGAGAGCATTCCAGGCGAGGGGGACAGCCAGAGAGAATGTCTGGAGCTGAGAGATTGAGTATCTTGTTTACAGAACTGGTTGGAGGGCAGTGTCACTGGATGGAAGAGCATCTGTCGTTGAGTAAGGTACAAGATGACTGGAAAGGTAAGAAGGTTATGAAAAGCTAGGTTATGAAGGGCTTTGAACGCCAAACTAATAATTTTGTATTTATTCCTAGAGGAAATAGGAAGCCACTGGAGTTTAATGAGTGGAGGGGGTGACATGATCAGATCTGAGTTTTAGGAAAATCACTTTAATGAATGGACAGAGGTTGGATTGGAGAGAAGAGAGACCTGAGGCAGGCAGAGCCACCAGCAGGCAATTGCAAGGCATAAGGTGATGAAGGTCCTCACCAGAGTAGAGGCTATGTCTGAGGACAAAACTAGTGCATTCAAGAGATTTTGAAAAGGTGAAATCAATGGGTGTTGGCAACGAGTTGGACATGGGGTGGGGTAGAGATAGAGAGGAATCCGGGATGACTCCTAAGTGGTGATGAGCCTGAGGGACTAGGAGGTTGGTGTTATCCTCTATAGTAATAAGGAAGGTAGGAAGCAGGGAGGGTTTAGGGGGAAAGATTTAACCCTAAATTGTGTCTTGAATGTATTAAGTTTAAGATGTCTACTAGACACAAATTTGAGATGTCTGAAAGATAGTTGGAGATGTGAGCCAGATTATAAGGGGTGAAGAAGAGAGTGAGAGGGAAGACAGTGGAGACACCTATCGTAAATGACTTTTTTGAGGAGTTTGGCTGCAAAGAGGTAGAAAAAAACCAGGATGATGGTAGGGGTAGAAGGATCAAGTGAGGAATTTTTTCCCTCAGGATAGGGGAGACATTGATGTGTTTGTAGGCAGTTGGAAATGAGCCAGTAGACAGGGAGAGATTGAAAATAAGGGAAAAAGTGGGGATAGAGAGGAAGCAATCTGTTGGAGGAGATGGGACGGAATGGTTAGCTTTGGCAAAGAGTGATGCCACCTCATCATGTCAGGGGGTGAAGGAGGAGAGAGTGGCAGAGAAGCACTTGAACGAAAGGAGATGAAGAGGTGACAAGAGGGAGTTCATGGTGAATGACCAGTTTTTTTCCATGAAAAATGAGGTAAGGATCTCTGCTGAGAAAAAGCAAATAAAACATGATTGGAATTTGTGTAAAATTAGGGCATAAATGGAAGTATTGGAATAAGAACTTGAAGGATGGAACCTGCTCCAAACTTTTCTTCTCATCTCTAATAAGATTGAGGGTGAAAATATGCTTCCCACATCTTCTTTCTGGTTCAGTGACATTTCCAATGGAGAATATTACTATCGTTTCAAATTGACCTGGACATATGTTTCTTCCCCATCCTTTTGTTTGGATTAGAAATGTGAATGTGACTTGGAATGATCTCATATGGCACTTTTGCTTGCACACTATAAGTCACTGGTCTACTTTAATGCTTGTTTTTGTCTTCTGGGCCATCATACCTTCTGGTTTGCTGACATTGCAGCTTAAGTACTGAAGCCTCATATATATCACCCTGGATGGAGTTGGGGTTGGGGTGGGGATGGGGGTGGGGTACAGAATAGCAGTTGGAGAGGGGTTAGGAGGAGGAGCTATGCGCTGTCTTAGTCTGGGAACACAGTGTCCCTGCCTCTGATCTTAAAAAACACTCGTTCATGGACTACCTTCACAGAATGTTGCTTTTTTTTTTTGGTGAAATTTTGGTTAATTAAGCTTGCTAATATTCATATTCAGTTTGTTTTGGAATGTCTGAGTTCGGTTGCCTTCTGTGGCTGTTGTGAATCCAGATCACAGATTAGGATTTAGAATCAGAAGGGATCTTAGAGATCATCTCATTAAAAACTTCATTTTCTTTTTTTCTTTTTTTTGTTGATAATTAATTTATTTGTTTTCGTTTTTCAACAAGCATTCCCATAAGTTTTAAATTTTTCTCCCCTTTCCTTCCCCCTCCCTTCCCACAAGGGCATGCAATCTTATATGGGTTCTACACATACATTTTTATTAAACACATTTTCATGTTAGTCATATTGCATAGAAGAATTAAAATGAATGGGAGAAACCATGAGAAAAACCAAACCAAATCAAAACATAACAAAATAGAAAATAGTCTCTTCATTCTGAGTTCTGACTCTATAGTTCTTTCTCTGACTATGGATGGCATTTTGCATCAAGTCCTTTGGAAATGTTTTAGGACCTTGCATTGTTGTGAAGAGCTAAATATTATAAAACAGTCTTTGCACACTGTGGCTGTTATTGCATAAAATGTTCTGCTCACTTCACTCAGCATCAGTTCATATAAGTCTTTTCAGGTTTTTCTGAAGTCCACCTGTTCATCATTTCTTATAGCACAATAATATTCCATTACATTCATATACCACAACTTGTTCAGCCATTCCCCAAATGGTGGGCATCCCCTTGATTTCCAGTTCTTGGCCACCACAAAAAGAGCTGCTTTAAATATTTTTGTACATGTGGATCCTTTCCCCATTTTTATGATCTTTTTGGGATAGAGCCCTAGAAGAGGTATTGCTAGGTCAAAGGGTGTGCACATTTTTATAGCCCTTTGGGCCTATTTCCAAATTGCTCTCCAGAATGGTTGAAATTTCTTATTTTCTAGAGAGAAAACTGAGGTCTCAAAGGAAATATTCCAGTAGCTCTTTGGACTTTTGGAATAAAAGGCAATATGCAATTAATTGCAAAGGTATGAAATAATTTGGAACATTTAGAAAGCCTGTGATTTCAGAAATGTACAAAGTATGAAAAAAGCAATATTTTAGGGGAGGCAAAACCTGGGTACCCAGGAAAGGGGCAGGAAATGCTTTTTCCTTTTTTCGCAGCATCACTCTCTGTCCCTTCTCCAGGTTTGTTGCTGTGTCTGGCTTCAATAACTTTTCCTTCAATAGACTTTTCTGTACCATTTTGTTTGGCTAGCCATGTCAGTGTGGCTCAGAATGCTCTTGAATGTGGCCCCTTCACTTGAAGGTGAAGGCTTACCATTCCTGTATTCCTAGATTCAGATTCTAGCCTTCTTACTTATCACATGTATGACTTCGGGGAAATCCCTCAGTCTATTGAGGGCTCAGTTTCCACATTTGTAAAATAAAGGTAGGGGTGATTTCCAAGGTATCTTCTAGATCTAAATCTATGAGTGTATGAACACTTAACAGGTCAAGCATGGTGGACAAACTAAAGATACTGTTCCATAACCCCATGTTTCCTGATCATGCTAGGGGGAAAAAGTGGGTTCCTATTAATGCCTTTAGTGAGCACAACAAAGCCATCAGTTTTACGGCAGAGAAAGGATCAGGAGGAATCTCTACTACTATCTGGCAGGGTGCTAGCAGGCTTGGGGGAAGGGTGTGTCTTCTGTATTGTCACTCAGTTCAAAATTAGCATAGGGATGCGCTTCTCTGGAAAGATGGGGGGATACTTCCAGAAATATGAGTATGCCTGTTGGGGCAAAGGATACTCCAGATCTGGAGGCAAAATGTGTCTGTGCTATGTTGTGTTTACATGGGGAAATCTTGTGTGTACTGGGCTGTTTGAAGACTTGGGTCAGTGGTATTGACTTGTATTATTAAGCCTTGCACTTTCTCTCTCTAATTTTTGTCTTTTCCTTTCATCCTCACTCTACAATCTTCCACTTTACTCCCCTCTCTATTTGACTGTGCTTTTATGAGTAACCTTTAGGGCTTTATAAACACAAGAAATTTCACAGGATTCAGCATGAGAATTCTCTCTCTCTCTCTCTCTGTCTCTTTCTCTCCCTCCCTCTCCTTCCCCCCTTTTCAACATCTACCTCTCCCTCCTTCCCTCCCTCTCCCCACCCCACCCCCATTTTTGGATTACAGTTCCTGATCTAATTGTAAATTTAAATCAAGAGATTCTATTTCTCTGGCTACTAGCCTAACCCTCCCCCTCCCCACAATAATGTCTTAGGGAATGAGGAACAGTTTGAAAGATAGCGATGGGAAGCCATCAGAGGGGTGGGATTAGTGTCACTGCCTTGGGATAAAATTGATATTTGTGAAAACAGAAATATGCCCAACAGTTACTGAGCACTTCCTCCTTGGGGTGTATGATATCCCTCAAAGTGTCTGTTTAAAACCCGACCTGTGGAGAACTATACTGGCTTTTACCTCACCTGGTTATTTGGCTGTAATTAAGACCTGTGTATTCCTTTAAATACAACTTGGGCAGGTGATGGCAGTTTATTTTAGAGGATATGGCAAACTTGGAAGTATAGTTGACTCATAAGAGGTCTTGTAGAAACAAGAAAAAGGGAATCTGAAGAGCTGTCATAAATTTAATGAGACTTTCATGCTTTCAAGAGTCATAGATGATAATAATAGTTTGCATTTATAGAGCACTAAGCTTTACAAAGCAATTTCCTCACTACATGTCAGTGGGAGAGGTCAGTCCCATTTTATGGGAGAGGAAACTGAGGCTAAGAGAAATTGTTTGACTTGCCCAGGGTCACATACCTCCTAAGTGTCAGAGCCAGGATACACGTCTAGGTTTCTCCTGACTCCAAGCCTAACATCATTTTTTCATTGGTGGGGAGGAGTAATATATATTTGTATACACATATATTCTTTTTTTAAAACCAATTATATGTAAAAACAATTTTTAATATTCATTTAAAAATTTTTTTGAGTTCCAAATTCTTTCCCTCCCTGTTTCTCCTCCCCTTTTTGTGAGATGATAAGCAATTTTCAGGGTACAAGGCAGAATGGCCTAGAATGAATTCACACACTCAAACCATCTTCCGGTCAAGTGACAAAGTTTATTGTGATGCCATTAGAAACATAAGTTCAAAGGAAACCTGCAACCTGAGGGGAGTGATATAAAGCTTATATAGAACATGGAACCATGAAAGGGTGCCAAATATGCTAATTAGGTGATGGGGTGGGTAGGATTAGGGAGTGGTCAGCAGCGATGAAAGTAGTTTAGGTGCTGCTGCTGGAAGGCATGGGAAAATGCAGCGCAGCAATATAGATAAATTTGTTGAGGGGACAAGCTAGAAGGGTTGCCAGAGCATGATCCTCGGGGAAGGCACCAGAGACAGAATCCTTGGGCAGGAACCAGAGAAAGAGTCCTTGGGGCATTCACCCCTGAGATAGCTTTTTTCTGAGGAATTACAGGGTCAACTCTGTGCCTGTAACAAAGAGAGAGTTTTCTCACAGGGGTCGGGGAGAGGGGTCTGGGTTACTTAAACATGATTTTAGGGTTTTTTTGGAGTCCAGGTCCCACCACCCCATCAATTATCCATGTGCAGTCATGCAAAACATATTTCTATATTAGTTATATTGTGAAAGAAAACACAGATCAACCCCCTCCCCCAATGAAAATAAAGTACAAAATTGTATGCTTTGATCTGCATTCAGACTCCATTAGTTCTTTCTCTCTGGAGGTGCATAGCATTTTTTATCATGAGTCCTTTGCAGTTGTCTTGGATCATTGTATTGCTGAGACTATCTAAGGTATTCACAGTTCTTCATTGTACAATATTCTCCTGGTTCTGCTCACCTCACTTTGCATCAGTTCATTTAAGTTTTTCTAGGTTTTTCTGAAATCCTACTGCTCATCATTTCCTATAAAATAGTATTCCATCACAATCATATACCACAACTTGTTCAACCTTTCCCTGACTGAGGGCATCCCCTCAACTTCTAAATCTTTGCCACTATAAATAGAGCTACTATAAATATTTTTGTGCAAATAGGTCCTTTCCTCCCTGCCCTGTCAGGACATAATTACAAATTGTTCTTCAGAATCCCTGGATCAGTTCACAACTCCACCCACAATGCATTAGTGTCCTAATCTTCCCACATCCCCTCCAGCGTTTGTCTTTTTCCATTTCTGCAAGTCTAACATTCTTGTAGTTATACCCTTCTGCCTCTCTAACAGACTCATGGTAGTATTCAGACTGGCCATTGAATTGAGGTTTCAGGAAGGGGGAGTAAGAGGGTTAAATAAGACCTTTTCCTGGGAAGAATAATATTGTCCTTTGGGCTGGATTAGACCCCAGGGTGGCTTCCGTTATGTGCCTGTGCTTTCCTTTGATGTGTGTACACAGTCAATGTTGTTTACTGGCCTGTGTCATAAGCTGCTTGAGGATGTGGCTCATGGGTAGTAGGTAATAACTTTGTCTTATAACAGCTATCTCTGACCTTGTTATTTATTTTTTTTTACAATACTTTATTGATACTCTTTTAAAAAATAGCTCCACTTCCCAATGATTTTTCTAACTTTAGTGAAACCCTCCCTTGTAACAAAAAAACACAACCAAGTGGAAGTGTTTTTTTTTATTACTGAAACTTAAATACACAAGAAAAGAAAAAGAAACCTATTGTAAACTTAAATATAAAATAAAAAAAGGAAAATGCACATTATGTGCACAGCAGAACATGAGAGGATTTAAAATATGTAGCAATAAATTTCCATTTCGTGAAAGCCTGTATAATAAATAATATACATTATGTTGGGAGCTGTCCATTTTTCTTTGCTTCCTTGTTAGTTTCTTTTGCTCTCTACTGTGCACTTTTTACTTCATTCTTTTTTCTCCTTACCTTCCCCTAGGCTAGTTAAACATGGATATATTAATATATAGATGTATACACATATGCATACTTACATAAACATATACTTTCCCTAACAAATTCCACTTCTGATCTTTGTCCTCTACTTTACTTCTACCCTCTACCTAGGCCTTCTATTACTTAACCTGTCCCCCTCTAAGGATCCCTTCCTTGTCCTTCCATTCCCATTAAGCCTTCTATACCCTCCTTTACCCCTCCTTAATCTGTTCCCTCCATATCCCCTCTAGAAATCCTCCTTTTTGCTCTCCCCTCTCCCTATCCCCTAATAATTTTATTTCTTCTTAATTTAGAACTTTTATACATATACATACATACATACATATACATACACATACCTATATATGTATATATGTATTGTTCCCTCTTGAACCCATTCCCCATGAAAGCAGGTTTCCAGAACAGCCCTCCTCCCTCATCTAATTCCTTTTTGTTGGTTCTACCTCTTATACTTCATTTGAATAAGATAATTACTCTTTTTAGCTGTTCCTAAACAGTTTTACTTTTTAAAGTCATTTCATACTCAGGTCTACTGCAATCTTTCCTATGAACTACCCAATTACTAGTAATTTTAGACATATTTTACATACATAAAAAGTAAACAGCTCATCCTTATTGAGTCCCTTCTAGTTAGTCTTTGGTATGTACCTTACATTTTTCTTGGCTCTTGTGTGGCAAATCTTCTATTAAGTTTAGTTTTTTTTTTAAAACAAAGTCCTGAAAGTCTTAAAGTTCGTTAAAATTTCATTTTTTTTTCATTAAGCATTATGCTTAGAGATAGGTATGTTCCTGAAAATACCTTTCAGCCCTTCCCTGTTCTCTTGGGAGTGCTCATATCAGAAGCTGTTACATCCTGCTATGACATGAATTTTACTTCTCCCAAGGGAACGTCACTTTGGAAGGTACTATAATTGTGGTGCAGAGATTTGTGGAACAACTATAGCTAGCAAGCTCTGGGAGGAATGTAGCAATACCTGGGGCAGACCTTGCTTACAACCCATCCCATGCCTTCTGTTGTTGGTCTGTGGTCTGAACCCATAATTCCATCCCTGTCCATCTTGGAGGCAACAGGAGGAAGAGACGTTAGCCTTCCTTGGGCAGTATCAGTTTGTCTTTTGGATTCAGTCCTTTGCTTTTCCATTGTATTAGATATTGGTGCTATTTAATGTGTGGAAATTGGGAGAATTTGCTCTTGACTGAGCAGTATCTTTGATAGAAGATGGAAATACTTTGTTGGAGGGGAGGAGGAGGTGTGTTCCAGAGCCTTGTCTCAAGTAAGATGCTATACCTTCAGGGTATAAGGAAGGAAGGGAGAGCATTTGGTGGCATAGAGGAGGATGTCTAAGTGCAGGAGAGTGGAGGCTTCTGGTCTGTGGGCCATGCTAGAGAGGGGAGAACCCATAATATTCCCTTATACGTAAGTGAGTTTCACTAGCTGATGTCCATTTGGAATTGGGAGGAGATTTTTTTTAAAAAAGGTTTAAATGAAGAGTTGCCAGATTGGTTGACAAGAGCATTCTGTCCCCCGGACAATGTGGTTTAATATTTAATGTCAGCCAGTCAAGCAACCAACATTCAACCTAGAAAGTGTCAGGCACTGTCATAAGTACTGGGGACCACAAAACAAAGCACAAACCAATCCCTACCCTTGAGAATCTCACAGTCTACTGGGAGAGACAACATGCAAACAACTATGTACAAAGAAGGATAAAATTGGAGATCATCTCAGAACAAAGGCACTGGCATCTTCTTGTAGAAGTGGGATTTTTAGCAGGGACTTGAAGGAAGCCAGGAGATAGAAGAGAATTCCTGGCATGAGGAATAGTCAGAGAAAATGCACATTCTGGGGGTGGAGTGTCTTATTTGAGGAACAGCAAGGGGGTTGGTGTCACTGGATTTCAGACTATGTGGGGATGAGCAAGGCATGAGAAGACTGAGAGGTGGCTGTGTGGGGGACAGATTATTATATATTAAAATGCCCTTTGAATTCCCCAAAGAGGATTTTATACTTAATTTGAGACATGATAGGAAGACAGGGGAGTTTATTGAGTCAGAGTTGTGGTAGGAAGTGATATTGTCTGACCTGTGTTTTAGGAAAATCATTTTGGCAGCTGAATGGAGGGTGGACTAGAGCGGGGGGAGACTTGTGGCAGGTAGGCTAATTAGAAAGCAATTGAAATGGACTAGGTTAACAGATAGGCTGGCATAGCTGAATGTCCAGCCAAAAGAACAGAAGGGGAGCTGAATTCAGTCCTGAAAAAGACTGGGGTGATCTTTAGAAGGTGAGATAGCACTGAGCCAGTGGAATTGTGGGTCAGTTAACAATGTCATATTCTTAGGGACAGCAGTATTAGGCTCCTGATAGTCTGTGGCACCCTAGCTTATCTATCTGAGCTAACATTATTAATGAGCCTGGGTTTAGGACAATAACAGGGAGCCCTAGAGAAGCTAAGAGAAAATTAAAGCTAGGCTCATGTGAGTGAGTCAGAGATCCTTAGTCCCTCAAGCTATGGCTGGGTGAGGTCTGCATATACGTGGGTTTTCCAGTGAGATAGCCCTGGTCATTTAGCTTGTTGGTGCAGGCAGCAGGATCCCCATCTTTTTTTTAAATAGTATTTTTTCCAATTAAACGTAAAGAAAATTTTTAACATTCATTTGAAAATTTTCTTTGAGTTCCAAATTTTCTACCTCTCTCCCCTCCCCTTTTCTTTCCTAAGATGGTAAGCAGTTTGATATAGGCTATACATATATATATATATATATATATATATATATATATATGTAATCATGTAAAACGTATTTTCACATTAGTTATGTTGTGAAAGAATAACAGACCAAAAGAAAAAAAATGAGAAAAATAAAGAAAATGAAAATAGTCTGCTTTGATCTACCTTCTGAGTCCATTGGTTTTTCTCTGAATGTGGACAGCATTTTCTACCATGAGTCCTTTGGAATTGTCTGTGATGGTTGTATGACTGAGAAGAACTAAGTCATTCATAGCTGATCATCGCAGTGTTGCTGTTACTGTGTACAATGTTCTCCTGGTTCTGCAGACTTCTCTTTGCATCAGTTCATATAAGTCTTTCCAGGTTTGTCTGAAATCCATACTTGTCATTTCTTATAGCACAATAGTATTCTATTCCATTCATATACCATATACCATAACTTGATCAGCCGTTCACCAATTGATGGGCATACCTCAATTTCCAGTTCTTTGCCATCACAATATTTTTATATAAATAGGTCCCCTCCCCCCATTTTTAAAATTTCTTTGGGATACTGACCTACTTGTGGTACTGCTGAATCAAAGGGTATTCACAGGATCCCCATCCTGACCATATATCAGAGCAATGAACCTATGTAAGATGGCTTTCTGGGCTATTTCCTTCCTTCCCTACCTCTCCGCTAGGCTGTACTGTAATGAAAAAGAACCTCATTTCAGTCACCTGGTGAGAGGGATTGCAAGACATCAGCACTCAAAGGAGGACCTGAAGTAAAGTAGAACCATTGTTTCCCATGACCCTGAATAGGTTGAGCCAAGAGCCTTTAGTCCAGGGTGAGAAGTTTTTGGGGAAGCATGCTTTCTATATCCAGGCAGAGACCATAGAGAGAGAAGAAGGTAGCAAAGGAGCCAAGAATTAACCCATTTGAAAATACAGGAGGGCATAATTAAAATCTCCCTTAGGAGAAGGCCCGGATAGAAGACTAGCCAAAAGAAAAGTCATTGCAGAAGAGGATGCATTGAGGTAGGCCTTATAGGTCTTTATATGTGGAGAGGCAGCAATTCCAGAGCCCTGTGTATGGAGAGACCTTTAGGGCACTGGTTGTTTCCCTATCGTCTTTGAGGGAAGGTAGTTGATCTATAGGGGCTGGGAGGCATCAGGTGCTGCTAATAGCTCTAATGAGGCACAGCTTTCTACCTGTTGCTGTTCAGTCCTGTCTGACTCTTCCCGATCCTGTTTTCTCAGCACAGAGACTGGAGTGGTTTGGCATTTCCTTCTCCGGCTCATTTTACAGATGAGAACACTGAGGCAAGCAAGGTTAAGTGACTTGCCCAGGGTCACACAGCTAGTAAATGTCTGGGACTGGATTTGAACGTGTTTTTCTGACTCCAGGCCCAGCCCTCTTGCCCTACTTGAAGGTAGTTTACAAAAGTACATTGATCTAGAAACTTGCTGCTAATTATAAAATATAGGTGTGTTGGATGGAGAAAGGACAAAACAGTCTGGTGGGAGAATTTCATAGGATCATGAATGTTAGGTCTACAGGAGACCCTCATGGTCATCTAACCAAACCCCTAATTTTATTTAAAAATACCTTAATAACCAGCCAGCAAAAACCTGTTCATTAGTACCCCCAAATGAATTGCTCTAATAGGTTTACATGTATCAAACCTTTTCCTCTTTCTTTGATGTCTTTGTGATAGGTGTATACCACAAAGGGATATGATCTTCAGTTAATTTCTGGCACTTGTTTGCCAGGACTTGCATGTCCTTTCTGCATTTAAGACTTATATGAATAATTTATATAGTTATATATTTGAATGTGTTTGCATGTAGGTATGATGCCTTATATGCATATACATGTATATATGTCTATTTATTTTGAATGGCCTTGTGACTTCATTGGTGGTGCTGCTGGTAAGGACCTCCCTCTATTAACGTGCATTGGTACTTTGCAATTTACTGTCTTACAGTGTAACCTAGAGCACTGAAGAGGTTCCTTTTTTGCTCAAATAAGCTGATAAGGGTCACACAGTTAATAAGTGGCAGACCAGGACTTGAATTGAGGTCTTTCTGATTCACTGTTCTCTTTTCCCTTGAACAAATATACTATTCCTTTCCCCTCAAATTTAAAAAAATATCCCCAGCAATCCAATTAGAATTTATTGCAGTGTGTGGTATGAAGTATGGCCTCTGTACCACCTGTTTTGTTGGTTACTGTCCAGCTATCTAGTTTTTCCAACCCTTTTTATTGGTACAATGATTTCATTCCTTAACATTCTTTAGAAAAGCAACCCCTTCATTTTGCACATTAGGGAACTAAAGAAACTGAGACCCAGAGAAGTGAATTGGGTAGCCCAAAGTTATCCTGCAAATTAATGGAGGAACTAGAATTCATAAATAGATTTTCTCTATACTTCCCCACCCTCATTATACCACCACCCCCTCCAAACAGCAGAGCTTTGTGGATCCAGGGGTCTGGTGGCCTTCCTTTGGACATTATGTTATATTATATATGTCCCTTAGAAACTCTTTTGCTTTGAGGTACCTGAGGGCATCAAAAGCATTGAAGGGGCTAGAGTGGTGATTATTAGAGGATAACGTACAGTAGAGTCCCTGACAGCACCTTCTGAGTCCTTGCCTTTTCTCTTTTTTAAGAAATTAAAAGAGTTTTTTCAGTCAACATTTAAAAAATAGTTTTTGTTTCTTCCATTAAAAATATTTCTTTTTTTTAATTCTTTGCTTTTTAAATGGAGTTCCAGTTCTCCTCCTCTATTTCACTCTGTCCCTGACCCACAGAGAAGGCAAGCAACGTGATATCAATTATACATGTGAAATAATGTAAAATATATTTCTGTATTAGCAGCATTAAAAGAAAACAAGAAAAATAAAATGAGAAAATTATACTTCAGTTTGCACTTAGAGTTCATCAGTTCTCTCTCTGGAGGTGGATAGCATTTTTTTTTTGCATCATGAGTTCTTTGGAACTGTCTTGGATCATTGTATGGATCAGAGTCTTTCACAGTTGGCCATCATTACAACATTCTGTTTTTGATGTTATTTAATCAATCAGTCCTGTCCAACTTTTCATGACCTCCATGGACCACCTGTCTGTAGGGTTTCTTGTTAAAGGTACTGGAGTAGTTTGCCATTTCCTTCTCAGCTGGATCCAGTAGCTCCTTTTGTCAGGCAATCAGAGTTTAAGTGACTTGTGCAGGGTCATTCGGCTAGGCAGTGTCTGAGTCTTGAATTCCGGTCTTCCTAATGCTAGGCCAAGTGCTCTATCCACTGAGCCACCAGATGCCTTACAGACCTTGCTGTTACTGTGCACAGTAGCCTCTCAGTACTTCTCACTTCACTTTGCATCAGTTCATATGAGTGTTGCCATATTTTTCTGAAAGTACCCCCCGTTGTCATTTCTTGTAGCACAATGATACTGCACCACAATCGTGTGCTACAACTTGTTCAGTCATTCTCTGGTTGATGAGCATTCCCTTGATTTCCTGTCTTTGCCAGAATAAAAAGAGCTGCTGCTATAAATATTTTTGTACATAAAAGTCCTTTATCTTTTCTTTTGATCTCTTTGAGACATAGAGCTACTAGTGGTATTGTTGGATCAAAGGGTATGCACAATTTTGTAGCCTTTTGGGTGTAGTTCCAAATTGTTTTCCAGAATTGTTGGACCAGTTCACAAGTCCACTAACAGTTCATTAGTGTGCCTATTTTCCCCTCATTTCCTCCAGCATTTGTTATTTCTGATAAGTGTGAGGTGGTACTTCAGAGTTGTTTTAATTTGTATTTCTCTGATCAATAGTGATTTAGAGCATTCTTCCCCCATATGCTTATAAATAGCTTGGATTTCTTCTTCTTTTCAGAACTTCCTGTTGATTCTATTGGGGAATGGCTTTTATTTTCATAAACTCATCTCAGTTCTATTTTTAGTATATGTTTGAGAAATGAGGTCTATCAGAAAATCTATGATACCTTTTAGCAAAATGTAGTTTCCTTGATTATTTTTATTAATTAATGTATTTGTTTTTAGTTTTCCACAATCACTTCCATAAATCTTAGATTTTCTCCCCCACCCTCCCTCTTCCTTTCCCCGTCCTTCCTCCCTCCCTCCCTGAGATGGCATGCAATCTTATATGGGTTCTACACATACATTCTTACTAAATACATTTTCACCTTAATCATATTGCATAGAAGAATTAAAATGAATGGGAGAAATCATGAAAAACAAAATGAAACATAGCACAAGAGAAAGGAGTCTGCCTCATTCTGCAATCCCATTCCATGGTTCTTCCTCTGCATGTGGAAGGCATTTTGCCTCGTTCATTGGAAATTTTTTAGATCCTTGCATTGCTGTGAAGGGCTGAGTCTATCAGAAAAATTCCTCACACACTGTGATTGTTGCTGTGTTCAAGGTTCTCCTGGTTCTGCTCCTTTCCCTCAGCGTCAGTCCATATAAGTCTTTCCAGGCCTCTCTGAAGTCTTCCTGTTCATCATTTCTTACAGCACAGTAGTATTCCATTACATTCACATACCACAACTTGCTCAACCATTCTCCAATTGATGGCCGTCCCCTTGATTTCCAGTTCTTGGCCACCACAGAGTTGCTATAAATATTTTTGTACATGTGGGACCCTTTCCCATTTATACGGTCCTAGAAGCGGTATTGCTGGGTCAAAGGACACGCACAGATTATCTCTTTTAATTAGGTCTTTTTTCACTTTTGCCTGTCTGATATCATGATTACTACCCCTGCCTTTTTAACTTAAGCTGAAGCATATTATTTTAACTCTGTATGTATCTTCGTGTTTCAAGTATGTCTCGTATGAACAATACATTGTAGGATTCTGGTCTCTAATCCACTCTGCCACCTGTTTCCATTTTTTGGGTGAGCTCATCCCACTCCTGTTCACGATTATGATTACTAACTGTGTATTTCCCTCCATTCCATTATCTTCTGTTTCTTTTTCTTCTCTCTCTTTTTATCCTGTCTCTCCTCAAAAATCTATTTTGCTTCTAACCATTGCTTCCCTTAACTCTCCCTCCCCTTTATCATCCATCACTCCTCTCTTTTATCTTCTTGTCCTACTATTTTCCTATTGGGTGTTATGCTTTTATATACAACTGAGTGTATATATTTATTCTTCCTTCTTTGAACCACTTTAGATGATGGGAGGTTTAAGCATTGCCTGCCGTCTCCTCTCCCTCCCATTTCCCTCTCAACTGTAAAAGCTCTTCCTTGCACACCTCTTTTGTGTGAGAAAATTTTTCCCATTCTGCCTCTCCCTTTCCCCTTCTCCCAGTGCATCCCTCTTTTCCCCTCCTTTATTTCTTTTGGAGATGATTCCAACATAATTTACTCATACCCATGTCTTCTATCTATATAAACTTCTTTTAGCTGCCTTAATAATGATAAAGTTCTTATGTGTTACATACATCATCTTCCCATATAGGAATGTAAACAGTTTAACTTTTTTAAGCCCTTTATTGTTACTCTTTCATATTTACTTTTCTATGCTTCTCTACAGTATTGTGTTTGAATGTCAAATTTTCTATGCAGCTGTAGTCATTTCATCATTAAATATCATTTTTTTTTGCTTGAAAGATTGCACTCAGTTTTGCTGGGTAAGTGATTCTTGATAGTAATCCTAGTTCCTTTTACCTACTAGAATGTAATATTCTGGAGCCCTCCAATCCTTTAATATAGAAGCTGCTAAATCTTGTGTGATCCTGACTGTGACTCCACAATATTTGAATTTTCCCCCCTGGTTTCTTGAAGTATTTTCTCTTTGACCTGGGAGCTCTGGAATTTGGTTATAATATTTTTGGGAGTTTCCATTTTGGTGGTGATCAGTGAATTCTTTCCATTTCTATTTTACCCTCTGGTTCTAGAATATCAGGGCAGTTTCCCTCAATAATTTCTTGATAGAGGATGCCTATCTCAGCAATGCAGTGATCTAAGACAATTCCAAAAGACTCATGATGGAAAATGCTATCCACATCTGGAGAACGAAGTATGGAGTCAGATGCAGATTGAAACATACTATTTCCCCCCTCTCTTTTTTCCTTCCTTGTGGTCTTTTCCTTTTGTTTTGTTTCTTCTTTCACAACATGACTAATGTGGAAATAGGGGCAGGTAGGTGGTGCAGTGGATAGAGCACCAGTGAAGGAGTCAGGAGGACCTGAGTTCAAATCTCACCTCAGCCACTTGATACTCACTAGCTGTGTGACTTTGGGCAAGTCACTTAACCTCAATTGCCTCACCCTGAGTCATCTCCAGTCATCCTGATGAATCCTGGATTCAGATAGCTCTAGAGGAGAAGTGAGGCTGGTGACTCACTCCCTCACTCAAAACAAAGTCAAGTGCAAGTCATGTCATTTTTTCTCTGATGGCATGGTCTTCTTCAGCAACAAAGAATGAACACACACAATGTGGAAATATGTTTAATATGATTGTGCATATAGCATATATCATATTGCATGCTATCTTGGGGAGAGGAGAGAGCAAGGGAGGGGGGAAAATTTAGAACTGAAAATATGATAAAAGTTAACGTGGAAAACTAAAGATAAATAAATTTTTAAAAAGAGAAGTATGATTTCTAGGTTCTTTCTTTGATCATGGCTTTCAGAAAGTTCAATAATTCTTAAAGTATCTCTCCTGAATCTATTTTCTAGATCAGTTGCTTTTCTGATGAGATATTTCACATTTTTCTGTTTTTTTTTATTCTTTCAACTTTATTTTATTGTTTCTTGATATTTCATGGAGTCATTATCTTCCACTTGTCCAATTCTAATTTTTAGGAATTATTTTCTTCATGACCTTTTGTACCTCCTTTTCTATTTGGTCAGTTCTACTTTTTCTTCAGTGAATTTTTGTGCCTTTTTCTTTTTAACCACTAGGCCAATTCTGTTTTTCAGGCTGTTATTTTCCTTAGAATGTTTTTTCTGTGCCTCTTTTACCAAGTTGCTAATTTTCTTTTCATAATTTTATTGCATCATTCTTATTTCTTCTTCCAGTTTTTCCTCTACCATTCTTATCTTCCAGGAATTCTTCTTTGGCTTGTGCCCAGTTACCATTTTTCTTTGAGACTTTAATTGTAGCTGCCTTCACATTGTTGTCTTCTTCTGAGTTTATATCTTGGTCTTCCCTGTGATAGTTTTTTATGGACAGATTCTTTTTTGTTGCTGTTTGCTTATTTTTCCAACCTCTTTTCCCCTTACTGTTGTTTGATCCCCTTACTGTCTCTGGTCTGAGAGCTCCTGATGTTGCTGCTTCTGTTGCTTCAGCGTCTGTTGTTGCCAAGGCACGTATGGGTTCCAGACCTCTACAAGACCTTCACAGACTTCTGGTTATCTCTTAAGTTTTCTTAGGTTGGAAAAATATCCGACTTTTTGTTGTCTCTGCCACTCTAAAATTTGTTTTGAGGTGTTATTTTACAGTTGTTTAGAAGGGAATATTTCCTTCCTCTTTCTCTTGATTGTGTCTTTAGCAGAGTTCTCTGGATATGACAAGATGAGGCAAAGAGTTTCAGAGCACAGGATCTTTTGTTCTCTTCCAGTTGGGACTTTGAACAACTACAGAAAAACTTCTTAATCTGGATTCTGTGAACTTTAATTTTTTATAACTATTTCAATATAATTAATTTTCTTCATAGAAATCTTTAAATTAAAAAATTGTATTTATTTGATGCATTTAAAAACATTATTCTGAGATAAGGTCCATAGGTTTCACCAGATTGCCAAAGGAATCTGTGACATACAAAAGGGTTAAGAAGACCAAAACTAGAAGGTCATCAGTCAGTCAGTGAGTCAACATGCATTTATTAAATGTTTACTATATCCCAGGCACTGAGAATACAAAGAAAGCAAGAAACCATAATCCTTGCTCTCAAGGAACTCACAGTCTAATGGGAGGAACATCATGCAAACAATTCTATACACACAAGGTATATACAGGGTAAGTCAGAAGAAAGGTACAAACAGAGAGAAATCCAGAAAGATCTCTTGTACAATTTGCGATTAGAACTGAGTTGGGGCTTGGGAGTTTCGGGGGAGGCAGATGGTGAAGATGGAGAATTCACAATCAAAGGAAGTTACAGAAAAGCCCAGTGGGCAGTGGAAGAAGGGTATGCATTACAAGATTCACAAGTTTTCCAAGGGAAACAAGTTTATTTATCCTGCTTCATTCAGACAGATGCTCTCTATCTCAGTCAAACCCTAACCCTAACCTTAGCTTGAGAAGGCCAAGGTCTCCCATTGCCTGGGCCATTTCTAGTCATCCTGATCTCTATCTGGCCACTAGACTCAGATGGCTCCAGAGGTGAAAGTGAGGCTGGTGACTTTGCACAACTCTCCCTCACTTAAATCTAAGTCACTTGCCTGTCATAGCATCACCTCCCTGATGTCATGGTCCTCTTTGTGAATGAAAGACAAACAGTAACAGCAGTAATTTTATGCCTAGTCTTCATGGCTGATGATCAGAGAAGTCCCATAAAACCAGGAGTGGGGAAGTCCATTGGGTCAGTTTAGACTTGCAATTGATGGTTATGACAAAGTGAATGATCTTTAACTTTTGAAGCTGTAGTTATCTCAGTCCTTGCATTCTTACCCAGCAAGCCAAGACTCGGCTCAGTGAATTTTATACAAGTACAAAGGATGTTATTTCTTGATCTTCCCTGTGATAGGTTTTTATGGACAGATTCTTTTTTGGTGCTGTTTGCTTATTTTATTGTATATGGTTATTATTATGTAGAGACACCTGACTTGTGTAAACGTTGTACAGTATTATGCAATATAGGAAAAAACCCATCCTTTTCTCTACCACTTGTACCTGGGTGGGATGAGAATCAACAAGAACTCTTTCCTTGTGCCTTTAGAGGCTCTCAGAGGTATGAGCAGGCTTGAGAAATGGGGTAGGGAAGATAGGATATGGGAAGATGTGACGATATGAACGAGCATTACCCATGTTGTGTAACAGCTCTCTGTTCCCTTTAGACTCCCAAGGCTAAGTTTCCAATGAGCTGAACTTAAGGTATGCCCTCTTTAGCTGCTGCATAGCTGTGAAACAGGTTCCATCAGTAATTCTAGATGGGAATGAGGAAGATGAAAATGGCTCAGGGCAACAGGAAACTGCTTCACAGGATCTGGGAGAGCAACCAAGCTGAACTGCAGAAACTTCCAAAATGGAAGGTAGTTGGGAATCAGGGGGGCAGTTATGCACTGTAAAATTGAGGGGAAAAATCACTTGCTTCTTTGTCCACTAATTGCAGAAGTTCCAAGTCTTTTAAGTCATTTGAATATTTCATAAAATATTTTGTGTCTTGACCATAGAGAAGAATTGAGAAAATATACCTACCTTCCTCCCTTCATGGCAGAGGGAGGGGGCTATAAGTATAGACTATTTATTACATGTACTGTAAGACACCATCAATGGTTAGTTTGCTGAACTGTTTTTTCCCTTTATTGGGGATAGCTTGTTGGGTATTGTAGGGAGAAGGGATATATTTGGAGATGAAGGTGATATTACAAAAGACATAGATAAAATTTTTTAAAAAGTAATACTGTATTTAAAAGTATTTTAAAAGTAATACTGTTTATTTTACTTCAAAAGACATTTCAGCATTCTAAACATACAAAAAAAACCCCCGAAAGTTTTCAAATTGTGTTTAAGAACAGACTTTTTGTGTTTTTTTTTCTCTTGCATCACTGCCCTGGCTTTCTGTTTGACTGATACAAGGCAAAACTCTACAGTTTCAACTTAAAACTACTGCACTTCAACTAAAAAGGAAACTGAAAATCCAGACACTTTTCTCATGCCAGCTGACCCCCATCCCTGCTTTGTGACACCTAAGAACCAGAGCTGGGTACTATTTCACTATATATACAGAAAGACAACTTTTAAGCTAAATGGACACTCACTGCAGTGTATCTTCAGTTTACCCTCACAGTGTAGGCTTTGGGCTGCAGCCCTGTAGGAAAGGCAGACAAGTCTCATGCCCCCTCCAAGCCTCTACCCCAAAAATCTGTGTGGGGTTTTTGTTGTTTTTACAAACTATAGATATGTACACTTTATAACTCAGAATTTTCTAGCCAATAACCATATAGTTAAACACCACCTTACAAATTAAAAAAAAAATGCCTGAAAACATTTGTAAATGCTTTTGTTTTATACCAACAGCAAAAGTGCACAGAGTGAGGAGAACACAGAATGCCTTTTCATTTTTAAAAATGTTTGGAATTATGTACAACTTTGATACAGTTGACCAATTATAATATTGCTATTGTGTGCAGTGTTCTCCTGGTGCTGCTCACTTCACTGTGCATCAATTTGTGTAAGTTGTTCCAGGTTTTTCTGAAATCATCTTGCTCGTCATTTCCTTTAGTACAATAGTATTCCATTACAATCATAAACCACAACTTATTCAGTCATCTTCCAAATGATGGGTATCCCCTCAATTTCCAATTCTTTGCCACCATGGAAAGAACTGTTATAAATGTTTTTGTATAATTAGATCCTTCCCTCCTCCTTCTCCTAAAAATCTCTTTGGGATACAGACCTAGTAGTGGTATTACTGGACCAAAGAGTATGCATAGTTTTATAGCCCTTTGGGCATAGTTCCAAATTACTCTACAGAATGGTTGAATGAGTTCCTAACTCCACCAACAGTTCATTAGTGTCTCAATTTTCCCCCATCCCTTCCAACATTTGTCATTTTCTTTTTCTGTTATATTAGCCAATCTAATAGGAATGGGGTGGTACCTCAGAGTTGTTTTAATTTGCATTTTTCTAATCAATAGTGATTTAGATTTTTTCATATGATTATAGATAGCTTTGATTACTTCATATGAGAACTGCCTGTTCATATCCTTTGACTATCAGTTGGGATGTGGTGCTTATTTTTATAAATTTGGCTCAGTTCTCTATATGTTTGAGAAATGAGGCATTCATCAGAGAAGTTTGCTGTAACATTTTTTTTACACTATCCCAAGCTTCAGGTTTTTGTGCAGCTGTTTTTAAATGTAGTTCTAGGGAGTCTGTAAATTTTCCGTTATTCCAAGGTAGCATGATCTAAAGAGATATGTGTTTGCTACTTTCCTGGCCTGTGCTCTGTTTTGTGAGAGACCACAAGCACTCTTTTCTGCTCTGGAATTGTGACCAGGGTTCCTGCTCTTCTGTGGCTGCAAGCTCCTGTGTGCTAGTTACATTCCCTCACCCTGGGAATGTAACCCACATCTTCATGTATGAGCAATGCTATAGAGTCTTGCATTCAGTGCCAGCAAAGGGCCTCCTGTAATCTGCTTCTGACCAACTGTCCAACCTCATTATTGTCTGGGGACTGAGAGCTCTGTAAGCTGCCTCCACCAATGCTGCTGACTTGCCAGGGTATTGCCTGAGCTCCACTTTCACCCCAGTGTAATAGACCTTTCCTTCAGACCTCCTAAGTTGTTTTTGGCTAGAAAACTGATTCACTCCATCCTTTTGTGGTTTCTGCTGCTCCAAAATTTGTTTTATTTTATTTTTTTAATTTAACTTAATTTTTCATTTGTAACACAGTTTATATCACATAAAACAATTCCAACTTTTGGTCAAGTGATACTTCTTTTTAAAGCATTTACAATATAGACAACAAAAGAATTTTTTTTTAAACATTAAACATTTAAACGTTAACCAACTGAGACACAAATAATGTTTATGTATGCTCACCTTACAAGCCCTTGACCTAATTGTCTCCACAAAAGAATTAAAGGACCCTAACTTATTGTTGTTGGTCTAAAGTCCTAAGCTTAATTTTAGACTTAACCTCGGATGTTCTCCTACCAACAATCTATAATTTAATAGATCTGGTATTAAGCTTACAAACTTTTTGACTATAGGAAATTGCCACTAAGAGTAGGGACACTGCAGGGAACCAGTATCTCCCCAACGTCATGTCAATTCCAGGTAGGAGAAGATTGTCAACTTGCATTCATTCAGGCTTAAAATCTGCCAAGTGTCAGTGGGGAAATTGAGTCAGGAGAATCCTACCTCAGCCCAGGCTGAACAGTCAGTCTCTCACCCTTCCCATGAGGTCACCTCTTTCAGTTCATACCAGCATTTCACAGACTTACTGGCATCATGGATTGGAGGCTCAGATTGCCTTTCTTGCTATCCATACCTGGAGTTAGACTGAGAAGAACAGTCAATTAATAGTCCCATAGCATCTTAACATAGCAAGTTCCAATTAACAGATTTCAAATATGACGATAATTTCACTTTGGTTAAGGAACATCTTTTGAGACAAGTCTGAAGTGGCTTACATGCCTTTCTATACATTTCTAGTTCCTGATTAAGTAGCAATCATAAAATCAAATTTGGCATTAAAACCTTAACTTTTCCATTAGTGCCAAATTTTACCTGAGGTTATCTACCTCTAGGAAATTTAGACTAAAATTCTTTTCCCCAACCTAAAGATGTCTTTGATTTATTCTCAGTAATTAATCTAGTCAATTGTTTTATATTTATTGCTTTTATATCACTTTGTAATATGTCCAATTTTTCTCCCCATCACTCCCCCTCTCACTTCTTAATACCTTGCATTCTGATTACTTCTTCCCTCAGTGTACCCTCCCTTCTATCACACCCCATCCTTCCCTTATCCCCATTCTCTCTCTTTTCTTGTAGAGCAAGATACATTTCTATACCCTATTCCCTGTATTATTTCCTGGTTATAAGCAATAAAAATTCTCAATATTCGTTACTAATACTTTGAATTCCAACTTCTCTCCCTCCTTCCCTCCCTATGTATCCCCTGTATGAGAAGGCAAGCGATTCAATATAGACTAAATATGTGTCGTTTTGCAAAAGACTTCCCTAATAATCATGTTGTGTAATTCTAACTATATTGTCCTCTATCCTACTCTATCCCTCCTTATTTTTTTTAATTTTTTTTATTCCTTCATGTGACCTTGTCCCTTCCTAAAGGTATTTATTTCTAGTTACTCCCTTCTCCCATTTGCCCTCCTTTCTATCATTCCCCTCGCCCCACTTGTCACCTCCTCCTCTACTTTCCTGTGGTGTAAGATAGATTTTCATCTCAAATTTAGCGAGTATGTTATTCCCTTCTTCAGCCATATGTGGAGAGAGTAGCTTCACTTTTCCCCTCTCCCCTTCTCCCTTTTCTCCTCCATTGAACAAGACTTTTCTTATCTCTTTTATGAGTTATAGCCTGCCCCATTCCATTTCTCCCTTTTTCCTCCCAATATTTTCCTCCCTCATCCCTTAATTTTTATTTTATTTTTTTTGGGTTGATATCGTCTCTTCTGATTCAACACAACCTGTGCTCTCTGTCTATATGTGTGTGTGTGTGTGTGTGTGTGTATGTACAATCCCTCCACCTACACAAATACTGAGAAAAGATTCAAGAGTTATAAATATTTTCTTTCCATGTAGGAATGTAAACAGTTTAGCTTTAGAAAGTTTTTTTTTATGATTTCTCTTTCCTGTTTACCTTTTCATGCTTCTCTTGATTCTTGCGTTGGAAAGTCAAATTTTCTATACAGCTCTGGTCTTTTCCTCAGTATGAATGCTTCATAGTCCTCTATATCATTGAATGACCATTTATTCCCTTGAAGTATTATTCTCAGTTTTGCTGGGTATGTGATTCTTGGTTTTAATCCCAATTCCTTTGACTTCTGGAATATCGTATTCCAAGTCCTTTGATCCCTTAATGTTGAAGCTGCCAGAACCTGTGTTATCCTGATTTTATTTCCACAATACTCAAATTGTTTCTTTCTAGTTGCTTGCAGTATTTTCTCCTTGATCTGGGAACTCTGAAATTTGGCTACAATATTTCTAGGAGTTTTTTTCTTCAGGTCTCTTTCAGGAGGTCATCAGTGGATTCTTTCAAAATTTATTTTGCCCTCTGGTTCTAGAATATCAGGGCAGTTTTCCTTGACAATTTCATGAAAGATAATGCCTAGGCTCTTTTTTTGATCATGGCTCTCAGGTAGTCCCATAATTTTTAAATTGTTTCTCCTGGATCTATTTTCCATGTTAGTAGTTTTTCTAATGAGATATTTCACATTATCTTCTATTTTTTTTCAAACTTTTGGTTTTGTTTTCTAACTATTTGGTTTATCTCATAGTTATTCATTTCCCTGAACTCAGTTCTCTCTTTCAAGAAATTGTTTTGTTCAGTGAGCTTTTGAAACTTCTCCATTTGGCTAATTCTGCTCTTTAATGCCTCTTTCTCTTCATTGGCTTTTTGGACCTCTTTTTTCCAGTTGAGTTAGCCTCTTTTTAAAGGTGTTATTTTCCTCAGCATTTTTTTGGTTCTCCTTTAGTAAGCTGCTAACTCTCTTTGTAAGTTCTTCTATTGTCTGATCCTAGTTTAAGATCCCTTTAGAGGCTCTGGAGGGCAGGGGCTTTGACTGCCTCTGACAGTATGCCTTGTTCTTCTTCATTCAAAAAGATAGGAAGAGACACCTGTTCACCAAGAGAGTAACCTTCTAAGGTCTTATTTTTTTCCCTTTTTTTGGCATTTTCCCAGCCAGTTACTTGACTTCTGAGTTTCCTCTCCACAACCACCCTGCCTCCAAGCCAGCACTGGAGGCTGAGATTCAGAATAGGTGCTCCAATCCCCCAGGGACTTTAGGCAAGGACAGGGCCACTTTTACAAGGAGGCTTCAACAATGAATGCAGGCTGCTGTCTATTTTTGGAGCCCCCCATCCACTGCTGCCTCCGCTTCTGCCACCTGAGGAAACTTGAGTTATGGGGATACCCTGCTCCCTTCTCGGCCAGATGAAACACCCTCTCACTGACTTTTACCACTTGTGGGTTGAGGGATCCGCACTGCTGCTGAAGATACTGCCCCAAAGACTGCTCTGGTCCTGCTCCTGCTGGTGCTGCATGACCAAGGCTGGGCTGGGCTCTGCTCCATGTCTGATGTGACAGACCTTTCCTGTTGGTCTTTCAGGTCACTCTAGGCTAGAAATATCCTCCACTCCATGGTTCTGGGGCTTCTGTTGCTCTAGAATTTGTTGAGAGTCCTTATTTGCAGGTATTTTATGGCCTGTGGGGGAAGAGCTATTGTATGTGCATCTTTCTACTCTGTCATCTTGACTTGACCCCCAGAATTTGTTTTAAGGTATTATTTAAAGTTGTTTGGAGAGGAATTTGGGAGAACTCAGGTAAGCCTTTTTTTTTACTTTAACCTTCTTGTCTCCATGTCATTCCTGACTTTTTGTGACACTATGGACTACAGAACACCAGGTTCTTCTGTGAGGTAGGGGGCTCATCTTCTCATGTCATATCTTAATATTGTCCATGAGATTTTTTTTGGCAAAGGTACTGAAGTGGTTTGCTATTTCCTTCTCTAGTGGATGACCTTTTTTCAGAACTCTCCACTACCACTTGTTGGTTTTGGGTAATCCTGAATGGTATAGCTCATAATTTTATTGAACTATGTAGTCCTCTCTGCCACAAGGCAGTTATTGAGGTGGGGCAAATATATAGTTGGCTAGGATAAATGCCAGCCCAAAAGTTCATGCTGGTCTGCCTTCCATATTCTGACTGCCTGAAGGCATTCTCAGAGTGAGAGAGATGTTGATAAGCTTTTGAAGGCTAAGGGCAACTATTCCTGCTTCCCTGCCTTATGGTTAAATGCTCTACCTTCCCCATAATGGTAGTTTTCCTTGTAGGATCTATTGTCTGTACTTTTCATCATGGATAGTCATGTCGTTGTCTTGATGTCATGGTCCTCTTCAAGAACACAACAAAGAACAAACACAACCTGCTTACATTTGCAGAGTGGATGCTTTAGCCTGTGTTTTGCCTTCATCAGACCTGCTGGTTTATGGGAGGGGCAGCTGATAGAGTGCTGGGCCTCAAGTCTGAAAGACTCTTACTAGTATGACCCTGGGCAAGTCAATAACCCCTGTTTGCCTCAATTTCCTCATCTTTAAAATGAACTGGGGAAGAAAATGGTAAACCATTTGGGTATCTTTGCCAGGAAAACCCCAGACAGGGTGATGAAGAGTTAGACACAACTGAAACAACTTAACAACAGTAAAATTTATGGGAATGTATTGAGATGATGGGAGCAGAGTCTGCATGATATCCTGGTGTCCTTGTCAGGGCCACACAAGGCACATGCCCAAGGGAATGGGAAGGACTCCAGAATTCTTACCAAGGGCTCAGCCAACGTCATCATTGCCTAGTCCTTGTTTGTGCTTAAGGATCCTGACAGCCTGCTACTTGTCTTTGCACACAAACATGTCCCAGTGTTGTATGCAATACTAGGGAACACGGTCACATAAGGACAGCCACTTTAGGAATACCAGACCTGCCCCAGAGCTATGAAGATGTGTCATCAGATTTTTTTCCTCTCAAGCTTCCCAGTTCTGCACCTGTAGTTTGTGTGGCTAGGCTAAGTGCTATTCCAGACCTTCAAAATCTGGCTACTTTTCTATGCTGGCCACAGACAGTCTATTTTAGTGAGTGTCTTATAGTCAACTGTTTTGACTCTGCTTGTAGTAAGAAACTCAGAGACTTCTTTTATCCATCATAAATATCTCCCCTTCTGGTTTAATTCTGGGGGCCACACTTAAATCTGAATTGTGCCACTTCATTGTTGTTAGATGGCTTCAGAATACCTGTAATGATTTGTTAAGATTCTACTTGATTAAGTAGTGGGAAGGGTGGCACAGTATAATGGCTAATGTTGGCCTTCTGATCAGGAAGACCTGGATTCAAATATGGCTTCTGTCATTTAAAGTCATTGAGCTTCACTTTCCTTATCTGTGGAATGAGGATGATGACACTTGGAGTACAGTTATCCTTTTCACATCACTGCTTTCCCTATCCTGGTTTTGATATATCATGGGTAGGCATAAAAAATTAAATGGGAATTTTGGGGAGTTTTGTTGAAGGTGATAACAAGTTTTGTTGAAGGTGATAATGCTGAAGGTCAGCATTCAACAGAGAAAAAGTTCTTTTTCATACAGTTTTTTAAAAATTAACATTGACCTACATGTAGCCTATGACTAAATACTTAACCCAGATTTTACAATATTTTACAGTGGATACTGTAAATACCCCATAAAATAAAAAGGAAAAATTTAAACTTCTCTAGTATGAAGGGAGGGCCAAAAATTTTTATGTGGATTTCCCAGATAGTGGGGGCACTGTGCCCCTAACTCCTGGGATGTGGAATGGGTAACATAATTTCTTTTCTTTACATAGTCTGAGAACACAGCATAATACCTGATGCACAGTAGGCACTTAATAAGCACTTCTGAGAATTGAATGTCTATTGACTTCCTTATAATGAGGTATGGCTCACCTGAGCTATCTGTGTGTCTGTGAGGGTCTTTGAGATGGTACTTTAATCAAGCAATTAATGAACAAACATTGGTTTGGCACCTACCGTGTGCCAGGTGCTCTGCTTGGTACTGGGGATACAAGTATAAAGAATGAAACCATCCCTACTCACAATGAACTTACGTTGCAATGTAGGAGACAAGTACATATGAAACATATATGGCACATAAATATAAAGTGAACAAATACAAATGTGTAAAAGGTAGTTAATAATACAAGGTAGTTTGGGAGGGTGACACTAATAATTGGGGAGGATCAGAAAGGTTTCATTAGTGCAGAAGAAGGTGGTGTTTGAACTGCATCTCAAATGTTGGTCTTTGTAAGCATGCCATCCAAATTCACGAGACTCAAGCAAGGGCTGGTGTCCATCCCTGCTTCAGTCATAGGCTATATAACTTGTCTCATCAATGTATACTAGTAGACTCAAGAGAGACAGAGAAAATGTGTGTGTGTGTGTGTGTGTGTGTGTGTGTGTGTGTGTGTGTATGGATCAGGGAAAGTTCATCATCCCTAATAGAGAGTGGCAAGTCAATAGTGTCTACTTCAGGTACAAAGGACAGTAAATACTGATAAACTGGGGCATGATTCCAAGTGAAAACAGACTGGTTGAGTGCCATACTAACCAAGTCTTATGACAGTAATTACTAAATGCCTATTGGATGAGATACTATAAACTAGGGTGGAGGCTGGTGGTAGGGATTGCAGCCCCCAAGGGGGAGAGAAGTGAGTGGGAAGTTGAAAAGTGGTTTCTTTGGTGTTGTAGCAAGACAGCAAGACTAATGCTGTTGTAATAAGCTGGTCTTTCCAGATGATCCAGCAAAATTTGCTAGGAGCAGCATTTGCTCTCAGGCATGTCTTCTATTGCTGGTGACTAACTTATGGTGGATTTTGACCAAATCCATAGGTTGTGGTAATGATCAAGAGTCTAGTTGGGTGTTGAGTTTTAATATGGTACATTTCTTCTCCTAGTCTTGTGAATAGCAGTGTGTATGAGAGATTCTTCTATGGGATCAGGTTTCATCTAATGAATTTACCACATTTGGGGAAAGTTTTCACATCCAGTTAGAGGCTAAGGCTTAGTTTCAGCCCCATTCCCTCATTCCCCTCTCACTCTTTTCTATACATACTGTTCCCATAAAAGTCAAGAAGAGATGAAGGTACAAACAGGGGAAGGGCAAACTACAGGTTTGAATTACCCTGAGAGTAACATGGTAGGTAAGAACCTGCAGTTGCTGGGCTCATCCAGTAGTGGAAAGGGACATACAAGGCCTCTCCTCCCCAGATACTGAGCATCAAGGCTCTTTGCCCATGATACTTTTAGAATATTACTCAATACTAGATAAAAGCTGAATTGTTTCAGACTACTCTGATCTAAGTTGGAGTGGTAATCAAGTCTACCTTCCTAATGATTATTTTAATATACCATGTTGACACAGAAGTCACTGTGACAAGATGGAACTTTGAAGGATGATTGATATGGAAAAGCATGCAAGTATGTGTTTCTTAAGTAATAATATGCACCTTATACTCATGTAGGTGGATTTTTATGGGAGAAGGGAGGCTGAGGATGTGACCTTGCCTTCTTGTCTGAAACTATAATATGTCCAACTATTTGCTGTTCCATAAATGATGGGGCAGTAGGAAACAGTGGCAAGGTGGCTGTAAGAGCAACAGCATTGTAGGTATCTTCAGAGATTGAAGGAAGACCTTTGTCTCTGACCTTCCTGGATCCCCCGCTCTGGAAATTCTAGGTTTGGAATCTGCTGAAATCCATTTTGTCTTCTGGCCCTGAGTCATTTTGAAGATAGATGCTCAGATGAATATGCCTAAAAAGGATGCATGAAAAGAATGTAGAGAAGTGAGGAGGGGGCTGAATTTGGAGTCAGAGGACTTGAATTCAAACCTTGGTCTGCCTCTTACGACCTTTGTTACCTTGCACAAATCCAACCTTTCTGAGCCTTAGTTTTCTCAGCTGTCTGGTGATGAGGTGATTGAATCACTTTGGAAGTCCCTTGAGTTTCCAAATCTATGCTCCTAAATTTTTTAAATGATGTCTTGTGTTTTCATATCAATCATTCCCAAATATATCCTTCCTCCTCCTAAGAATTAAAAGAAGAAAAAACACAGTTTAATATAACCAACTAACACATCAACAGACTGACAGTGTTCCATAGCTACAGTTATTGCTTTCTTGGGGTGTTGAATGTTGTGTATTTTTTCTGACTGTCAAAGAAGGGAAAGAGGTACATCTTCTGCATCCTTCTCTAGCACCAAGATTCATGGTCATCATAGTCACAACATTCATTTTTATCTTTTTGTTTTTTACTTTTATATTGCTGTGGTCGCTGTATATTGTTTTCATATTTCTCTCTGCTTTACCTTGCATCATTTCATATAAATTTTCTCTTTTTGAGCTTGGTGACCACTCATATCCCTTCCCATTCTGCTATTCCATGATCTATGTAGACATTAGGGAGCCACTGCCAGGGAATTTTCAAGTTCAACCCCATAGCTCCTCTACACAGATCTAAAAAACTCACCAGACTAAGTCCTCAGAAACCACACCCCCACAAAAAAAAATCACAGTGAGTCATTTTTCCAGGCCAGGTTAACAAAAGGAGACAGAGAGATCTCTGGATAATGGGGATGAGACTAGCTAGGAACAGCCATGAAACAAAGCATTCCAACATAGGGAAGAACAGAGCTTGAACCCAAGAGGTCCCAGATCCAGCACATAGGGGCCTGAACTTGTACATGATATAGAAATAGATGCCCATAACAGCTTTGTCACTCACTACTCAGTTCCAGCCACAAATCCAGGGCCAGCTGAGGGAGGAATCTGTGCTAAAGATGGTTTTCCAGAATGAGGAACAGTTGTATTTTTGAAGCTGTATGCTCAGCTAAGAGCAAGTTCAGAAGTGAGTAGTAGTGGTAGTGGTAGTAGTGGTAGTAGTAGTAGTAGTAGTAGTAGTAGTAGTAGTAGTAGTAGTGTAGTAGTAGTAGTAGTGGTAGTGGTAGTAGTGGTAGTAGTGGTAGTAGTAGTAGTAGTAGTAGTAGTAGTAGTAGTAGTAGTAGTAGTAGTAGTAGTAGCTGTGTGACTGATTCCAGGAGCAAAGTGGAGACTCAGTTCCAGCCTCCTCCAGCATGATCAGAAGTCTGCAGTGAAATGACACAAGCAAGAACTCCAGACCCAAGAAGAACCTGGAATTTTGTCACTCTAAAGCAGCAGAGCTTTCTAGCTGATTGATAGTGATTGAACACGGCGGTAGTCTTCTGAAACCTCAACCAAGGACAAGTCCAAACGGGTATTGCTCAGACCCAAACCCAGGTCGGGAACTTGCAGATCTCTGAGTAGAAGGGCAGTGATTAGATTTTTACCCTGGATCATACCACTGTGGGAGCACTGAAAGCTTTCAGGTCCCTAGTCTGATCTGTCCCAGAGATCTTGGAATAACACAATATAATACTGCAACAAAGCTGCAGCAGAATCCAAGAGGATGAAAACTTTACCCAGAAATTCCCTCCAGAAGTGCAAAGAACTCTGTCATCTCAAGTCCAAAGTCAAGAAGTAATCTGGAAGAATAAGGAAATAAGCAAAAAACCATAACCCCAACATAAAAAATGATCGTGGTGACAAGGAAGCTTAAGACCCAGAACTAGAAGAAGAGGATGACTCCAAAACATTGACAAAGCCTCAAAGGATCTCAGCGATAGATTAGAACTGGGGTCCTAGAGGTTCCAGGTCAAAAACAAATGCTGCCAGCAGCCAGAAAGGAAGAATTTAATACCAAGGAGCTATAGTCAGGGTCATTCACAATTTAGCAGCCACACCTACCAAGGAGCTGAGAGCTTAGAACACAGTATTTCAGAAGGCAAAGGATGTGTGTTTCCTACTAGGAAAAATGAATTTTGAATGAAATAGAGGACTTCTAAGCATTTTTGATGAAAAGACCAGAGCTTCATAGAAAATTATAATTACAAACACAAGAATCATGGGAAATATAAAATGGCAAGCGTAAGGAAACAATCCCAGGGGACTAAACAAGGATGAACTTTTACATTCGAATATGAGGAGATGATACATGTGTTCCCTCAGCACCCTATCATCATCAGGGGTGATAGAAGGAATCTAATTACACAGAGGCCCTGGGAGTGGTTTTATTATGTTTTGGGGATCTTAAAAGAAGGATGTAAAGGGAGGGAAAGAAGAACACATGGGGGGAGGGAGGAGAGAAGAAGGGAGAAAGGGTGAGCAAGGATGAGGAAAATTACTGCACAGAACTGTAGTGAGCTAGTAGAACTCTACAAATAAAGATGAAGAGTTGGAGAGAGCAAGCAACACTGGAGCCTCATTTTCATTTCACTTGGTTAAAGGAAGGAAGAATGCATACAACTGGGAACAAAAATACCTTCCATTCAATAGGGAAACTCTGTTGTATGGGGAAGGGAAAGGAATAGAATGAGAGGAAAGGTGGGTTAAAGGAGGAATTAATCTAAGCAAAGCAAATTCTAATGAGGTTCAGAAATATTTATAGCAGATCTTTGTGGTGACAAAGAATTGGAAACTGTGGGACCGCCCATCAGTTAGGGAATGATTGAATAACTTTTGATGGTATATGAATATGATGGGATACTAGTGTGCTTTCAGAATTGATGATGGGTACATTTTTGGAGCAGCAATTCTTAAACTTTCTGGTCTCATGACCTTTTTTATACTCTTAAAAATCATCAAGGACCTCCCTTCCCCAAGAGTTTTTGTTTTGGTGTGTTGCATCTATTGATATTTACCATATCAGAAATTTATAAGTGTTAGTATTACTATGAAAATGGTTGTGACCCTGCACATCTCCCTGAAAAGATCTGGAGGATCCCCATGTGTATCTGGACCACACTTTGAGAACTACTGTTTTAGGGAAGTCAGGGAAAATTTGTATGAACTGCTGCAGAGTGGAGGGAACACGACCAATTTATATCATCACAACAATATTGTAAACACACAACTTTGAAAAGTTTAATATCTCTGATCAGCACAAACCATCAGCCACAATTCTAGAGGGTTTATTATAAAACATGGTCCCCTCCTCATGATAGAAATGTGAAGAACTCAGAGAACAGATAGATACATATATATGTACACACACATGTGTGTGTATGCACGCATGTATTTGGACATGACTAATGCAATAATTTGTTTTACTTAACCATATGTGCTTGTAATGGGTTTCATTTTTCTTTCTTGATTGGGCAGGAGAAGAGGGAAAGAAAAAAGATGCATTTTTGTTGATTAAAAAAATTTAAGAAAATAAAGAAAAAGTGGGGAGGAAGTGAGGGAGGAGGAGAAAGGGGGAGAGAGAGAGGGATAGAGAGAGATAAAGGGAGAGAAGAAAAGAGAGAGAGAGAGGGAAGGGGACGAGAGGGAGGAAGGAGAGAGTGAGACAGAGGGGGAGAGAGAAAAAGGAGAAGAAGAGAGAGAGAAAGGAAGAGAGGGGTCAAGAGAGAGGAAGACTGTTTATGAGTCAGGAAGTAATTGACTGCTTAACAGAGATTAATCTCAGGATTAGTAATGACCTTGTGACTCTGGGCAAATCAATAACCCCTCAAAGTTTAGGCAAATCTAGTAATTGAAGGTATAGATCAGGTACTCATCTGCATTGATAGGGAAGGCTTTTCCTCTTCTGGAAGTTCCCTGTACTAATGCAATCATAGATCTACTGCCAGTTATTTCCTAATGTGGTAATGTATAGGATGGATAAAATGGGGTGAGAGAAATACCTGGAGATAAGACAGGTGAGTTAAGAGATGAGGCGATCCAGAAAACATAGCTGGTTTTCTAGGACTAGCCTTGCTTGTGACAGGCGATCTCTTCCATTTTCTCCTGCTTGGTACCTCAACCCATTCCTCTTTCTGTAGTCTTCTATGCTTAGAACCTTCAATGCCCCATAAAACTTCAGTAATTGGCACCTCTTTCTGTGATATCAAAGGGGAAATGCTTCTACATCAGGGTTCCTTAACCTTCTGTTTTGTGATGAATAAAAATCCCCAAGAGACAGTATCCAGGTAATTAATAATCAATCTATTGGTTAGGCTAACCAATAATCAATAAATTGATGGATGCCAAGGGGGACTCTGGAAGGGCTTAAATCCCTTCTGAAAGGGAACTCCCCTGACAAGTGAAATTCAACCCTGATAGGTGGACATTTAATGAGGAGGCAGGCTAAAAGTCTTCAGCTCTTCCTGCCAAAAATGTGACTCCATTGTGAGTCTCAGCAGCTTCAAGGTATCTGAGCAGGGGAAGCCATTTCCATTTGGTCCTCTCTGGCTAGTTTTCTCCTTTGTGAGTCAGCGTGCCCTAAACCCTAATGATGGGCATCTAGGACAGGATCAAGGCTCACACAGACTGAATTCTACATATATCTAAACAGAAATCAGGTTTCCCTGTTGGGTGGGGTCCTGCCCAACCTAGTTAACTAGCATGTGCCTTGGGGGCTGGTGATCATCACTCAGCTATGCCCTTCAGAGACTTTTCAGGACTTGAGTTTTAACAGAACAAAAAGGAAAAGGGTGGATCACAAATTAGTAACTAGTTATGTGTATTATAATTAACATTATAGCGATAACTAATATAATAGTGTAATTATTTCTTTCAGTTTATTTATTTGTTATGGATCCCATTGACAGTCTGGAGAAGCCTTTTGCAGAATAATTTTTGTTGTGTTTGTCCTTTGTTCTCCAAGAAGACCATGACATCAAGATGGTGACATGACTTACAGTTAGTTGACTTTGAGTGAGGGAGCTGCAAGGTCAACCAACCTCACTTTTTTCTCCTGAGCCATCTGGGTCCAGTGACCTGATATTCATCAGGATTCATCATTCCCAGGATGCAATGGGAAGCCCTGGCCCTTTCAGGCTAAGGTCTTATCACATTCTCACTTTGAGTGAGATTGTCACAGGAGTGGCGAGACAAAAGTCAAGATGATTGGTGATGCCTTTCTAAATTAAAGTCTTTCCCAAGTCTGTCTGTATGAGGAAACACCCATTCAATGACTAAGGGCTAGGTAAGAACTGAGACAAAAGATGCTACAATTGAGAGTGAATAGTTAAAGAGCCATACTACTCAGGGAAGCACTAAAACATAGGTGTGGGTTCATAGTTGCCCATGTCTGCCCAGATTTAGAGTTACCCCAATTTTTTCTTAAGGAAATGTGTGTTGTGTGTGTGTGTGCACATGAGTACATGTATGTGTTTGGCAGGGATAGGGGAAAGGATGGAATCTGAGATTTCATTGGTAAAGGAGTCTCCTAATTAAGAACTTCTTTCAATACAGATTCACACCATAGTCTCTGAGAACTGCCTGGGAGAATTGCAAGGGTAAGTGACTTGCTCAGGGACACACAGCCCAGCCCGCATGTTTCAGAGGTGGGACTTGTACCTAGGCCTTCCTGAGACTCTCAAGAAAAAAAGACCTTAAATATCTTATCTATAAAGATCCAAAAAGAAAAACAAAAAACCCCCCAAAACAGGGGTGGGGCTTTTCATGCCATAAATAAGAAGCTATTATGTTTTTTTAAAAACTTAAATTCTATTCATGTTATTTTTTTTCCAGGTACTATCATAAAGAATATTTTAGAAGCTCATTTACACTTTGAGGGGGAAGACATCAGATTAATACATTAACATATAAAAGCTTAAATACCTAATTGCTAAAATGAATACATCCTTGCTTCTCCTACGATGTCATTTATTGTTCCATAGGAAATCTGCTCTGACATTTTCCCCCCAGTAGCAGTGATGGGTTATGCTGAGACATTCATGCTCTTGTCTCATCCCCCTCGTGACCAAAGCAATATATTTGTGAAAGTGCTGCGCAAAGCTAGAATTTCTCAGCAGAAAGCTAATTGTCCCCCGTGGGGAGACATTCTGTAACCTGGGATTTTAACCAAGTGAGCTGGCTGCTAACACAGATGAGCAAAAGGCCGATTCCTTGGCCTCTGGGGGGCGAACACCAGAAGGCAGATGGTATTTACATGGGCACATAAAGAGTTTAAGAACAAGAATTTTAGCAAGATGGAGAATAACATGCAGAATAATACTATTGAAGGAAATGCCAAATGAGGTTAATGAAAATAAAGATATAATTTTTTTTCCCCATTCAAGTTCCCAGGCCTCTTAATCTTCTTTGCTGAGCTGCTCTAATGCCATGAGTGAAGAAGACACTGTCACTCCATTCATGGAGCTTCAAAGACTGGTGGGAGCTTCGTTGCTTAGAAATGCCAAGTCCGGAGAATGACTTCTTAATGATCCACTATGCACTTCCTTCTTTTACCTTGGCCTGCACATTTCACTCAACGCCCTATGGCATCCTTGGGTGTATCCCTGCTCTGTGCTTCTCCAGTCTGCTGTGTGTGTATGTGTGTGTGTGTGTGTGTGTGTGTGGAGAGGGAGAGATACTATCCTAGTTGCATTTTTCCTTGTTGGTTCTGTCTCTCCCTCTCTGTATGCCCACTGCAATGACTGCCCTTCATTTCTTCCCTTAAATCTCAAGTTTTTCCTTGTGTGAATTAAAGCATGTCTAGTAAAGGTCTTTTGCTTTTAGCCAAACTAATTCTTTTATGAATTTCCCTTTAAACTTCAGGGAAACTATAATGAACTGAGGGAGAAAGCTATTACAGGAGTCCAGAGGGGAGGTAAGAAGGCTTGTACTGTAATGGCAGTAATGAGAATGGAAAAGAAAATATGGGCTCCATAGTTATCATTGCCCAGATCCACCCATAGGTCTCACCTGAAGCAACAAGGTAAAGTATGTGGGCCTTCCCCTCCTGGTTTCTATGTATATCACTCACTTTTTATGCTGTAATCCATTGTGAGAGATGGGAGTCATGGCACAGGACTGCCCAACATGGCATTTGCCTGCATCAAAATGTGCTCTATGAACAAAGCAGAATCATAGAAATGTGAGATGTGCCAACGTACAGACATCTTCACTTCAAATGTTCATATGGACTATGATGTGCCCGACCCTGTTCAGAGCCTTCTGAGTTCATTTTGTCCTGATCAGCCTCAGTCAGAGACACTGTCTCTTAACCCCAACATCAGGATGTCATTTGATCCTCTTCCAACACAAAGGACAACAAACCAAACATGTTGCCCTTTAATAATGACTTTTCATCTTCACTGTTCTTTGAGGCATAGGGGTAGCATTGTAGAATGGCATGCCACAAGAGTTGGATGACCTGTGGAAGTCTTCTAGTTTTCCTTTTGCTCAAGTTGAGAATTCCCTATCCAGCAAATGTCATGCCAATGTGGGCTTCTTTGCTCATGCACTTTTAGCTTCAAGGAACACACTGTCTCATAAGGCAGCCCTTTCTCTTTGTTATTGTCAGACCTTTTTATGATGTCGAGTTGAAATCTATTTCTCTGTAACTTCACTGATTCTACTTCTCCCCTTTGGGGGAAGAAATAAGTCCCATCTGACAGCTCTCAAAATTCTTGAAAACTGCAATCAGCATTTAATCCAGTGCTTGACACATCATGCTTAACAAATGCTTTTCCATTCATTCATGATATTTCCCCTGAGCTGTTTTTTTCTTCAGGTTAAACATCCCCAGCCTCTTTAAGAAAAAGTTCTGTTTGACATGACTTTGAGCCTTTCCCTGTCTTGGTCATCCTGTTCTTAGTATACTCTGTTTTCTCAATGACTCTTCTTAAAATGAACATACTATTAACAGTAGAAACAAATCCCATAATTCAGATGTGTTCCAACTAGCACAAGGAACAGTGGATGGTTATATAGCTATGTGCAAATGCACATTCCCCTTGGGGAGCTAGGACATAGTTCCACTGTCCTTATTTGTTTTCATCAGTCCAATATACTCACAGTTCTGTTGCATTCCCAGAAATCCTAAGGGGATTGACTAGCATTTCTGAAAGGTGGTGTGGAATCTGGCAAGTGTCTAAATAAAAGCTTTCTTTATTAGACTCGTGGCTAGTACGTGACCCACCCTGCTGTGGTTGGCTTCAGTTGGAACACCAGGGGAGCTCCCCTGAAGTGTGCTGGATGGAACTTGCTGAATGTTTGGATATCCTGTTACTGGCACACCAGCCAATCCTTCGTCTTTCCCTGGGGATGACTGAATAAAAGATCTTACTGGTGAAAGAAGTATCCTCATTCTTATTAGGTCTTGCAGGTGAGAGAAATGGTTATTTCTCTCTCATATTAATAATCAATTATTGATTAAGACCAGGAGTTTTTCAGAAACCTGTAGGTTGTTCAGTCTCTTAAGGACATTGCTGACACTGAGATTGAATTAACTTTCTCCTTAGTCTTGTTCAGACCCTACTCAACCTTTCACAGAATTTAATCTAAGATAGGGGAGCCCATAGTGTTTTACACAGGTATGAGTGGAGATAAATTCTTTGATTAGATTGCCCAAGGCAGGAAAATTTAGAAGTAAATGATATCATCAAAGTTACATTCCCTCAGTCCTTTCTCAGAATAGGTCCACCTCTCATTGTACAATGATTAATTGTTAACCCATCAGAGTTGATTGCCACCCTTAGGAACACCCATTCTTCCAAGGGCATACTTACTGTGAGGCCATCTCCCGTGATTCATCTTTGGCATTCGAGAGTGTCACTAACCCTTTTTTATTGGTGATATGCTACCACTATTAATACAATGATTAATTACCCAGAAATTATGTTTTTCAAATTTTCTAAATGTCACAGAGAGTCCTTCCCATGGCCAAAGCTGTGTAAATATACAGAGGAGTTCAAGGCCAAGGATAAGTTTAGAGGGAGAACACTTCTTGGCTTCCTTTGCTGGATTCTGGGTACTAGTATCTTTGGTTCAGTGATCAGTGTGACACTAGATACTTGGGAATACAACTAAGCTTGCATACATTCCTACCACTTTGTGTTGCAATGGGTAGAGTGAAGAACCTAGAGTCAGGAAGATCTGAGTTCAGATCTTGCCTCTGAGCCTTATTAGAGCCTTACATAACTTGCATTATAGGCAAGTTGCTTAACCACCATCAACCTTAGTTTCCTCATATGCGAAGTGGGGATAGTGTTATCTATAAGTACCTAACTAAAAGCATTACTGTGAGGGTCAGATGGGATAATGTACATAAAGTACCTCACAAACCTCAGAGGGCTATATAAATATTGGTTATTATTGACAAAATGTTAGTGTGACATTGTGCTCTGAGAGGCAGCCTCAGAACCAGGAAGACTTGAGTTCTGATTCTGCCTTTTGACATATACCAGCTGCTGTGTGACTCTGGATAGATCACTTAACCTCATAATGCTCTAGGAGACTCTTTAGAACTCTCAGTTGGAGTGAAAGTTCTGACCTGCATTAGTAGTAGGGGTTTGTTCACCTTAGAATTTCCTAAGTGAAATCAGAGGCATTCCCTCTCCCTCTCCTTGGAGTGGAGTGTAAGAAAATTAAATCCTGGACTCACATAATTTGAAGCATTTGAAGAAAGTACATACAACCTCTTGAAGGTTCTGGCCTTGGAGGTCTGAATGACAAAAAAAAAAACTATCCATACCTGGGGATACATTGAATTAACTTTTGGAATTCCCTGAAGATATTTCTGGTGTCAACAAAGGAATGAACATTCTAGCCCTTGTATGCTAAGATCCAAGTATGGGTGAATGGAGTGTTAGTTTTGGTTGAGATTAATTCTATTTAGGATATTATCAGAATACTGTAAACATTATGCTAAGAATGGATGATAGAATCGATTCAACTTCCTTTTAAAAATAATATTTCATTCTTTTCTTCACAATTACATGTAAAAACAATTTTAAACATTTTAAAAAAAGTTTTGAGTTCTAATTGAAGTTTGAACTCTAATTGAGTTCGAATTCTGTCTCTTCTTCCTCTCCTTCCTCCCTGAAGCAGTCTGATATAGGGAATACGTATATAATCATGTAAAACATTTCCATTTCGTGCAAGAACACTCAAAACAAAAAGGAAGAAAGTGAAAAAAATGTAGGATTCAGTCTATTTCAGATAGCATCAGTTCTTTCTTTGGAGGCATATAGCATTTTTCTTTATGAGTACTTTGGGATGATCTTCATCATTGGATTGCTGAGAATAGCAAAGTTATTCACAGTTCTTTGTCATATAATATTGCTATTACTGTGTACAACGTACTCCTGGTTCTGCTCGCTTCACTTTGCATCGATTTGTGTAAATCTTTCCAGGCTTTTTGGAAGTCATCCTGCTTGTCATTTCTTATACCACAATAATATTCCATCACAATTGTATATCAAAGGTTGTTTAGCCATTCCTCAAAGTCCAATTCTTAGTCACTACAAAAAGAGCTGTTGTAAATATTTTTGTACAAATAGATTCTTTTTTTTCTCTCTCTGTCTTTATTTTCTTGGGGTACAGATGTAGCAGTGTTATTGCTGAACCAATGAGTATGCACAGTTTTATAGTTCTTTAGGAGTATTTCCACATTGCTCTATAGAATAGTTGGATCAGTTCACAACTCTGCCAAGAGTGTGTTAATATCTCATTTTTCCTACATCCCCTCCAACATTTATCATTTTCCTGTTTTGTCATGTTAGCCAATCTGATAGGTGAGATATGCTACCTCAGAGTTGTTTTAATTTGCATTTTTCTAATTCACTAGTGATTTAGAGCATTTTTTCATATGACTATGGATAGTTTTGATTTCTTTGCCTGAAAACTGCTGGTTCCTGTGCTTTGACTATCAATTGGGAAATGACTTGTGTTTTTTATAAATTTGACTCAATTCTCCATATATTTGAGAAACAAAGCCTTTATCAGAGAAACTTTTCCCCTAGTTTTATGCTTTCAACTTCTGATGTAGAGTCAGAAAAATTTGATTTGGGAGATTTCCTGGCACTAGAGGCATGGAAGGAACAGCTGAGATAGAAGTTTAGCAAGAGGACAAACATTTTTAGTACATGAGTGACCTTGTAAGGATGGTACACCACAATCACTTATTGTTAATAGGTAAGTTAGTTGTGAAATCCACAGGGAGGAAGTTGAGATAATGGGCCTTCTTCTAAACCAAGAGACCACTTGGGGGTCATACCAAATCCGCAGAAGCAGATATTTCAAATGAGGAAGATTTTGCATATTGTACCTCAAGAACTAAGTACAGTGCTAGGTCACCAGGCTTCTTCATATTTAAGATTTAAGAAGTCAGAGCTATAATTCACATGAGGATCTTCTATGCCATAATCTAGCACTGGTATAGACTTCATAAGTTAGCAGGTCACAAAAAATTAAGGGCATCTGACAGGTGAGTGACCTAACTTTATGATGTTCCAGATAAAACTGGGGAAATAGTTACTCATATTGCCACATATTCCTTTATTATTTTTCTTTTTTATTGTACATATATTTGTTTTGTGTTAGCACATCTTTGTAAAATTTATTAACTTTGCTTAATTTGTTGTTAGGAAATTAATCTGGCTATTATGTGTTGCTTACCAATGGTGTCCTTCTTTGAACATAATGGTTGTTCCAGTACGTCACTGGCTGCCTTGAAAGGGAAGCCTTGGTGGCTGGATTGTGTTTCTTTCCAGCTCAGGATTAGTGAAAGCAATCTAGGAATCAGAACTGAAGAGCAAAGTTTTCTACTTAATGGGAAATTTAAATCTTATGGAGGGTGAAAAATATTACTAAATTTGATTAGAAAGTATATTGCAAACACTTTTTTTTTCTTCAAATTAGTTAATGCCAAATCTAGTAAAATCAATAAAGAGCTAAGCAGGCTTTGACCTTTCCTATGCAAACTTCAGTAGATTTACTGAGGCAACAAATATTAAAACTGGGAGGACAGGGTAAGAGTGATATCAGAACCACTCCATTTGACCCGGATGCCTTAAATAAGTGTGCTTTTTTGGAATTAAATCAGGTTATCAGAACTGAGTGTTAGGGCCTGTACATCTTTTTGTGTCAATCAGAGCCATTATGTGAGAGATTGGGTCATTCCCTAAAGACTTTATGTAAAAGAGAGAAGCCATCTTAGAACTGAGGAACAAGAGATTATTAAGTCTTTGGATTTGAGAGTTTGGGGCAGAGGGCGGGCAGAGGGCGGGCTGAGGGCGGACTGAGCTGTGGCAGGGAAGGGAGATTATCAAGAGACTCTGTGGCCAAATTGGCCAAGATAAAGAAGATGCAAGATGAGATGAAGAAGAGCTAGGTTGAGGGAAATCCCAAGAAAAATCAACTCTCTCTTTGACTTACCCTTCTGTCCATCTGTCTATCCACAGACATTATAATGTAATCTGCTGTTTTATTACCTAAATATTTCTAGGAAATTGAATTTTGACTGAACCTCAGAGGCCACTGACAACTTGGAAGATAGAAATTAGGCTGAGAACTGAAGCTCTGTCTAGATGCTGAGTTTTTTCTAACCGAGGCTTTGGAGTGATTGTGACTGAACTGGAAACTTTTCATTTAATGTAAACTCCCTAAAGCTGAATAGAAGGAAACAAAGTGGACCCCAGGGACTACTATATTGTCTCCCACATATAAAATGAGCTAGTCATTGTAATATGATGTTACAATCTTCAAACCTGCATCTCATCTCTAGTGGGTAAGGCCTTTCCGTCTCACTTCCTTTAAGGAACCCAGCTATAGCTGGGCTGGATCTAGAAGTCATTCCTTGATCCTCTGAACATGGATACTGCTTGCAAAACTGGGTATAGTCTAAAGTCCTGGATTCCTGGATTTTGGTTGGCTCCTGACCTTTTTAAACTCACTAGGTTGTCACCCCTAAATTTTTTTCTAGAAGAACTAACTCTGAAGCAAAAACAGCCAAAGTCCATGGTCCCATGGGTCCAAGGTTTCTCTCCTTATGGCATTATCTCTCCCAGTTGCTGAAAGAGTTTATTCAAGAGAAGAGATCCAACCAAGAGAGAGCAGAGGAGGCCTAGGCATTGCCAAATCTGCAGCTGAAGTCAATCTAAGAGGCTGTTGTCCACTCTATAGTTAGCAGATCAGAAACCAGCTATAGGATGGCTACACATGCTCCAAAGTCTCTCCAGGGGTACTTCACACCTTAGCCAGACATAAACTCCCCAGTCTCTTCTATATGAGAAGGTGCATCCATGGCAGTTTGTTCAGGCTTGTAAAAACTAGGTTTCTTGTTACACATTAAAAAGGGGGGAGATACAGAATCTGAGTGACACTATCATTCCTTAGGCTCGAATGCGGTCACTAATGTTAGTGTTAATATCAATGTTAGTATTGTAGGGGGCTTTGCAAGTTTCTACATTTGTGACTTTGGGTACTCACTGGGCCTCAGTTTCCTCAATGATAAAATAATGAAGTTAGACTAGATGATCTCCAAGATCTTATATTTAAATCTATAATCCTATGATAGTACATGAGTCAATGCTTTGCTTTATAACTTTCTTTACATCTAGAAAATTGCATCACTGTATAGTCTTTCAGCAATTTCAGATCATTATCTTTGCCTGATGAATGGATAATAACCACACAATCCTACACCCACAAGCACAACAGTACCATGTTTCATCAAGTTGTTTACATTTATAATACTGTTATTATTAATATTGGTAATATTGGTGTAATGGTTATCCTGATTAGGCTCACTACCCTCTGCATTAGTTTATGTCATCACCCCTTTGTCATTTCTTACAGCACAATAACATTGCATCACTTTCATGTATCATAATCTGTTTAGCAGTTTCTCAACTGATGGGCAATCCCCTCAGTTTCCAATTCTTTTCCACCCTGAAGAGAGCTGCTATAAATACTTTTGTACACGTAAATCCTTTTTCCACTTTTTTTGATCTCTTTGGGAGTAATGACCTAGTATAGGTCAGAAAGTATACACAATTAAATAGTTTTTTGATCATAGTTCCAAATTGTTTTCTTGGCTGACTGGATCAGTTCACAATTCTGCCAGTAGTGCATTAATGTACTTGTTTTCTCACATTTCCTTCAACATTTATCATTTTCTTTTTTTTTTTTTGGTCAGCTTTGCCAATCTGATAGGTGTGAGGTGGTACCTCAGACTTGAATAGCTAAAGTTAAAACAGCTACACTTGGCAAAATGTCTATACATTTCAGTGGCTCTGTTTTTTAACTTAGATTGTAAGCTTCTGCAGGGCAGGTTCTATTCAATCTCAAGTGTCCCCAGAAACCTTGATTTTTTTGCTGTATATTATATGTCATCAGTACTCATAGCAACTAACATTTTGGAGTTGATGAATCTGATTGATTGATCCAGTGCTATCTGTTTTTGTCTCCTGAAACTCCTTTAAATCCTGTGCTATATGTGTGTATGTAAGTCAAGGAAGTTAGGCGGCACAGTGAATAAGAACATTGAGCTTGGAACCCAGAAGACTTGAGTTCAAATGTGACCTTAGACACTAGCTGTGTGACCCTGCTCAAGTCACTTAGCCCTATTTGTCTCAGTTTCCTCATGTATAAGATGAGCAGGAGAAGGAAATGGCAAACCATTCTAGTATATTTACTAAGAAAAACCCAAAAGGGATCATAAAGAGTCAGATATTACTGAAACAACTGAACAAAAGCCTAACTTCCCAGGTCCAGTATACTTTATCTGTCCAAGATAGTTTAGCCCTTTGTAGGAAGCTTAATTACCTCTTAGGAAAGAGGATTTTAAAAATCTACATACGTTTTGCATTATTTTTATCATATTTATATATTATTTATATTTATTTTTATTACCACTGCTCATTGATATAATCAGTCTCTTGTCTTGTCTTGTCTTGTCAAAAGTCCCTTTTCATTGCTCCTGGCAGAGATGCTTTCCAAGTCAGTCTGTATTCTCAGCTTAATTTTCAGGATTAATGATTGTTTCTCAGAGCTTTATGGGGCAAAGCATGGTTAGGAGGGTGAGTGTGATTTAGAGCAGATTTTTGGAACAGATAATTTAGACATGAATGGAGCATTGAGGGCTGTACTCTTTGAACACAAAAGCATGCATAGCATTGGGACACATTCTGAAGACTTACCTGTTTAACTTCCTGCTTGAAAGGCAGGACTTCAGTTCAGCCAATGAAGAACCAGAGTTGACTATTTCAGAATTAGGACTAGGTTGCCTGTTGTTTTCACCCCTTATCACTGGAGCTATTCTGAGGTCTTGGAAGAAGTGAATCAGCAGGTTGTAGTTCACGTCTTGGAAGGGAGTGTGAAGGTGAGATTTGACAAAGGAATCCTGCTGTCCTTTAAAACTAGTGAGGGATAGAATGCTGAGAGACAGTGAGAGGAGGTGAATGAAATGAGGGAGGGAAGGTTAAAAAAAAAGACAAGACCTTATTTAAAATTGCATATGCTTGCCTTATTTTGACTTTGGTTGGCTTGCAAATAGGAAAGTGAATTACAAGAAACTGTCCAAAGTACTTTGTTGTAGCAAATGTTGGATTGAATGAAAACTACTTGTTATAAAGATCTTTTTTTTTCATAGTGAATTTGGAGGGAGGGGGTAGGTGGGGAGAAGGAACTTGTATTACTTAGTATTTGTCTTAATGGTATTTGTCTTGTATTGCCAATAGCCCTTTTGGTTGAGAGGTTTGAACATGTTACCAAGGAAGGTAGTGCTGGAAGCAATGGGTATAAATTCTGGAGAGGCACATTATGGCTCAGTATAAAGGAATATTTTTGAACAATGAGAGCCATCCAAAAGCAGAGTAGACTGCCTGTAAAGGTAGTGGGTTGCCTCCAACAGGCAGTTTTTGTGTGGAGGTTAAAGAGGTTGAATGGCCAATTTTTAGTTAGTCCAGAGCAGGGGTGGTAAAATTATAGACTAGACTAGTTAATCTTTGGATTCCTTCCTACTCTGAGATTCTGTAAATCTTTTCTGTCTAGAGATGGGGTATGAAAGGATGAGATGGTTTAAGTTCAGCCCTGCCTTATAACATTTGTAAAAGTCTTAACAGTACCTGGCACATACTAGTCACTTAAATGCTTATTCCTTTTTGCTGAAGCAGGAGGATGGATTAAATGATCTGTGATTTTGCAGAGGGGAAATATTCAAAATCAGGCATTATCCATGCATTTCCTAGTAAGAGATAAAAATAAATTCTCTTACTTGAGTTAGAATTTACGTGTTTTTCTGAGATCTTGTTTAATTAATATAGATTTTAAGTTAAATTCTGTGAGATAAGCTAGATGAATGAGAACTTAAGAAAAAAAATGAGTGTGAAACCTGAAAGAAAAAATCCCCAAGAAATTGCAAGTGACTGTATAGGTCTCTAACTCTCATTATTTACTGATCGTTAACTCTATCCCTAGTATATTGACTTTAACGTAGTATTCCCCATATGGTTCTTGTTTTTTTAATGTTTTTAAAAAAACCTTATTTACTGTGTCTATGACACTTTTTGCTGTTATTGATAATTGCTTGGTTAAGGTCAAGGTATAATGTATATTCTACTCATTTTCCCTTAATTTCTGGCATTTAAACCTCCTTCCCCCCTGGTATGTATAACTGTACAGACATGTGTGTATATGTGTATACACATCTGTCTAAAGAGTTCATATCCATTGACTATCAATCATTTGGTCAGTGTTTCTTATTCTTGTATTTTTAAAAATTTATTTTTTACTTTTTAAAAAATTTATTTATTTTTAATTTTCAGCATTCATTTCCACAAGATTTTGAGTTCCAAATTTTCTCCCCATCTCTCACCTCCCCCACCCCAGATGGCATGCATTCTGATTACCCCTTCTCCAGGTCTGCCCTCTCTTTTATCATCCCCCTATCTTACCCCCTTCCCCTTTACTTTCTTGAAAGGCAAGATAGATTTCTACACTCCATTCCCTGTATATCTTATTTCCCAATTGCATGTAAAAAGAATTTTTTAACATTTGTTTTAAAACTCTGAGTTCTAAATTTTCTCCCTTCTTTACTCCCCACCCACCTTCATTGAGAAGGCAAGCAACTCAATATATGTTATATATGTGTAGTTATGCAAAACACTTCCATAACAGTCATGTAAAAGACTATATTTCCCTCCATCCTATCCCGCCCCCCCAATTATTCTATTTTATCCTTTTTCAAAAGTGTTTGTTTCTGACCACCCTATCCCTCAAACTTCTCTCCCTTCTGTCATCTCCTCCTTCTTGTTCCCTTCCCCACTACTTTCTTGTAGAGTAAGATATTCAATTGAGTGTGTATGTTATTCCTTCCTTAAGTCAAATCTGATAGGAGTAAAGTTCACACATTCCTTTTCACCTCCCGTCATCTCCTTCATTGTGAAATCTTTTTCTTGTCTCTTTTACGTGAGATATCCTTACCCCACTCTATCTCTCCTTTTCTCCCAATATATTCCTCTCTTACTCCTTAATTTTATTTTTTAGATACCATCCCTCCATATTCAACTCACCCTGTGCCATCTATCTATCTATCTATCTATCTATCTATCTATCTATCTATCTATCTATCTATCTATCTATCTATCTATCTGTCTGTCTGTCTGTCTGTCTGTCTGTCTGTCTGTCTATCTGTCTATCTATCTATCTGTCTCCTCCAACTACCCTAATATACTGAGAAAGGTCTCATGAGTTACAAATACTACCTTTCCATGTAAGAATGTAAATAGTTCAACTTTATTAAGTCTCTTTCATATTTACTTTTTCATGCTTCTCTTGATTCTTGTGTTTGAAAGCCAGATTTTCTATTCAGCTTTGCTCTTTTCTTCAAGAATGCTTGAAAGTCCTCTATTTCATTGAATTTTTACTTTTCCCCTCGAAAGGATTATTTTCTCCTGAAGGATTATAATCAGTTTTGCTGGGTAGGTGATTCTTGGTTTTAATCCTAGCTTCTCTGATCTCTGGAATATCATATTCCAAGCCCTTCAGTTCCTTAAGGTAGAAGCTGCTAGATCTTGCATTATCCTGATTGTATTTCCACAATACTCAAATTGTTTCTTTCTGACTGCTTGCAATATTTTCTTCTTGACCTGGGAACTCTGAAATTTGGCTATAATATCCTTAGGAGTTTTCCTTTCAGAACCTCTTTCCAGAGGTGATCAGTGGATTCTTTTCATTTCTATTTTACCCTCTGATTCTAGAATATCAGAGCAGTTTTCCTCGATAATTTTCTTGATAATGAAAGATATTGTCTAGGCTCTTTTTTTTTTGATCATGGTTTTCAGGTGGTCCAATAATTTTTAAATGATCTCTTCTGGATCTATTTTCCAGGTCAGTGGTTTTTCCAGTGAGATATTTTACATTGTCTTCTATTTTTTCATTCTTTTTGTTCTATTTTATAATTTCTTGATTTCTCATAAAGTCATTAGCTTCCATTTGCTCCATTCTAATTTTGGAGAAATTATTTTCTTCGGTGAGTTTTTGGACCTCCTTTTGCATTTGATCCATTCTGCTTTTTCGGGCATTCTTCTCCTCATTGACTTTTTGGACTTCTTTTGCCATTTCAGTTAGTCTATTTTTTCAGGTGTTATTTCCTTCAGAATTTGTTTGGATTTCCTTTAGCAAACTGTTGACTCGATTTTTATGATTTTCTTGCATCACTCTTATTTCTCATCCCATTTTTTCCTACTTCTCTTACTTGATTTTCAAAATCTTTTTTGAGCTCTTCTATGGCCTGAGACCAGTTCATATTTTCCTTGGAGACTTTTCATGTAGGAGCTTTGACTTTATTTTCTTCTGGTTATATGTTTTGATCTTCTTTGTCACTAAAGTTGTTAGTTATCTGAGTTCTTTTATAATGTTTACTCATCTTCCCAGCCAAATGCTTGACTTCCTAACTCTTTGTCAAGGTAGGACTCTGCTTCCAGTGGGGGTGGATGTGGGTATATTATCCCCAGGTTCCAGGGATTTTCTATCAGCCACTTGATCTTCCATTGTCTGTGGACCCAGAGTTCCAGAAACAGACTCTGCCACTGCTGCTGCTGCCACTGTCATTGCCAAGTGCCACCACCCCCACCACCCTGGGGTGTGAGGTTGGGACCAGACCCAGCCAAACCACGCACTCCTCTTTCACTCAAGTCCCACAGAATTTTCTCACTGATCTTTTTGGTATTTGTGTGTTGAGAAGTCTGGAAACTGCCACAGCTTCCCATGACTCAGTCCCCTGAGACCTTCTCTGGCTAGTGTGTTCTGGTGTGGCCCATACCAGACTGCACTCCTCTCTTTGATGGATGTGAAAGACTCTTCCTGTTGATTTTCCAGGTTGTCTTGGGCTGGGTATTCATTTCACTCTGTCATTTTGTGCGTGCAGTAGCTCTAGAATTCATTTAGAGTCATTTCTTACAGGAATTTGAAGGGCTTTGGGGGAGAGCTCATGGAAGTCCCCGCTTTTACTCTGCCATCTTGACTCCATCCCTATGGCTCTTATTCTTATAAAATTTTGAATCAGTTCTTAATATACCTTGGAAATGAAACCTTTTTCAGAAAAAAACCCCCAAAACCTCACTCCACAGCTTTTTTTCTCTATTACCTGCTTCCCTTCCACTTTGTCCAGCTGGCCTGCTTCCATTCTTTATGCACAATGTTCTGTTCATCTTTCCTGTTCCTTTGTAAAGGTGTGTTGTGTCTCTCATGCTGGCCCAAACTCCCCAGTGTTGCCAGAACCAAACTGAAAAAATAATTGGGGAATATTTAATAACACAAATAAAAACACAGTACAACATAATTTTAATGTGTGGTTTTCTAATTCAATAGATGGCTTTGAGTTTGACACCACTACCTAGTCCAACCCTCTCATTTTACAGATGAAGAAATTGAGGTACAGAGCAGTGAAGGGCCACATGGATAGTGTTTAAGAAGGGATTTTAGAAACTTAAATTTTGCACAAATTTTAATAGCTTAAATTGTACTTGTGGCCAAAATAAAAACTAAACAAAGAACTTACAATGATGTTGATGTTAGCTAGTATTTATATAGTGCTTTTAGGTTTACAAATCTCTTTACAAAGGTTCTTGGATTTTGTCTTTGCTACCTTGCTGCTATTATTCTCAGTTTACAGATTTGGAAACTGAGGCAGATAGAGGTGAAGTCATTAGCCCAGGGTTGCACGAATAGCGATTGTCTGAGGTCACATTTGACCTCAGTTCTCCTTGACCCCACATCTAGCACCCTCTCCATTGCACCATCTAGCTACCTGACAGGGATTACCTTTGGGTTTTCCAAGGCCTTTAATGTCAATACCAAGTGAGTTAACTTGCATTCTAAAGAGGGTTTATCCAGTTCCATTCCTGGGATGGTGGCAGGGCCTATCGCATGTTATCTGCTGCTTGTGGCCCTTAGAAACTCTTTTATAAGAGCCAAGACTTTAACTGTTGGGTGAAGAAGTCCTTGATATACTGGGTCCCTAGTCATCTCACTGACCTGTGTAACAGGTGTCTTCCCCAGGAATTCTTTGATATCTTTATCTCCCCTTCAGATCGGAGTCCATTGATAGTTTCCATGAGTAAACTCAGGGAATGTGGTACATCTGGAGAATAAGAAATGAAGTAGGGGAGGTTAGGTCAGGGGAGGGTCCTTTTGGAGTCTGCTAGCTACTTGGTATGGAGTAACTTTGGTGTTTTAGATGCTTTGCAAGGTGTGAAAGGCAGATGAAGCAGCCAATAAATGGGCATTCTGCCATGGATTGAATAACTTCAGAGTAGGCAGGTGGCAACAGATCCTGAAAACCAGGCCCCTTGGCTGCCTACACCCCTTTATAATGACTTGGAGACCAGGGAGGAATGTGGCCATCACCATTCTAGTGGTATAACCTCATCAAGAAAAGAGCTTTTTTTCAGATCTCTCTTCCAGTTTCTTAATAATAGGGCACCCAGGTGGCACAGTAACTACAGTGGCAGGCCTAGAGTCTGAAAGACTCATCTCCCTAAGTTCAAATCTGGCCTCAGACACTAGTTGTGTGATCCTGACCAAGTCACTTAACCCTATTTGTCTCAGTTTTCTCCTCTGTAAAATGAGATGTGAAAGGAGATGGCAAACCACTGTAGTATCTTTGCCAAGAAAATCTCAAATTGGGCCAGATGTGACTGAAATGACGGAACGACAACAACTAACTCCCTGATATCTGGACTCTTCCCTCGAGAGAAATGTGAAGTTAGCTCTTCCTGATTCCAAGGTCACCATGTCACGACCCTTATTAACGGGATGAGCCTCAATTTCTGTTCTGGAAAACAGGGATTATAATATCTATGATACCTGTCCAGCATAGAGCGGTTAGGAGGCTCATTTGAGATGCTAAAGCATTTCACAAATCTTGAAGTATTATGCAAATAAATTTTGGCTGTCATAATGTTTGATTTCATCTTGTGGATCGTAAATGTCTGGGCTTATTGAACTTCCAGTGCCTGGAGCTGGCTCCTTTCTTAGTTCTTCCTCATAGAGATTCAAGTGTTGGATTTTGTATTTATATCTATTACATTTGTCTTATTAGAGCTAACTGATTCATTATTAGGATCCTTTTTTGGAATTCGGATGGTCACCAAATGTGTAAGCTCACCCTCTAAGTTTAATAAGCTTGTCTTTTTCACTCTTGTTTCAGAATAGCCTCTCTTACTACTCTATTTAAGGGTAAAGATACAGATAGAATGTTTTGAGTTGGCATTGGGAGCTGTTGTCATCAAGAAGATGGAGGTGGATGTGGGAGAGTTGGAACACTAATTCATTGTTGGTGGAGCTGTGAACTGATCCAACCCTTCTGGAGAGCAGTTTGGAATTAGACCCAAAGGGCTATAAAAATGTGCATACCCTTTGACCCAGCAATACTCCTTGTAGGGCTGTATTCCAAAGAGATCATAAAAATGGGAAAAGGACCCACATGTACAAAAATATTTATAGCAGTTCTTTTTATGGTGGCCAAAAACTGGAAATCAAAGGGATGCCCATCAATTTGGGAATGACTGAACAAGTTGTGGAATATAATGGAATACTATTGTGCTATAAGAAATGATGGACAGGAAGACTTCAGAAAAACCTGGAAAGACCATGAACTGATGCTAAGTGAAATGAGCAGAACCAGGAGAACATTATAAACAGTAACAGCCACAGCGTACAAGGACTGTATCTGATAGACTTAGCCTTTCACAGCAATTCAAGGACCTAAAATATTTCTAAAGGACTCATGATGCAAAATGCCATCCACATCCAGAGAAAGAACTATGGAGTCTGAATGCAGAATGAAGCTGACTATTTTCTCTTTTGTTGTATTTTTTTTCTCATGGTTTCTCACATTCCTTTCAATTCTTCTATGCAACACGACTAATGTGAAAATGTGTTTAATAAGAATTTATGTGTAGAACCTATATAAGATTGCATGCTGTCTTGGGGAGGGAGGGGGAAGACAGAGGGAGAAAATTTAAAACTTGTGGAAGTAATTGTTGAAAACTGAAAACAAATAAATTAATTATGCAAAAAAAGGATGTGGGAAAACTCTTCCTTGCCAAGGAAGCTGTTTTCAACTTTATCTTGCAAATAAGATCTTGAGAATAGATTTGACAATATAAGAGGTACCTGGGTGGTGGGGTGGATAGGACTCTGAATCTGGAGTGAGGAAGACACTGTATTTGAAATCTTCCCCAGATACTAGCTGTATGTTCCTGACTAAGCCACTTAGCCTCTTGCAGCCTTGGTTTCTTCATCTGTAAAATGGCAATGATAATAGTACCTGCCTTTTCAAGTATTTTTGTCAAGATCAAATGAGATAACCTACATAAAGCACTTGACAAAACTTTAAAGCACCATATGAATGCTAGCTGCTACTAGCATAGCTACTAGCTGCTACTGTTATTAACAGTAAGAATCATGTCTTCAGAGAAAAATTGAATGGTGTAAAACTTTCCAGACAGGTGAAACTGATAGCTATTATATTGAGGATTTGGTGTGACCCAGACTGTGATGTTGATCATAGCTGAAAAATTTTAAGTAGTTATATATGTCATAGATTCATAGAATTGAAAGGGGAGAGAAAGGACCTGAGAGGCCATCTAGGAAGGAAGGATGGCAGCATTTATTAAGCTCCTACTATGTGCCAGACACTGCACTAAGTGCTTTACAAACAGCATCTCATTTGATCCAACAATGTAGGTGATATTTTTATTTCCATTTCGCATCTGAGGTAACTGAAGCAGGTAGAGGTTGAGGCACTTGCCCAGGGTCACATAGTTAGCAAGAATATGAGGCTGGATTTGAATTTAGGTCTTCCTAACTAGAGGTCCAGTGCTTCATCCACTTCAACACCTAGAGGCAACCCCCTCATTTTGCAGACAAGGAAAGTGAAACCCAGTGATATTTTTATATTTTATTATCATTATATTACTAAATAAATAATATATATTCAGTAATTTAGTATTTATTTAAATATAGACAATAAGAGTATTATTGGGAAAGAGGAGGTATCCTGATTTAATAATCTATTAGTATTTAATATACTGGAATGGAAACCTGAGTTAAATAATTGCCTATTAATTTATTCATGAGAAATTATCATAACATACCCTCTAGACCACTAGAGAGCTCAGGGGGAACATTAAATATGTAGAAATAAGTCAAGTGGCAAGCTGAGGTTAGATGACTCATAATGTGAAGTAGCATGGCAGACCCCATATAATACATTGCTACATGTAAATGTGGGGGGTCATGTTCCTTCCTTTTAATTATGTCACACATTTATCTCAGTCATTGATAAAGATGAGAAATAGAATAGGATCCAGGACAGAACCCCATGGCACTCCATTAGAGATCTATACCTAGATTGGTGCAGATCCATTCGTTAATGGCAATATTTGACTCCTCCTTATTCAATGACTGCGGGCTCCTTCTAGCCCATATCCTTCTTATTTTGTGTGTAAGAATAATGAGAAATTTCTTGAAATGCCTTGCTAGAATCAACTGTGTGTGGATTTCCCTTGATTTTGTAAACCTCTCAACAAAAAGGAAATGACAGTATCATAAACCATTCTTTTATTATAGACTTTTAACAGTTCAGTACAACAGGCTATGAGATGTCAGAAAACCATGAATGATTATGAATTGAATCTTATCAGTATGTAATTGCTTTTAATTACTCAACACTGATGCTAAGTTAAGATAACATTTTAAGATAATATTTTTCTGTATGTACTTTCTTTTTCCTCCAGCCTCCCAATTTTATTTAGTTCCTTGTCACCACTGCCCTGGTTTATTTCAATACAATCTTGGGATTTCTCCTCTATACCAGTCTATCCCATGTCTTGCTGAAAGATTTATCTTCTTAATACATGGATCTGATCATCTTATATTGCTGTCCAAAAACTGTCCATGAATTTCTGGTGTTTTTTTAAAAATTGGATAAAGTCTAAATTCTTTAGGCCAGCATTCAGACTTTGGCACAATTTTGTTTTAACCTATCTTATCTCTCAAGAGGTGAATTTCCAATACTTCCTTAGACATTCACTAGGAGTGACTGTCCCCGGTTAAATGACCTTCACTTTCATCATCTGTTAAATGGAGACAATAACTGCACCTACCTCACAGAGCTGTGGAGAGCATCAAGTAAGATAGTATATGCCTCGTGCTTTGCAAGCCTTAAGGTGATATGTTAGCCATTATTGTTCCTATCACTACATATATTTGGTGCTTCAGCCAAACTGGATTAGTCAGTTGAACATGCTTTACGTTTCCTATCGCCATGCTTTTATTAACTCCACCTTTGTCTCTGACTATGGAAAGACATCTTTCCAGACCCAGTTCAAATCTCACCTTCTAACAAAGCCTTACCTCATCTGTGCCATTGCAAGTCACTCCTCCCATCTTCTTCATTCTGATGTAAACTCAAAAGCAATTCCTTCAGCAACTGTTTATTAATTATCTGAGGGGGCCAGATGACCGCCTGAGTCGGGGCCAGCTCCCCAGCTCCCCCATATATCTCCTCCAGCAAAACCCACAAAGAAGCCTTGTATTTACAAGTATAAGTGTGCAGTGGGGCCATTGGCAGCCCCTGAGCAGCAGCAGTCAGTGAGGGTGGGGGACACAAGTTGAGATAAGACTCAGAGCAGTAGCACTCTGTCCTGAGAAGCTAGAGTGGGCCCTGAAGACCAAACACTATAAAATTCAAAGATTGGGGAAATGTATTTGAGGCTAACCTGGAGGAGGAGGGCGAGTCTGGATGAACTAGATAGAAAGCATTCAGAGCTAATCGCCCTACCTAAAGGCACATGGGGGTAGGATGGAATCTGGCCCTGGGACAAAGCTCCAATTCAGAACCTGAAGCTAGAGAGGTAAGTAAGCCAAAGAAGATCCTAATCAGTATAATAAATATAGATGCAGAGATCCTCCCCAAAACAGCCTAGGGAGTAATTTTATACCAATAGCAAGTAGAGACTCAAAGTAAATTAGTGCATTTTGTGTAATGATTACATGAATATGTACAAGACAAGAAGCAACAGAAAAATAATGAAATAAAAGCTTATTGAGAAAAAACTTGGAAGGAGAATAAAATGCTTAGAAGATAAACTAGCAAAACTTACCCAACTATCAGACTCTAAAAATTAGAAAAGATAAACTAGAAATCAATGACTCAAGAAGACAGCAAGAAATATTAGAACAAAATCAAAAGACTGAAAAAAAAGAGAAAGAAATATAAGATAATCTGACTTTAAAAACTGACCTGGAAAACATATCAAGAAGAGATTATTTAAGAATCATTGTACTTCCTGAAAACTATAATTTAAAAAAAATTCTGGACACTATATTTCAAGAATTTCTAAATGAAAGCTTTCCAACTCTTTTAGAACCAGTGGGCCGAGTAAAGAAAGAACCCACTGGTCATCTGAAAGAAATCTTAAAGGGAAAAGGCCCAGGAACTGCCTAGCCAAAATCTAGACCACTCATATAAAAAAAATAGTACTAGTATTTAGAAAGGAATTCACATACTAAGGAACTCTAACCAGGATCAAACAACATGGAGTAGTTTCTAAAAAAAAAAAGAGTGAAAGGAGTTGTACAATACGGTACTACAAAACACAAAATATGTAGGCTTGTAGCACAATTTTATTTGCTTTTCAAAGCTGAGTAAAATTCTGTAGGGAAAACAATGTGGACTTTTAATGGAGAGAGAACTTATAAGTATTTCTGAGGAAGCTCCAAGTAGAAAATTTGAAGTGCAAACTCAAGAGTTAAGAAAAACCTAGAAAGGTAAATTTATTTGAGCCATTGGAAAATGTATGATGGTGTTGTGCTAACATTTTTAATAGGATGAAAAAAAATGACTATCTTTTCAGAACCTTAACTGTCTTTATGGTGGGAGTTAAATAAGATGAACAGAGGACAGAAGATTCATTCTGTTCTAGAGGTTTTAAGAGAAGAGAGAGTAAAAAGCCCCATACATGTAGAAAGGAGAAATAAGGAGGTGAATCTTGACATTTCTAATGATTGTGGAGCGTGACAAGAAGCATGTCCAAATATGTAGGAAAGGGTACAGGGAAGGGACATCAGATGAACTTTGTTCTTATCTGAACTGGATAAAGGAGTGTTGATCACAAACACATTTTAGTGTAGAAATATACTAGATTCAACAGGGAAACAGGCAGAAATAGGGACAGGGGAGGTTAAGAGGGAAAATAATTGGGGAGAGAAGAGTCAGAAGCAAAACAAACTTCCTGATTCTGAATGGGGGGGGGAGGTTTAAGGAAAAAAAAGTCAACCAAAGGGCTGGAATCTACAGAGGGAGGCACATTGGTTGTGGAATAACTGAACAAATTGTGGTATATGAATGTAATGGAATGCTACTGTGCCATATAAAGTGAGGATAGAGATGATTTCAAAGAATCCTGGATACTCTGAATTGATGCAGAATGAAGTGAGCAGAACCAGGAGAACAACTGATATGACAACATTGTAATGACAGACAGCTCTGAAGGACTTAAGATTTAATGGATCTTAATACCGGCAATGGTTGCCAGTATTCCAGAAGACCTACCATGATTGTTGTGTCCATCCTTCCTTTTGGAAGAAGACCATGACATCAGAGCAATGATGACATGACTTGCACTTGACTTTGTTTTGAGTATGTTACCCACTTTTGAACAGAGAAGTGATGGACTCCAGGTTCAGAAAGAGACCTACATTTTTGGACATGGCCATTGTCTGGGTTCATTTTATTTGGCTATGCTTATTTGTTAACAAGTTTTTTCCATTAACTTTTTAATTTTTAATTAGGGACTTTTGGAGGAAGAGGAGATTAGCAAAAGTGATGTTAAAAAAAGAGGACTATTGAAACCTTTCTAAAAATGAGCAAAAGAGAACAAAAAAAAAACTCAGAAAGATGTGTGGGCAAGAAGGACAATTTGGGAATAATGTATGATATATATATATATAAATAACTATATATAGGTTTATTTTGGTGTTTACATTCAGAATAAAATTTTCTTTTTCAAATATAGTGTGTAAGGCATTGAGCATACAAAGATGAAGAATGAACGTTCCTTTTCAGAACTTACAATTTAAGTATGGGGATGTGGCATATACACAGATTTATTATAATAGAATTAGAATATGATAAGGTCATAGGAGATATGAAACAGAGTCATACTGTCCAGTGGAGGAAGAAGGAATTCTGTATCAAGCTGGTTGGAATCAGAAAGTCTTCATATCAAACATGGTACCAGAGCTAGAAAAGAAAAGAAATGAACGAATTAGCTAGAGATGTGGGAGAGTTCATTCCAGGAATGGGATGTACACAAATGCAAGGAGGTAAGAAAGGGCAGAATGAGATAAAAGAATAACCGGTAGTGCAATTTGACTAGAAAACTCAATGGAAAGAGCACAGATTTTGGAATCCAATGATCTGGGTTGGAATCGTATCTCTGCTACTTACAACCCTCATGACTTTTGGCAAGTCACATAATCCTTTTTGGACCTCAGTTTACTCATTCGTGAAATGAAGGAATTGGGTTAGATAACCCCTTCTATCTCCACTTTTATGGTCTTTATGATACTAAAATAGAGTCCATGAAGGGAGGTAGTGTGAAGTAAGACGGGACAGGTACTTTGAAGCCAGATTATAGCAGACTTGCACAGCCAAGTTGAGACCTTTGGATTTTATCAGATGATGGGAAGCTACTGAAGGGTTTTGAGGAGGAAAATAACATGATCAGACCTATGCATAATAGCAGCTTGTATTTCTAATATGCATGTTTCATTCTACTTTAAAGAATAGGATTTCTGACCTTAGCTTATCTTCTACTACATGGTTGATGTCTTGAGAACAGAGACTGTATCTTTAAGCCTAGTTTTTTTTTTTTTGCATAGGGTAGACAAATATTTAATTGACATTGTTAAATAAATGAATGAGGGAGCAATTTTTAGGCACCTACTATATGCAGAGCATATACAGAGTATATACAAAGCATGCTGGGGATGCAAGTAGAATACAAATAGAAACAGAAAAGGAAGGTAGGATTGCTGTCTTTTGTCTTAATGATGGGAGACTAACACACGACAGGCAACTAGATGACGCTTCCTATTTACTGGCAGAGTGCTGGCCTGGAGTCAGGCAGATTCATCTTCCTTAGTTCAAATCTGACCTCACATGCTTACTGGCTATGTGACTCTGGGCGAGTCACTTAACCATGTTTGCCTCAGTTTCCTCATCTCTAAATTGGCTAGAGAAGGAAATGATGAGAAACAACAGCTCAACTTTTGAAGAGTTTTTCAAGGTCTTATTAAACTTTTAAGTTTGTTATGTCAATGAGAGCTTTTAGTATCAGAGGACTTGAGAGCTTTAAGGAACCTAAAGTCATCTAGTCTGGTGTGGTAAACTCAAGTGAAAATGGGGGCCACTAATCATATACAAAGATCCCTGTGGACCTTGTAGTGACTTTTTGTTGGTGTTTAGTTGTTTCAGTCATATATGACTCTTTGTGACCCCATTTGGGGTTTTCTTGGCAAAGTTACTCTAGTGGGGTGCCATTTATCCAGCTCATTTTATAGTTGAGGAAATTGAGGCAGAGTTAAAGTTAAAGCTAGTAAATGTCTGAGTCTTCCTGACTTTAGACCCAGTACTCTATCCATTGTGCCACATAGTGACTTAGAAAACCACATACTAATATCATCTATTTTATTATATTTTTATTTATTTTGTTGCCCAATTTCATTTTGATACTGGGTATATTATGGGACTCCCTGCAGCAGCAAATTTGACACCTCTGATGTAGTCTGTAACCTTCATTTTAAGATGAGTTCCAGAAAGGTTAAATATTTTGTCTAGGTTAGAATCATATGGGCAGTAAATAGAGAAGTCAAGATTTGAACCCATGGCTTCTGACCCCAAATCCAGTGCTTTTTTGGATCATATTTTACTTTATAGGGTTGTGATGAGCAAAATGTTTTGTAAACTGTAATGTACTATATAATTGTGAGGTGGATTTTTTTCCTCTTGCGTGACCAGCCAGTTTTGATCCATCCTGAGTCAGAAGACTCCCATGACACAGTTATGAGACTCATTTTGACATTCTGGTTTGCTCAGAGTAGGTGGCTTACTCAATCAACAAACATTTATTAAGGACCTCCTAGGTGTCAGGCACTATGCTAAGTGCCATCACCCTTGAACTGTAGGGGATGTAGGCACAAAAGGTATTAATAAAAATGTGTACTTAAAGCCTTAAAAAATAACAACAGCCCTACCACAAGTAATGTATCCCAAGAGTTTGGTAGTGGCAAAATATTCTTCTGACAGTGAAACTTCTGGATCTTCATGGGTCACATGATCTATCTTATTCATCTTTTTTGGTAATGGTAATGGTAAGGGTAACGAGTGATACCGGAAATGCTTCCAGAAAGAATAGAGGTGTTGTTTTTCTTTTTTTTCCCTAGGTTCTACCGTGCTAGAGAACAATGGGGAGTTTCAGAGGTCATGCCCTCCCTGGGAGCTTTTTCCTTTTCTTTGGCTTTTGGTGGAGTGTGAAGTACATAATGAAATATGTCTGCAAAAAGAACAAGAGGACCTGTTTCCTTGGATCCAGGGCAGGATTTCAACGTTTGGAAATTATCGAGGGCCTGATCAAAATCCTCATGTCTTTAACTGGTAAATTGGTTTTTTCTCAGGTTCCCACTTTTTTCCATGTAGGCATCCAGATTCAGGATTGGATTTAAGAGAATGGGAACATCTTTTTTATTTATCAATTTATCTCTCTATTTGTCCATTCATTCATTCACTCATTCATTTCCGATCTGTAAAAGGATTATTTTCTTTTACTTTCTCACTATTATTGCTGTGGAACCAAACCCTGAGTGACAAATTATAGTTTTTAATTGTTGCAGTTGAGTATGAAAGTTCAGATCATCCCTTCATGATCTGTGAGAACAATCCATTTCCCTTACCCCTCCCTTGTTCCCTCTAGTCCCATAATTGATACGTTTGCAAACTAGGCAAGTCACTTGTAATTTAAGGAGCAGGTGCTAATATGCATTGGCGGATGAATTGTCCCCACACTGATGAAGTTGCATTTGGGTATAAGGGCAGGGAGGAGACTTTTGGTGCTGAATAGCTTCACCCATCTTCTGTTGATTCTTATTCAGTTCCAATGAGTTTAGTAGGTGACATTTCTAATACACAAATTCTCATTTTGTGGGAGCTCATGTCACTTTTCCTCCAACCCACTGTGCCCTGACTGATACACTTTCTGATGAGTCACAGCAACATTGTGAGGCAAGCAGAATCACTTTTTGACTGTACTCATCTTGGAGGTGAAGAAGCTATAAAGCCCAGAGAGTGACTTGCTTAAGATCTTAATGTTATCTGTTCTTGGTCACACAAAAAACCAAACCAAAACAAAAAACCCCAAAACCAATAATTGAGATGATCTATAAGATTGAGGAGCTTTTATTTTGGAAAACAAACCAGTAACATAGGTTAGACCATTAGGTAATATGATTTTCTTTAAAGGAAAGAAAACCAAATTGCCATTATCATAAATGAAAAGGGCAAATTCATGAGTAAAAAGGAAGTGAGAAAATCATGAGAAGCCATTTTGCTCAATTATTTGCTAACAGAATTGATAAATGAAATGGATGATTATCTACAAATATAAAACACTCAGATAAACAAAGCAAGAAATAAAAATCTAAATAACCAAATCGCAAAAAAATTTGAAAAAGCTCTAAAGGAACCTTTAAAGAAAAAAAAACTCTAGGACTGGATGCATTTACAGGTAATTTTATCGGCTATCCATCAACCATAATCCTAATGTCACAGACATTATTTACAAAAATAGGAAAAAAAATCTTGCCAAACTCTTTCTTTAAGACAGTTGTGTTCTTGACACTTAAACCAAAGAGAGAGAAATCAGAGAAAGAAAACTATAGATCACCCTCTCTCATGAATGTCAAGGCAAAAATATTCGATACAATATTGACAAAGAGGTTGTAACAACATATTAAAAAGATTATGTACTATGACTCATTTGGATTTATGCCAGGAATGCAAAATTTTAGGAAAACCATCAACATGAAAGACAGGATGGCACAGTAGAAAGAGAACTTGTCTTGAAGTCAGAAAAATCTGCATTTGAGTTCCACCTCTGACACATGCTTGCTTTGTGCTCTTGGGTAAGTCATATACTCTCTTACTGCTCTAGGTAATTCTTTAAGATTATAAGTTGCAGGAAAGGTGTTGACTTGTTATCAGTAGAAGCAATTTCTTCACCCACAAGTTTTGTACAACAATGAAATCAATGGACCTAAACATCATAGACCATATTAATAACCAAAACAATAAAAAGTACATGATTGTATCAGTAGATTCAGAAAAAAACTTTTGATGTAATACAAAACCATTTATGTTTAAAACACATAAAATGTATTGAAGTAAAATGACCATTTAAAAATATAGTAAGTAGTATCCATCTAAAACAAAGAACTAGTATTATCTGTAATGGAGAAACATTAAAACATTTTAAAAATTAAATTACATATTTTCTTTCAATGAACAGATATCTATTTTCTCTACCTCACACCTCTGCTCCCCATGGAAAAAAAGAAAAAAATCCTTGTAACAGAGATGCATGGTCAAGAAAAATAAATTCCCATATTGACCATGTCCAAAAGATATATATCCTTTTCTGAACCCCAAGTCCTTTGCCTCTTTGTCAGGAGGTTCTTAGAAGACTACTTCTTTAGTCTTTGTGCTTATCAGAGTTCTTAAATCTTTCAAAGTTACTTAACTTCACAATTGTTGTTATAGAAACTGTTCTCTGGTTCTGCTCATTTCATCTATCAGTTCATACAAGTTTTCCCAAGTTGCTACTAGAGGCCTTTCCCATAAGATCAAAGTAAAATAAGAATGTCCACTGTCAACACTATTATTTGATATAGTTCTAGAAATTCCAGCTATATGAAGAAGTCAAGAAAAAGAAATTGAGATAATAATAATAAATTGAGAGGGAACAAAATGAATACTTTTTATGTATGACTTGCTTCTTTACTTAGAGAGTCCTAGAAATTCAACTAATATTAATTGAAACAATTAATACTTTTATTTAGGTATAGGATAAAAAATTGAACCCAATCAGCTTTTCTACATACTACCAACATAATTCAAAAAGAAGACAAAGAAAAAAAACCTGTATAATGTTAAAATACCTTTGAGTTCAGCTGCAAAGACTCCCACAGGAATTATATTGATAACAACTATAAAATTCTTTTTACAGAAATATAGACCTAAATAATTAGATATTAATTTCTCCCATGATTGTGGGTGTGTTAATATAATAAAAACCTAAATTACCTAAATTAATTACAGATTCATTGCCACATCAAACTCTCAAAGGGTTACTTTGGAAAGGTTTACTAGAAAATATAACAAAATTCATTTGGAGAAACAAAAAATCAAAAATCTTCAGGGGAATAATGAAAAAAAATGTGAGAAGGAAGTGGATTTACCAGAACCAAATTTCAAACTATGAGGTTACTATTTGGTGACAGAATGCTGCTTAGTAGTCCTCATACCATTTGGGACTGCTTAGAAAATACAGCTGTTTACCAGTGGAAAAGATGAGGTATACTACCTACTGAAGCAAACAAAACCTATTGACCTAGTGATCAATAAACCTAAAGATACGAGCTACTGGGATAAGTATCAGTTTGACCAAAACTTTGGAGAGTAGTCCAGCAGTGGTCTGGCAGAAGTTAGTTTTAAACCAACATTTCACACAATACACCAAGATAAGCTCCAGATAGATATATGACTTAGATGTAAAAGTCACATCCTACACAAATTACAAGAAGAAGGGAAAATACTACCTTCTGTATCTATGAATAATGTAAGAATTCATGAACAAATGAAGGATATAGAAAAAAGTATGGGAAGAAGAAAAAGTCAGTGCTTGATAAATTAAAAAAAATGAATAAAAAGGACATTTTCATGTGTGGTCAATATATAGTCTAGTTTTGTATGACTATACTTATTTTCTGTAAAGAGGGACTTGTTATGGGAGAGAGTTGGGGTGCAATGAGGGTCAATGACAATAATGCTAAAAAAAGAACAAATGGAATATTGTGGATGAATCGTTAAAAAAATAAGCAAGGGAAAGCTGAATGAAGTTCACTCAGATACACTGGGCAGTGTTTGAACTATGTTAAATTTGAAATATGTGGTGAATACCATAGTATACATAGTGGAAATTCACAGCTTTCTTTTCTGTTTTCTTCTGTAGAGAAAAATATTCATATCTGTTGGTGTTGACCTTTAAAAAAAACAATGAAAGCACTCCTGAATTCTGTATGATAATCAGATCCAATAGCATCTGGAAAAAAAAAACAAAACACCTTTTACTTGCATTCATATAATTGAGTCATTCCTGTTCTTCTATAACTGCCCATACCTGAAAAAACACTCATGTAACCATACCCTGGCTTCACCTTTCCTCTGGAAGAAGCTACCTTAAAGCAAAGTGCCCAGGAAGATGCCATCAAACTCTATAGGCTAATCTTGCAGGCCCAAACTTATGCAGAGATGGCCAACACTATATTGTAATGATTAATTACCTCTCAGGTTCCTTTTATTTCTAAATCTGTGGTCCTATGATTTTACTATAATGACTGACATTTATATGTGTAAATTCTGAAAGCAGTTGTGATTTCATCCATGTAGGAATTCCTTTTACCAATGCAGAGCACAACTTAATAATAGCTTAATGGCATGCTTGGGTTAGGATCCCAGCTCTGCCACCTACTACCATAACTTTTTGCGCTGTACCCCACTACCTTAAGACTTAGAACCACAACATCTTAAATCTGGAGGGGACCTCTACTTTAGTGATATCAAGCTCAGATAGAAATGGGGGGTATAACCATTCTAAGGATCCTGTGGGTCACATATTCACTTAGAAGATCACATATTAACATTATCTATGTTCTGTTGTACTTTTATTTATTTTATTAAAGATTTTCCAATTACACTTTATTCTGATTTGGGCAGCACTCTAAGCCTGTGTGTTTGACACCTTTGCTCTAGTCCAACACTGTAAAGATGAGGAAACAGGCCTAGAGAGACTTAAGTGCCTTTCCCAAGTCAGCAAGGTAAATTCTCTTTCATTTTGGAGCATGAGGAAACATGGAGGCATCCTCATATTGACTTTAGAATCAAGAGGGCTTGGAACCACATTATTGACTTTTAGAAATCAGTCTAAAAGCTTTTCCCATCATTTCCCTTGCATGATAGTGAAATGCCTAGAAGGGGAGTCACCAGTGAAGAACTACTGCCTTGTTCATCCTAAAGGACAGATCCTATAGAGAAAAGGCGTGGGGCTTAGGATTGGTATCCTCTTATTATAGGTAAGGTCACAGAGAGGACCTTTAATTTTTTGTTTGTTTGCTTTCATGGAGGCATGACATTTGAACAGTTTGTTCCTGGTGCACCCCACCTGAGCTTATACAACTATGAAGAGAAACATTGGGAGGACCTCATGAGTTGGCAGCACTCGACCATGTATTTCTTCTTTGGACTTTCTGGGTTGGTCGATATCTTGTGCTTCACTACCCATGCACTGCCAGTTTCCTTAAGCAAGATGATGCTCTCCAATGCCTTCTTTGTGGAAGGTAAGCCTGAGTGGATATTTTCTTTCATCTATCACTCATTATTAGGAATTATGTGTGTGTATACAAATATATACATGCATATATGTGTGTGGTACATATACTCACATATACAAATACACACATACAGTCATACATTAAAGCTAGGAGAGCTCTCAGAAGCCACTTAATCTAACTTCTTAATTTTAGAGATGAGGAAATACTTTGCTCTCAAGGAGAGTTATGATTGACTTCCTAGTGCAGTCCTATGAGATAGGGTAGTATTATCTAGTCCTACATTTAGAGCTGGGAAGGGACCACCCTTGGGTCTAACACCCTCTTTTTACCTATGGCCCAGAGGTTAACTTACTTGTACATAGGTAAGAAATACAAAAGCCAAGATATGAACTCGAGTCTCCTGACTTCCACATGTAGCTTTCTTTCCATCGCTATTGCTTCTTTTTCATTTTTCCAGTTTTTGAAACTCCAATGCTATCTTTTCACACTAGTTATTTTTTGATAGGCACATCAGTCATCCAGCAGCCAACGTCTGGCAAACATCCACTTTGTGCTGAAAGAAAAAGATAAAAATCAAACTTTTCCAGCCCTGGAAGAGCTTCTGATCTATCAGGGCAAAACAATAACACATTCAAATGAATAGAAAATGTCTATACATTGATCACATTTCATGTGAGGAGGAGGGGAGACTGTAGCTGGAGGGCCAGTGAGGAAACACCCGATGTAGGAGGTGGCTGTGAGCTGAGCTTTGCTGGGAGTTAGGGATTCTAAGAGGCCCAGGTAAGGAGGGAGGGTGGTAGAAGTTTGGGAGTGGGGGTGGGCGGGCAGACTGAACAAATCCTTGGAGATAGTAATGGAATGCTGTGTGTGCAACAGGAGTTCAGTTTCAACCCTTCTTTGTAACAATGACAATGAAGCTAAACCAGTCAACTCAGTCACCATATGAGATGACATGGATGTGTTCTGTACCTATAAGTTTCCGATCTTTCTACAAAGAGGAGGAGAATCTTTTTTTATTATTATTATCTGTTGTCCTAGATCAGTATTGGGACTTTGTAGTTAATCAGCATTTGGCTGCCTTTTTCAGTGTTCATTGTGTATATTATTTTTCTGTTTGGTATTCACAGCCCTTTATCACCTAACCCTACATTTCCAGTCTTCTTACACTTTACTCCCTATCACGTCCTCTTTGAACCAGTGACATCAGCCTCCCAGTTGTTCCAGGAACAAGACCCTCATCTCTTGGTTCCAGACATTCTCTCTGGCTGTCCCCTATGCCTGGAATGCCCTCCCTCCTCATCTCTGGCTCCTAGCTTTTCTGGCTTCCTTTAAATTCCAACTAAAATCCCACCTTCTACAGGGAAACTTCCCCCTCTTAATTCCAGTATCTGCCCTCTGTTTAATTACTCCTATGTATTTTGGGCAGCTAGGTGGCTCAGTGGATGGAGTAATGGGCCTGGAGTCAGGAAGAATCATCTCTGTGAATTCAAATCCAGCCTCAGACACTTACTATGTGACCCTTGGCAAGTCACTTAACCTTGTTTGTCTCAGGTCCTCATCTGCATGATGATCTGGAGAAGGAAATGGCAAACCTCTTTAGTATTTTGGCCAAGAAAGCCCCAAATGGGGTCACAAAGAGTTGGACATGATGGATGTGGCTGAACAACAACATTTATCCTGGATTTAGCTTGCTTTGTAAATATCTGTTTTCAAATCCCCCCATTAGATTGTGAGCTCCCTGAGGAGGTCTTTTCTCTCTCTCTCTCTTTTTTGTATCGCCAATGCTTGGCATAGTGCCAGTCACATGGTAGGAGTTTAATAAATGTTTAGTGATTGATCACTTTGCCTCAGATCAGTTCATAAGATGATAGATTTAGAGCTGGAAAGCACCTCAGGGGCTGTTTTCTCCAGTCTTCTTATTTATGAGATGCTGAAGCCTAAGGAAGTTGAGTGACTTGCCCAAGGCCACATAAATTATTTTACCCATTTCCAGACTGACTTCAGCAATGCTCTTTTCACTGAACCATGCCACCTCCCAGGTTCATGCAAGCCCTCCTGGGTTATCCCTTCAGTTCATTATCATCTATGGCACAAGGCCAAGCACCTATGACCCTTGCATTCATATGGCACCATTTCTTTTTGTCATTCCCTTACTGATAGATGCCCATATTATTTCCAATTTTGGATACCTCAAAAAGCTAAAACAAACCACCCCTGGGAATATTTTTGTACACATAGGACCTTTCCTCCTCCTCCTCCTGCTGCTGCTGCTTCTTCCTCATCTTGAGATATATGCCCTAGCAGTGAGGTCATTAAGGGTATGGACAATAAAGTGATTTTTCTCTCATGATTCCAACTCTTTTTTCCAGAAAAGTTGAACAGATCCATTTATCCACCTCACCATTTAACCTTGCACTTTAGTGGCATAGTTTTAGTGCCTATTAGACTAGAGAATTAGTGTTATGCCCTTTCTGTAGCAGCCTTGTATATCTGTTGCGGTGCTGCCATGTTAAGATAAGGAGGTTGACTGTTTCTTAAAGGTTCAGTCGGTGAAGATGACGCACTGACAGATCATACTGAAAAAGCTTTAGTTTGGTAAAGGCCTGCTGTCTGAATGTCACCTTCCCGGCATTCTGAGAGATTCATCACTAGGTTAGTGATCAAGTGATAAACTTTTGTGGGCACAACAGCCCAGGAAACCTTGGGAGAGGGAGCACCCCCACTAAGGAGAAAACTGTGATCATTGAAAGTATTGAAATGTTTCGGCCTTTAGTAGAACCATAAAAACTCGGTAATTCCCCACATGCCTTTTTCTTTTTCATTTTCCCTTTCTTTGAGAAGCACCTGAAATGGATGTGTCTGCCAGGCAGGGACCCAGTCTTATTTATTTTGGGATTTCCCCCAGTCACCAAACACAGTCCTCTTTTGCTAACTGCCCTGATATTTTCATTATGTCCATTTTTGGAGGTAAACACTAAGATGAAAACTAGGAGATGAGTAGTCACTACTCATAACATCAGAGCCAGAAGGCACCTCCTCCTGGTGTGGGTACCAGTCTTTTTGGTCGCCTATTGGGCCTTGAAGCTTTTTTTTTTGATCCTGGTTGTTGGAACTCAAATTTTCTTCCATTATTGTATAAATGAAAAGATAAAGAATTTTCTTCTCTAGACAGTTTTTTTTTTAAGTAAAGGGAGTCAAAGTCAGCATTACTTCAAACTAAAGTGTGGTCAATTGACAATTTCTTAATGAGGCAAGGTGAAAAAAAGGATGAAAAGGGGAGCACTGTTAGATTTTGAAACATTCAGAATGAATGGATGTGGTAGTGGACTGTGATGATAACATACCAAGGTTGGATGGTGCCTGTGGGAAGTCAAGCCTTAGAAATACTTAGGAATAAGCGCTGGAAAACCCTAGCTCAGGTACAGAACATTGCGTGGTTCCTACCATCTGACAATATTCAAATCTGTAAATGTGTATACATCTGCATGAGATGGAGTGTGTGTGTGTGTGTGTGTGTGACAGACAGACATAATAGCAAGAATAATAATGATGGTAATAGCAAGTAGCATTTATAAAGCTCTTTGAAGTTTGCAAAATACTTTACACATGAGACTTGATCTCACAGCCATCCTGTGAGGTAAGATCAAGTGTCTCTCTGTCTCTCTGTCTCTTTCTGTCTCTGTCTCTGTCTCTCTCTCTCACACACACACACATGCACACACACACACATGCACACACACACACACACACACACACACCTACCTCTTAGTGGTAAAGCCCTAAATTCACCTTTGGCTTCAGTTCAAGTAAAACTCATCTTTCTTTCATCCATCAGGTTTTGTCTTTTACTTCCACACTCATGGTCGGGCCATGCTGGACGTATACATACATCAGCTGCTTTTCCTGTCTGTCATTGGTGCGGCGATCTGCATATTCATGGAATTCTTTTTCAGGAGCAACATAGTTTTAGAGCTCCTCAGGTCCAGCTTTGTGTTGCTTCAAGGCAGCTGGTTTTGGCAGGTAAGCAGATGTTTCCACATTTGGATGTCCCGAATACGCAGAGAAGAGAACTTTGCAGGGACTGGCCAGGAAGTAGCCCCTTTCTGGGGCTTTACATTGGAAAGCAGTTTGTATCTTCAAGGAACTGGCAGGCTAATGGGATGCTAAGAGTCCAGGTCATGGATTATCTGTCTGTAGTCTGAAGACCAGCCTAGCTAATTTCAGGAAAAGTTTCTCACTGATCATGGGGTGACAAGTTTTTCAGCTAGAGAAACTTACAAAAGGATTAATTTCTGTTTTTCTATCATCTTCATTTCAGAATTTCTCTCTCCCCGCTCTGCTATCCTGCAAGGCATTCTTACAACAAATTTTTTTAAAGCAGTTCAGAAAATGAACCAACAAATCAGTTGAGTCTTATGATTATATAATATTCCGTACCCTGAGTCCCTCACATTTACAAAGCGGACCTCTTGAAGACAGTTTACTAAGTTGGAACAGAATTAAGATTTGTGTACACAGAGTGAGTACACACACTGACAAGATTACAGATGATGAAAGTTTGCAGATATAATAAAGAACACATTAATGATTAATACACCTACATATAAATTTAGGGAGATGCAAAATAACAGGTATAATAATTAGGGAAGAATTCCTGGAGTACATTCAATTTGCAGCAATGACTGATAAGGGCAGAAAAAGGATGAGAAAAACAATAATAAGTGATAATTTCATAAGCAATGAGCAGTTATGGAGACTCTGGGAGGAGGTAGATGCCACTGTTAAGACAATAGGAAAGATGTGGTACTTTGGACAGAAAGGAGTGTGGATTAACAGGCTGAGGAAGTGGAGACTGGTGAGAAAAATGCCGGATGTGGAGCTATTCAGAAGAAGGAAATCAGTCATTCAAATCTGTCAGTAGAAAGCATTTATTAAGTAGAGACAATGAAACTATCCCTGCCCTGTTCTCAGAAATGTACGTGTATAATTACATACACATTTTATACAAAATAAATACAAGAGAATTTTTTGGGGTGTGGGAAGTGGCAGTGGAGTTGAGCTTTGAAGGAGTAACGGTAGAAAAGGACAAGAAGAAGGCAGAAATGAAGGAGTGATGTCCTAGCTAGGTAATGTAGTGTATGGAGCACCAGGCTTGGCATCAGGGAGACCTGAATTCAAATCCAGCCTCAGACACTTACTTGCTGTGTGACTTTGGGTGAATAAATTAAGTTCTGCCTGCCTTACTTTCCTCAACTATAAGGTGGGGATCATAATAGCACCTACCTCCCAGGGTTGGTGTGGGGATCAAATGAAATAATGATTTTATACAGCAATCACCATAGGACCTGGTACACAGTAAGCACTATATAAATGTTAGCTACAATAATGATGATTGTTGTGGGGATAATACTAGCACCTGCCTCTCAGGGTTGTTGTGAGAATCAAATGAGATAATACTTGTAAAGGACTTAGCACATAGTAGGTGCTTAATAAGTGCTTATTCTCTCCCCTCCTTCAAATAATTGAGTATTGGTGAATTTTTTCAGTTTAATTGGGTTTTTTCAGTGTATCTTTAACTGCTAGGAAACTAAGAACAGGAAATTTAGAGATGGAGTGAACAAATATTATATCAATGAAACGATTTAGTTTATAAAAGTGAAAATACTGGACAAATTTAAGGTTTCTGCTCATCAACAAAATCCGATTGAACCCTTTAATGTTTATTATTAGTAAAAAGTGATTTGACTTTGGATGTGACCAGAAATTTATTCAGGCCTATTATACATATGTTCACTTTTCTTATGATATACCCCATTCCTTTCAGTGATATTTATTAACTTTAAAAGAAAATATTTTTATTGAGCCATAATCCCTCTTCCTGCCAAAATGGATATAAACACTGTTTCTTTGGAAATGTAGGGGAGGAGAAACTGCCCCTCTGCCCAATCCAAAAGTGTCTTGTAACTCTGGCCCTTTGTAGGCAAGAGGTAGAAAAGTTTGTTGACTATAAGTAACAGAGAAAGTGTGCTTCCATGTTGGGAGAGGGAGTTTGCTCACCTGGAGTTCCCTATGCCAGTGAAGCCACGGGTCTACCCTTTCCCCTCCCATATATGGATTATACAGATTATCTTTTTTTCTTCAGCAGTGGATAGAGCATAGACTAGGTACAGAATATGGACATTCTCCATTACATGCTGGCTCCCTGGCAAGGATGGTGTTTGGTTGGTTTTGATTTTTTTAAGCAATCTCAGCACTTGGCCCAGCACTTCCGTCACTTGTTATGTTTGCCATAGTCTTGTTACGCTAGCTGACGTTTGCTAATTGACTGATACGTTTCTTTGGGATAACTCCTGATCTGGCACTTTTTTCCTTATCCTCTGTTCCCTCAGTTTTCCTATATCATCAAAATAAAGCCAAGTTCTAGCTGCTTCCTGTATATATTGTATTTCAAGCAAATTTGAAATGATACATTTGAAATGATCTTTTGGAATAAGACCTGTTTGTGAGTCAGGGCAGCAGAATACAGCAGAAATCATTTTTATCCATGTTAAAATGCTATTATATAGCTTTATATTATATATAATATATTATGTAATGTTATAATATATAATTATATACTAAATATTATATTATTAATTAATTATTAATAGAATCAAATAATATATATTATTAATTAATTATTAGTATAATTAAATATTACATATATTAAATAGCTATATAAATGATAACTATTACTAATCCACTTGTGAATAATTGAGAATTGGCTTTAGGACAGTGAATTTTTGTCCATGGTGTTTCTTTTGACAGGAGGGATACAATTTAACCATGTTTTCCTAAAGAAAAAACAAAGGCGAACCTTGCATTCTGCTTTCCTGTCGTGAGCGTGTCAGTTGAGCTCCCTAGAATGGCACAGGGAAAAAGATAACTTGAACACTTCCTAATCTTCATCTTACTCTTGATTGTAATGATTTGGCTTCCTATAGTTCCATGTCTTGGAACTTCTGGACTTCTTTAGATAAAGAGAAATGAGAAAGGAATTCTTTTAGAGCTTCTCTTGTAGCTTTGTACTGGTACTACAAGGTAAGGAAGCATTTACAAGACTCCATCAACAGATGCATTTAATTTAATTCAGTGAACATTGAGGTGCCAAACTAGAATTATAAAGATGAAAATGACAAAGCTTCTGCCCTCAAGTAGATTACATTAAGGTCATATTCGTTTGTGAGTCTGTTTCCAGAAACTCTGCCATAGGACTGAAGAGGAAGTCTGAGGTTAATATTCTCAAGCACGAATGCTGTAATTCTTTTAATATTTTCTTTTCCTCTACAAATGTCTAGACTGGTTTCCTTTTTTACTTGATGGCCAGATCAAATAATAACTGAAATATCTGAGGCCTTAAAAAAATAAAACAACCCCACTGCCCACCAAGGACCAAAGGAAGCATGCGCATTTTCAGGAAATGAAAACCTCAACTGCAGCTTTTCCCAAAATCCACCTGGGAGAAAAATGTTGAGTGCCTGAGAATTTCTTGTTGCTTAGTGGGTATTTTCCTCTTGGGGTGTATGCATGTTTTGTATCAGAAGCTTTATCTTTAACATATGCCTGCCTTAGTGTCTTTACTGATTAGAGTTCCTTTTTCAGAATTTCCTCAGTGTCTAGACTTCACGGTGGTACTTGCAGTTTTCCCAGTCAACGGTGTGCTCACAGACACCTAGGATCAGAAATTTACAGATTATCTACGTCAAGTGTTCTTCACTTTTTTGCATGTTCTGATTCCCTCCCCTCTTCCTCTCCACCTACCGCTTTGAATGTCTGATGATTCCAGTGACCCTTTTTTCACAATAATGTTTTAAAATGAATAAAGTAAAATACATGGGACCACAAAGGGATTTATGAATTAGGAGACAGGGCCTCTGAGCAGAGATATTTTTTTGGGGGGGTGGGGTGGAGATTGGGGGAAGGTGTTGATAGGAGGTGGAGATCATCTGTAAGCTCTTCCTTCCCCTTTCTTCTTCCCACTATTTGACCATATCTATCACCCTGCACAAAATATTCCAGTAGGTCCCCATCACATGCTATATGAATGTGCAGGTTTGGGGAAGAATAATTATTGGTGGCAGACTGGTGTCAATCTGATTTCCTTTCCAGCACAAATATGAGATACTATATCACATCTTTCCTTGTAGGCCTCCTTCCTCTTTCTTCTTTTATAGAAGATCATATGAGGCAAATTCTCATTTTCCAGATACTAAAGGCCAAACAATTGGTGCTTTTGAGATGGGAGGTGTCTAAGTAGATTGTTGTCCATCTGTTAACTCTTCTTTTCAACAATTTTGTTTATTTTTCGATTATCAAGCATTTCTCTCCCTTTCATCTTCTCCCTAGCCAGTGAATAAAAAAAAAAGAAAGAAAGGAGAAGGAATATACAACCTTTGTGTCATACAGGCACAGTCAGGCAAAACAAGTTTCCACCTTAGTTACATTCAAAAATGTGTTTCTCATTCTGCTTATTAGTCTGTCATCTCTCCATTATGAAGCTGCGTCCTTTATCGTCACTTCTCTGAAACCATGGTTGATCCTTGTGTCGATCAGCATTCTGAAGTCTTTCAGAATTACACATTTTCACAATATTGATGTTACAGTATAAATTGCTCTCCCTGTTCTGTTCCCTTCGTTCTGCATCAGTTCTTACAATTGTACCCAGGTTTCACTGAAACCGTCTTTGTCTTCATTTCTTATAGCATAATATTATTTAGCCACTATCCAGCATCTTCTGGCCCTTTTAAAAGAAAGAGCACTTGGTAGCTCTTGGGTAGCAGGGTGACTCTTTTCAGGCCCTATACCCAGATTTCCTAGTTCCTCATGTGGCATCATGGGAACGGAAGTCATTTGCCTTATGCAGTTTCTCCTTATTAAGAGACTTGGATCATTAAGATTGGTGTGTGGAGTCATGGGATTGAAGCCTTATAGCAATCCAGCTTGGTGATGGTTGGTGGTGGTTGATGCCTTGCCTCATCAGAGTTGAACCTTAGTTCTGGAGGAGGCCCCTATGTTTCTGCCTTTTTAAGCAGATATTCAAGAACTAGATGTGTTGAGCAACAGTTCTATCACTCAGTATCATCATTTCCAAGGTCATTTCTGTCACTAATTGGGATTAGAAAGTAAAGTACTTAGATCACTCTGTTAACTCCCCAACCTCGGACACAGAAGTCTTTTCCTTTTTGGTATCAATGAGAGACACAGCTACCGCCAATGTTCATAATGCCTTCTGTAAAACTGGGAAATTTGGCATTTCTGATATTTTTCCCTTTAAAAAAAACATAGTTTCTCTACTAATGTCTGACAAATAAAAAACTCTGATAATTCACTGGTTATTTTATCTTCATGACCCCAAATAACTATATGGTTGAGGTTTTTGTTGTTGGTTTTGGGGTTTTTCACCCCACTGACTCATTGTTGGTAATTGCTCTCCTAGAACTGCCACATATAAACACTCTTTGAGACCCCATCTTGTTTTCTTTCTACATATAATCATGAGCACTTTTTTAAAATTAAATTTTATTAAATTTAAAATTTTAAAAATTAAAGTTTATTAAATTAAATTTCATTAAATATACAATAAGAAAAGAAAAATAAGCATATTATAAACTTAAATACAAAATAGGAAAAGAAAAAAAACATGTCATGTGCACAACAGAACATGAAAGGGTTCAGAATACAGAGCAATAAATTTCCATTTCAAGGAAGCCTATACAATAAATATTGTGCTTTACATTGAGAGCTGTTCCTCTTTTCTTTGCTCCCTTGATAATTTTCTTCAGTTCTCTGTTGTGCACTTTTTACTTTGTTCTTTTTTCCCCCCTTCCTCCTTCCCCTCTCCCAAGAAGGCTACTATTAACCATGAATATATTTATATGGAGAGTTGTCAGCTCTTCGGACAGCCATGTCTTCAGGTAAGCTACCAACTGAGAAACCAGAAAACCTTAGGTCATGTGAGAGCACACTTTCCCCTGACTTCAGCAGCTTAGTTAGGATTCTTGGACAATGACTGAGTGAATTGATTGATGTGGGTGAAGGGAGCTTGGCCAGGAAAATGAGGAACTCTATGACTGAAACAATGTAAATGGAAAGAATGACAACAAAACAAAATTTAGTGCAATTATAATGACTAAGAAGCTTGATCTTAGAGAAGAGTGGAGAAAAAGAGCCCCTCCCTTCCCTGTAGGCAGAAGTGACTCTGGGTAAAGAAGTCTGCACCTACTGTCAGACTCCCTCTCACAGCTCAGGGTTGGTTTTCCTGAACTCCTCTTTGTCTCTCCCTTTTTTTATTCCTCATGACATGGGATGGCTTGCTGGGTCCAGGAGAGTGGAGGGACATGCCACAATAATAACTAAATGAATAAGTAAAATAAGGGATGTAAAAATATAAAGATTTTTTTGAAAATTAAAGGAAAAGGGGGTAAAAGAGCTACAGAAAAGACTTGATCCTATTCTCTGGGTAGTTGATTCATGAATTATTAAGACAAGCACTGTAGTTTTCCACTTTTCTGTGGCTGTTTATTTTTAGGTCATCCAGTTCAACTTCTTTGGGTGAGGAAGGTTATGGGTTCTGAGACTTCCTCCTTAAGAGTTAAAGATCTGTCTCTTCACTATCTCCCGGAGAAGCTCTGAGAGGTGACATGGTGGGTCCTGGTCTTTAGGCAACTGCAGGCTGCGTTACTGGTGTGAGAAATGAGCCCTCAACAATGCCCTGAGTGTGAGACACATGCTCACCTTAAACAGGGAACAGGAGTGAAATCAAGAAAGCTTTATTGATTTTTACGTTCATCCCCCTTGAATGAACTAGCTCCTAGGGCAGTGCTGCAATTTGTTTAGACCAAGGCAAGCACCTTTATACTGTTCCAAATTGGACTTCTGCCACACCATCTACTGGCTACGTGACTTCATGTTCTCCTCTCTGATAGGCTTTCCCTCAAACAGCTTGTCAAACCTGTGAACAAGTTTCTGACCTTTTACCTGACTGTACTAGGTCACAAGTCTTATTAACTGCTATAACTTAAAGCTGGGAAGTGTTTTAACCCTGTGAAAACAGAACTCCTTTCTTTGTTTCCCACACTGGGAACAATAAAAGGCCTATTTTCATGGCAATCAGTCCTGGATGTATGGCTTGTCATTAAGCCTGAAACCACACTTAAAAGTTTGCTATCTTTGTGATGTATCTGATGACTTCAGTGATGATTACTGTTATTTATTGCAGATTGGCTTTGTGTTATATCCCCCTGATGGAAGCCCTGAATGGAATGGAGCAGATCACAGCAACATGTTGTTTTTGACCATGTGCTTTTGCTGGCATTATGCATTTACTTATTTCATCCTGGGTGTCAATTATACTTTTATCACCTGGTAAGTTAACTGTCATTGGTCATTAGGGATCAGTTCTACAGATTAAGGTATAGAGTGTATTGGTGGTGCTGAGCTCTGATTCATTCAGAGGGCCTTTGGCATTTAAAAGGAAAGTCAAGGAAGAGGAAAGCTGACTTAATGTTTCTTGCTGACATTTTACTGGTTAGAAAGAGGGGACTGATGGAAGCTTCTAGATGCCATGCTAAGGAGTTTAGACTTTATTTGATAGGCAATAGGGAGCTAATAAAATCATAACTGCATTTTGGTAAGATTTTTCTGGGCACCATATACTAATGAGACACCCAGAAATATTTATCAGTTACATTAAAATCTAAGGAGAGGAGGTCATTCCTGCTCCTTCTTTCTCTAAATGTCCTTACTTGGCTGAGCTGTCAGCAATCATTTATTAAGCATTGACTGTGTGCCACACACTGTGTTAACAACAGGGGATACAAGAAGAGGCAAAAGTCAGTGTTGTAATTGGTGGATTTAGCATGTTGTCTGTCCTGAAGTTAATTGACAATTCATCTTACCCAGCTAGGGAATCCCAAAATTAGGGATTTAGAAACACGGAGATGCTAAATATGTTCTCCAATATTTCATTCTGTCTGTTGAGTCAATGCAATAGTAGTCCTCTGAGGATTCAGAGCATCCGCTGATGCTCCATTGAACAACTATTGACACTGTCGAAGCTACTGACTATTGTTTGTTATTTCTCTTGCCAATCTCCAAAACTAACTGGAAATGATGTGGGAGTCAGGGGAGAAGATGGCGCATATCACTGTGGATTGTAATGTGTGGAGGGCAACTAGGTATATAGGAAGCGGGAGAGGTAGGAGGAGACTAGATTAGGAAGGTCTTTGAATGCCAAACAGAGGATTTTATCTTTGATCTTGCAGGTAATGGGGAGCTGCAAGAGTTGATTGAATAGGAGAGTGTCATGGTAAAACCTGCACTTTAGGATTCTGAAGAAGCTATAAGCATGCTGATTAACTACTCAGTTATAACTTAAAGTTCTAGAGAGTTGCCTGGAGGCACTGAGAGGTTTTTAATTCTAAACTCTTCATAAATATCAGGTCATGAAATAGCAACATTAGGTAAAAAGATAGGTAAAGCTGTTAAAGAAGTGAATTTTTTTTTTTTTTTTTACCATGGGACAATTAATGCCCAGATAAATCTTAAGTGCAGGAGAGAAATTGCATTGACATAGGATTTTTTCTTCTTTTTTTATGTTTATTTATTTATTTTCAGTTTTCAACATTCATTACCACAAAATTTTGAGTTCCAAATTTTCTCCCCATCTCTCCCTTTCTCCCACCCCAAAACACTATACATTTTGATTACCTCTTCCCTCAATCTGCCCTCCCCTCTATCATAGCCCTCCCTTCTCTTATCCTCATCTTCTCTCTTTTCCTGTAGGACAAGATAGATTTCTATACCCCATTGCCTGGGGTATCAAGGGAAGTCCTCTGGGAGCAATCACAAGCATTCTGTTCTGCCCAGGATCTGCCAGTAGGGTTCCCTTTCCAGAGCTACTCCCAGCTCCACTGCCAGCACTCTTCCTCAACTCAGGAGAGCCAGTCAGGGTTGAGATCTAAATCAGCTGCTCAATTCCCCCAGGGGCTTTAGACTGAGGATTCCAAAAATAGATGTTGCTGCTACAGTGGCTGCTGTTACAGTGGCTGCTGCTGGTGGGGCCAGATCATGGTCTCTTCTCACCCAGGTGAAAGAGCTTTCTCACTGACCTTTGAAGCTGTCTCTGGCATTTGTGGGTTGAGCAATCTGGGAACTGCAGCTGCTCCCTGTGATTCTGCCCCCTGAGGCCTGCTCTGGTTCTATCCGTATGGAGCTGCCGTATGGAGCTGCTTGGTCAAGGCTGGGCTGTGCTCTGCTCCACACCCAGTGTGATACACCTTTCCTGTCCACCTTTCAGGCTGTCTTGGGCTAGAAATCTTGTTCACTCTGTCATTTTGTGGCTTCTGCTGCTCTAGAATATGTTTAGAGTCATTTTTTACAGTTATTTTATGGGCTATGAGGCAGAGCTTCTAAAGGTCCATCCTTCTACTCCACCATCTTGGTTCCACCCTTGACATGGGTTTTTAACTGAATTTTTTTTGTCTGAATTTTCTGAGATTAATATCGTATTAGAGAAAAAACTAATTGGTATAAGGTTAATAATGCTTTTTGTTTATTTTTGAATATCATGAGAGGCAGTGTGGCACTGTAGTTAGAGGCTGCTCTTAGAGTTAGCAAAACTTTGGTTCAAATCTTATCTTTAATATACAATATCATGTAACTCTGTACAAGTTATATCTTTTCGGTGCCTCAGCAACTCTCTAGGCATTTAAGATACAGATGAGTTGTCAACCTGCATCCATGGAGGAATTTGCACCCTTGGAATCCCCTTCTGAGGAAGTAATAGGTCTGGACCAAGTCAAATGGACCAAACCATTTAATTTAATATTAAATTAACCAAGCCAGAACCAAATTTACCATCTTTCTCTTAGATAATCTCCCCTTCCTACTTTTCGTTTGTCTCTTTTAGAGTTCTCACTTTCTCAGCAAGACATTTATAAATATGATATACTCAAATAGGGAGTTCAATAGGTGTGTGATTCCTATAGTAGATAATTAATAGTCACAAATGAGGGCTAAATTTAAACTACTCAGCAAGATGCTGAGAACCAGGTGGTCCCAGCTATCTACATGAAGACAATATGACTTAGACCCTAGCGCAAGTTCTCATTGTTTGGAAGCAGCACCAAGCTTGTTCATTGTGCTCACACCCAGTGAGTTTCATGGGTCTTTGTTGTTGCTCCATTTATATTGTTAGAGTTAAATAAATATTGTCTTCTTGGTTCTGCTTTCTTCACTTTGTATCAGTTCAGATAAGTCTTCCTATGCACCTCTCTAGCCTTCATATTAATTATTTCTTAGGGCACAGTTATATTCTATTACATCTATGTACCACAATTTTTGTAGCCATCCTCATCCCCAATCAATGCCACCTTTGCTATTATTGATAATAACAACTCCTTTATATAGTGTTTTAGAGTCTGAAATCTCTTTGGCACATGGTTTCATTTGATCCTCACATTTTCCTATAAATTAATACAAATAATGCTATTCTCATTTTATGATGGGAGAATTGTGCATCAAAGAGTTTAAATGATCTGCTTATTGACATGTGGTTTTTGAGAATTAGAACTTTATACTGGTGAGATTATGTATACTTAACTCATTAGTATGGCACATAAGGGCATTTTTGTTCTTGTTCAGTTGTGTACTGCTCTTCATGACCCCGTTTGGGGTTTTCTTGGCAAAAATTTTGGAGTGGTTTGTCATTTCCTTCTCTAGCTCATTTTATGGATGAGGAAACCTAGGCAAATAGAGTTAAGTGAATTGCCCAGGGTCACACAGCTAGTAAGTGTCTGAGGCCAGATTTGAACTTAGGAAGATGTCTTCTTGGCTCCCAGTCTAGCACTCTGTACATTGCACCATTTTGCTGCCCTTTCTGGCTCATAGGAGGCACTTAATAAATATTTATTGAATTGAATTGAAAAACTACACAAATGAAAAATGTTGCTGTTGTTGGCCTTAACTTACATAAGTTAATATATGTATTGTGCTATTAATTTGTGAAACAAACTATTTGCTAGTATAAATGTAAATAAAAATCAATTATGAGGATTCCAACAGTTACTTGTATAAAAGGGAAGACAGTATGGTAAGGTGGAAAGAGTACTTTACTTGGGAGTCAGAAGAACTGAATTTATGACCCATATTTCCCATTGATGAGATCTACCATCTTCTACAGTTGCTGTATGACCTTGGGAGTACCATGTTGTATTTGGGTCACCGTCTAATGCCTTTGGTTTTCTTCATACATAATAGGAAGAGGCTGGACATAATGATTCCCAAAGTCCTTCTAGCTCTACTGAACTTGTAGCTATTCCACAGTAAAGATGCTTTATTGACCTGGTAATAGCCCATTCCCTTCTACAAATGACACAACCAAATGCTTTCTTGGGTTCATATAATAGTTACTCTCCATGAGGAAAATACTTGTATGCATGTAGTTTGTATTAGACCTGGGCAAGGGCTAGAATCAGCTGAATGATTCATGGTTTTGCTCTGCCTACAGATAGCAAGTACCTTCTATTCTCTTCACCTCATATATTCTCAAAAATACAATCACCCTCCAAAAAAACAACCCTAGATGCCAAGTTGCAAAAGAAATGATCAGATTCAGGAGACCAGGAAAGGAAAGGGGTGGAAGTGGTTCAGAGAACAGGTCCTACCCGGAAAGGTCCTACCCAGGTTAGGCATTTGTATAGAAATAATAATTGAAGTCAAGGGAATAGATGTGATCACCTAGAGAGACAGTGTAGAGAGACAGGAGAATCAACAAGAGACACTTTTAAGAGGGGGAGGAGGAAGATGAAGCAAGGGAGAGCCCTGAAATCATGCCCATGATGAAGGCCAGGGAAGAAAAGCTATCACAAAGGAGGAGGCGGCCTAACAAAAGTGGTTGTTCAGCTGTCTGCTGTTTTGGATTACCCTTTCAATTTGCAAAGTTAGCAGTTTACTGTATAATTAATTCTTATTTCTCTTGATTTGATTCACAATGTCCCCAGTTCAAAGCTGTTTAACTATATCTAATGACAAACTATGCTTTCTTCTCAGGTTAATTAGATCAAAAATTAAGAAGAACTTTCCTTCTGACATGAGATTGCTGAAAAACCCTGAACGAGACCAAGAATCAGAAGAAGAAATATAATTTTGTTAGGAGTCCTTGTTTTTCCAGTTAGACTTCTTCCCCTTGTCTAGGTTTGCGCTACTATGCTTGTTCTTATGTGACTAGCCTTGTTAAGGGCAACCTCCAAGATAGTTTATCTCATCCTTTTATGCAGCTAGGTCCTGTAAGGGTCAGTCTCTGCATGCTATATTATTTCACCTCGCGAAAGAATTTGCATGTCTTGTTGTTAGGCCCAGATGTACATTTGGAGAGTGGTTCACTTTGCACTTTAATCATGGAATTAGAGGGTTGAGTGGAGTTTCCCTGACAATTTAGCCCACCCTCCTGATGTTTGATGTTGCACATGGAAAAAGATGTGTACTATTTTTCTTTGAGGTGGGCATAGATTATCCAAGTTAAACTTGCAAACTTTTGTTGCTTATTAAGCACAGGATTTAGAGGAAGCATGGTGTAGTGGATCATGTACTAGCTTTGGAGTTGAGAAGATCTAGTTTCTTGCACCACCTCTGACATGTACTAACTGTGTGACACTGAGAAAAATCACTTAAGCCCTCAGTGCCATGGGCAGTTCTCTAAGGCAGTAATACAGAGAGATGGGTCTTGGTAGAGGAAGCTTCCGTACCTGAGAGTACCCTATACCAATGAAATCATAGATGGTCCAGGCACAATATCCTGTCTTAAACTCAGAATTAGCCTGCCCTCCATGCCAATGGGTGAATGTCATTCAGAGCAGAGACTTTGCATCTTTCTTGCTAGCTATCCACCCCAGTGCCCTATCTTCACTAGCACTTGGTGTGGATATCTGTTGGCAGTAGAATGGACTCAACAGAGATAATCAGACACTCCCAAGTAACAGCTGCACAGGTTAACATGTTTAAATTTATATGTGAATAAAAATATTTAACCTACATGGTCTCTATTTCTATCTCTTCTCACAGTAGTCTTTAAGCTGATTCCATGAGAAGGGTAGATTAGAAAGCAATCTGAGGGTGGATAAATCCTCCCTAGTCACTCTAGTGCTAGAGCTGGACTGTGTAAACTTGCCACGGGAGCAGTAAGCAAGCGAATGAAGGAGGTATTTTACTTTGACTTCATCTTGATGTTGCTATGATCTTCAAGGGATGGAAACATCATCCCCCGAAGCATCTTCATGATGTGGAGATGTTCTTTGATTCTGGTCTTCTTTATCCACTATGGACAAGAGGAAAAATCTCACAGAGTGCCTTGAAGGTATGAGCCTGAGCCTTGAGCCAACCTGAAAGGCAGTTTGATAAACAGAATGAGCACTGACTTCAGCATCCTGAATTCTGGTCCCAGCTGTGGGACCATGGGTGGGTGGCTCCTTTGTGTGCCTCAGTTCTCTGCTCTATAGAATGAGAAGGGTGGATTAGACCAGAGGTGTCAAACTCAAATAGAAATGGGGGCCAATAAGCCATACATAAGGATCCCTGTGGGCTGTATGTTGACTTAGGAAACCACATATTAACGTTATGGGCTATTACATTTTTATTTATCTTATGAAATACTTCCCAATTGTATTTTATTCTGATTCAGCTGTACTCTTTATTGTTTGACACCTTTGGACTAGATGATCTCTAAGTTTCCTTCTGGCTTTAGAACTGATTGAAGCATATGCTGTTTTCAGAAGTCATTCCTGATTGTTCTTTTTGGTGTTCCCATATTTGAGTCCGTCAGTCATCATTCACTAAGTGATTATTATACTCTTGGCCCTGGTGATGCAAAGAAAGGTAAAAGACAGTTCCTGTTCTCACAGAGCTCACAGTGGAGTGAGGGCGATAACTATGTATGAGCAATAACTATGCACAAACTATTCAAGTCTATGCACAAACAATCTATATAGCTTGTTGCTATAGAACTGTGCAATAACCATGTACAAACAAGCTATACAGAAAATAAATAGGAAAGAATCAGCAGAGGGAAGGCACTGGAATTAAGAAGAATCCAGGAAGTCTACCTATAGAAGATGGGATTTCAGCTGGGACCCCAAGGAAGCCAGGAGGCAGAGATGAAGAAGGAGAACATTCCAGGCATGGGGGGCAGCTGTGTTACTGGATCCCAGAGTGTTGAGAGGTGGGGAAACATGCAAGGTGTAAGTAGACTGGGAAGGTACGGGGGATCCAGGTGGGGGTGGGGTGCATGGGTTATGAAGTCTCTCAGCTTTACATGAAGGGCTCTGTAGTGAACAAGGCTGGGGATAAGTGATTTAGGAATCATTGCAGCAGTCCTGTATTGTGGAAAAAGGAAAGGAGGCTTATGGACAGTTCCAGGGGAAGGCAGGCATTTCATAGTCTTGGTTCTTGAATTTCAGAACTCCCAACAGGCCCAGAAATCTTCCATAGCCATGTATGGACCACTTTGATATTAGAAGATGGAAATGAGATGATTCAGGCCAGTAGATCAGGCATACGGTCAAGCTCACAAAACATTTTATTACTTAGGATTTGGAAAGAAAAGGCATGTGTCTATAGCTATGCGATAATCTTGAGAGTGGTTCCAAAAGAAACTGGTCCAAGGAACAATTGTGAGTACACAAATTACAAAAAAAAATCATGCAAGTGCTCATTAGAACACTTAGGGAATCAGGACACAGGGGTCCCACTGTTGTTCTGTGTCATTGAGCTGTTTTTTTTGGATCAGTTTCCATGATTTTGGCATATTTGGACCCTACAAGTGAGTGAAGTCTCAACTGAAGCCTGCGATTTTGGTGACCTCTAGCCTTTGAAGCATCATAATGATTCACTTATAGTGTCGGTCATTCATTATCCGTTTGCCCCTCAACAGCCTTCTGAATTAGGTGCTGTAAGTATTATCACCTCTGTTTTACAGAGGAAGAAACCAAGGCACTGGGTAAGTGACTTGCACCAGGTTACATGACTAGTAGGTAGCACAGGCAGGAATCAAACCTGGGTCTTCTGACTCCCAAGTCCATGCTCATTCTACCATGTGGCATCACGTAAAATCATGGGATTGCAGAGTGAGGTATTAGCGATGGAACAAATAATAAATTCAAAGCCTACTGTGGTAGTTTTGTGATTCCTGGTTAGGTTTTTCAAGAGGATATTTAATGAAATAACATGATGAATAAACAATACTGCAGACTTGAGCTGAAACCATGAAGGTTGGTATTTTCTTTTAGTGTGTGTGCATGTGTGTGTATGTGTGTGTGTGTGTGTGTGTGTGAGTGAAGGCAAAGAAATCAGCTCTGATGGTCCTTTGATCATCCTAAGGATGATCTTTACATGAAAGGATCTTTAAGAGTTGGAGTTATTGGCGAGGACATTGAATTCTCTAATTGTTTCATATAGCTTTGTTTTGCCATCCAGCTACATATTAGCTTTTTGAAGGCAGTGAACATAATCTCTTACATTTATTTAGTGCTCTGGGTACTTTATACCTTGATGATCGTGCCCTGGCTACTTCTTAAACAGGTCAATTCAATGAATGGGCGTTACCTCACCCTAAGTGAGTACCTGCAAAGACCTTGGCCTAAAGGTCCCAAAATCTCCCAGTGCACCCTGGGTCATCTCCAGTCAACCTGATGAATATCTAGTCACTGAATTCAGATGAATCTGGAGGAGAAGTGAGGCTGGTGACCTTTCACAGTCCTCCCTCACTCAAAACAAAGTCTAGTGCAAGTCATATCATCATTTCTCTGATGGCATAGTCTTCTTCAGCAATAAAGGATGAACACAAAAAAACCCCCTTGATGATTTCATTTTAGTTTCACAGCAACAATGGGTGATAGGCAAGTATTATCTCCATTTTACAGATGAGGAAATGGAGGCAAAGAGTAGCTAAATGTCATACTTAAGTTCACTTAGGTAATAAGTGGTAGAGCTGGACTATGGACTCAGATCATTTGATATCAAATCTGATGTTCTTCCAGCATCATGTAGTGGAAAAAGTACCTAAAGCTCCTTTGTGTCCCCAAATGCTTTCTGATGGATTTGTTAAGTCTGTGACACCATACCTCTTCCCATTTTAGCAAATGAATAAGATATGAACACTCCTCAACTTCAGTGCAGTCTGTATTTGGGAAGCTCCTTTGGACCTCTTTGGAACTCAGTACCTTTTGCCCAAAAATGTCGTAAGTGATACTAATATAGCCATTATGTTTAGCAACCAATATAATTTCTAAAATACTATAAATTTGAATGAAAAACAACAGGAAATATTAAAATGCTAATAATTAGACAAAATAGAAAAATAATAAAATTGTATCAGAAAATGATTTATTATCTTGAATGCTAGTGCTTGAGGATATATCAGTGATAATGGTAAATCTTATTTATGGACCCTTTAAATTTTGTTAAGTGCTTTCCTTTCATAAAACCTTGTGAGGTAGATGGTAGGGAAAGGCCTAGATTTAGGGAACTCCCAGATGAGGAGCCTTCCTTTACCAATTCAAATGGACACCTTTTCTTCAACTTACAGTGTTGCCTGGATCCTTTTCCCTTGAATTATGATAAAAAAGACAGGGATTCATCAGGGTTAGGGGACCTGTGGCCTCAAGGCCACACGTGGCCTCAAGACCACAGGTTGCCCACCCCTGGAGTTAGATCCTGAAGTTCGGTGAAGGCGTTTTTGCTTTCCTTTGTGTCCTTAATGATTGGCTCAGTGCCCAGAACATAGTAAGAGTTTAATAAATGTTTGTTGACAGATTGACTGACCTACTTGGGAAAAGGATCAAGAAATGAAAAATTAAAGGAGAGAAGCGGCTAGGTGGCACAGTGAATACAGCACCAGCCCTGGAATCAGGAGAACCTGAGTTCACATCCAGCCTCAAACACCTGACAATAGCTGTGTGACCTTGGACAAGTCACTGAACCCCAATCGCCTCTCCAAAAATAACCCCTCTCCAAAAGAAAAAAATGAAAGGAGAAAATTTCCTTTCCTCATTCTCTCCCCTACTCCATTTTTTCCACATTCAATAGTCAAGTCAATAAACATCTGTTAAGTGTCAGTTATGAGGCAGGCAATATGCTAAGTCCTGGGAATACAAAGAAAATTCAAAACAAAACAAAAAACCCAACACCATCCTTGCTCTCAGCAAACTCACAGTCTAGTGGGAGACAACATGCAGATAACTATGTGCCAACACGATACATACAGGATAACATGGAGAGGATCTTAGAGGGATAGTCTTCCTCTTTATCATTTTCCTCTCAGCATGGGAATGAGAGTGGGAAAAGGCAGGGACTTGTTTCAATTTCTTTGAGAAATGTAGTGATTTTGTTTGGAGGGTTAAAACTCACTATATCTGTTCAATCCTATCCCTTCTTGTGGTCAAGTTGATTTGCTTTGCAACTAAGGCCATTATAGAAGAGGAGAACCATGCCTCCATGTAGCTCCTTTTCATTTTTACTGAGTTCCTTAAAGGCCTCAAGCTAGGGACCTTGGTATGATGGGAGTTCAGAGGAATTCCAGACCATAACTTAGGTAAAGGTTCGGAGACTCCTACCAACAGCAGTTGAGAAAAGGAGAGGTTCCTTTTGAAGAAGAAGCTGCTTTCCAGTTGAAGATAGGAAGATGACAGTAGAATTCGGTAGCAGCAGCGGCATGTGGGAGATGTCGGTAAGGGAAGAGCCAGACAGTGTCACCAGAAGAAACTGATAGCTTGGGAGCTTTGGGAGCACAAGTTATCCTGGAGATAAGTATTTCCTGGTTACATATGTGCCCTATTTATATCCCTTCACGTGTATTCTCTGTACAAGTTCCTTGCTTATGACTCTCCACTGATGGGTGGTTGCCTGTGGTTAACTATGTATATGGGAAAAATGGGAGAAGAGGGGGAGGGGATAATTTTTTATTTCTTATTTTGCTATGCTGTTTGATTAAATTTCCTCTTATCTGAATTAAGGTGTCCTTTGTTTGGCTATGTAAGAACAGATGCTTTGGTGAGGGTGAGTGAGTTATTCTTTTGAGTAAATACTCTTCCCCATAGTGTCCTCAACTTACAGTATGTGTGCATGTTTGTTATGGGAAAGGGGATGCTATATATCCATCAATCCATACACCTTACCATCATTTTTACTTGTTATAGACACCTGTAGAATGGACTCCATCAGGATGAGATGTTTTCAGACATTAGCTTCAGTCGTTGACTTACACAGGGCTCTGGGAAGCCAGGGCCCACAACCTGCATGGGCTAGTGATACTGTTTTGGAGCAGAAGCTTTGATGGACTGTTGGCTGTTTTGGTGGGAACAAACAAAATACGTGCCTGTTCACAATAAAAAAGTAAAGGGTTAAAGGGAGAAAGAAGAAATCCAATGATCAAATAAGTAATGTATGTAAAGGAAAAAAAGTTTTGTAAAAGTAAAGTTTTATATGAATAGTAACTATTAAAAGATTTAATATCGTAAAGTATTTTGCAATTTAAAGTGCTAAAAATGCTTTATTATTATTATTTGGGAAAGAGAGACACGCATAAGTGGGAAACAATCATTCAGCTAAGGCACAGGCAAAACACATGTTTTATTCATAGCCAAAAGACTAAAGGTTTTAGTTTACAAAGAAATCAATCAGCAGCTAGGAAAAGAAGTCTGACTTCACAGAAAAGAGCAAAACATTCTGGGCTTTGAAGAATAGGGATATATTCAGAAAGGGATATATTCACCAATAAAAATAAGATAATATGAACAGAATGAAATCTAAGCCACTGTATAGGGGGATCCTTTGATTCCCCTCCTGCCACACCTCAGAGGTTCTCAGTGTCCTCCCCCATCCTCTACTTCCCTCCTGTATAGTTGAGGTATCCCTGTTGAAGGAAATGTTCCTTCTTGCAACTGGCTCCTCTTCCTCCTCACCTCACCTTAGAGATTTAGAGCTGGAAAAGACTTCACAGGTCAGCAAATCCAACTTCTTATTTCATAGAAGAGAAACCTGAGGCCCAGAGCGGTTAAGTAACTTGCCCAGGGTCACACAATGGTTATGTGTCTGAGGTAGAATTTGAACCTTAGGCCTGACTCCCACTCTGGCGAGCTCTTCCTACTGATCATCGTTTCCCTGTCTTCTTCCCGCCTCCCAACAAACATGGTCAGTTTCCCCCAATTCTAAAAAAGTGTTCCCCTGATCCTTCTTAATTCATTAAGCCAATTTCTCATCTCTTTTTTTACTATTGAAAAAGTAGTTCACAGTAAATATCCTTCCATTTACTCATCAATCCTTCATTCCAATGAGGTCTTCCAACCTCATTTCTATTCTGACTGTCTTACTAAAATGATTTCTATAAGGGTGATGAGTGCCTTCTTTATTGCCAAGTCTGAAGACCTTTCCTCAGGTTCCATGTCCTCCTCTTTGCAGCTTCTGTCACTAGGGGCCTGACTTCTTTTCCTCAATGTTTCCATTCTCTTGGCTTCTGTATTTTCCTCATTCTCCCTCTACCTCATCACGGACTCCTTGCCTTTTTTCCTGATTCCTTGAAGTGGGTGGTCCACTTGGCCCCTAATGTTTTCTCCCTTGGCTGTGTCATTTAATACAGTGACTTCAACCATCATCACTAGCTCAAGGAGAGAAAATTTGGGGTAAGGAATATGACAGAAATGAAATACAATAGTGAAAGCTGATGCATGGAGGTGGCATTAGACTGGGTCTACTTGACAGTGATTAAAAATAGACTGGGGCACGCTATAAATACTTCTAAAAATTAGAGTTGTCTAAAATCTCAATTAAGATATAGTGGAAACCTTGGAGAGAGGAGGTTCAGTTTAATTATGAAGTTGGAAGCAGAACTGCAAGGAGCAGGAAGTAAGTAATGGGAGAGGAAGTAGAGAGAATGAGTGTAGATGTATTTCTAGGAATTTCAGAAAAGTAGGAGAGATAAAGGATTGTAGCATGAATTGATGTCTGGTCAAGAGAAGGTTTTTTTTTCAGGATGAGAAGACTTGGGCATTATGGCACTTTGAATACTTTGGCAATCTTCTGAGAGGCAGTGTCAAGTCATGTCAGCTAGCATTTATTAAATGCCTACAATGGGCCAGGCACTGTGCTAGGCACTGGGGATAAAAAGAAAGGCAAACAACATCCCCTGTTCTTAAAGGAGCTCACAGTCTAGTGGGGGAGGTACCATGCAAACAACTGTCTATGAACAAGATGTAATACATTAGGTCACTTGGGGGTAGTCTCAGAGAGAAGGTCCCAAGACTCAGGATGAAGAGTGAGTGGGATAGTGGAGAATAGACTTTGGAGTTAGAAAGACCTGGATATAAGTTGGGCCTTTAACACATACTGTCTGACCTTTCAGTATCTCAGACAAGTCTCTAAGACTATTACAAAGGAGTTACTAATCTTCTTTGTTAGAAGGATTTCTTTTCCAGGAGCTTCTAACACCATTGAAATCACAGCTCTGGTTAAAAAAAAATGACATTTTCTACTTTCATTATAATTATCTGTTGTGAGTAAAAGCAAAGTCTCATTCATCTCTGTACAAAACCAAGAGATAAAATCTCATTTCTGCCCTTTGTCCTAAACTATGTCCTCATTATGTCAGCCTAAGTCATCATTCTTTCAACAAACTGTAGCATTTCAAATTCAAGGCCTTTCAAGTGTTCCAATGGATTTGTGATCTCATGGACTTGGGTGTTTGCACCAGTGATACAGATCTGGCCACATCCATGCCTGCCATCTTGTGTGACTCTTCTCTATGTCTTCCTATAAGTTTACCACAAGGAGTCCATGCAGCACACTAGGGACCTGCTTTATTTTCTCCAGATATCATGAGTGTACCATTGGTGCACTTAGGCAATCCATTTGTCCATTGCCCTTGATATGAGACTAATCTTTTCTGGCATACATTTCCCTGATAACATTCTTTACTCCTTCAAAGTTCTCTCTCTGCTCTGTGTTTTAGCCTGCTCACACTCACCATGCATTTCTCCACTGCACTCTTTGATGTTCATTTTCAACACAATTTATGCCTCACTTGATGTTTATGATTAAAGTGTCTTTGCACAATGTTATTGATGCTTCTCAAGATGGCAGGGTGATCAGAAGCAGGATAGCTCAGCTATAGAAAGGCTTGAAGCAAAGATTACTGGCTAAGAAATGATCAAGGTATCCAAGGAGAAACTTCAGTAGATGTATCTTGCCAGTCCAAATCTTCATAGAGAGAGCCAGAAACCTGCAGGCCCTGGGGAAGGGGTCTAGACAGAAAGTCCTACTGGGAGTAGAACTCATGGAAGACTTCCAACTCATGGACTAGGGACAAGCCAGGCCTGAAACTGCGTACAAGGAACAAAAGGTTGTGAGCCCAAAACAGAATTTGATCAAGGAGGCCTGGAGCCTGAAACTCAGTTGCTCTGATTCCCAACTAGGGCTCAGATGCTTAGGACTCTAACTAGGAGGGCTATAGTCTAGTATACCCTGGAAAAGACCATTACAGTGCAGACCTGGTATACGCTACTCAGCCTAGGCCTGTACACCAACCTGGCACCAATTGCTTTAGTTACACCACCTTTTGCAAGCCCTACTCAGTATGACCTGGGTATGTCACCTGTAAATGCACTTCTACTTCTAAAGGGCTTGAAGAAATAGTGATTTTCACCCAGACCCCAGGTAATACAGAGTGATAATGAAGGAGGTCTTACCATTTCAGACCATGGCCCCCAAAAGTGCCATTTGTATAAGCAAGGATCCTGGCACACATAGGAGGGCTTACTGTATAGGTTCTTAGATCTGCTTTTCTCAAAGGGTCAACAACCACTTTAATCAAGCACATGTATCATTCACTTAATTCAGGAGAAAAAGTGAGCACCCTGAACTTCAGAGAAAATAGAAAGAAATATAATCAACATACAGGGCTTCCAACTGTCTGACCATAAGCAATATGTACATCATGGATCAATAGATAGATCCAACTGTCTGACCATACTCACATAGTTACCAGAGAGAGAAGCACCAACATCTAGGTTTTCCAAGTTGGTGGGCTCCTTAGGGGCTGCCCAGAGTCTCCTCTGATGACACACTTCCAATGAATAAGCCCCAAAGTAATACCTTACCTCCAAGTATTTAGACACTTTTCAGAGCCAGAGGGCATCACCACCTTTGAGAACCAGGGCCTCATTAGAAACTAACAAAAGGTGTCAGCCTCCACTAATTGAGCTTCCCTTAATGGGCAGGCCCATTACTGGGGTGGGAAGATCTTTAACTCTCTGATTAGCATTACAGCATTCAATAAATTAGTCTAGAAAAATAATAAGCACCAGGAAATACTGACAATAAATAAATACCAGAGCCAGGGATGCTTAAGACATAAACCCAGAAGAAGAAAAAAAAATTCATATCATCTACAAGCAAAACCTGGCAGCTAGCTAGATGATACAGAAGACAGAATGATGGATATGGAGTCAAAAAGACTTGAGTTTAAATCCTGCCACTTACCAGACACTTACTAGTTATGTGACCCTGGGCAAGTCACTTAGCCTCTGTTTGTATCAATTTTCTCAACTGTAAAATGAGGTTGATAACAGCACCTACCTGCAGGGTTATTTTAAGGACAAAAATGAAATAATATTTGTAAAGTACTTTGCAAACCTTAAAACACTATATAAATGTTAAAATAAATAATAAATAAAATCACTAATTTTCCATGAGCTCTACTGGAATTCCTGAAATAAATGAAACAAGAGTTTGAAAATGGTCATATGAATAAGAACTCTAGCTCAAAGAATAGGAAAGGAAATGGGAAGAACAAATAGTTTTAGTACAGAAAATTTAAGACCTTCCTTAAGTAACAGATTACTTAAAAAATTAGTTTGTGTCAGTTAGAGATCTATGACTCCATGAGACCATAAAAGAGAGTAGAACAATGTAATTTCTGTTATATTTTTCAATAAATATTTAATGATTTTGATAAGTGGAAAAATCTTTGCTGGAAAAAAATCTTTAAGGGAAGGTTTGTTCTACAAATCAACATTTACATAATCTGCATATAATAAGCCCAGTATTCTCTGCCTCTTTCAATTCTGAAATGGAAAAGGTATGATCTGCTTTAGAACATCATGTGCTTTAAAAAAACCCTGTCTGCTTACTAGTACCCAAATGCCCGAATCATGCGTGATGAATGGAAAGGTGGGCATAATATAGGTTGGTAGTTGTTCTCCTCTTGCCTTTTGACAAGGGTATAAATAAACTCAGGTTTCCCCCCATGCCTTTGGTGTCTTTCTTTTTTTTTCTCCAGATATCTTATGAGTCACTTACTTGTCACAGTTGGATCCCTTTTAGCATGGATCTCCTCTATGTCTTAGTCTCCTCTGGCTACTTTTCCTAGTTTTCTGTCTCCTTTAGAAGCACATCCAGGACTGTAATGTTGAAGTTCGAGTGTGTTGACTCTACGTCTAGAGGGTGAAAACAGTCTCTTATTCAGATCTTGGCATATTTTCTTTTCTGTTTCTGATGGTCCCATTTTCATTTTTAAATGCCTTTTGGATGACTTCTCTCAGCTGCACTTCTCACTCATCTTTCCTTAAACTTAATCTTTCCTTTTATCTACCACTGTTTCTATTTACTTTATGAGTCAATATTGTTGTAACCTACCATATCCTTTTCCATGTAATTTCGCAAATGAGTTCACATTCTAAACTGGTATTTTCATTATCGGCTATCTCCCTCTGACTGACAGATAGGCAGGTGTTTACTAAGTACTTTAAGCTTTCTTTGACCTCCTTTTTAGGACAATTGATTGACATTGATTGACCTTCTTATGAAATCATTACAGTTAGTGTAAATGTTCTTTCCTCCTTTTTCATTATCAATAATTATCCAGAGAGATAGCTGAATGTGGTTCTGCAGTGTACTTTAGGAGATCAGGCACCGGACTGGGAGTCAGGAAGACCCAATTTCAAACCAAGCCTCAGACGTTTACTACCTGTGTGACCCTGGACCAGTCACTTAACCTCTATATGCCTGTTTCCTTATTTGTAAAATGAATTGGGCTTGATTATCTCTAAAATCTATTTTGACTCTAGATCTATGATTTTTTAAGAGCCATGAGGGTGGATAGATCAGATGTCGAGAAAGACATGGACATATTTATAACATGACAGAAGGGGAAATCTGCTAGAGGAAATGGGATGCAGTGGGGTCACCTCATGCTTGTAGAGGGGTTAGCATTGGCAGTGGCCTTGTTAAGGAGAAGGGCCACCTCCTCATACAGAATATGTAATACAAGGCATTCAAGTGAAATAAGATGAGGAGGAGGGGAAAAGAGGGAACCCTCAGCAAATGGCTTCACCTTTTTCAGTAATATATTAGTCAAGGCTCTAACACTGAGAGACTGAGGAAAGGAAGAGCTATGAGAGGTTTCAGGAGGTATGAAAAAGTATGGAAAAGCTGCCGTGGTGAGGGGGATAGTGAATCAATCAGGGAGATTGAAAAGAATTGCTTTGGGGCAATGAGGGCCTACTTGAGATGATGTAATGAATTTTAAGTGAACCCAGTCAATATTGTTTCGTGATTTTCTCCAGCTTTCTTCAGTAATATTAGGTAGGGATAAAGACAGAAGATGGTGGAGATAATCTGAAGCTGAGGTTTGGCCATACAAGATCCACCATAGGAAAAGGGGCAAAGGACTCAAGAGGAAAGCCTAGCGTTGACCTGGTTCATCAAGGTGTTAGGATGGGGATGGGAGGAAAATGTAGAGGTGATGGCCTAGAAAAGAACTGAAAGGTTGGAGTTATGATGAGGACAAAGATTAGACTTGAGGTTGCAAGGCAGAGGGAGGGGTGGAATGACAGTGGGTTGTGAGCAGATAAGAAAATTTCAGACTTTGTGAAAATGGAAGTGGAACACTTTTGGATGATAAAGAGATTAAGGATATGAGCATGTCTATAAGTAGCTTCAGTGGGTTAGAGGAGTAGGTCACGGGAAATGAGTAGGTTAAGGAACTGGGAGGTTAGGGTTGTTTGAAGGAGTATTTACATATAAATATGTATGCACACATGAATACATAGATCCACAATATGAGTAGAGTAGCTATAGAGGAAAGACAAGAACCAAGCATTGAACTCATTGAGAAAAGGAGAGTATTCTGGAGGTCAGTCAGAATCTGGATTGGGTGGTAAATATGCATTGAATGAACCTTAAAGGAGGAGAGATTATCTATATCTTCATCATATCACTGAGGGATAGAGGTAGAGAAAGAGCCTTGAAATGGGAATGGGGAGCAAGGAGTGTCCCACCTCCCATGCTTCAACCATGGGAGGGAGATATGAGTAGAAGTGTGCTTAGTGCCAGAAAGGGTGGCCAGGGAAGCTAGATCATCAGGAGGGAGCCAGGTTTAAGTGAATGGAAGGATATGGAAGAAATAGGAAAGGTTTAAGATGAAAGTTAATTTGTCACATATGGAACATGCATTCTAGAGAGGACAGTGGAAGGGGTGGGTAGCTTTAGAAAGGGAAGTTAGGGGTCAGGGTTCAGTAAATGGGAAGAGAATAGGGAGCAATCATTGGGGATGGAATTGGGATAATGGAAGTCAAGGGTTCAGAATCACTCAAATGTAGAAGGTATGATGAAGTAGGAATTTATTCATCATTGAGGATTAAGTTCAGGTGGGTTGTTAGCACCCTTAGGGCTGAAACTGTTCAAGGTTAGGTATCAATGTGTGTAAGTTTCCAACTGGAAAGCTAAAAGTGAATGTAAGGAGTGGGTAGAGGGGGAAGAGGCTAGGTACTCCTGCAGGGGCAGACCCAGACAGGGGGCTGGTGGAGAGGGTAATGGAATGTTGTGTTCCTCCTTCCCACACAGGTCTAGTCAGGGCACTGAAAACCAGATTAATAATCTGGACATTGCTCAGTGAAAACACATACAATTTGACTAAAGAGCGGGGTTGGACATTTTCTTTAGCTAGTAGTAACCTGCAAAGTCACCTTTTTCCATAACTAGGAAAAATCTGCTTCAGATACCTACACATCAATTCCCTTTGGTAGGAGAACCATCTCTGTTGGTCAGAGCTACACAAACACTGATCAGCTACTTCTCTCCAACTTTCTTTTACTCTGCATAATTACTTTCTTTCTGCTTGCATTTCTTGTTCCAACATATTTTCAGAGCATGGGTTAATTTACATGTGCAAGTTTACAATTTGTTGGATATTATCCGTCATGGGGGAGATACTTCATTTCCCATCAGTTGTAGGGGACTATCATAAATCAAAGTCCTTTTTCTTTACCTTTTATCCTTTTTTTGACTTTGACTTCTATTTAGTTTGGGGATCTATAATCCAGATTATAAGAATCATAAGGTCACAGATTTAAGAGTTGAAAGGGACTTGCATTGAGTCCAACCTCATTTTGAGGAAACTGAGGCACAAAGAAGTTAAATGACTTGTTGCTAAGCATCTGAGGTAGGATCTGAACCCACGTCTTCCTGACCCCTGCTTTCAGTACTCCATTCTGTTTCTGGACAAGTCTCACAGAAATATATCCAGTATCCTTTGACTCAATTTAAGTTGTGCTTAATGAATTGTCAAGGCATGAAATTCTCTTCCACAAAAAAAGAAAAGGTTGTACCTTCTCTTTTGGATGCAGGCAATTCCCAGGAAAGTACTTGGTGACCTTTTGTGTAGGGAAGGAAGGTGAAGTAGATCTCAGCGTAATAATGGAAGGGAATGAGAAGGCTTATGCTATGTCGGGAAGCTTTGTTGGTGATGGCCTGCAGTAAACAGCTGGAGGCCCCTCTTCACAGTCACATCATGATCTGTCCCTACATTAGTCTCCTTGAGGGCCATAAGACATGGCAAGCTATAAAGACTGTGGTTACATGGGGAAACTACAGCCCACATTGCATGGGTAGTGATCTCCCCCTTGTGGTTTGAGAGGAACTGGTGAGGCTATGCCTGAGGGGAGACATTTATCCCAACAGGATGTGTAGACTCCTGAATGGCAGGGATTTAAAAAACAATTTGTTTTTGTAGGGGGAAGATATTTGTCTTTTCAGGAACAAGCAAGGTGCCTTGTATACTGTAAGCATTTGTTTTTTAACCTTTTGTAGACTCAAGTCTGGCAAGCATTAGTGAGATATGTCCTAGGTACCAATCAGTCAATAAACATTGTTAAGGGCCCTATGTGCGGGATACTGTGCTAAGCACTGAGGATACAATGAAAGTCTCTGCCCTTAAGGATCTCACAGTCTAACGGGGGAAGCAACATACAAACGACTATGTACAAATAAGCTAGAAATAATCAATAGAGGGAGGGCACTGGAATTGAGAGGGATCAGGAAAGACTTCTTGTAGAGGGTGGGATTTTAGACAGGGCTTGAAGGGAGCCATGGAAAGCAGGAAGCAAAGATGAGAAGGGACGACTTTCCAGGCATAGGAGACAGCCAGTGAACGTGAGTTAGGAGTGGCAGCCGGGGTCTTGGATGTCAGAGTACCTGGTAGAGGGAAGGGTGGAAGATGGAAGAAGACCCAGAAAGGTAGGGCTGGGGCCATATTAAGAAGTACTTTGAGTGCTAAACAGAGAGTTTTGGGTTGGTGCTGGATGTGACAGAGAACCACAGGAGCCACATTGGGTAGGAAGGTAACATTCAGGGCTTGTTTCACCTTTCTGTATATAGTGATTTGCACTTATGAGCAGTGTAATGGAATGCAGAGTTGGAGAGAGCAACTAGATAATGAGAGGCCAGCTCTCAGAGCATGTTCGGGGCTATGCTTGCTTCCTGCCCACATTCTGGATCTTGAAGAGCCTGATTTCCAAAGTATTTGATGTTATGTAATGGAGCACCCTGCCCTAGATTCCCAGCATTCAAAGGTGTTTCTGTGACTGCTTCCTGCTCTGGGAAGAAAAGAGAAGACCCTTTAATTAGCTTCTGAGATGGACCTGAGATGGCAAATGAAAGGCTTTAGTAGAAAAATGTGATTTCTTTTTCCCTGAGGACTTGAGATAATCCTGCAGGTGTGGAGAGGTTCTAATGTGCCCTAATGAACACAGGGTTCTTCTGGTTATTTACCTCTTTGTGTTTGTTGCTTTGTACTCTTAGATGAATTGGCATTGAGACAGAACAGACCTGTTTATGACCTTGGAAGATAACTTCAAAGGATTGAAAGAGCTGTTAGAGGGCCAGACACTTAGCCATACAAGGAGAGATCTCCTGGACCCAATTCAGCAGTAGGCTGACTGAAACTGTGTCCTGAGGCAAGGGACTGATTGACTTCTCCTTTGGCTGTGGTGAACCCTGGAAGTGAACTCTATGCAAATGAATAGTAGAAGTAGAAGAAACCTGAATGGAATGTCCAGAAGCAGGTAGCGCCATATGTTGGTGAGATTGCCTTCATGGATATGTGCTGTTTTTATATACATTCCAAGAGTCACATGACTTTGGAATCTTCAGCTTTGGCAATTACATGTATTGGAGGGATCACATCCCGTTAATGCATACTCACACATACTTTTTTTTTTTTTATAAAACAGGAATATACTTTCATTAAGCATATAGAATCATACACTGTTTTTTTTGAACTTGTGATTTCACTGGCATAGAGTGGGCTTCCCAGCGAAAGGACCATCTTGACCAAAGTAGCTCAGAACTTATTTTGTAATTTAGAATCTTTGCAAGTTGCCTGGAGCAATGAACAGTTAAATGACTTTCTCAGGGTTGCATAGCAAGTGTACTTCAGATGCAGAACTTCAAGTAAAGTAGTTTTTATCCTGTCTCCAAAGCTGGCTCCCTATCCACTCTCCAACTGTCCAAATTGGGGAAACTGTAACTCAAAGATATATCTGCATATCATTCCTCAGAATGGGAGAGAAACAGAGCTAAGGTTCATGGGAGGAAGACAACCTTCCCACAGATAGAATGTTGGTGGTAGTTGTGGAGAGGACATTTTATAGGGAAAGTACTTCTGAGGAGACAGAACAGAGCAGTAAGGGAGTCTTTCCATGAATCTGTTCTTACTGCCTTTGGTCAGGCCACTCTTGGTGAGAAGGAAAATCAGGACTGTTTCTAAGCATCTCAATCCTGAGAAAAAAACTGAAAGTGCTCTGGGAACCCAAGGAGCACAGACAAGTATCCTCTGAGCTACTCTCCATGGAGAGCAAAGGAAACATGACATGTCAAATTGCTTTTAACAAAGCAAGAAGTAAGAATAAAATAATGAGGGAGGAAAAAGGGAAAAAAGTGCATCCATAAAATCATTCTTCTCAAAACAAGATACAATAACTTCAAAGGAGTTGGCGACATTGATGTCTTCTCTGTAGGTGTGTATATATGCAAACATATATGTATGGGTTATGCATACACACATATACATATATAATGTCCTTTCTTTTTTCAGCTTATCAGTATTTATTCTCTCTCTCACCTTACTGTTGAAAAGAAAAAAACAAATCTTGCAACAAAGAGGCATAGTTAAGCAAAACTTTACATGGTCTCATTGGTCGTGTGTAAAAATATCTATGCCTAATTCTGCGTTTGGAGTCTCTAACCCTCTGTTAGGAAGTGGGAGGAAGGTTTGATCATTGGTGCTCGGGAATCTATCAGTATCTCTGTCTCTTTCAGGTACTCAGGTGGGGGCAGGGCTGCTATTCAGTGTGAGATTAAGTTCAGCTGCTTGGGGGCAGGGCCACCACCCGGGGCTCAGTTCCCTCAGGGGGTTTATGCGGAGACCTTCAATAATGGATCTGATCTCCTGTCTGCTTTGGGAGCCTCTGTCTGCTGCTGCCTCTGCTGCTGCCTCCCGAGGGGGCCTGAGTTATGGAGACACCCCGCTCCCCTCTGGGTCAGCCAAACAGGCTCTCTCACTGACCTTTGGCATCTGTGGGTGGAGGGACCTGCAGGGCTGCTGGAGATTCTGTCCCTGAAGCCTGCTTGGATCTGCCGCGTGGCCAAGGCAGAGCTGGGCTCTGCTCTGGTCTGGTGCCTGACAGATCTTTGGTGTCAGTTTTTCAGGGCTCTTTGGAACAGAAATCTCCTCCACTCCATTGTTGTGTGGGTTCCACTGCTCCAGAATTAGTTGGGAGTTCTTCTTTACACATATTTTATGGGCTGTGGTTTAGGAGCTAGCATATGTGAATCTTTCTACTCTGCTATCTTGGCTCCTCCCCACTCTGTCTCTTTCAAATGGGAGAACACAGATTTCATCAGCACCAGTTAGTCTCCCATAGCAGGGATATGTGTGTGTATATATATATATATATACACACATACACACACATATATGTTATTTATAAATATACGTATATGTGCAATGTGTATATATACATGCATACACATATTTCTCTGTGTATGTGTGTGTGTGTGTGTGTGTGTGTGTATGTGTTCTTTGTTCCAGCATATGAGATAGGGACTTCCCACGAAGAAACTCCCTCTGCCAGTGTAGATTTGTGCCTTCGCTGTGGTTTGTAATCTTAGCAGCTTGTGGCAGTTGTGGCATTGAGGAGTTAAATGACTTTCTCAAGGTCATGTATAGGTATACAGTCATGTATAGGTAAGAGGCAGGGCTCCAACCCAGGTCTTTTTAGATAGAGCACAACTGCATGTTGCCTCTCTTTGTTATAGCATATCTCTTTTGATTTCCATCATTTTAGGTTCTTTCTTTCTCTACATAGACAAATTACAAAAGATTACCATAGAGTAGCTAGGAATCCTCTTCAAGGACCAGCATCATTTACTATAGAAAGTCAGGGGCAGGTGGGAGCCTTTAAGGGATTGATTTCCTGCTATGGATTCTGCTAAGTTTCAACCTGTGAATCACAGAATGACCTTGCACCATTTTCTTGGGTTTACTCTTCTTTTAATATTGCTTTAATGCTGGGTAAAGTTCAATTCAAGAATTGTCAGTTCATGATATGTCTTTATCTTAACCATACAGAATCGTGCCAGGCTGATGGCTAGCCAGGTTGATGTTGGGGTGGTGGTGGGTGCTGCACCTTTCCAAAGAAGAAGCACAGTGTCTTGTTGTTGTTGTTTTCCCAACACTTTGTGAAGAAGTGTTTCCCTATTCCTGGCTATAAATCCACTTGGGACAGGTTCCCCATTTAGATGTGGTATATGGAATCATGCTTATGACTTCAGTATGTCTTTTTTTGTTTTTCAACCTGACAAAGGAGAGATGATTTAATATCTATTCAGTCACCAAGAAAGTGTAAATGCTGAATGTTACGTTGCACATAACTGTCGTTGTATGAATTGATTTCAGACAGATAGAGCTTTCATTAACAGATGTCAGGAAGGATTTCCAAGGTAGCATGAGTCCTTTATCAGATGGTAGAAATAAAAGTTCTGGATGAAGTAGGGGAATAGAAACAGTCCTAGTTGGATAAAGTGACAATCTCTGAGCCTTGATGTGGGCAGGCATTAATTTCCTGGGCCTCTGGCAGTTCATTCTCCACTTCCATTCTCTGTGGTTAGCACAGTTAGTCTGTTTAAATTTCTGCCTCATCTTCCTCATTCACTTCCTACTACACTTGGCTTTTATGGAGTGGAAATGAACAAGATGCCATTTAGACCAAGAGTTTGAGGATATCTTTGAGGAGCACTCTAGTCAAGTAGCCTGCTTACACATGTCCCTTGGTAGGCATGGACTCTGATGTGTTCATGTTCTTTAGTGTCACAGAAGATATGTTTGGGAGGGTATTGTTATATACATACTTGAAGTTCTAATGGTTTGATGAGTTACTTCCAGAATTAGACTCCATGAATTACATAATCATAGATTTAGAGCAAGAAGGGATGCTAATTAGAGGTGATCATCTTAGGGCGGCCTCATTTTGCAGATGAGGAAGGGAGACTCAAGAGGTTAAATGACTCTCCCAAGGGATAGGGTTGCCAAAGAAAAGCAAAAAAAAAAAAAAGGAAACAAAAGAAAAGAGGGTTATTGAAGCATTTTTAAATGCATAGGAAAGAGGGGAAAATCAGAATGAAACACAGATAAGCAGGGCAACTTTGAAAGCTACATGTGAATTTACTTATATATATGCAGTACATAACAGAAAAAGGACATATAGAAATTCATAGTTTCATGTAAAAAACAATAATGAATTTTCTGTTGAAAGGGTTGATGGGAGAATCTAATTAGTGAAAACAGGTGAACAAATAGAATTTGATACTACTTCTAGGGAGGCAGTGTTGTTTGCTTATGTCAACATAGCTCCAATAACAGGAGTTATCTTTTATCTCTGAGTTTCTCCATTCTGGTGCCTTAGAGACAAGTTGTGTGATCCTGAATGTAAGAAGGCAAAGGTCAGCCAAGTGCTTTATGATGTCAGGGCATTCTCAGATTCTCTTTCTGGGATGGAAAAAATCCAGTCCTACTATAGGTGTCTAAAGGAGCATATCTGTTTTCTCTGCATCCCAAGACATAGTCCTCTCAGGAGAGAATTTATTTTTCTGAACTATTTTATTCCCAATGGTTCTGGGATTTTTTGGAGACTCAGTCCCATAGTATTCCACTATTGAGGAGGCTTGAAGTCGTCAAGTCCACAAGTTGGAACTGAACAGGCTGAATTTCCTGATCTTAGGAGCATTTATTATTTTTAAAATTTTAAAATTTATTTTATTTTATTATTATTTAAAAAAATCTTCTCAGGGTTCTTATTGGTGAGTGGGCTAGCATGGGGTATGGTAGCATCTCTGATGTGTGGGAAAAATTGGGGTAACCAGGAACAGATAAAATTGAGAGTATTCACTTGAGAATGAGACTGGGAAAAACAGAGTTGAAGTCATGTGCACAGTTGTGAGAAAGACACAGTTGTCATTTAGCCCTTGAGTACCTGTTCCTTGGAGCCACAGATCAGTTCCTTTCTTACTTCCCCCACAAGTCAGGCTCAGGGAGCCTCTGAATTGGATCCCTTCAATAGCAGGAAAGTGGGAGGGAGAACTCTAGGTTGAGAGGGTTTAGAGAGAAAAATGGGCTATCTGCTCTAGACCAATGGTTACCAAACATGGTTGTGATATTCTGAAGTGGCTTCAGCTTAACTTGAGAGGCTGCCCAAGACATTTTCAAAAGTTTATTATAAAGTTCCTGTAGCTTTATGGACCTTAGGGAGGATTAGAGGAGTTGGCTCAGACTGAGTCATAAAATTAAACAAGGATAAGGCAACCCAAACTAGAAGAGTTGTTACTAACAGCTGTTCTCTATTACAATTTGCAAGATGATTGTGGGAAATTCATAAGTTTGGAAAATATTTCTTGAAAACTGCAAAGCAGAAAGCATATGAAAAATTTATTTTGGAGTCTATGTTTGATTTCCCTAATCTTGGGTGTTGGCTGGATTCTTCAGAGGTTGTCCCATTGACTGACCAAGCCTTGGGGCAGCAGAAATCAATGATTGTCAAATTCAGTCATGGAAGGCTTGACATTAGAATAGAGGTTTATGACCTGGGGTTCACAGACTTGTTTTATGAAATATTTTGATAGCTATTTCAATACAATTGATTTCCTTTGTAACACTATGTGTTTTATTTTGTCCATTAAAAACCATTATTCTGAGAAAGGGTTCATATGTTTCATTAGACATGACACACAAAACAATTATGAAACCCCATAATGGAAATATTTAGACTGGAGATGGTTGGTGGGATCCTTGTGTCAATACCAGCCTCTTGAGCCATCTTCATTTCTAAAGTCACTTTCCTTTTACTCTGTATGTTTCTGGAATATCCTCTATTTATTTGTATGCTTTGTTCCAAATTAGTATGTGAAACCCTTAAGGATGGGGACTACTTTTCTGCTTTTGCTTTGTCTTTTGTATCTTAATATTTAGTATAGTGTTTGACACTCAGTAAGCACTGAATAAATGCTTGCTGATTCATTGATTGACTCTTGGTCTCAGATGCTCACAAATATGAGGTCCTTCAGGGTAGGATCCATCAGTGTCATTTACTGCCTTCCTATTGCTATTTAAGGACTTAAAAAATTTTAAGTTAAAGTCTTTTGTTTTTTATACCATCATAGTTTTCCCAAGTATCTCTCCCCTGCTCCTTCCCAGCAAGTCATTCTATATAAAAGATAGTATTTTTTAAAGAGAAAAAAGAGGGAAAAAATCAGCATAACTGGATGCAAATACATTGAAGAAGTTTGAAACCGTGCAAATGTGCACTCCTTTTGGACTTTCTACCTTCATGCTTTTTTAGTCATTATAATTTTGACATATTCCTTTTTTTTTTTGTTAGTGATCATTTTGCATTGTTGGAGTCATTGTGTATATTGTTTCTTGAAACACTTTGATAACTACTCTGGCTGGGTGGATTTCATATATGGACATATATTGAAAATATGTCAATTTCTTATATTGACAATATATTGGGTATTTTCCAGATAAGATCAAAGTGGGAAAATTTCATTTTGGGCTGCTCTTGGAGCATTTAATTTTCTGCAGATCTGAAGGAGGCACTGCATTTTACTTCCTTACTCAATGGGAAACTTGGCTATAAATTCATACACTTGTAAAAAAATTAATTACTGAGTGCCTACTTCTAAGTGCAGATTGAAGCAAAGTTTTAAAACTTTATTTTTTCCTTGCCTTGTTTTTTAACAAGTCAGGAGTAGGTTGTTCTGTTCTACAGCAGATAAGTGAAATAATAAAAAAGACAGTGCATACTATCCAGAGGTTACTGTGTAGAAAGAACCTTGAGTAATAGCAACTTTACGCTTTGTGAATTGAAAGGGTGTAAGGGCAGGTAATTATTTGGAAGGGATGAACAAAAAAGAGTCGTGTTTAATATAGATTCAGATCCAGAATTATATGTGTGTGTGTGTGTCTAAAAGTGGAAAGAAAATAGAATAAAGGGTTATTTTTAAACTTTCCCCTTCTCAAGTTGCCTCAGGTGTACTATAGATAACTGGTGCTCTGTGATGTCAGGGTGACCTCGGTGCCCCCCTCATGGTTGGTTCTACTTAAGTAGGCTTGTAGTTGAAACATTTTTTGGGTGTAGTCCTCTAAGAAGAAGCCATTTTTCAGAAGAGATTGATTTGTTATTTTTTTCTTTCTGTTTTGTTTCTGCTGGGGACTTAATCTCTTAGCATCCACTACTCAGAAAACTTTCTAAGGCACCAAGGTCATTGGAAATTGGACTGAACTTGTGCCTGGACTTTGGGAATTTGAAATTCCCTTGTTCCTGTTCTTATAGTTCCTGTTGGTGAGATACACTTTGGAGTGGTGAGAGCTGCTAAGTGTGGGATCCCAGCATGACCCTGTGGAGGGCAGAAAGGGTTTAGAAGAATGGGCTGGCTGAGCTAGGCTATCATTTTTTCGCCTAAGTTTTGTGGTAATTGAGTTTGTTTCCCATTTCCTAAGGTAGTTTCACAAAATATTCCATTCAAAGTATTTTGAATTAGCTATTAAAAATTCAAAAGCTTGTAAGGAGACTCAGGGGGAGTGAAGGAACGCTGTTGGTGTTCCACTTGAGTCTGTGGGATTCCTTTGTAGATAGTTTCAGACCTGGTCTTAGGCAACTTGCAAGTTACGGAGGCTTGAAAAAGATATTTTGCCAAGAAAGTTTCCCTGAAATCAGTGAGTGATTGTTGAAATTTCACCCCTAGAGAACTTCATTCTTTTATATTTTTAGAATTCAATTGGGGTGAGGTAGCTCTTTATATTCTCATTTTATATCTCTATAGAAATGAGTTTGTTGGTAATTTTAATAAAGGCATTGAATAGACTATGAATTAGATAGATGGTATGACCAAAACTGAGGAGAGGGATAACTTACTCCACTTATTGATTAGATTGTATTGAGGTTAGTCCTGGCTTATGGATATATACTATACATGTTAATATGTATAAGTACATATAATAAATAATACATATATTAACAATGGTTCAGAATGAGGACAATAGGAAATGGTTAAAAAAAGGTCCCAGACAAGGAAAAACTAACTTAAAGAACATTTAATTATTGATTAATAGCATATTTGGGGATAACTGGAACCAGCCTTCCTCATTTTTTTTGTTAATATATTATTTTCTCAAGGAAATTCTTCAGTGGAAGAATGGTGAGAAAATGCAGGATATTTCCAAAAGGTGAGAACTTCAATTTTCTTAAATGGGCCCCCATCACCTATCTCTTGGTTAATGGTTCTCATCCATTTGATCCCAGTCTTGGGATTTTCAAAACTGACATGGTACAGTGGAAAGATCTGGGTTCAAATTCTGTCTCTGAACTCACCTGCATGATCTCAGTAGTCAGAGAACTTCCTCCCATGGCTTCAGTTTTATCATCATCTGTAAGATGATGGCCATTGGATTAGATGGCCTCTGAGCTTCATGATCTATGAATCAGGACACCTGGGTTCGAGGCTTGGCCCTGCCGCAATTATTCACATAGGTCTTTTATGTTTCTTGGCTTTCATCATCTATAAAATGGCAATAACTGTTGTACCCACACTACTCATTGCCAGGAAAGTGCCTGGCAAAATGTCAAGCAGCAGCATTATGTAAATGTGTCCTATTTCCTCATCTATCAAATGGGGATGATAATATCTTCCTAGTAACTCAGTGAATGTACTTGCTAGGTTCAATGAGGAAATATATGTAAAAGTGCTTTGAATACTTGAAAAGTAAGAAGGCTCTACTCTTACAGTCAGTCTTCACCATCCCCCTTCCCTCTACTCCCCAGTCCATAATTCCCTTCCCATACTTACACTGAACATGTATTTCTCTAACCTCACTCACATGGTCTCTTTTTCGTCAGCTTCTCTGGTCCAGTTGCCTCCAAAAGACTTTTGTCAACAGCCCAAGTTTGTGCTGTTACCATGTCCGCCTCATAGGATCGCACCATTGTGGGATCGAGGCCACCAGTCAGGGGCTGGACAGACGTCATACCTCAGTCCCAAGGCCCAGACTGCCAGCCCATCCACCACACCTTACCAGAGAGCTGCATCTGCACACCTGCCCTGCACTGGTGATCACCACTACTACCTCCACCACCTTTACCACAGATCAACAGCAATACCATTATCTTGTCTGAATTACAAACCATCTCCACGCCCTAAGCAACGAGCCAATGCCTCCATTTTGCATTTACCTTGCCCTTATTTAGAGGCGAAATCAAAAGTCATACCTGTCAAATCTCTTGATTCTAAATCTCTTCTGGTCCCCAATCACCAGACTGAGGCTCCATTGAACCCTTATCTTTGGACACAGACTCCCTCAGTCATTGACCACCTTCCCAAGATTTTAAAGAGTCATGACCAGTCAGAGTCACCTTCATTTCTATCTCCACCTGTCCGCTTATGTCCATCGCCATCATCTATGTCTCTACCACCTCAGTCTCCTCCTCTTCCTCCTCCTCCTCCACCAGCACCAGCACCAGCACCAGCACCAGCACCAGCACCAGTACCAGCACCACCTGCAGCACAATCACCACCACTGGCACCCCCACAAGGACCTCAGCAATGGCTTCAGCACCAACCTCAGCCTCCACCTTCACGTTTTCATTTGCCTTTGCCTCAACCTGTATCTCCACAGCCACTTCCATCCTCTGCTGACTGGAGGGTCAAGAAGCGGGTCAAGCTTCCTCCTCATGTAGTATGGAGGGCCAAGACTGCAGTTGTAATAACCTCATTGCACCCAGTATGTACTCAGAGTACCTCAGCTGGGCAAGGAAGCTGCCCTGGTCACCAAGCTAAAGCCCCACTGCACCGAGGACGACAAACGAGGACTTCTTCTGCCTTTGCAGGATGTGTTCACCTACAGCCCAGAGGAAGGACTGTGTTACCCCCACCTCAACGGCGTTCCAGGCTTACAGCTTTGAAAACAACCAACTCATCCAAGAACAAAGCTTCCAAGGCATAATATCCTGACCCTTGCCCTGTGCAGGACACAGCTTCAATGTTAGGATTCTTTGACCATACTCCTGGGCCTCAAAATCAGATACAAGTGACAAAGGTGCATAGAACAGCAATCGCTTCCTGCTTCATCACTTCACAAAAAACCATGCCAGAGCCACAAATGTGTGTGGACCATACCTCATCTACTGTGTTATAGATAGGTACAGGTCATCTCATCTTCTCTTTACCACCAGGCTAGGGCAGTGTCTATACCATCCATACCAGATTTTGAATCATGGAACCTTTAATTGTTACCACCTATGCCTGGAACACTGAACCAAGGTCACCTCTACACTTTTCATAGGTCCAACTCATAATGACTAAGGCTCCACGAGGCCCTGACTATAAAGCCAAGTAGAAAACTGAGCCATAGCAATACTCTGACTGCCAAGTTGTACCTTTACCAGGCCTGACCATTGGGCTGAAGTTTTCATGGACCTCAACCACCAAGCCATAATAATATCAATAGACTTGGGCATCTGACTTGAAGCAATTATTATCCCCAAAACCTGGGAAATAACAACATCAACCCTGAGACTAAATAGGGTTTTGAGTTGTAAGACTTTTCTGAGTCTAGATAATAATGGGGCAGTACACTGATATCACTCTATGACTGACCTTATCAACACATATCTCATTTGGAAATAGTCCATAAAATTGAACCTGCTCTGAGCACTTGAAATCCAACCCATACAAATATCAGGACTGAGAAGTTGGGCAAAGAATACCTTTTGTCTTGATGACTGGAACTGTACCTTTGCTGGGTCTCCCACATTAGGTTCATGCTGGTTGGGACAGCGACTTTAAGGCCATATCTCTATGAGACTTAGAGGGAGCTGAGAGGCTATACAGAGTCCTTATTGCTAAGATAAAGTGACACAGGGCCAAGATTACCAGGCTACACCTCTACTAGATCTTAAACATTTGGACAAATTGCCACCAGAATTAGGCAAACAAACTGAGGCTATGCAGGGTTCTGTCTTCTGGATATTGCCTCCATTATATGCTGAGCATCAAGTTAAAGTCTTTTGAACTACCAATTCTCAGGTGCAGATTCATGGGACCTGGACTGCTGGAACAAGACTTCATAGGGTAATTTAGGCCACAGAGCTCTGCCCTTCCCAGACCACCAAGACTTAAATAAAGGCCATGTTTATTACAGTGTTCTGCTCATCAGGCAGATATTTCTCCAAGCTTAGATGAATTTCAGGTCGCATTTCCTTACATTACTATCAAGATAGTAATAATTTTTAATTGGCCCTGAGTATGAGGTGAGGCTTGCACTTGATTATCATCATCAGAGAGGAAATGTCTTCTATAGTCTTAAACTATTTAATGCATGATTTTAATGGATCTAGACTACTGGAGGAAATTGCCACCAAACCAAGATGTCTGGATCACATCTCTCCCCAAAACAGATATTCAAACACCTTGATCCTGCCCTTGTAAGTGCTATAATATCTAGGCTACACTTCTAATATGCCTGTATGACTGGTAAGCAATGCTACCAGTTCCAGAGAATTATACTACAACATTCAACTCTACCCACTGACACCCTGTCTCCTTTAAACCATGACCCCTTAGCCTATATCAGATCCAAACAACCCATTGAAGAGACCCAACTACAAGTTTGGATCACTAAATAACATGTCAGATCTATCAGGTTGCTTCTCACCCCATTCATTCACCTACTCTTGATCACTAGACTCTGAAAATACAAGAATCCTGTTGTCTGGCTTAATTTCAGTCAGTTCTAAACAACTAAGATATATAATAATGTTGTGACTCAGATCCACAGGCCCCCAAATCACTGGGCAATGCTTCTTTGGGGCATAAACCCATCAGGTACATGACTTTACCCAGTCCTGAGATTATACATTAGATTTTAGTGTTCAGGCCACACGTCTACCTGAACTAGGGTCCTGGATCAGGATCCCCAATACTTTACCCAAACTCCAAAAGATTAATATTAGATCAAAGCCAACTGACCACAAGGTGATACCTATAACAGGTTCTGATGATTGGGAAAAAGCTTTTGAGGGCCAAACTTCTACTGTGTTTCACCAGACTGAAGGTCTAATAGATTGTGACAATTAGGCTGAGTCTGCACTGAATTGTGACCACTGAGATGAAGTTCCATCTTAATTCTGGACACCAGACTTAGATTTTTGGAATGGTCACTATAGCATCATATACTAGGAAGGGAGGGATGAGGGTGTAGTGTGGTGTGATATTGAAGTATGCTACCATAACTGTTAGTGATATCAGTTCTGTCCTCTAGGAAAAAAAATGATCTCAATAAGCAAATTCTCTTATGGCAAGATGAAGGAATGTGGTATTAGTCTGGTTCAATGCATTGTAAGCTAACCTGTTCAGATTGTGTGTTTCCATGTTTAGTGAATGAAATGTCATTGTTCAGCATAATTACTGCCACACCAAGTCCATCACTGAGAAAAATATGGGAATGAAATTTCCTCCAAATTTCCCAGATAAAGACCTCCATTTTAAGTCTCCCATTACAGTATGCTCAGTCTCTCCCACCATTCTCTAACCTTTCTAGCATCCTTGAATTCTGATATCATGTACCTCTGGGCTTGTAAGAGTCATTTGAATAGATTTCATACCAAAGTACAAGGAAAACTGTTAGTCACAGGAGATAAAAGATCTAAACATTAACTACAATTGGGGGCACAGTCAAGCTGGTGGAGTAGAAGGATGCACCTCTAGAAGCTTTCCTCCCATAGCCCATAAAATACCTGTAAAAATGACTCTAAACAAATTCTAGAGCAAGAAAAGCCACAAAATGACAGAAAGAGATTTCTAGGCCAAGACAGCCTGGAAGGCTAACAGGAAGGTCTGTTTTACTGGGTGTGGAGCAGAGCACAGCCTGGCCTTGGCCATGCTGTGGCAAGGACAGAACTGGAGCGGGCTTCAAGTTGCCACTGGTAGCAGCTGTGGGTCCCAGATTCCTCAACTCACAAATGCCAAAGATAGCTTCAAAGGTCAGTGAGAAAGCTCTTTCATCTGGGTGAGAAGGTAATGCAGCAGTCTAGTCCCAGCCTCAGGCAACAGCAGCTTCCATTGTTGGACCCTGGTCTAAAGACCCTGGTGGAATTGAGCAGCTGATCTGGGTCTCAGCCCTGAGTAGTGACCCTGGGGTGAGGAGGAGCACTGTGGAGTTGATGGAGTTGGCAGAGGCTTTGGAGAGAGAATTTACTCACAGAAAAGAGTGCTTATAATTGCTCCCAGACCAGAGTGCAGATCAGGAGAGGAGTAAACTCTCCCTTGATTATGCCACCTTGGAGGAACGGAGAACTTACAAGTTCCCAGAGTATACCTTTTTCTTGACAAAGAACTCAAAAGTCAAGGAACTGGCTAGGAAAATGCACCCCAAAGGGAAAAAGAATAAGAAAATAGAAGATTACTTTCTTGGTGAGAAGGTGTTTTCTTCTATTCATTCAGATGAGGTAGAACAAAGTATACCATCAGAGGGAGATCTGAAAGTCAAGGCTTCTGCATCCAAAACCTCCAAAATAAATTTGAAATGGTCCCAGGCCATGGAAGAGCTCAAAAAGGATTTGAAAATCAAGTAAGAGAGATGGAAGAAAAATTGGGAAGAGAAATGAGAGCGATGCAAGAAAATCATGAAAAGAGAGTTAACAGCTTGCTAAACAAGACCTAAAAAAATGCTGAAGAAATTAACACCTTTAAAAATAGACTAACTCAAATGGCAAAAGAGGCCCAAAAAGCCAATGAGAAGAATGCTTTAAAAAGCAGAATTAGCTAAATGGAAAAGGAGGTTCAGAAGCTCATTGAAGAAAGTAGTTCTTTAAAAATTAAAATGGAGCAGATGGAAGCTAATGACTTTATGAGAAACCAAGAAATTACAAAACAAAACTAAAAGAATGAAAAAGTGGAAGACTGTGAAATGTCTCATTGGAAAAACAACTGACCTGGAAAATATATCCAGGAAAGACAATTTAAAAATTATGGAACAACCTGAAAGCCATGATTAAAAAAGAGCCTAGGCATCATCTTTCATGAAATTATCAAGGAAAACTGCCCTGATATTCTGGAACCAGAGAGTACAATAAATACTGAAAAAGTTCACCAATCACCTTCTGAAAGAGATCCTAAAACAGAAACTCCTAGAAATATTGCAGCCAAATTCCAGAGTTCCCAGGTCAAGGAGAAAATATTGTAAGCAGCCAGAAAGAAACAATTCAAGTATTGTGGAAATACAATCAGGATAACACTGGAAGCTTCTACATTAAGGGATTGAAGGGCTTGGAATATGATATTCCAGGAATCAAAGGAAACAGGATTAAAAACAATTAACTCAGCAAAACTGAGTATAGTACTTCAAGGGAAAAAGTGATCATTCAATGAAATAGAGGACTTTAAAGCATTCTTGATGAAAAGACCAGAGCTGAACAGAAAATTTGACTTTCAAACATAAGAATCAAGAGAAGTATGAAAAGGTTAGCAGGAAAGAGAACTCATAAGGGATTTACTAAAGTTGAACTGTTTACATTTCTACATGGAAAGATCATATTTATAACTCTTGAAACTTTTCTCAGTATTTGGGTAGTTGGAGGGATTATACACACACATGTAAATATAGAGACAGAGGGCATAGAGTGAGTTGAATAGGAAGGGATGATATCTAAAAAAATAAAATTAAGGAGTGAGAGAGGAATATATTGGGAGGAGAAAGGGAGAAATGGAATGGGGCAAATTATCTCTCATAAAAAAGGCAAGAAAAAGCTTTTTCAATGGATGGGAAAAGGGAGGAGGGGAGAGGGAAAAAGTGAAGCTTACTCCCATCACATTTGGCTTAAGGAGGGAATAACATACACACTCAATTTGGTATGAAAATCTATTTTACACTACAGGAAAGTAGGGGAGAAGTGTATAAGTGGGGTGTGGGTGGGATGATAGAAGGGAGGATAAATGAGAGGGAGGTGTAATTAGAAGTAAAGACTTTTGGGGAGGGATAAGATCAAAAGAGAGAATAGAATAAATGGGAGGCAGGATAGGATAGAGGGAAATATAGTCTTTCACAACATGACTATTATGGAAATCTTTAGCAAAACGACACATATATAGCCTATGTTGAATTGCCATCTCAGTGGGGATGGGTGGGGAGGGAGGAAGGGAAAGAAGTTGGAAGTCAAAGTTTTACGAATGAATGTTGAGAATTGTTTTTGCATGCAACTGGGAAATGAGAAATATAGGTAATATATATCTTGCCCTACAAGGAAAGAGAAGATGGGGATTAGGGAAGGGAGGAGTGTAATAGGAGGGAGAGTGGATTGGGGGATGGGATAAGCAGAATGCATGGTATTTTGGGGTGGGGGGAGGGGAGAGATGGGGAGAAAATTTGAAACTCAAAATCTTGTGGAAATGAATGTTGAAAACTAAAAATAAATAAATAAATAGAAAAATAAACCTTAACTACTATCCACAGGCAAAGGGCCCATGAAGAAGAGAGGAACAGGAGCCCTTGGGAAGTGTGTATGCTTGAGGAGGAGGTGTGAAAGAAGCACCCTAACACATAGAGGGGAGCCTTCTATCACAAGTTCTTTGATCTGCTTTTCTAAAAGTAAAGCACCTTGAATAGTCAAAAATCACTTTAATCAAGCAGATGTATCATTCACTTAGTTCAGGGGAAAAAGTCAGCACCCTGAACTTCAGAAAAAATACAGAGAAATCTGAATTAACGGAGAGGGCTTCCACTTATCTGTTTGGTTGTTGTCCTTTGTCTTTGAAGAGGACCAAAATGACATCACCATAATAAAGTGAAATTTCAGTGTGTCTGACTGTGGCTGATCAGATCAATATGAGCTCAGAATGCTCTACCACAGGTTGGGCACAGATAGTCTGTGTGAATATTTTGGGAAGACACCCCAAATTAGCACATCCTGTGTTTATTTTCTGCTGTCTCAATTCTGCTTTCCTCAAAGGGCACAACACCTTTTCTGATGTGGGCACACCATGCTGAGCAGTCCTGTGCTAGTGTTTCCCATGTCCCACAATCAAATTCAAAGTTCTTGAGAGAGACCTTGAGAGTGTCCTTGTATTGCTTCTTCTGACCACCATATGATCGCCTGCCCCATGTGAGTTCTCCATAAAATAGTCTTTTTGGCAAGCATACATTTTGCATTTGAACAACATGGCCAGCCCATCAGAGCTGCACTCTCTGAAGCATAGTTTGAATGCTTGGCAGTTCAACTCGAGGAAGGACTTCAGTGTCTGTTACTTTATCCTGCCAGGTGATCCTCAGAATCTTCCTAAGACAGTTCAAATGGAAGATTCAGTTTCTTGGCATGGCACTGGTAGACTGTCCATATTTCACAGGAATACAACAATGAGGTCAGCACAATGGTTCTGTAGACCTTCAGTTTGGTAGTCAGTCTAATTCCTCTTCTCTCCCAAACTTTTCTTCAGAGCCTCCCAAACACTGAGCTAGCTCTGGCAATGCATGAAACCATGTTATCAAATGCTTTCAATGAGGATGAACATGACATTAAGGTCAATTACTGTACTGATACTAAGTTCTTCCATTTGAAAAGGCTACAAGCCAAGACCAAAGTGAAGGGAGTGTTGGTGCATGATTTTCTGTTTGCAGATGATTGTGCACTCAATGCAGCCTCTGAAACAGAGATCCAACAAACTATGGGTCAATTCTCTGCTGCCTGTGCCCATTTTGGCCTAATAACACCAGTAAAACACAGGTGCTCCATCAGCCACCACCACACCATCCATACATGGAACCATTGGTTATGACAAATAGAGAAGTTTTGAATGCTGTGGATAAGCTCACTTACCTTGGTAGTGTACTTTCCAGGGATGTACATGTTGACAATGAGGTTGATGTACTGACCATACATTCATAGTTATAAGAGAGATAACTGGGTTTGCAAAGCCAAGGACTCTTTAGGGGTTGCAAAGAAACTCCTCTGACCAAACAAACATTTTCAATGAGTAAACCCCAAAGTAAAATCTCAGCTCAAAGTATTTATAAATTTTTCAGGGCTAGAGGGCATCACAACCCTTGAGAACCAATGCCTCCTTAATAAAAGGTGTGGGCCTGCCTACAAATCTCCCCCAAACAAATTCTCCCTAACATGCAGGCCCATTAATGAGTGGGGAAGACCTTTAATCTCATTAGCATTATGGAAGTTGGGGAGAGGGGTTACAAAAGGCCAGGATTCCATCCCAGAATCCATATTTCAAATCTCTCCTAGAGAAATTTCCAAGGGAGCCAAATGAGAAATTAAATGACCATCTTTTATCTTGAAAAGATCCTCTGCTTTGTCATTTGTATGTGATTACATTTTACTTATTATTTTATATGGTTGGACAAGGGTACATGAAATGCACTCTTTCAATTCAATTCAGCAAATATTAAGCACCTGCTTTGGGCTAGACCCTGTGCTATGTGCTAAGGATACAAATAAGAAAAAATCCCTGCCATCAAGGAGATTACAATCTAATGGAGAAAGGTAATACAGCAAAGAAAGCAGAAAAGAAAATAGTTAAGTGAAAACCAAGCAGAGCTTCTGATGGAAAATGAGTTACCAGGAAAGTTCTGAGCCCTTTGTAAAGGAAGGCTTTGGGAGGAGCTCATCACTCCACTCTCCATCTTTCGTATTGGAGGGGAGAAGAAACTAAAGGGAGTGGAGGTGATAAGTATCAAAAACTGAGTCAATCTGCATACCGATGATATTTCATTGTTCTATGAGAGATAGAAAATACAAAGGAATCACAACATCTGTGAAATTCCTTATAGATAAAACAAATTTCCTTGCTGAGAAGCCTAAATAGAACTTCTGCCCTTTTAATTCTGGTGCCACAGGTCTCATTATATATTGAAAAGACATCTGCTACATGTGAGCATATCTATACGAAGGACCACAGATTAGGAGTCTGAAGTCACCTATAGGCAGCAATTCTGAACAAGTGGAATTAACCTCTCGTTCTCAAATATGAAAAGCTTTCCTGTTACAATACCCTAAGGCTCATCTTTGTTATTTGACAGAATGGTAAAACCCTGACAAGGCTTCTGACTAAAGCTAGAGTGACTTCAACTTAATTCCCCTCTACCTAATGATTCCTTCTCAGTCTCCTATGACCTGGTCCCAAGTGTCTCCCATGACCCTGTCCTAGGTCATTTTCTCTTCTTTCTTCATACTCTCTTTAGTGTCCTCCACTTCCCTGAGTATAAGTTCAATTATCATTTCTACGTTGATTCCTCTCAGGGATATAATCCAGCCCTACTTACTCTTGTGAACACTAATCCTGTATCACTAACTACCTGCAGGACATTTGTAGTTATCTCAAACTCAGTAGGTACAAAACAAAACTCTGTCTACCACCCTACTCCACCCCATTTCCCTATTTCTGTTGAGGGTACCATCAACCTTCCAATTACCCAGATTCACAACCTCAGAGTCATCCTAAACTTCTCCCCCCATATCCAATCAAGTTTCTAAGTCTTGTTGATTCCACCTCAAACTTGCCTCACTTTACAATTTTGCTTTCAGTGACTCTGATGACTGTAGTTTTTGCCAGGGTTTGCTAGGTGACATAGAGGTTAGTGATCTGGATTGGAAGTCGGAACACCTGAGTTAAAATCCTGCCTCAGTTACTTAATAAGCTGTGTAACCCTTGGACAAGTCACTCCTATTAACCTCAATTTCCTCATCTGTAAAAAGGGAAATAATAATAGCACCTCCCTCCCAGGGCTGTGAGAATCAAATGAGATTCCATGCGTAAAGTGCTTTGTAAACCTTAATCCACCATTTAAATGCTAGCTGACTCTTATGCTGGGCAGATGAGTAGGTATTAGTTTCCTGTGTACAACCATAATTCTGTAGCTCAGTGATAATCTTCCCTACTACATATTCTGTTTGAAGAAGGTTTTCTCCTACAGCAAGGATTCTCTAGAGAGAACCTTAGAATAGCCTCCTTCTCAGGGTTCTCAACCATGAAGGCCACATGGGTTTTGTATAGCACCTAAGGTGTTTTTCCAGTTACAAATTCTATGATCTTTAAGTAGATGATGGACAGAAAGATGAGAAAGGACATAGGATTATCATTTTAAAGCCAGGATGGACTTTTCAAACTATTAAATTTAATGCTTCTATTTTACAGATGAAAATATCTCCTTTTTGAATTTATGTGGTAGGTAACTACTACCACAACATAGAAACTATAAAGGGAAAAACTCAGCTTTTATTACTATGCTCAAGCATATGGAAATACATGCATATGCAAATACATATGCATGTAAACATACACACATACATGCTCAAAGTGTGGATTAGGACAAAGAAGTGATGTGACAAAGATGTAAAAGTTTTCAGTTTTAAATTTTACGTAAAAGTTTTAAATTTTAATGGAATAGTAAACTGAGAAAAGTCACAAGATTAGACTGTTTTCTCTAAGAACTAGGATATGTGTGTGTGTGTATACACACGTATAATATATATATGTGTATGTGTATTCATACATACATATACATACATTATATAATTGGCTTTCAAATATTTCTATTAAGAGCAATGACAAAAATAAGTAAACATAATGTTCCTAGATGATATTTAAACAAATTTTTTCTTTTGATTCTGAAAATAATTGAGAATAAGACTAAAAAAGTAAAACAAAATACTAAACATGCTTCAGGTTAGATTAAATATATAAATGAAATTCCCCTTCCCACACACAGGTTTTGGTTATGTAGTAGTCATAAATTCTCAAAATTGGATTAAGGATTATATACATAAAATTTCATGAATATTGTAAAGACATTTTAAAAATTATGTTAATTTTTTTTCCTGTTTTGACATTTCTACCTGATAATAGTAAGAAACACATGGGCCCACTTTATAAGTCAAGCCCTCATGGATCCTTTTTAAGATTCTTCCTTCAGTCTGTAGATGGTTGTCCATAACCATGTACAAAGTTAAGGTTCAGATAAAAATGAGCAAGAGATTTTAAAAAGTGAAATTCTCTGCACTTTCAGATGAACTATGGGTGGTCTCATTTGATGTTTCTTGTGTAAGTCTGTTGCTAATAGGATTAATGCCATAAGATTTGATTTTTACCACATGGAGTAGTTACTGGAAGACCAAATTTAAGAGATTGTGTCAGAACTTATTAAATTGTATTGAGCCTTATTGCTGTCAGAATTTCTTAGCATTATCAAGGAAACCTCTGCAAGTGGCTTGGAATCAGGGAAGCAGGTGTATTAGGAGGAACCCTCTACAGAGTTGCCCTGAGAACAAGGTCTATTTCCAAGGGAAAATGTTTTTAAGGGTCAGATGGCTCCATGGGACAGCCAAGACCCCAAATGAAATATGCCTATTAGAAGAACATTGGGAGTGAGTCACTAGGAACAAGCTGGATCAAGGAGACAATGTTATTTAGCATTGATGTTCATTGTCTTAATCTTGCTTTAATGTTTCTTGGTGCTTATGTCTGCCTGCAGAGGTGTGTGCCTAAATTCTAAATTCAAAAATACACTTTTAAGTGTATGATCAAAAAGAGGGGTTTTTTTTTGCAGATCTCTTTATCATAAAAACAGAAATCTACATGGGAATTTAAAATTTCCTTTTATTAATTCGTATTATTTGTGTGTCAGTGCCGTTCCTCCTGCAACTTTTGGTTAACTGAAAGCCTATCTTCTGTCAATATTAACCTCACTGACCAAACTCTGTCCCGTAAAAAGTGGAAATTTACTTAAGACCTTAAAATATTCCTTAGATAAGAAGCCAGAGGAAGAATTTCAACTGTCCTGATTCTTTGATGACATATAAATCTTCTCCCTCAATCAGCCTATTTGTGAACCCTGTAATGGTAGTTTGATCTGTAGCTTGGTTTAGGTTACCTATAAAGTCTGTTTAACTAGATTTGTTTATGTATGAGATTATGACTGTTTAAGTGTTTGTTCAAATTTTATGTCTAGGATTATGAATCTGTCTTTTCTTTAACTTTTATGTCCTATGAGGAATATAAAAGGTTGTGACATGTAAAGGAATTATTTCTCTGTCACTTTGATGTAATTTTATCTACAACAGGTCTTGCTAGAATCTTTATCTTTGTTCAGGCTTATTGTTTTTCTTTTTTGCTTTTGAGGCCTGACTTATACTGAAGCATAATAAAACCTAAGTTTCTTTATATTTCTTTAATTTCTGTATTGTGGTTGGTTGCTGTCCTTTGTTCTCAGAGGACCAAAATGACATCACCATGCTAGAGTCCAGTTTCAGTGTGTCCAGCTATGGTCGATCAGATTGATACAAGCTCAGAATGCTCTACCACAGGTTGGGGATTCTCTAGACTTGTGCATCCAGCATTTCAATTTGAGTTGTTTCAATTCTGCCTTGCTCATAGAGCACAGCACCTTCTGGGATGTGAGTATGCCATGCTGAGCGGCCCTGCGCCAGTGTGTTCCATGTCACACAATCAGTTCCAAAGTTCTTAAGAGAGGCCTTCAGAGTCCCCTTGTATTGTTTCTCCTGGCCACCATGTGAACTGTTGCCGGTGTAAGTTCTCCATAAAATAGTCTTTTTGGCAAGCAAACATTTTGCATTTGAACAACATGGGCCAGCCCATCGGAATTGTGTTCTCTGAAGCAGAATTTGAATGCTTGAGAAAGGACCTCAGTGTCTGGTACCTTATCCTGCCAGGTGATCTTCAGAATCTTCCTAAGACAACTCAAATGGAAGAAATTCCGTTTCCTGGCATGGTGCTGGTAGACTGTCCAGGTTTCACAATGATGTCAACGTAATGGCTCTGTAGACCTTCAGTTTGGTAGTTAATTTCGTATCTTTCCCCTTCCCATACTTTCCTTCAGAGCCTCCCAAACACTGAGCTAGCTCTGGCAATGCGTGTGTCAGTCTCATTGTCAATGTAAAGACCTAAAAAATTACACTATCAAGGTAAGTGAATTTATCCCCAGCATTCAAAACTTCCCCATTTGCTGTAACCAATGGTTCCACGTATGGATGGCATGGTGGTGGCTAATGGAGCCACCGGTGTTTTCTTGGTAATTGGTTAATTGGTAAAAATATTTTGATAGGAGTTACCTACCATCTAAACTCGGAGAGGAGATATTTCTGCCATAACAGCAAGGAATCATGAAATGCTACAGTGTCCTGGGAAGCAAAGCTGTGGTTAACTCAAAGGGTTGACACAGGGTGGGCACAAGTAGGCTGAAGTGTATTCCTTCCTCCTTTGCTTCAAGCTTGGAAGAAGGCGTGTCCTTTCTTGCAAATGCCAACACTTCTCTTTGGGCTCTTCATTTTAACTCCTCCCAGTTCCTTCAATAGATTTGCCCCTTCTTCCCCCTTACCCCAATTTCAAATCTCTCCCTCCTGATAGCTCCTTTCCTACTGCTTACAAATATAGTAGGGCCTCCTCCATTCTTGAAATAATATTTGATTCATTCTCTCAAGATATTGATCTATATTTGTCTTCCTTTTCACTGCTTAACTCTTAGAAAAAGCAATCTATTCTCATTCCTTTATTTCCTCAATTCCCACTTACTTTTGGACCCTTTTAACCTCACTATTCAACTGAAACTGGTGTTTCTAAGGTCACCAATGATCTCTTAATCGGCAAAGCTAATCGCTTTTTTTCAGTCCTTGTCTTTCTTCCTGCAGCATTTGACACTGTTAATCACCTTCTCCTCCCAGATCTTCCCTCCCACCTGAATTTTCATGATGCTGCTTTCACCTAGTCCCCACTCTCCTTTGGAAGATCATCATCCTTGCCCCAAACCAATGCATGGATGTAACTCAGGCTCTGTCCTGGGCCCCTTTCTCTACCTTCTCTACACTATCTCTTGGTGTTCTCATTAGATTCTGTGGATTTATCCACCAGTTCTATGTAGATAAGTACCAGATCTCTAAAGTCAGCCCCAATATGTCTTCTGAACTATATTCCTGCATCCCTGACTATCTATGGGCATTTTGAACTGGATGCCCTAGGCAACTCAAACTCAACAGAGTCTTTTCCCTCAAATTCTCCCTCCTTAAGTCCTCTATTCCTCTTGAGGGTATCACTATCCTTCCAGTCACCTCAAATTTGAAACGTAGAGGTTACTTAACTCTTCCTTTGCCCCTATTAATCAATCGTCACACACTATTGATTCTACATCCACAATAAATCTTGAACCTGCTGCCTTCTCTATTCAAAGAGCCACTACCTTAGTTCAAGTCCTTGTCACTTCTCACCTGGACTATTGTGAGAACCTCATATTCTCTAGTCTCTTCCCTCTCCAACCTATCCTCCATATAGATCCCAAATGGATCACCCTACTCAAGTCCCACCAGGGGTTCTTCTTGACTTCTCAACTATATGAAATATTCCATTTAACCCTGAAAGCCCCTTGAAAGTCTACTCTTCTAGGTGTATTTCACATTACTCTCTTTCACGCACTGTTTTCTAACCAAACTGATGTGCTTGTTGCTCCTCAAAGAGGTCACATTCATCCCTTGTCTCCAAGTTTAGAATGGACTCCTTTCATTCCTTTTACCTCTAGCTCAAAGAATCCTTAGTTTCCTTTGAAACTTAGCTTGTGTCATTTCCTGCATCTCAGGTGCTGGTTCCTTCTCCCCAAAAGTTATTTTCTCAATACTGTGTATTTAATTTTCCTCAACAGCTTCTAAGCACATTGAAGTGAGGGACTGTTTGTCTTTGTATCCCTAGTTCCTAGTGGATGCCTGGCATATAGTAGACATTTAATAAATGCTTATTGAGTTGAACTGAATAACTGGCATTTATATATAGGCTTTAAAGTTTGCAAAGTGCATTTTGACAGAAGAGGGAACTGGGACTCAGAGCATAGGGAGGGAAAAAGCTAAGGTAATGAGATGTGTGACTTAGAATGACTCTTCTCTGCATCTATATTGGGAAACTGAGGTGGATTTTGAAGAGATCTAAATGAACTAGATCACATCTTCTCAACTCTGGGTTTTATAGTAATCCAGTTGGTTTCTAATTGTCTGAGAGAATATTGTGACACAGAGCGTAAGTATGAAGATTAGAATTTCTGAATCCAGCTCCAGAACTCATGCGGTGATGTCTTATTGAAGATTTATTTCAACCATCTGAAATGGGAGATAGCTCATGATGTGCAAGAGCACAGAACTAGACAATTGGATGGGCCCATATCCCAACTTGTACAGGAAAGGATTCCCTGCTGCAACATACCTAACCTCTAAGGAGGGGGAGCATCTCACCTATTGATGCAGCCCATTCCTCTTTCACACTGGGGATAAAAAAAAAGATAACTAGGGTTACAAAGTCAGCTCTAATGGTTAGGAGGCTTTCCACCACCTTCTGACATCAAACTCAAATTTGTCTCAGTGTAACTCTTGTTGGGCTGCTCTCTTTGTGCCCCATTTCTCAATATGTCTAGATGGATATGTGACTTCATCTTTAGCATTTCCCAAGACTGGAAATCACATATTCATCCTTGGACCAACTTCTTTCTCCTTCTTACTTAAGAGTGCCAGGTGGAAGGCAGTAAAATTACCCTTAGCTACCCAGGACTCAAATACAAATGTTTGTTCAGAAAAAGCTCTCATTGCTGAGAAATAACATCCAATTGAGCAGGTTCATAAATCTAGAGCCAGAAGGAATCTTAGAAACCATCTTACTGGACCCCTTCATTTCAAAGAAGAGAAACTGAGGTCCTTGACAATTAAATATGTGCAAAAGTGCACAAAGTAAGCCTCAGTTAGGGTTTGGACACAGATTCTTTGATGTTTGAACATGTGCTCCTTTCAGTCTCATTGCCTGCAGATTCAATGCAGGGTTACTCATGTTCATTCTACCATTATAGCCCTAGGAAGACATCCTTTTCTATTTTTGAGTTCATTCTCCCAACTCTTTATTCCCCTTCTATCATCTTTCTACCTAGTTCAAATGAGTAAGAAACTCTGCCTGAAATCAGGCAAAGGATACTAGCGCTTTATGATGTCATGGCACCCTTAGATTCTCTGTTTACAGAACTTAATAAAAAATACAGTGTTACTATGTGCATCAGAGGACACAAATCCATTTTCTTTGCAAGGACACCATCCTCTCAGGAGATATTGCTGTTTTTCTGAATTAGTTGATTTTACTCTTAGTGACCTTACTTATTATTTGGGACCTTTGCTTTTCTGTATTAGGAAAACTTGTAGCTAAGTTGGTCTCTTATCTTAGGAGCATTTGAAAAATCCCATTTCCTGCTATTTTCAAAATTCATCCTAGTAAAAAGGGAAAGGAGTCAGGTTCAGGGGCACTCAGGGACAAATCTGATGAAAAAATATTCTTTTGGGGCCAAAAATGAAAAAGAAGGGAAGAACTTGAAAGGGGTAGATATATAATTGGTGAGAACCAGCAGATGATAGTGGATAGAATTTCAATCATGGGCTTCAGTTCAGAGCATTAGCATAGCCCATAAGAAGAAGGACATCATAGGATCATACAGAACTGGGGTTAGAGGAGACCTCAGAGAACATCTGATGCAACCTCTTTCTTTTAGATGAGAAAATCAAGGAAGTGAAGTGACTTGCTCATTACACAAGAGATTTAAACTAAATACCCCAATAAGGAGTCAAATGTTATGTAGCTCTAGCACTTAGTCCCCTGCTGTAACCCTGACTGATCCCCTGGAGATGACTTTCAGGGAAACAAAGGACAGCTGCTGCTTTATGATCTCAGGGCAACTTCAAGGCCTCTGCTTGGGATGTGTGGCCAATGGTTCAGTCCTGGTGGGATCTGCAACTGTCTTTTCTGCATTCTAGGACACAATCAGTGCCTACAAGAGAGAGCAACAATTTTTCTGAACAGACATTATTTTTTCAGTTGGTTCATTTCCACTGGAGAATTAATAATCTCTTGGTCTCCTCCAACCAGGGAAACTTATTATAGACACAACTTGGACTTGGATTGGTTCCTGTTCTTGGGAATATTTTTCCTGCCTTTCTCTAAATTCCTTTTGGTGAGAGATTACTTTGGGATTGGGAGACAGGAGGCAAGAGGGATGGGGAGGGGGCTATCACCCAGGTTGACTCCTCTCTGGATGTGTTGGTAATTGGACTTGGGTTTTGAAGAGATTTAGGCTAGTGTTTCTTAGCTCTGATTTTAAGTGACTCGGTTTGTTTCCAAATTGTCTAAGGGAGGGTTTCAAAATTCTTTAGAAACCACCTTAAACTTAAATTAATTTAGTCACACTTAACTATAACTACAGATGCAAAGTTTTGAAGATTTCTTTGAGGAGGTCGATTTGGGAGTTGTGTGAACCTGAAGAGGGGTGAGATTGATGATCCAGGGGGACTAAGTTCACCCCAGTTAAGAAAGTAACTACCTGAAATCACTGGCAGATTTTAAAAATTCATTCCTTAAAAGGAAACCTGTTAGCTAAATATTTACATTTCCACTAGAATGATCTAGGTAGGTAACTATTCTTTTCTCAGTTGTTTATACATTCATGGCAATTAAGTTATTAGTTAATGGGACAGAATAGATTATAATATAATCGAGCAGAGAACCTCAAGGCAATTATTTAATTGTAAAGAGGAGACTTTAAATTTATATTGCTCAGTCCTCATCACTGATTGGAGACCTTAGGAAATCCTCTAGGCAGCTCAGGGCAGGACTAGTTGTAACTATAATGAATCATTTGATTATTATTGGGAAATTTTAATTCTTCATTTATTGATTAACATGTTTTCAAGGACAATCTTCAGGAGCTAAATGGGGAAAAAACAAAGACATTTCCCAAAAGGTGAGACTTTTAGTTTTTAGGCATTCGAATGGCTCTCATCCCATCTTTCTGGAGTCACCAAGTATTCGATTCCCTGTTTGACATTCGCATCCATTCAGTCTGCATCTTTTTAGTAGGAGACCTTCAGAGATTGTGTGATGTAGCTGAAGGAGCTCAGTTCTTGGCACTGACACATAGGTTCCATCTCTAACTCTAATGCCGGAGCCTCATAAGTCACTTCACATTTTCCCAATCTCTGTTTTTTGAGCTTCTTTGACTCCAGACTATGCGACCTTGAGCAAATCACTTGAAAACCTTGTGTATAAGACTGACAAGTGGAGATAGCAGTACTCTCCTGAGGTTGTTGAAGAGATCAGATGAGCTAATAATGTTTTGTAAACTCTAGATTCTTATACCAATATAAGATATTATTCTCAGATTCCTGTAAACCTTTCCTATTCCCGCCATTCCCTGTTCCACAGTTGTTTTTCCCATCCATGTTGTATCTTATCCTCTCTCACATGGTCATCTTCTTCATCAGCAGTTCTGACCCAGGTCCCTACCAATGCCCACTGTCACCGAGCCAAGTCAGTGCTCTTGCCAGGCTTGCCTCATCAGAGTGCTCCATTAAACAAAGAAGGAGTCAGGTCCAGAGCTGAGCAGATGGCCCACCTCAAGCATCATACCAGAACTAAGCTATCATCCCTTCTTGATCATGTGTCCACACCTCTCCCCTTGGCGTCGTGCCTGAAACACAGAGCAACAGCTGCCAAGCTACCCCCCTCCAGCATGGGGACAGTGACTGCACCACTCTCCAAGTCTCATAAACACCATTCTGGGGTTACAATTTTACCCTCACTTTGCCCTGAGTACAGGGCCAGACTTACCCCCAACCACTGGGTCACATCTATGCCTTCCCTGTCCTCACAGAGTAACATCATGATGGAGTCATCATCGTGTCCCCAGATACTGACCAGTGCTAAAGTTGCACCATCACCTGGCCACAGACCCTGGGCCAAAGCTACTTCTGATCTTTTGTCTCATACCGTGCATTGGGGTAATACCACCCATCTGCCCTTTCTATACTCTGACCATATATCTAGATCATCATCAACATCTCACCCTGACCATCAAACTATTTCTTTGCCACATGCCGGCAGTGGAACAAAAGTTCCAATAGGTCTTCCTCATCAGGTTAGGAATTCATTAGGTCATGTCCACTGGACAGAAGAATTACCATGCATTAACTATTGGGCCACACCTCTACTAATTTCTGACCCTCAAGCAAAGCCTCCTGGGGGCCCAACACATCGAGATCAGACTGTCCCAGGTTGTAGTTGCCAAACTCTATTTCTACCAGTCCTTAACCATCCAATCACAAACCTGGACCGCCAGACTGAATCTTCACTGGGTCCTGTCCACCCAACCACACTTCAACCTGTCCAGGATAATTGGACATATGTTTCACTGGACCCTGATCACCAGTACAAAACTTCACAGGGCCTGGACTGTTGGACTGAGACTAAACTAAACCATCATTCCAGGGACACGATCCAGAAGGTTATACCAAATCCAGAAGTTACACTGGACACCACCCCTAATACAATACCTCCAGCAGGATTGGACTGCTTGACTATACCTTTAGTGGACCTTAGGCACCAAAATTGCATTGACCATAACCACTACCATGACACTGAGGAGGCTATATTAGACTCCAGTGTTCAGGGGACATCTCCACTAGCCCTTGGAGAAATAATGCCTTTGGGACCAGATCACCAGGCTATACATTACGCTGGCACTGATTACGGGACTGAGGCGATAGCTAACTCCAATGCCCCGGCCATACTTACATCAGTTGTGTGCCACCAGGAATCAAGGACACTGGGACCCAGCCACCAGACCAAATATCCAGAAGAACAGGCAAGCTGGGCAGCACCCCAAATGGGCCATGACCTACAAACTGAGAAGGATGTGCCAAGCCTTAATGGTCAGTATGCATCTTCAGTAGGCCTGGATCTTAAGAAAACCATGCCGGTGAGCTCAGATCACAAGATTACGCATTACCCTGGCACTGATTGCCAGGCTGAAGTTGCAACAGACTTCCATGCACAGGCCATTTTTCTGGGTCCTGACTGCCAGATCAAACACCCAGAGGAAAAAGAAAAGCAGGCAACACTCCAAATGAGCCATAAGCTCCAGACTGAGGAGGTTGTATCAGACCTAAACATTCAGAGAACATCTCCACCAGTTCCAGACTTTGAGGAAATAATGCCACTAAGCTCAGACTCCCAAGCCTCACTACATCACAGAGCTGACCAACATATTCAGCCTGCAGAAAGCCCCAACATCACTCATTCCATACCTATAAGTGGCCTGGAACATGGTACAGAATCTCCACAGTACTCAGGATCTTGGGCCGTATCTCTATCGACACATATCCCCAAGGTTAAATCTCCAACTAGCTGTGATGTACCAACTGAGGTTAAAATGAACTGTGATGATGAAGCTGGGACTCAACCAGCACTCCAAGACCAGATTCAGAATACAGACATTTCATCTATAAATGGCACTAAGCCATTCACCATTGAGAGGTGGATGGTCCCTACGAAAATGGTAAATGCCATCATCAGTTCTATACCTCAGGAGAAAATCAAAATTGACATCTATAAGCAAATCATTCTACAGCAGAAGAGTCAAAGTACTAATAACTGGCCCAATCAACTCATATCTTCCAGTTATACAGTCTGTTTAGCTTGTGCTGCATGGATCCCAAATGGCTGTCCCCATGTTCAGGAAATGAAACATCTTTTTCAAGCAGAATTGTTGGCCATAGCAACACCTCTGCATGGTTCTGAGGAAGCAGAGTTGAAGTTAGTACTCCGAATGCCCCAGCAGACACAGTCCTGCTCCATCCTTAGCTACCCAAACCGCCATTGTGGTACACTTAGACCCTCCCACCAGTCAATTCTGTTGTCATCTTGTTCAGATTCTGTGTTTCCCACATCATCAAATCACCAACAGCTACCTGCAAAGGTCCCTCGACATGGTCATATGCTTGGCAATGATCACCAGCCACATAGGCAAAAAATCTCTGGTATACAACAGCCATTCAAAGAAGAGTCACACATGAAAGACAATGACAACAGAAAAGAAAAGTCAAAGAGATATGGGAAATTTTCGAAATTTTTTCTAGGAAGATTTCAAAAAAGAAGAAAAAAATAAATGAATTATCTTTCCTCTTTTTAAGAAATTGACCCCTGTGTATCTTTGATATTTGTGTTTGATTTTGTATCTCACTTGATATTCTTTACAGATAGGAAAATAATGGACCTCTTTTTTTAAGGATTCATGAGAAACTCTAGAACTTTACTAAGGGATATAACTGCAGGAGCAGTTCCCACACTTGGGCTCACATAATCATAAAAGGTTGGGAGGTAGGTGCAATGACTATTTCCATTTTACAATTGTGGAAAATAAGCCAAATGGAAGTTAAATGACATGCCCAGGGTGACACAACTAGTAAGTATCTGAGGCCAGATCTTCCTGGCTCCAGGCACTGTGATCCATCTACTGTGACAACTGGTGCAAACAGAGCTGGAGGAACAATTTACGTAATGACCATAACAATGTAAAGAGAAACAAGTATGAAAGTGTCTAGAGCTCAGAAGTGGCAAAGTATGCCTCCAGATTCTATGCAGAGAGGTAAAAAACTATGAGTGTTGAGTGAGGTACATGTTTTTAGATATGGTCAATATTGATTTATTTTACTCAATTGTATGTATTCATGGTAAGGGATTTGAGGGGAGAGATGGAATAATTGTCCTCTGGTTTGGGGGATAATTGGCAGCCAAAAAAGAAACAGATCACAAAAAACAATTTTATCATATAAAAATTAAAATGCTTTTTCATAAATTAAGTCAATGTGACTAGAATAAGAAAATCAGTAGAAGAGTTTTAAAAAAAATCTTCAAATGTCTCTGATAAAGGTTTGCTATCCTGGATCTTTAAGTAATTGATATAAATCCATAGGAGGAAGAGCTACTCCCCAAAAAACAAATGGTCAAAAGATGCACAGTTTTCAGAAGGAAAAAAAAACCCACAGGGTATGCAAGATGGTTGTTATTGACCTTATTTGATAAGGAATAGAAACTATATATCTATATCTATATCTATATGTGTGTGTGTGTGTATGAAATATTGTCATCTCTTGATAAAGGAGGAAAATTGATACAGAGAGTTTAGGTGATTTGCCCAAGGTTCTCTGCTTATAAATGGCAGAGGCAGGACTCCAATCTGGGAAACTGAAATGCAGAGCTATTAAGCAACTTGTTCAAGGCCATGATAGGCATGGCGCCGGAGCAGAGATCTTCTGACTTTTGTACAAGTGCTCTTTCCACTACACTGTGAACAAGATCAGATGTTTGAGAACCAGAAACACACACACACATAAAATGGCTCCCAAAGAGAGATGCAGACAGGGTCCATAGAGTAATGTATGTGGGCATAGCTTACTCAAACTTTATGAATGCCTATGGGGGTCAATTTGAGATGATTGAAAACCATATTTTCACCTTTTGAAAATATCCTTTATTTTTATTTCATTTATTATTTTCATTTTTTACTTATTTATTCATTCATTCATTCATTCATTTATTCATTTGTTCATTCATTTATTTATTCATGCATTCATTCATTAATCTATTCATGCATTCATTTATTTATTTATTCATTCATTCATTTATTTTCCCTAAATACTAATGATTTCCTTGAAGAAATGTATTAGTGAAGAAGAAAAGAAGCAATAAACAGAACTTGGAAAGGTTGCATGTATTAGATTATCAGGAGTGGGGAACCTTTGACCTCAAGACCACATGTGGCCCTCTAGGTCTTCAGGTGAGGCCCTTTGACAGAATCCAAACTTCACAGAACAAATGCCCTTAATAAAAGGATTTGTTCTGTAAAACTTGGCCTCATTCAAAAGGCCACACTCAAGGACCTAGAAGGCCACACATGGCTTCAGGGTCACAGGTTCCCCACCCCAGGTTTAGACAATAGGCTGTACCAGAGTAAATGAGCTCTTTGATTTAGAATAGAGGGGGAAAAATTCTCAGCTTGATTTAGGAGAATCCAGGGAAGTGTATCAAGGGCTATGTTGGGGGCTAGCTACCCTACACATCTGTGGATTCAGAGAACTCTCCTTTCTGCCATTTAAAAGTCTGTAGCTTGCTTCTCTTGACCCAACTTTTTTGAATTCCTCTTTTCTAGATTTCACCAAAATTCTACTTAGCATCCTGACTCAAAAGTCTCTCAGGAATCATGGCTCCCTCCAAGTATATAACATTTTTTCAGGGATGTACTACAGGAAACTGCCCCAGAGAAGGAGGGAAGGAAGGAAGGAAACATTTAGTAAGGGCTTAGTATGTGTGTAAGCTGGGTATTATAAAACAGACAGCTCCAGCGCTCAAGGAGCTCACTCACATTTGAATGGGGGAAGACAATTTACAAAAGGACCTGAAAAGCAGGGGGATGGGGAGGGCAGGAGGGCATGGTTTTGAAGTCCAGAAAATCAGGAACAGAGCCCAGAGCTGGGAAGAGAATGAAGGGAAGTTAGGGATGGGAGTTGGTGTTAACATTTAAAAATACAACATAATTATAAAATCAATAATTTAATGAATAAAAATATATATTAAAAAGTAGTTAAATGCGAAGTAATTTGGGAGGGAGGGTACTAGCAATTGAGGGGATTTGGAAAAGCTTCATGCAGAAGATGGCAACTGAGCTGCACCTTGGAGGGGCTCCATGAGTCAGAAGCAAAGAGCAAGCATATTCCAGATATGGAGGATGGCCATTGTCAAGAAATGGGAAATGGAAATGGGACAACTTGTCTGAATGACTCAGAGTGCATGAAGGGAAGCCATACCAAATAGATTAGGTAAGGTCAGGTTGTTTAGGATGTTAAGAGGTAAACAGGAGTTCGTAGTTTATCCTAGAAGCAATAGGAAGCCACTGGAGTTAACCAAGTAGGGGAGACACATGGCCAGATATGTGCTGAAGAATTTGGCAGCGATGTGTACTATGGATTCAAGTAGTGAGAGACTTGAGTCAGTTGAGACTTGAATGAGCCAGGGGGGAGGTAATGAGGGACCTGAACTCCCATGGTAGCTGTATGAGTGGAAAAAGGGAGTCAGGTGAGGGAGATGATGCCAAGATTGAAACAGTGAGAACCAGCAATGGACTGGATATGTTGGGTGAGGAAGGAGTTGACAATTATGCCAAGGTTACAAACCCAGGAACCTGAAAGAATGATTCTGCCTTTGGTATAGATAGGGATGTTTGGAAGAGGGGAGGATTTCAGGGAAGACAGCAAGTTCAATTTTAGTTTAAGATGTCTCCAAGTATGCCACTCTCTGGTCCTCAGTTTCCTCATCTGTAAAGTGAGTTTCACTAGATGGATTCTGAGATCCTTTCCAGGGATTAATGAATGATCTTGTGATCCTAAGTCTATGTCATTAACAGTTTTAGTAGAGAACATTCTACAGTGATGAATGCAATGCCAGCTTCCGGATTCTGCACAGACTGAGTCTGGTATGAGTTCCAGTCAGCTTCAGCCAAAGTTTTGGTCCTGAGGCTGCAAACTGGTAGAGGTGTGGTCTGCTGAGTGGGACCCTGCGGAAGAGCTGAATGGTATTTCAGGTTGGAAGCAGGTCTTCTGAAGCCACATTGGTCAATTAGGGCCACAGGATTGTAGTAGTTTGAATAAGAACTCTCCCAAAATGTTCTAAGATTTTTTAGATGAGATGATCAGTTTCTCCTACCCATTGCAATTCCTACTTTGGGCAGCAAAGAGAGATGATGGAATAAATGAATATTCACATCAGGTTGGGAAAAAAGAATGAAAAACCATTATTTAGACCTTACTACGTACCTGGGTTAGGCACCGGGGATACTGACATAAGCAAGCAAGACAGTACCTGCCTTTGAGCAACTTATATTCTTGTAAGGGAATCAGGGATTAATTTTTTTTCCTCCTCTGTATAAGGAAGTATATTGAACTGCAAGGTCCCTTACAATTCTAAATATTATTTTATTGAGGTATCTCCAGTCACCAAGCCACGAGTGTCTTTAGATTCTCATGAAGTGAGAAACAGCTGCCTCCACCTCTGTCTTATTCCACTGCTACCCTAGATATCATCCTCTGTGTCATCTTTCCACCTTAGAAGTAGATCTAATCAATTGTCAGATCTTATCAATTTCACTTCTATGACATCACTTGCATGCATCCTCTTCTCTATATTTATGCAACCTACTTGGACTCCCTGCTCCCAGTCTCTCCTGTCTCAAATCCATCCTCCAAACAGTTACTAAAATTGTTAAAGGTCCAATCATATCACTCATCTGCTCAAGAACTATCAATGGATCCTTTTTGCCTTTAACAAAAAATAACTCCCCTGCTTGATATTTTAAAGCCTTTCACAGCCTGGCTCCATTCCATCATTCCAGGCTTATTTCATAGCATCAAAGTTTTAGACCTTCTCCCTGACTCCTACTCACTCCATAGTTGTTAGCACTTTTTTTCCTTTCCCCAAATTATATTCTATTTAGTCCTCTGTATATAATCATGTCTTTATGAGGTAGATGGTTTTATAAAGTAGAAGTCTGCCTCCAGAACTTCTGTGGAAGAGGAGAGGTAGGATTCTCGTTCTTCCTATGCCTCCACATTTGTAATGTTGGGAGTCCACAGTCATTTCCAGACTCTCCCCTCTCCTCCCACCAGGCATGACTTACTCTCTATTGCTTGGTCTCACCCCACCCAGGCTGGGGTGAAGACAAGATTGATGAACGTGCATGAAGCAGAACAGGTAGCCCAGTCTCCCTAGCAGTGAGCAACTGTTTAATTAATCTGGCATTTTGCTTAGGGGAAAAGAGGAACCAGATTTATCCTTATTACTTTCGTTGTTGTTTTTAACCCTGCTTTGGGAAGTTTATAAAATAGAAATTACTAAAATTTTTTCTTATTGGGAGTTTTTGAGTCTCCCATGAGGATGGCCTTGACAATTCCAACAAACTCTATCTTCTCTTTGCCTGTTTCTGACCTTCTCTCTGGTTTCTTACTTATGATAAAGAAGAACACAAATCAGCTGTTGTGACTGAGCAAAACTTTATCTTAAGCTGGCATTCCATATTAAATAAAAATATAAACAAATTTTAAAAAGGAGATTTGGGACCTAATATAAGCCCTTTAGGACAGGGGATGGGGAGAGAAGAAACTGTTATAAAAAATCACCATCTGCATAAATTCTTTCAAATGGACATTCCTAGTGATGATCACCATACTCCAAAAATGTTTCTCATGCTGTCAGGGGTAGCAGCAATGGAGAGCTCTGATGGTTACTCAAAACAAGACACGCTCTGGCCTCTTCCCACTTCAGTCCCCCTGCTCTAATCTCTATCTCCCTTTCTTGTGAGTTCGTCTTCACTGGCCTCTGTGTACAGCCTCTTTGGAGATCTCTTCTCCCTCCTCCTTTCTAGATGAAAGAAGAAACAAACTCTTTTCAAAACTGCCCCGCTTGAGTTTCCTAGAGCCTCACATAAACTTTGAGATTTTTCTTCCATCACGAAATGAAAAACAAAGACAAAAAACCCAACTTGTCTCCAGAGGCCCTGCTATATTGTGCTCCACGGTTAGGAATCTTGCAGTCCCTTGCAAAGACAACTGTAGTACACTTGATATCTGAAATAATACATCAAATGATCAAAATTACTTCAGTGCTTAATAGAATAAGGATGATTAACTCAGTAATCCAAGTAATCACCTTAGGATGCTTCTCCCAGAAAATATACATCAACAATCTATGCAATAGGCAGAACAGTGTAAAACATTGCTTTCCAGGCTACAGAGCTAAATTAATATAGGGCATATCATATTACTATATCACTGTAGCACATGCATATCTTTAGAACATAAGCAAATATGCATAATATGAAGCAATAATATCAGTAAACTTACAAAATAACAAAATATCAAGAGATGACAGCATAAGCTCAATGTGTGTGTGTTCATCCTTCATTGCCGAAGAAGACCATGCCATCAGAGAAATGATGACATGACTTGCACTTGACTTTGTTTTGAGTGAGGGAGGGCTATGCAAGGTCACTAGCCTCACTTTCTGCCCCTGAGCCATCTGAATCCAGTGACCAGATATTCATTAGGATGCCTGGAGATGACCCAGGATGAGGCATTTGGGTTAAGTGACTTGCTCAAGGTCACACAGCTGGTGAGTGTCAAGTGTAAGCTCAATAAACAGAAAGAACTACAGTTAACAGACCAACGTAGTTATACTACATGCATGATAGCGCAAAAGCAACAAAAAAAGGAAAAAATAAACAAGCATAATAAAAATGCAGTAATTAACATGTGCAGCTAGAACATATGCAAGATGCAAATTACATGGGTAAATATGAGCATTGTTGCCTGGCCATATGGGTGACTAATTATTCAGTTTTTTTCTGGTACATCCTAAGTCAGTCTAATCACCCTCAAAGAAGCCTAGTTTTCCCATAACCTGTTGGTCTATGCTTCTCTCTGCCTGGCCTAGCTGATGGAATGGGATGGGTATTGTACTCATCAGAACTTTTAGAAGGCTCAGGCTGGCTAGTAGCATGACTGTGTTCTTTCTATGGAGGTGTGTCTGCACCAGAAATCTCTATGGCATAAGCCATTCGGTTGTTTTCAGTCTTGTCTGATTCTCCATGACCCCATCTAGGATTTTCTTGGCGGAGACAAGGGAGTGGTTTGCCATTTACTTCTTCAGCTCATTTTACAGATGAGGAAACTGAGGCCAACAGGGTTAAGTGACTTAGGGTCATTTACAGCTATTAAATGTCAGGTCAGACTAAAGAAGATGAGTTCCTGACTCCTGCCTAGCTGCCCCATAGTTTATTTGTGATTCGTATTCATCCTTTGCTTTCAAAGAGGACCATGATATCAGAGAAATGATGACATGACTTGCACTTGACTTTGTTTTGAGTAAGAGAGGGCTGTGCAAGGTCACCAACCTCACTTTCTCCCCTTGAGCCATCTGGATTCAGTGACCAGATATTCATCAGGATGATTGGAGATGGCCCAGGATGCAATGGAGGACCTTGGCCTTTTAGGCTAAGGCCTTGTCAGGTACACACTTAGAGTGAGGTAATGCCCATTCAGTGAATAGTCCTCTTTAAAAAGTAGTCAAGGGAAGGGCCCCTTTAATAGAGATTATGAAAGGATCCATGAAAAAAAGTTTAATGACTTCTTATCTAAAACTATGAGATGCCAACCTGAACTGGTAGAAGTTTTATCAACCATGGAGTTCCCTCTACCAATGTCATTACAGATCCCTCCCATCCTCATTCCTACCTCTCCTCAAAGGACTGTTGTGAAACTCAAAGGATTAAATACCAACCAGAAAAGGTGATTTCTCTTTATCCAGTACTCATGATTCATACTGGTTTTTGGGTTACTGTATGCAGAGCCTTCATTGGAAATGCTTGTTTCTCCTCCCTTGTCTGTCTCAGACAGAATTTTCTAGACTGCAGGAGGTCTTTTTTGATTAAAGTCCACTACGGTAAGCCCCTATCAGGTTCTACTAACGAATGAGGGAGTCCCCCTAACTCACCTCTAGGCAAAAAGAGATTGAAGTGCATTTATTGTGTTTATGAGTCCAAGACTGATCCCTGGGACTCAGTTGTAAATAGGAAAGTTTGCCTGGTCTCTATGCAAATAGTCTCATTCTAAGAATTTGTGTGTCTCATAAACACTAAGATAACTCACTAAAACTTTGTCACCTTGTTGAAGGTCTGGACAATGAACTCAGGCTTTATTGTTTGTTTTTGTCAGTGTCCTGATCTGAAATTGTAGCTATGTATTAGCTTCTAATGGCTTCTTTAGTTTCTTGGAGATAGCTGATGGCACAGTGAATGAACATGAGGCCTGGGGTCAGAACGACCTGAGTTCAAATCTAGCTTCAGAAAATTCCAAGATATGTAACCATGGGCATGGTTTTTAACCTTAAGCCTCTGTTTCCTCAACTGTAAAATGGAGCTAATAGTAGTAGCCAATTCTCAGCGTTGTTGTGAAGATCAAATGAGACAGTATTTGTAAAAAGCACTTAGTACAGTGCCTGGCACATAGTAGGGCTACCTATAGAAATGCTTTTTCCCTTGCATTCTTTCTTAGCCTTGAGACATGATATTTATGATTGCCCATGCTCAAACATCCATGCCTGGTGGAGATGTACATATGCATTAGGAATGACTCATGTGGATTCTACTAGGGTTTTTGTTCTGGTTTCAGTGTCTTGAACATGTCCAACAAAATGTAGCTGAAATGTTCAGGCTGTGGGTCCCTTTGAAAATAGTAATGTATAGTCCTAGACTTCTTAATTCTAACCAAAGCCAACCTCTCCTTGGACAGAAAGTCCATACCCTGAAAAGTACGTCTCTCACAATACTCCCAACTGAGTATTGCTTATGTATTCCTTGTCAAGTGATCAGCCACCACCAATAGATGGCTTGTACTATTACTATTGCCTTCTAGATATAGCAAGTCAATGCAGATATATTCCAAAGATTTGCTAATGCTTATATTATCTAAATATGAATAATAAGATGGTCATACTTTGTGTACAATAAGAATGTGTTGCGGTTTTTGGTGACGTTTGCATGAAAATATATTTCATATATTTGCAAAATATATTTGCATGAAAATAATATCATCATTATTTTTAGGGTCCTTCTTTGACTGATTTTTCAAAGATGACTGTAAAAAGCTTTCCTAGCCATGGATGCACTCTGGATAGCACGCTTCCAAGCGTCCAAGTACTTTGTATAGGACCAGTGACAATCTGGTTCAACATTTTGTGACACATCCCCATCTCCTACCATTGTCTCAGCAGTAAAGTGCCTTTCAGGGGACTGTAATTAGTCCTTGATATCACTGCCTTCTCACCTATCATTTCTCACAGTTCTTCATTAGCCCTTGGCTCTCATTGCTAATCATTCACATATGAAGATGAAGAGCATTGGTTCAAGGAAGCAAGGTTCACATCCATTGCTGGGTGGCTGTCTGATTGAAGACTAAAACTCTCAGTTGTGCTAATATTTAATTGGATCCCAGCTCCCTAGATGTTACATCTAATCTTTACTCGTCTCTTGGGTATCACTGTGGCTTTGGTGTTAAGTGGCCTTTGTGACAGAATCTGCATCCACATTTGTTTCCCTCGCTGGTAGTGAATGCTGAATTCCTAGTTGGATGGTGTTACTACTCATCTCAGGCAAGCAGCATCTAACTTGGCACTATCAAGAATACAAGTCAGTGTTTTGTACTATGTTTTGTTTTGTTTTATGGTTTCTTCCATTCATTTTAATTTTTCTATTCAACATGACTAAGGTGAAAATGTATTTAATAGGAACTTATGTGTAGAACCTATGTAAGATGGCACGCTGTCTCAGGGAGGGCGTGGGGAGGGAGGGGGGAAAGGAGGAGAGAGGAGAAAAAATCTAAGATATGTGAAAGTGATTGTAGAACACCGAAAACAATAAAAAAATAAAAAAAAATACAAATCAGTGGATTCTTGTCAGTCCACACTTGTAACTCTGCTCTAAACATAGTCCTTGAACTCTTCTCAGTGATCACCCACTTCAAAACCAAGAGATAGAACCTTGTGTAGGGTAATAATCACCCAAGATTCTGCTGCAGGCAAATGCAATTGGTTTCTGGGGACCATTACCCACTCAGTACAATACTTCTCCTGGGTCCTCTAACTTGGCATTGGCATCTGTACGTAAGATAAAATTCTTGCTTGGATTTGTATAGACCAGCTTTGATGACTGTGTGTGACCAAATCTCTGAAAGCTTGTTCATATCTGTTTGTTCATCTGTTTCTAAAGGGCTGTATGGGTTTTAAGACAACTATCTAAACCTTGCCTTTCTGATTCTGTGCCTCTTCAAAAGAATATGCCTATGTTTAAACAGTAGTTTAGAAATCTACTACCATAATATTGTAAAATCCTAGAAGACTCCTTAGATCTCAATAGGCTTTTGAATGTGGCCAAGTCAGAAGAACTAATATCTTTAGATCAATGCTCATATCTTTTTGAGATACCATGATCCACGCAGAAGCTCTGTAAAAATGGCATTCTCACCTAAATACTTCAGGTCATTCTCTTCCAGCCAATTCAATACTTTAGCTGGTCCTTTTTTATTTTCTTCTGGGGTCTTCTCAAGGAAAATTATGTTATCAAGGGTTACCAACACTTGCTGATGGTCTATGTACCCAACAGTGTTCTCCATCAGTTTCTTGAAAGTTGCAGGTGTTCCCAAGATGCCTTGGGAGGGGGTATATGCTCGGGAGATGAAAGCAGTCATCTTTATCTTCCTTCAACATAAGAATCTGGTAGGTGCCATGGATCCAGTACTAAAAATCGCTAGCTGCCAAACAGACAGTCCGGGATGCCTTAAATTCTTGGTCTTGTACACTAGCTCTCTTTAGTTCTTTCTTTCAAAGAGGGCAGTCTACATATATTCATATATTTTCACTCTTCTTAAGTTCCACCACAAAAGACAATGTATATGGGCCATCAGACTCTGGGATAGCACAGCTGACCTGTAGGTTCTTGAGAAGGTTTCTGAGGTCATTCCAGATAAAGGCATTATCCTAGATCCTTCTCAGCACTGACAGAAGTCACTGAGCTAGATCTTGCGGACTGTTCCTCAGGCATAACCCACATTCTACTCATGCAATGAAACCATGTCTGCCCTCTTACTGCGCTTTCACCTCAACTCTTCCTTCATTCTTCTTGTACCCCAGATCTACTTCAGTGGCTAGAGAGCCAGTACTCTTGTGATGGATGTGAATAATATGACTTGGTTGTCTTCCTGTGTGTCTATGCACAGGTCATGTGCAGGGTGGTCAAAGCATATAGGCATTAGGTCCCTTTAAGTACTGCTATTATTATAAAAACAAATAATAAATAGCAGTCATTGTTGTTATTGCTAATAACAATGGCATTAATAAGAGCTAGCATTTATATAGCACTTTAAGGTTTGTAGAAGACTTTACTTTGACTCTCACCACAATCCTGGGAGCTAGATGCTGTCATTATCCTCAGAATAATGCTTTACAATCTCATGCTAATATGTGGCCCGAAATGAAGTCAATTCTAATCACAACTGATACTCTCCTGATAGGCCATGGGTCTGGACACATGAGAACCAAGGTTTCCATGGTTTTGTTGAAACTAACTGCTTCCTTGGGAAATTCCAAAATTGCTTCAATGTACCCCAACCGAGGATACGTTGTAGTGTCAGTCCTTCTAGGCCTAATCATACCAGTTTTTGGAAAAGTATTTCCCTCAAGTGTCTCCTATAATGACAGGAGCATATTTGTCACTTGTACTCCACTCTCCAGGACAGCGGTGCAATCTACATTATCAGTCTTGGCTCTTATCTCTCTGTGAGGTCCCATGAGTACAGGTGGAAAAGACCCACAAAAGGATCACTTGATAAAGTCGTGATCCTTGCTTATGAGAACTGGAATGATCACCTTCTTAGGCCTCATCTTCTTTTTCTGATGCTGGTCTGGTAGACGTCGGCTCCTGCAGCAACAACGCTGCATTCTCTTTCCTGGTCCATGGGCCTTCTTCTCTGTAGCTGCAATAGAGAATAATTCTGCCTTTCTGATATTTTTCTGATGGTGGTATTTATTTTTCAGGTTTGCATGACCTTTATTCCCTTAGCATGCTACTTTTCTAGGTGGAGTGGTTTTGTCCATAGGTCTGTCTTTCATTACATTTTCCATTAGTCTCTTCTCAGCTGACTTTGCATCTTCAGAGCAGATCCCTTGTTTGATGGATTGTGCAAGAGAAAATGTTCCTGATGTAGTTGCAGTTGTATATTTGTGAGGATGGATATCTTGTCAGGCCTTTGCCATTAACTCTAACAATTTTGTGTGGTTTGTCAGCTTGTCACAGAGTCAGGATTATTATGTCACTAGAGCAATATTTAGGGATATCTGAAATCAAACAAACCCTAAAGCTCTCTGGTGACTTGAATCACTCTGGGCAGGTCTGCTTTTTTCTGGGGAGAATCAGTGCTTTCCTTATTGGTCCTTAGAGATGCCTGGTCACCCACACGAGGAATTAGCACCTCTTTGTGCTGAATGGAATGCCACACTCCCAAAGTCCTATTTCCTCTATGAGGCCAAAGACATAGGACACTTCAAAATCCTTTCTGTGTGATTTCATGGTTTCTTTGTCCCACAAGGATTTTAAAGAATACCCTCTGATACTTCACATTTAGCACCCACTCTTGTCCTTTCTTTATACTTGCCAGTTCTTTAGTGATTCTTTTGTATACCCAGCCTAGTACACGATGGAGTCTTCTGGGAGTGTTGAGAAGCAGGGGAGACACAAAGTCCAGTCCTGAGAAATCCTTTCTTGGATTTTTTTCTTTCTGCAGTGAAATATTTTGCCTGGAAGCTGATGCCCACTGATACTTCCCTATGCAGCTTAGTTAGCCAGTAGGGGACCTCACCCTGGCTCTATTCAGGGGTGAAGTTCTGCTCCCTGACTTGAGGGAACAAGCCTTCTGTCTAGACACAGATAGAACTTTAGTTTCTGGAATAAAGGATGTAAGATTAGTCTCATTTACACTGGAGGTATTTAACTCTGATGGCAAAAATCTTGCCTTGGTTTTCTGTTCAGGTGAGAACCCAAGTATATATTCAAGCTTGTTGTTGTGTTTGACCTTCATTCTTGAAGAGGACTATGACCTCACTATGATGACATGACTTGCATTTGACTTTGATTTGAGTGAGAGAGGGCTGTGCAAGGTCATTAGCCTCACTTTCTCCTCCAGAGCCATCTGGGTCCAATGGCCTGATAGACATCAGGATGACTGGAGATGGCCCAGGATGCAATGGGAGACCCTGGCCCTTTCAGTCTAAGGTCTTATCACATTCCCACTGAGAGACACCCATTCAATGAATAGGCTTCCTTAAGTAGTTACTCAGGGGATGGACCCTTTAATCAAAACAGAAAAATCAAACTGCGGAGAAGACCCTCAGGGTTCCTGAGTAAAAGAGAAACAATTTCTCTTTGTGCATTTGTCCTTTGTTGCCAAAGAAGACCATGCCATCAGAGAAATAATGACCTAACTTTTCACTTGACTTTTTTTTTTTTGAGTGAGAGAGGGCTGTGCAGGTCACTAGCCTCACTTCTCTTCTAGAGCTATCTGAATCCAGTAACTGGATATTCATCAGAATGATTGAAGATGACCCAGGATGAGGCACAATTGGGGTTAGGTGACTTGCCCAAGGTCACATAACTAGTGAGTGTCAAGTATCTGAGGTAAGATTTGAACTCAGGTCCTCTTGACTCCTGCATTGGTGCTCTATCCACAGCACCACCTAGCTGCCCCAATTACTCTTTAGTAATTACAGTCACCCTGTGCTGGTGGGTGGATACTTGCTGTCCAGTCTATGAGCTCCAGAGTGAATTTAAGGCTTGATCTTTGAGCAAGAAATGTAGCCATTAAACTCAAGAGGAAAAAAAGCAGGTAGAACACCAGAGGAGGAGAAGGAGGAGAGGAGCTGCTACCCACTCACAGGTCGTGTTTGTCCTTCGTTCTTGAAGAGGAACATGACCTCACAATGATGACATGACTTGCAGTTGACTTTGATTTGAGGGAGGGCTGTGCAAGGTCACCAACATTTCTTTCTTCTCCTAAGGCTGGCCCATAGCAGGCACTTAAAAAATAACTGCTCTACTATGTTTTATTACCACTACTCATTAATATTGCACCTTTTCTATATCATGCCACTTTCAAGGGGGAACTATGATTCATTTTGGGGCTACTGTCCCCATCTAAATTTTTCCAGGTACTTTTTTGAATCATCAGCTGGGTCTGGTAATTCACAGAGCACTTTAACAGATTAAAGTTAATAGATTCTCCTGACCTTGTCCCAGTATAAAGAATCCCCTAGCTGGGTCCCTCAAGACCTTTATGATAGCCCCAAATGTAAGCTTATTGGCTCCAAATATCACTAATGTCCACGAAATGAGAGAGCTTTGGAAATGTAATACTTAAATTGTCAAAATGCTGATCCGTGATGCCAATATTTGGCCAACTGCAAAAGGAAAATGAATTAATCATGCAGTTATATTATTCGTAAACTACAAGCAAGTGCTCCAAAACAATTAACATGTAACAATAAACATTAAAATGCATTTGTAAACAGTAGCAACTACATCCACTTGCATATATACGGGAATTTAATAAAAGTGTCACTGTAATAGTGGTTTACTTAAAAAGAGAAATTTATGGAAAGGCAGAAGATGAGCGTAGTGAAAGCAATACACAGAGTGTCTGAAAACTCAAATACAAGACAAAATAACAGCAAAGCAAAACCACTAGATGGAACCAATCTTAATAACAAAAACCACATTGGAAATGGCCAGAATGACAAAATAACATAAAAATCAAAAAAGTATATTTCAAAAGGAAAACAAAATTGCACATCAAAATTGTAAATCCAACAAGCAGCATAGTGAACCTACAAATTTGGATAAAGAAGCTTTCCGCAAAGCAAAAAAATGTTAAACTAAATTCAGCTCAACACAAAGCAATAGAGAGGGAAAAATCATATAACATAATAGCATAAAATTTAAATTTAAAAATCATAACACATGTATCTTTCATACTTACATCAACAATATAGGAAATTCTACTTAAAAGAAAGCAGGAAAAATGATTTAGCTGAGTATGCAAACTCTCAAAACAGAAAAAAGCCCCAAAGTTCAAAATAAATGCTAAAGACAAGCTCCCTATACATAATAGAGTGCTTGTAAGGTAGGTGGTTTGTATAAAGTAGAAATACTCACCGGCTGAACTGCCACACTAAAGGAGGTGTAGGATCCTTATTTCTTCTCTGGTCTTGTTAGAAATATCTAGTCTTTCCAGTCTCTCTCCTCCTCCCAGGAGGCATTGTGTTCAAATTCTGCCTTAAAAGTATGGCCGTAAGTCATTTGTCTCTGTCTCAGTTCCTTCATCTGTAAAATGAGGGGATTGAGCTAGATTGCCTTTTAAGGGGTCTGCTAGCTCTAAATTTATGATCCTGCAGATCCTAAGTCTAAATCTATGATCCTTGGCTCTTCCCCAAGGGTAGATGGGGGTAGGGATTATGGAAGTGTATAGAGTGGAAGAATGGGGAAGGCAACATGACCCAAAACAATAGTCCGATCTCCTACTAGAGAGTAAATAATTTTCAACTTTCATTTCTCTTTTTTAAAAAAAACTACCTTTTTTGGAAAGTTTATAAAATGTAAAAATCAGCAACATTCTCTCATTTGTAGCACAGTAGAAGTTCTGCTGGATTTGAAGTGAGGGGGCCCTGGGTTCACATCGCCATTCTTTTGGGTCCTAGCTATGTGACCTGGGCAAGTCACTCAATCTCTCTGTGCCTCAATTTTCTCATCTTGTAAAATGAGGGGGTTGACCTTGAGGGTTTCTACAACCCCTTCCAGCTTTAAATCTGATCCTCTGGCACTTACAGTTCTGACACAGAGAGTCCCTGTACTGTGTCCCACGTCTCTCCTGTCTGTGTACCTCGCTAGTCAATACTCTTCCCTTCCCATGCACGTTTATGAAACACACAAATCTGAAAGGGCTATGAGTAGGTAAAGTTATTTTAAACCTGTTTTCCATTCTAATTAAACAGAAATGTTAGAGGAGAAGTTTGAGACATATATAATAACCTCCAGGACAGGTGAAGGTCAGGGAGTGGGCAGTAACAGAACAGGCCAAAAAATAGAAAATAAAAAATCTCTGTCCACTTTCAAATGGGTAGCTCAGCAAACATCAGTCAGCCCCAGATATGCCAACCTTCAAGGTAGAGCTACTGGCACCAAGGAGCCCCAACATCTTCTCAAAGCAAGCTATTACACTAGCCTCTCTCCATCCCCACCTGTACTCAACATCCTTTTGTCTGTCTCTCTGTCTGTCAGTCTGTCTGTCTGAATGTGGAATTTCTTCAATAGTGTACTCAAGAATTCTGCTCACTACCTTCTTCCTGTTTACATACAGGTTCTCAGAAATCCCTTTTTCCTTTAAGATAGGAGAAGAAACAAACTCTCTTTTCAGACCAGTCTAGCCTTGCTGTTCCCAGGGGCTCCTCTGAGGGATTTTTCTTTTGTCAGGACACTTCTGTCTCTAAGGCCCTGCTACATGGATAAATGTATTTTCCTCTTCAGTTCCTTGAGGACAGGAACTATTGGTTTGGTTTTTGTAGCCTCGGTTCCAAGGACAGTGCCTGATGTGTAGTAGATCCTTCACAAATGCTCCTTGTATTGAACTGAAGGAGATCTATATCCCTCCCTGTAAATGTTTGTTGACCTGTAGGCATTTTAATTTGTACATCTCCCAGGACTAAGTGTAGGATGGTTTTTCATCTGTCACAGAAAGATGAGTTCTCCATCATTTCATATTTTCTTGTGGGTGAGGGAACTGGTTATTTCATTAACAATTCCATTGGAGATAATCTTCCTTCATGCCCCTTGCTGAATGGATTAATACTATTTAAACACTCTGGAGATTATGTTTTCTAAAGGTAAGAGAACAGACTGACCCTCATCCTAGCAGTCAACCTGAAGTTCAAAGTCTTTTGGGGCCTCATTGTGCTGGCAGGAACTACTTCTTGAACATCTAAATCTGTTGAAAATCCCTCTTACTAGGACTGATTGGGATCTGAAGTATGCCCAGTCTCATGACCAGCATTGGCCTGAGATGGAAGGCTCTGTGGGGCCTAGTATTTTCAGCCTGGTCTCCTGATGGCCTGTTTTCAGAGGGTGAGGAAGGCTTATTAATAACAGATCACACTAGAGTCTGGCACTGTTAGGAGATCATGGCTAGGTGGAAATTTGATGTGGGGCTTTGGACTGGATAGAGATGTTGAGACCACTGATAACATAGTGAGGTATGTGTTCCGTGGATTTAGGTAGGTCCCATATAGATTTCACCTGAGGATCAGAACTTATAGCTGAGGCTGTAAGTAGCAGAGGGATCAGTTTGTTTTAAGGAGGTGTGTGGTAGGTCAGGTTTGGAGACTTTGCTGCTCAGCATTTCAAGCACATTAAAAGTATTGCCTGAGGAATGGTGTCCTATGCAATATCAACCTGATGATCAGGATGTGTTGGAGGTATCACTTGACATTCTTTGTCAAATGTGGTCTGGAGAGTCTAGCTTGGTGCCTGACCTCGTAGTAATTTGACCCAAGGGGTCAGGTGGATCTCAGGTCAAGTGGACCAGGAAGGGCAGAGAGATGGTCTGAAATTCAGAACCTCATGTACCCACTTTCCATCGGTCCAGGCTTGGAAGAGTGGCCAAGATATTGTGGTTCACTGTCACTTTGGTCAGACAATTGGTACCCATTAGAGTGATGGCTCAATGAACAGGACCCAGTGTATCTTCACCCTGCTGGTCTAGGTCTGTTGAAATGCATGTTCAGATGTTCACAACCTCATAGAAGTCATGGCCCTATGACACTGCAGTCTAGTATCAAGGATTCTGTCGATCTCTAGTTGAATATTTGGGACCCAATGGTTCAGCTTGGTTGGAGGTGAAGTGTTGGATCAATGCAGCCTCGACCAGATGGTTCATAGTTTACGAAGGTGCAGCCAGTGGAGGTAAAGGCCAAAAGAGTTCTTTGCCCCATTGCTTAAACCTAGCATATCTGTCTGCACTTATGTTTCTTCCTCTGTAAAATGAGAGAGTGGGACAAGATGACCTCTAGAGTTCCTTTCACCTCTAAATGTATGAACATATGATCTTGCCTGCATCAAGGAACCTGTTGTGCCTCTCATCTTTTGGGCCTGGCCCAACATAACCTCAGACTGATCCAGACTTAATGTAGGTTGAATCTAGTAGGATAATTCCACTTGCTTGGCGCTTGCCTGGTAGACAGGGTTTAGGGCAGACTTGGCTCACTCCTCAGGTCTTCATGCCTCTGATGTTTGACATGTGGGGTTCAGTAATCTTCCTGAAGTCCAGGTCACAGTGCTGAAATTTTGCTACCAGGATCTATTGGAGTTGCCACTAAGGGTGTGGTTCAATAGTCTAGGCTCAGTGAAGCCTCATTTCCTAGATAGACTCAATTGAGTGGTTGAGTCTCAGAGCTGCCATGGCCTTCACTTTAGGTCCAGGTAAACCTCAGGTCAGAAGTCCAAATGCCATGGAGTAATCACTTAGTAATTCATATTCAGGAAAAATAGAGCCTCAACCCAAGGCATGGGCACCTGATTAGCTTTAGTAAGAATTTGCCCTGGTAGCTGCAATGGATGAGCGTCAACATGGTAGCTTGGGTTGTTGGCGTGATGGTTAGGATAAGGTTGAGGTATGAGCCATCAATAAAGGTAAAGTTAAAACTTTTGTACTGTTTCTGGTGTCTAATAAAATTGTTACTCACTGATTTAGACCTATGGAACTTCAAGGTTGTTGGTCTTAATGAACTCAAATGTATCCCTAGCTTTGTAATCAGAGCCCACTGGATTCTCAGATGGATATCCAAGGCCTGGAAAATAAGCAAATATTCTTCTGGCCCAGTGGTCCAGACATGGTGAAGAATTAGCTGTGGCTCTGGTTCTTAGGTCACTGAAATAGTTATCCAGGCCTAATGGTTGGGGTCAGTGATGGCACAGTTGGAGTTCCAATCCAGAGACTGGGGCATAGAGACCTTGAAGTTGAAGTCCTGACCCCAAAATTGGGGGTGCCATGAATTGGCAACCCAAGTTGTCAGTGGTCAGAGCATTGTAACAGTGAAGTTGTCATCCTGGCACAGTAGTTTGAACAAAATAAGATGGCAAATGTGACTTTCCCTAGTCATAGCCTTGTAACAGGAAAATAGCCATGTTAGCCCTGTCCTAGCCCTGGCTTTGGTTAAGTGTCATCTGGTGACAGGGATATGTTAATGACACAGCAAAGGCCTTGGACATCTGTTATTTGAAGTCCCTGGATCTTCCCTTAGTCTTCCTAGGACCTCAAGCTATCTAGATGACAGTATTGAAAATCTGTATTCCCAGGGTTGATCTGGAATAGATATCTCTGGACAACTTGTAGTCAGTCTTCTTGGCATCCATACAGGCATTAAAACCACTGGAGAATAAGAATGACAGTTAGTAGCTGGATTCTATGACTGTTGAAGCCTAGAGAATATTACAGATTCCTTTAGTAACACAACAAGCTAAAAGAACATTTAGTTCTCATTATGTGTGATTTTGTGTCTAGGTCTTTTTGAGATAAAGGATCAGATTCCAGGCTTCTAAGACTTGCACTCCAAATTTAAGGAGTTTTTTTAAGGAACGACCATTAATTCTCATTTTTATGAATAAAAAATAAGGAAAGATGTGGGAGAAAAGAAAGACCGATCAACACCTGAATATGAAAATGATACAGATATGAATATGAAATAGATAGGAAGCAAAGCATTTCTAGGCACTTGGATGGGATTTTGCATTTGTTCTGGCCTCAGAATTCTTTCTCCCTTTTTAGAAAGAGGCTGTCTGGCCCATCAAGAGACTATTCTCTCATTTTTGAGAGTAAGGTGTACAAATTCTGTCCCTTATAGAACACATTTAACCAAGAATAGGTCTAAGCCTATCCCCTGTCCTTGAACTCAAGCTCTAATTCTCTAAGTTAGGGACCCCTTCCCGAACTGTGTTTTTCTTCCCAAATTCCTTCAAAATTAAGATGCTGATAATTCCTTTTTCACCAAGGATGTCACATTGTTTGAATTGCAGTGGACAAGGAGAAATGAATTATCAGGAAGCATCTTCTCACTTTGCAGATTTCTTTTTTTGTTTCTTTAACTCATTCCCAAAACCAGTCCCCTTCAGCAGAGTTCCTTTTCAGTGCTTCCTGAGTAACTGTTGGTGTCAGTGGCATTTTCTGTAAGATAACTAAACTGAACCCAGTTTATTCACTCAAAATTAATAAATTTATAGCTCAAAGAGAACTGAAAAGCTAACAAGTCCAACTCCTTTATTTTATAGATGAGGAAACTGAATAACACAGAGATTAAGTGACTTGCCCTGAATTAATATCTAGCAAATTGCCTAAATTGATATTTGAACCCAAGCCATTCCTAACCCTAAATCTAGTGCCATATATACCCATCCTGTCCTACACATGTAAATATATATGGCTGATCATAAAAAAGGGCAAAAGGCCCCCATGTGCAAAAATACTTATAGCAGTCATTTTCATGATGGCTAACTATTGGAAATTGAAGGGATGCCCATCGATTGAGGAATGACTGAACAAGTTGTGGTATGTGAATGTAATGGAATAGTGTTGTGCAATAACAAATGATGAACAGGCAAATTTAGAAAAATCTGGGAAGACTTGTACAAACTGATGCAAAGTGAAATGAGCAGAATGAGGAAAACACTGTATACAATGTCAACAACACTGGGTGATGATCAACTGTGAATGTCTTAGCTCTTCTCACTAACACAATGAAATGATCCAAGTAAAAATAGGACTCAGGAAGGAAAATGCTATCTGTATCCAGATAAAGAACTAAGGGACTCTGAATGCAGATTGAAGCACATTTTTTCACTTTATTTTTTTTCATGTTTTTTTTCCTTTTGATCTGTTTCTTCTTTCACAACTGTGACTAATGCAGAAAAATTTTTACATGATAGCATGTATATAAACTGTATCAAATTACCATTTTCAGAAGAGAGGAGGTGAGGGGAGGGAGAAGAATTTAGAACTCAAAATCTTGTAAAAATGAATGCTGAAAATTTTCTTGTCATGTAACTGGGCAAAACAATAAAATATTATTTAAGGAAAAATACAAAATTGATATTTGAAGAAAAAAGAAAAAAAGAGAAATGTATATAACTGGTTCATGCTCCATGACATGAGGCACTTATGACAGGAGTTTATTTTATGAAATGAAATGAAATGCATGGATTTATGCAAGTTTCCAAGTTGCAAAGGAAGTCAAGTATATGAAATAATTACAAAATACATTTTTTAAAAACAAAGTTGTCAGACAATATGCTATAAACTTGTGATCTTGAATCTCAGGTTCTCTGAGTTAGGAAAGATCAGAGTCCCAAGAGAGATTTCAGGGGACCTGTAACACTAGATAATCATTAACTTCTAACTGCAATTTAAATTTAGCATTTCCTTCAATTATGAATATAAGCAATAAAATGTGATTCTGAGAAGGGGTCCATAGGTTTCACTGAACTGCCAAAGGAATCCAGGACACTAAAAAAAGACAGTTTGTATTTCCTCTCACCTCAAACTTTCTCAGAGATTTTTAAAAAATCTTTTCGTTTCCTTCCCTCCTTACCCTCTCTAACCCTTTTGTTGTGTCTCAGCTCTAAACCACCCTTAGAACGTAAGACCCTTGAGGAGAGGGACTAATTTGTTTTTACCTTTTTGTCCCCAATGCCTAATGCAGAGATTCTTAATTAATAAAATATTTATTGGATATTAAGCTATTTTAAATGAGTTATTTTTTTGGAACAGACATAGTTGAGTAGAAAAGCATGTTTTCTCTTTCCTTCCCCTCCCTCGCCCATTCTCTCGACAGCACTGGTTGCACTTTCACTCATTCCCTTTGACTTACTGGGGAGCTGTAATACCTCTTGCCCACTTTGCCACTCCCAGGTTCCACCTTTTCTTCCTCCCTTAGCTTCTCCTGTGAGATCCATACAATCCACATCTACTATCTAATGAAAATTTTGAGAGCTGTTGTCCATAGCAGGGGTGGGGAACCTGTAGCCTTGAGGCCACATGTGGCCCTCTGAAGGGTAGAACTTGAAGGACTACAGGGCCATATGTGGCTTTGAGGCTGCAGGTTTCCCACCCCTGGTCTATAGCTACACAAGAATGAATTGGAAAAGGAGAAGATACTCCAGTATCTTTGCCAAGAAAATGCCAAATGGGGTCTCAAAAAATCAGACACAATGAAAATGATTGAGCAACAAAAGTTGTCTATAGACCTCCTGGATACCCTTCCTCTTTCCTCAAGATTAGTATCTGACTCACAACTCTCTCTGTCCTCATACTAGGGGGTCTTCAACATATGCACAGATCACATGGATAATCCCTCAAACATCTTCAACTCATTTCCCATGACCTATTCTTTTATTCTATTCCATTTTATTTATTTATTCTTTTAAACACTCAATGTTTATTTTCCCCCCAATTACACGTTAAAACAATTTTGAACATTTTTTTTAGCAAGAACTTTGTGCACAGTAGCAGCAACATTGTTCAGTGATCAGCTGTGATAGATTTAGTTCCTCTTAGCAATACAATGAATGATCTAAGATAATTCCAAAAGACTCATGATGGAAAATCCTGTCCACATCCAGAGAAAGAACTTTGGAGTCTGAATGCAGATCGAAGCTTGCGATTTTCTTTGTGTTGCTTTTTCTTGCTCGTGGTTTTTTCCTTTTGTTCTGATTCTTCTTTCACAACATGATGGATGTGGAAATCTGTTTAATAGGCTTGTGCATAGGTTATGTTAGATTGCTTGCTGTCTTGGTAAGGGGGAAGGGAAGGGAGGGAAGGAAAAAAAATTGGAACTGAAAATCTTGTAAAAGTGAATACTCAGAAAAATTACCCCCCCTTTTTTTTAAAGTTTTGAGTTCCAAATTCTTTTCCTTTCTTCTTCTTCTTCTTCTTCTTCTTCTTCTTCTTCTTCTTCTTCTTCTTCTTCTTCTTCTTCTTCTTCTTCTTCTTCTTCTTCTTCTTCTTCTTCTTCTTCTTCTTCTTCTTCTTCTTCTTCTTCTTCTTCTCCTCCTCCTCCCTGCTTCCTAAGACTGTAAATAATCAGATATAGGTTATACATGTGCAATCATGTAAAGTATTTCCATGTTAGTCATTTTGTTTAAGAAGACTGCCATTTTCTCCTGGCTGTTCCATCAACAAGACTCTCCATCTCGTAGCTCTGAGCATTTTCTTTGGCTGTCCTCCATGCCTGTAATGCTTTCACATCATCTTGACTGCCTGGCTTTCCTGACTTCCTTCAAGTCCCAAGTAAAATCCATCTATAGGAAGTCTTTTCTGATCCCTGTTCATTCTAGTGCCTTACCACTATCGATTATTCCCTATTTATCCTGTATATAGTTAGCTGTTTGCTCCCCCATTAAGTTGTGAACTTCTAGAGGGCAAGGACTGTCCTTTTCCTTTCTGGCAGGTGCTTAATAAATGCCTATTGACTGACTGCTTCTTTCTCTCCATTAAACACACCTATGAGAAATCCAGCTCTTTAGACTGTGAGACATAACGAAGACACCTGGGGACAAGTGTATCCAAAAGGTAGGTAAAGTATTCAGGAAGCAATAAAGCAGTCACTTGCAAATCTCAGCTGAAATGCGTGAGAGCAAGCACCACAGAGTGGGATGAAAGTCAGATCCAGGTACCCCACCACCCTATCCTCCAGTAACCCTGACGTATGTTTATGTTCAACAGGCTCCTTTTGAATGTGCTCACAAGCAAACATAGAATGAAAAACATCTTCCTTTGAAGGAGCAACTTATACTTCCAAACTCATACCGCTGGGAACAATGATAAATTCCCGTTCCTGACATTTCAAGGTCTTTACAGCCTGGTCTTTTTCTGCATTTTCAGCATTCTTACACATTATTCCCTTCCACAGACCCTATGGTCCAGATGAGGAAGCACAGGCTTAGGAAGGCTGAGTGACTTCCTTGAGGTCATGCAGGTAGTACGCATCAGAGAAGATCATACTGAGACATCCCATCTCCTTGCTTTGTGGTCTCCAGTATTGTCACGGCTCCTCATATATGTTCTCATTCCTCACACCCACGTCATGGAACCCCTGGTTTCCTTGAAAACTTAGGCCAATTACCGCCTTCAAAGCTCTTTCCTCCTCCAAGTAGTCTGCCGTTCCCAAGAGTGTTTAGTTGTAATTTAGTCCTTTCAGTTGTATCCAACTCTTCATGATCCCATTTGAGATTTTCTTGGCAAAGACACTGGAGTAGTCTGCTATTTCCTTTTCTAGTTCATTTTACAGATAAGGAAACTGAGGAGAACAGGGTTAAGTGACTTGCCCAAGGCTACACAGCTAGTAGGTGTCTGAGGCCATACCTGAGCTCACAAAGATGAGTCTTCCTGGCTCCAGGCCCAGCACTCTGTCCATCTGCTTCATCACCTACTGCCCAAGCTGCCTTTCATTAATTTTGCATATATTCTGTATATACTTATCTGTGTACTTTTCCTCTCCCCTATTAGAATGCATATTCCTTGAGGAAAAGGATTTCATGTTAGTGCTTAGCATAGTACTTGGCACACGTTGATTGATCGATTCTTCCTTTTCATTATTTCTTTTGTACCTCAAACTGATGACTTTGTCAGCTCTGCTGCGCTTAAATCCAATTCACTTCCAAGTCAAGACACCCCCGGCTGATGTCCCTGGTCCTCTTTGAGAATGAAGGACAGACAGTAAGTCCCCCATGCACAAGCAACAATTCATTATGGCCAGTAATGGGTTTCATAGCATGGCATATTTACTGAATTGATTAGTATCAATCAGTCCAGTTTACCCAGGTTTTCAATTTGCATTAAACATCCCAATAGAACCAGACACAATTTTTTCCTACTTCTTTATTATAACTGCCTATCCTGTCCTCTAGTCCAGTCACACCACACTCCCATAAGCCTCAGTTTAGTCTTTGAGGGAGCCTAGCCCACTCACCTCTGTCCTTAGCCTCCCTTGGGCTTCAGGCCAAAATTAGTCTGACCCTGTACCAGCCACTGCTTTCATCCCTGCAGCAGTTGCTCTCAAACTTTGAGATCTCAGGACCCCTTTACATTCTTAGATATTATGGAGGACCCAAAATAGCTTTTGTTTATGTTGACTGGATCAATATTTCCCTTTTTAGAAATTAGAGCTGATAAAATGTCAAAATATTAACTTATTTAAAAATAACTAGAATCAACTAATTGCACAAGCACAACTAACAATGTTAAATGAAAAAAATAACTGTTTTCAAATCCTTTTGTTAAGGGAATTTGTTTTGTGGGTTTGGATTTGGTTGCAGGGGGCGCACTTGAGAACCTTGAGGTCACAGGTTCCCCACCCCTGTGAGGGACAGTGTGATTTGTCCTTTAAACATTAATAGCAGGGAGGCTGCCTGTATTCTTGGGACATGAATCCAGGACAGAGAATTTCCAAAGACTTATGAAACCACAGGATTGCCATGTACTTCTGGTCATTAACAGTAGGAATACATAATACTGTCAAAAGGAATTTAGAAAGCATTGGCAAGGAGTACAAAATCCTAGAGAAAAATTAAAAGTTTCGGGGCAGGGCTGATGTTTTCATCACTGCTGCCAATTCTGAAGACAAAAGCAGATTTGAGAAATGAACAGCTGGTTAAGAAAATAATGTCTTCACATGTAACCTGTATCAAATTTCTTCCCATCTTAGGAATGGGGGGAGGGAAGGGAGGGAGAAAAAAATTTTGAACCCCCAATTTTATAAAAAATGAATGTCAAAAATTATCTTTACATGTAACTGGAAAAAATAAAATAGTATTTAAAAAAAGAAAAAGAAAAAATAACTTTTCTAAGAAAAAGATTGATGAAATGTTTTACATATTTGAGAAAATTCTGATTTGAAATTCAGTCCCAGAAACTTCCTGGCTATGTGACCCTGAGCTTCTGTTTTTTTCAACTGTAAAGTGGGAGATAATGATAGCACCTACCTCCCAGGGGATTGTGAGGTTCAAAGGAGGCATTCTTAAAATGCTTAGCATGGCGCTCAGTAGGTACGTATTCTCTTCTCTCCCTCCCTCCCCTTGTATTTGTGAGCTGATTTTACCTCGTCCTTCCTTAGAGAGAATGGGGCTTTTATGTAGCTTACATCTTCCTGACTCTGTCCTGTAGGGATACTGTGTATGCTCTATCTCCCTTTTTGGAAATTGGAAGTCCTAAAGAAGAAGAGTTGGAGACCCAGAGCTGCAAAATTCCACTGCACAAATACCATCATAAGGGATGGCAGCCAAGTGGCACCAGGCTTGAAATCAGAAAGACTCATCCTTCTGAATTCAAATCTGGTCTCACAGACTTAATAGCTTTATGATCCTGAACAAGTCACTTAATCCTGTTTGCCTCAGTTTCCTTATCTGCAAAATGAGCTGGAGAAGGAAATGGCAAACCACTCCAGTATTTTTGCCATGAAAACCCCAAATGGGGTCATGAAAGAGTAGGACACAAAACAACTGATCGATAACACAAGGATGCATTCTGTCACCAACTGAAATCAGGCTGTAAATGCTCTTCTTTGCACTGCTGAATTAGACCATGAAATTGGTCTTTACTTCTTCCAATTAACCTATACTATTGTTGATAGATTAAGCTTCTTTATACCTGTGTTTGATCCTGCAACTTCCCTCCAATCTTCAATAGCTCCCCATTGCCTCCCAAATATGTGTCAAACTTCTTATTCTGGCTTAAAAGACCATCCGCTCTATCTTTTCACTATTCCCATGTCATTATCTTATGCTAAGATACTAGCTAGGAGATTCATTTCTAGTAGTTTCCCTTAAGCAGAGAGCTGATTATGTCACTCACTTATTCAGTCAAATTCAGTGACTGCCTGTTGCCTTGAAGGAAAAAATAATAAACTCTTGTTGAGCTTTTAGAGCCCTTTCTAACATGGGGCCATACTTTCTTTCCAACCTGGGTCCATACTTTCTTTCCAACCTCTTTAATTGAACCTCTTGAGGTTCTTCCAACCTCTCTACGCCCACCTTGTGTGATGCAGCCAAATGGCCCTTTCTCTGTTCCTTACTCATGACATTCCATATCCCATCTGCACTGGTCACCTCTGCCCCCCTGTACTATCAGAACTAGGTGATGTGAGTGCTTGAGAAACTGAATTGGTACATGTTGTCACGTTAAAGGTGGCCATCCCTCATCTTTACTAGGACTAGCTGGTGGCAAAACTTGGATTCTTGCAGTATTGCTGAATAAAGTGAAATCAAGAGTGTATATGTATGTATGTAGGTGAGCATGTATAATGTGGATGAGTATATATGCAGGGTGTGTGTGTGAATATGCATGTGTATGCATGTGTATATGTGTGGGGGGTATTGTTTTCCAGCTAAGTGAATAGTGTTTTGCTGCTAAGCAGATCTCCTGGGTGGCAGTCAACGATCACCCTGCTTACCTTGGCAGAGCTAGACACTGTCTGGCACTTCACTCAGGTTCTAGGAAACTGCTTGCACAATTTGAAAACAGACTTCAATGAGGAAGGCATTTGTATACTAGTGACCTGAGCCATTAGTTGCAAATAATTGGGAACTGCTCTTGAGGCCAGACTAAGGAAGGTAAGTAGAATAATGCTGTTTGAGCTGGGAACAGTTAATTTTTGGGGGAACAAGACAAGTTAATCTGACTGCCTTGGTAAACAATCTCCCCTCACCATTGTGCATTTACTGTCCAAAATATTCATAAGAAACATTGTGCTCTCTAACCAGTTTTAATGCCCATAGTGGATACATCATGGAGAGGTAGTAGTTACCAGTTTCCAGACCCAGTGAGACCATGACGGCCAGATTCAATGCTACCCAACATTAGTGAATGGTCCATAGTAAGGTTTGGGGTTTGGCAGCTGCCTTGGTACCTGGCATTGTCACAAGATGTTAAACCCAGAAGAGTGAAACTAGGGGTCAAATCCTAGCCATCATTTTGATCATTCAGGCCAGAATAGTGAGGGATCTACCATGCCCACTCACTGTCTCTGCCCTCAGTTTTGGGAACACCACTAGACCACAGGTTAAAGAGCAAACAAACCAAGAATAACCTGAGGGATTCCTAAAAGTTTTGACTAGCACTGAGCCCAACACTTCCAAAGATAACCATTGTTCAAATATCCAAGAAAAAGATCTGAGGGCTGCTGCACTAGACAAGTTATGATGTAAGAGGGTGTGAATACCATGGTCACTTCAGAGCCCAGGATTCTGGGTCTAAGGGGTCTGACCAGGAGGGGGTTGAATCAGGTGAGATCCCTTTTAGCTCTAAACCCATGATCCTTTGACCTCCTCAAGAGCAAGGAACAAATACGCTATATAGGATAAATTAAGTAAGAAAGTGCATAAAGATGGGACACAATTTGAACTTGTTATTCTGGAATGGGTACTTACTGGGGGGACTGGGTGGCCTTCTGGATGTTTCATAGTGTCACCTAGGAATTAGGGTTAGACACCAAATAAGAAACGTGTCACCTACTGCAGAGTTGCTGGGTTTTGCCTGTACACAATCTTTGTTGCCTGTTAGCTTTCCCCTGAAGACAGGGGCTTCCCAGGACAAGGTCCTCTGCACCTGCATCACAAAAAGTTGTAAATCAGAAGACAACGTTGCTTCTTTGGTCAGTTTTTTTCCTCACCTAAGTAGAAGGCAATGGGAAGCTGTCACCATGAAAGTTTACCATATTTCTAATGTGTTGTTTGAAGAAATGAGGGTACTGATATCATGGATTTTGTGAATCTTTGAAATACTAAAATAGGGAATGATGAATTCTGTTACTCTGTGTGTAACATTTACAGAGCTTTATTTTTGGGGGTGGGGTGGGAGGGGAGAGGGACGAAGGGCAGAGAACCTGTCTTTTGTGCTGTGGAGCTTCCTTCAATCTGAAGGTAATCTGTCTGACTGGAGCCTAAAATATGGTATGAGAGGGAAGGAGGAGAACATGGCATCTTTTCTCTTGGCATGTGCAGGAACAGGCCCATGCTGGACTATGTCAGGAACAGAAAGACAGACTCAGTGTCTCCCTGTTCGACTGCATAAAATAGGAGACACAAAAATCAGACTTAAGTTTCAAAGGTACACTCTCATTTTCGAAGAAAAAGATGGGTAATTTAATTTTGCCTTTGCTTTTGAAATTTCTCAAGCAGAGATTTGAAAGCCTTTCCATGTCCCTTTGACTTCTCCTTTTCATTACTCTCCTTCTTCATGGGTACTGATTCTCTTGGAAAGATGGAAAGATTCTCTTCTGTGAGTGGCTGGTGACTCTTAAATGTTTTAATTTTACATGGGTAATTATCAGTTTCTGAATAATCCAACCACTTGTCCTTTGCAGGCACATGGGACACAGTGTGTTTACGTGAGAATGATGGAATGTATGGTGCATAGTATGATGGCCATTGTATATTGAGCTCTGGAAAGAGCTGACTGAAGAAGGAGAAAGGCTTATAGGGTACTCTCAGGACAAATTTCAAGCCCATTTCCTCTTCAGAGTCTGGCAGAGGCATTGGTATAGCCAACATCTCTGCTTCAAACTGATGTTTCTTTCTCTTGTCATGGAGACAGCCATTTGGGACCCAGGAGGCACACTCTAAACAGATTGAATAACTGGTTGACATGCATTCACCAGGCCTCTGCTGAGGAGTTTCCTTCATCTGCCTAAAGAGAATTTGTTTACGTATGTCCCTTTTTATTTTTTCCTCAGGGATGGAATTGATGATGGCACGTACAGTTCTAGCAGAGATCTTGTCTGTGCCCTCAATAGTGTATGATTTGATGTACTTCAAATGCCATGGGATTTCTCTCTTTTCTATAGTTTGATGCTGGAACCCAGACTGAGCCTCATCTCTGTGGGAAGAGGTCATTGAAGCCTTATCCTGGTGTTGGTCATGGCCTGTTGAAGTATCCTTCTGGTGGTTGAGAGTGGACAAAGGAATAGTCTTTTTTTTAGGTATGACAAAAGGTATTACTTGATCATCTTTGCCTGTTGGAAGTGTGCTCTGGTTGTTGGTGGTGTCTGATCCAGTTTCAACCTGGTTGTCATGATCAAATGAAGTTGTATTTTGGGACTCCTGTCTCAATGACATGTTTGCTTCATGGTCTAGATCCTGTAGAGGTGTGACCTGCTTACTGGGTTCCAGTATAGCCCCTAATTTGAGGTTTGGACTTGGTGTAGCTATGGTGAGGTGATCAGAGTCAGGTAGGGCTGTTACCTCATGGTCTATGCCTTGTGAAGGAATAGGACTATCATCTTGGCAGGGTGTTGTTGTGACCTGGTGGTCTATATCCAGCGAAGGTGTCTCACTTTCATCTTGCCTTGGTGGCATCATGGCCTGCTTGTCTATGCCGGGGAAAGGTGTCTCACTGTTGTCATCCTGCCATGGTAAAGTTATGACCTGGAGGTTTATGCCCAGTGAAGGTGTTTTGGGGTCATCCTGCCCTGGTTGAGTTGTGAAATGGTGGTCTATGCCTAGTGAAGGTGTCTCACTGTCACCCTGCCCTGGTAAAGTTATGACCTGGTGGTTTATGCCCAGTGAAGGTGTTTTGGGGTCATCCTGCCCTGGTTGAGTTATGATCTGATGGTCTATGCCCAGTGAAGGTGTCTCACTGTCACTCTGCCCTGATGGAGTTATGACCTGGCGGTTTATGCCCAGTGAAGGTTTTTTGGTGTCATCCTGCCCTGGTGGAGTTGTGATGTGGTGGTCTATGCACAGTGAAGGTGTCTTGGTGTCTTCCTTTCCTTGTGGAGTTATGACCTGGTGGTCTATGCCCAGGGAAAGTGTCTCACTGTTGTCACCCTGCCATGGTGGGCTTACGACCAGGGGGTCTGTGTCCAGTGAACTAATATCACTGTTATCATCTTGCCCTGATGGGCTTATGACCTGGGCATCTGTGTCCAGTGAAGATGTCTCATTATTTTGCCATGATGCAATTATGTTCTGGTGGTCTATGTCCAGTGTAGGTGTCTCACTGTTGTCATCCTGCCATGGTGGGCTTATGACTGGGAGGTCTGTGTCGGGTGAACAAATCTCACTGTTGTCATCTAGCCCTGGTGGGCTTATGACCTGGTGGTCTATGCCCAGTGAAGGGGTCTCACTGTCATCTGGCCCTGGTGGGCTTATGACCTGGGCATCTGTGCCCAGTGAAAGTGTATCACTGTCATCTTGCCCTGGTGGGTTTATGTCCTGGTGGTCTATGCCCAGTGAAGGTGTCTCACTGTCATCCTTCCCTAGAGGGCTTATGACCTGGTGGTCTATGCCCAGTGAAGATGTCTCACTATCATCTTGCCCTAGTGGGCTTATGACCTGGGCATCTTTGCCCAGTGAAGGTGTCTCACTATCATCTTGCCCTGAGGGAATTGTGACATGGTGATCTATGCACAGTGAAGGTGTCTTGGTGTCTTCCTTTCTTTGTGGAGTTATGGCCTGGTGGTCCATGCCCAGTGAAGGTGTCTCATTGTCATCTTGCTCTGGTGGGCTTATGACCTGGTGGTCCATGCCCAGTGAAGGTGTCTCGCTGTCATCTTGCCCTGGTGGGCTTATGACCTGGGCATCTATGCCCAGTGAAGGTGTCTCACTGTCATCTTGCCCTGGTGGGTTTATGACCTGGTGGTCCGTGCCCAGGGAAGGTGTCTCACTGTCATCTTGCCCTGGTGGGTTTATGACATGGGCATCTATGCCCAGTGAAGGTATCTCATTGTCATCTTGCCCTGATGGGCTTATGACCTGGTGGTCTATGCCCAGTGAAGGTGTCTCACTGTCATCTTGCCCTGGTGGGTTTATGACATGGGCATCTATGCCCAGTGAAGGTATCTCACTGTCATCTTGCCCTGGTGGGCTTATGACCTGGTGGTTTATGCCCAGTGAAGGTGTCTCACTGTCATCTTGCCCTGGTGGGCTTATGACCTGGTGGTTTATGCCCAGTGAAGATGTCTCACTGTCATCCTTCCCTAGTGGGCTTATGACCTGGTGGTCTATGCCCAGTAAAGGTGTCTCACTTTCATCTTGCCCTGGTGGGCTTGTGACTTTGTGGTCTATGCCCAGTGAAAGTGTCTCACTGTCATCTTGCCCTGGTGGACTTATGACCTGATGGTCTATGCCCAGTGAAGGTGTCTCACTATCATCTTGCCCTGGTGGGCTTATGACCTGGTGGTCCATGCCCAGTGAAGGTGTCTCACTGTCATCTTGCCCTGGTGGGCTTATGACCTGGTGGTCTGTGCCCAGTGAAGGTGTCTCACTGTCATCTTGCCCTGGTGGGCTTGTGACTTTGTGGTCTATGCCCAGTGAAAGTGTCTCACTGTCATCTTGCCCTGGTGGACTTATGACCTGGTGGTCTATGCCCAGTGAAGTTGTCTCACTGACATCAAGCTCTGGTGGGCTTATGACCTGATGGTCTATGTCCAGTGAAGGTGTCTCACTGACATCAAGCTCTGGTGGGCTTATGACCTGATGGTCTATACCCAATGAAGGTGCCTCACTGTCATCTTGCCCTGGTGGAGTTATGACCTGGTGGGCTATGTCCAGTGAAGATATGTCAGTGTCTTCCTGACATGGTAGATTTATTACCTGGTAGTCTATACCCTGTGAAGGTGCTGCACCATCATCTTGGCAAGGTGGAGTTGTGGTCTGATGGTCTGGATGCTCTGGCGTTGTTTTCCTGAAGTCCACTTCTGTTTGATATAGGATGACCTGGGCACTTGTGTCTAACATAGTCTCTCTTACTTGTTCCACAGCAGTTTGAGGGGAAACCATGCAATTCTCTGGGCATAACTGAGGTATTACTTGTTTGAGAGGGCTTGCTGGTTGAGTGGATTTCTTCGCCTGTGATTCAGGCTCAGCTGTGTAGTCATGACTGAGTGGCGGTATGGCCTTGTCATTATCACTTAATGGAGGTATGATCTCATGAGGGCCTGGTATAGTCTGAGTCTGGTAGAGAGGACCAACTAATTCACGATTAGCATGGGTATCTGGGGCCAGTGGTTCTTTCTCTTGATGGTCAAAAATATTTAGAAATTGTACATGGTCACTGGGGCTTAGTGTCACTGACTTCTGGCAGCCTGGGCCTTTTATTGCCTGAGTTTGTTGCTCAGAGCAGAGTGATGGGGTGACCTGGTTATCAGGGTCTGCTGGAGCCTCAACTTGCTGTCCAACAGCAGCTTGGCCTTGGGCCTCATACCCTAGTGTTGGTGAATCCTTACCCAAAAACCTAGGACAAGGTAGGGGTTCATTCTGGTTGAAGGGAGGGAACAAAGGTGTTTTGACTTGGGTCTTTGATCTCGATGCTGCTGAAGGTGAAGTTCTTTGTTCAGGGCTCATTGAAGTTGTTGTCTGGTGGCTTAAATCTGGTGAGACCTCGCTGGAGTGATCAACTCCTGGGGGAGGTATTTTACCATTTTGCTCAGAATGTGGTGGTGGTGCAGTGGCGTCCTTGACCTTGTAAGCAGGGCCTGGTGAAGCCTCAGCTGCATCTTCAGGGCATTGGGAGGGCCCAGATGTCCCCCAGGTTCCCAGCGATAAGGAAGGATCAGAGGCTGCTCTGGTACTCGGGATAAAGCCTCGTGACTGTCTCATGGTTACCCTGGCCTGGTGGTTGAGCTCTGGTGATGTAACATTTGTGAACAGAGCACTGAATTGAGGCCAGGAGACTTCTGTGCTTGTGCTCCTGTTGACATATTTGGGCAAGGATGAAGGTGAAGCCCAGGTTCCAGGCTGCTGGTTGAGGCTTAGGAAAGGTAAAGCGGTTTCCCTGAAGGAAAGATCAGGATGTCTTGAAGCCTTGTTAACCAAATAATCAAAGTCTGATACTTTTTCCAAAACTATGTCAGTCTTAGAATTGTGGTCCTTACAAGGTGATTGTAAAAGTAGACATTGGGGTAAGAGGTTGGTTCCTCCCCCATCTAACATAAAAGTTAGAATTCTGACTTGGTGCTTACAGCTCTGAGCTGCTTCTGTGGAGATACTGGAACTCGCTGGAGCAGGTCTGGCACTGGCCTGAGAGTCAGAGAACACGGATGGTTCCCCCATTGCCTTGGTCTTACATTCCATCACTGATGTTGCCTCCAGCTGGTAGTCAAGGATTGGTGGCGATGAAAGGAGCTTCTGTCTATGCTGTGATAGTTCTTCAGCTTGGTGGTGATGATTGAATTTGAGACGGGCCGTCTGCTGTTTAAAGTGTGGCCACTCCTCAGATCTGTGCTCAGGGAATGGGACAGCTGACTGCTTTCGTCTGAGATGTGGCAGCTCCTCCCTTTGACAGTGCCCACTCTGTGAGATTGTGGGAAAGCGCTCAAGGACCACAGGAGTCTCCACTTTGTGTTTTGGGCTAAGTGGAGTTTTAATACATTTAGAAGGGGTGACTATATTTGTCCTTTCCCTGGATTTGGGGTTAGGCAGAGAAAAGACAGAGGGATCTGTATGGCATGGACGTGGAGATGGTTTAGTTGTACCTTGGTATTTCAGGTACGGCAATGGCACAGCATTTGTAGCTGGATGCTTAGGCCAAGGTAAGGTTGCAGGCTCGCTTCTTCTATAAGAATGATGGGACAGTTGGGAGGAGCTGGAATGGTCACTGAATTTGGGCATCTCAGCTCTGGGAGGGCGGTCTCTTTCCCACAGTGGTGCTATGCGATGAGGTGGGCATGGCAATAGCACTGACTTGCTGTGGTGACAGAGGTCTTTTGGAGGGACCTGAACCAAGGATGCTGCGGGAAAAGAAAAACTATGTGAATGAGGATAAAGAAATACTACTCCCAGAGAGAACGACTAGGAAGGTCAATTGCACCAAGAGTGTGTGTTATTGTCACTCTACAGAGAATGAAATGAAGTATAGAGACAGTGACTTGACCAAGGTAATGAATACATGCTTGCATACAGCTACCATAAATACTGGACTTAGGACTCACACTTAAGAAGCCAAGACAAAAAGTAGTTAAGTGACTTGCCCAAGGGAACCACAAAACTGGGAAGTGATACAAGCAGGACAAGAGTCCTAGTTTTCTGATTCCAGATTCCAGTCTTTTCATTGGGTAAGGCTGGTTCTGAGGGTGGCAGGGTGGTCCTCATTTATATGATCTTGTGTGACTGCCCTGGCATCTTCAGAAAGGAATAAATAGCTCACAAGGAAATATGTGAGAGGTTCCATTTGAAAAGCAAAAAGAAAAAAGCAAAATTCTCACCTTTTGGAAATAACCAGTGTCTTCTCCCCATTTGTCCAAGGATTTCCTTGAGAAAATAATATATTAGTAAAGAAATGCAAATACTCTTAGTTCTAGTGACTCCTAAAAAGGCCACTGGTTAAACGACTGTCTTTTAAAGGTTGTTCTACTCTGGTCCTGAAAATTTCTTCATCAACCTACTTCTTATTATCTCTATATTACAAGTCACTACTAATACATGTGAAGTTGTTATATTTTCTCTCCTTAGGAATAACCTTCAACATATTTTGAAAAATTCTTGATACTACTTGTTGCTCTCTAGGTCCTCCTGTTTCTCCACTCTTTATTTTCTCCCTCTACTCCATAATATAGTTTTACATCTTTATTAAAAACTGATTCAAATTTTTAAAAACTGATCCCACCCTTGAACTAATCTAAATAAAAAGACTCAAAAAATTCATTTACATAAAATTATGATCAACTACAAGAATATGACATGTCTCTCAGGATATTTTATTTATTTTTTAAAATTCTATTTAATTTTATTTCTATTTCCAAATTTTTTCCCTTCATCCTCTTATCCCCTACCCATTGAGAAGGTGAGGAAAAAGAAAAACCATTATAGATATGTATAGACATTCAAAACAAATGTTTGTATCAGTCATATTTCCAGAGGGGGGAAAAGCAATGAAAAAGAATGAAATAGAAGAAAATATTATTCAATACACACTGAGTCACCAGTACCTCATTTTTCTTTCTGGAGATGGACAGCATGTTTCATCCTAAGTCCTTTGGAAGTCTGGTTGGTCATTGTGTCAATCAGAGCTACTAAGTCTTTCAGAGTTGAATATCTTTTCAATATTACTGTTACTGTATGTCATTCTCTTTGTTCTGCTCATTTTGCTTCATATCAGTCGTCCTGTGTCTTTCTGAAACCAACCCTTTTATCATTTTTTATAGAACAGTAGAATTCCATCACATTCATATACCATAGCTTGTTCAGTTATTCCCCAAATGAAGGGCATTTGCTCAGTTTCCAATTCTTTGCTACCACAAAAAGGGCTGCTATAATTTTTGTGCATATGAGCCCTTTTCTTCTTTCATCTTTTTGGAGTACAGACCTAGTAGCAATATTTCATGGTCAAAGGATATGTATGATTTAATAATTTTTTGGATATGGTTCCAAATTGCTTTCCGGGACTAGTTCACAGTTCCAAAGGAGTGCATTAATGAAACTACTCTCCCACATCCCCTCCAGCATGTGTCACTTTCCTTTCCTGTTATATTAGCAAGTCTGATGGTGGTTTTACCAAGTTCTAGTTTGCATTTCTTTTTTTTTTTTTAATTTCAAATATTTATTTATTTATTTAACTTTTTACATTCATTTTCACAAAATTTTGGGTTCCAAATTTTCTCCCCTTTTCTCCCCTCGCCCCACCCCAATACACCAAGCAATCTAATTTTCCCTATCTCCAATCTGCCCTCTCTTCTGTCATCCCTCCCTTCTCTTGTCCCCATCTTCTCTTTTCTCCTGTAGGGCCAGATGACTTTCTATTCCTCATTAACTGTTTGTCTTCTTTCCTAGTAGCAACAGCAATACTAAACAATCGTTCCTAAAACTTTGAGCTCCAAATTCTCCCTATCCGTCCCTCCCCACCCATTCCCTTTGGGAAGGCAGGCAATTCAATATAGGCCATTTCTGTGTAGTTTTGCAAATGACTTCCCTGATAGTCGTGTTGTGTAAGACTAACTGAATTACCCTCCATCCTATCCTGCCCCTCATTGTTTCTCTTCTGTCTTTTGATCCTGTCCCTCCCAGAGTGTTGACTTCAAATTGCTCCCTCCTCCCTTTGCCCTCCCTTCCATCATCCCCGCCCCCCTGCTTATCTCCTTCTCCCCCACTTTCCTATACTGTAAGATAGGTTTTCATACCAAAATGAGTGTGCATTTTATTCCTTCCTTTAGTCAAATGTGATGAGGGTAAACTTCTTGTTTTTTTTTCCTCAGCTCTCCTCTTTTTCCCTCCACTAAAAAGTCTCCTACTTGCCTCTTAAATAACATATAATTACCCCATTCCATTTCACCCTCTTTCCTCCCACTACATTTCTCTCTCACCATTTACCTTAATTTCTCTTAAGATATGGTCCCATCCTATTCAATTCACTCTGTGCTCTCTGTCTCTGTATGTGTGTGCATGTGTATATGTGTGTGTGCGTGCATGCATGTACATGTGTGTGTGTGGTCCCACCAACTACCCAGATACTGAAAAGTTTTGAGAGTTACAAATATTGTCTTTCCATGTAGGAATGTAAACAGATCACTTATGGTAAGTCCCTTAAGACTTCTCTTTGCTGTTTACTTTTTCATGCTTCTTCTCATTCTTGTGTTTGGAAGTCAAATTTTCTTTTCAGCTCTGGTCTTTTCATCAAGAATGTTTGAAAGTCCTCTGTTTCATTGAAAGGACATATTTTCCCCTGAAGTATTATACTCAGTTTAGCTGGGTAGGTGATTCTTGGTTTCAGTCCTAGTTCCTTTGACTGCTGGAATATCCTATTCCACGCCCTTCGATCCCTTAATGTAGAAGCTGCTAGATCTTGAGTTATCCTGATTTTATTTCCACAATACTGGAATTCTTTCTTTCTAGCTGCTTGTAATATTTTCTCCTTGAGCTGAGAGTTCTGGAATTTGGCCACAATGTTCCTAGGAGTTTCTCTTTTTGGATCTCTTTCAGGTGGTGATCGATGGATTCTTTCAATGCTTATTTTGCCCTCTTGTTGTAGAATGTCAGGGCAGTTTTCCTCTATAATTTCATGGAAGATGATATCTAGGCTCTTTTTTTGATCATGACTTTCAGGTAGTCCCATAATTTTTAAATTGTCTCTCCTGGATCTATTTTCCAGGTCAGTTGTTTTTCCCATGAGATATTTCACATTCTCTTCCATTTTTTCATTCTTTTGGTTTTGTTTGGTGATTTCTTGGTTTCTTGTAAAGTCATTAGACTCCATCTGTTCCATTCTAATTTTGAGAGAACTATTATCTTCAGTGAGCTTTTGAAGCTCTTTTTCCATTTGTCTAATTCTGCTTTTGAAAGCATTCTTCTCCTCATTGGCTTTTTGAACCTCTTTTGCCAGTTGAGTGAGCCTATTTTTCAAGGTGTTATTTTCTTCAGCATTTTTTTGGGTCTCCTTTAGCAAGGTATTGACCTGTTTTTTCATGCTTTTCTTGTATCTCTCTCATTTCTCTTCCCAGTTTTTCCTCCACCTGTCTAACTTGCTTTTCAAAATCCTTTTTGAGCTCTTCCAAGGCCTGAGCCCACCCGACATCCCGCTGGGATGTCTGGGGTACCGAGGCCCCGCCCTCCACTACTTTCCCTGATGGCAAGAATATGTCCTCGTTGTCATCAGATCCGAAAGTCGGGATCATTTGCATCTGTTCAAAAAAACTCTCTATAGTCTTATTTTTCTTCCCTTTTCTAGGCATTTTACCAGCCCGTTACTTGACTTCTGAGATTCCTGTCCACCCCCGCCTAGATCTGCCCAGCTAGTGCTTGGGGTCTGAGATTCAAATGGGCTTTCAGCAGCAGATGTGCCTGCTATTCAATATGAGCTTTAGTTCTGGTGCTGGGGTGGGGGCAGGGCCACCTCCCAGGCTCAGTTCCCTCAGGGGCTTTATGCAGAGACCTTCAGAAATGGAGCGGGTGGATCAGGGCCGTCTCCCAGGCTCAGCTCCTTTAGGTGGTTTATGCAGAGACTTTCAGTAATGAAGATCCTGCCTGCTGCTGGGGGAGTTCCAGGCCGCCCGCCCCACCCCTGCCTCTGCCTCCGCTGCTTCCTCCCGAGGGGACCTGAGCCACGGAGACACCCCGCTCTCCTCTCAGTCAGCACAGGCGTGTCTCTCACTGACCTGTAGAGTCTGTGGGAGGAGGGACCTTCCAGGCCGCCGGAGCTTCCGTCCCTGAAGCCTGCTCAGATCAGCTTCTCTGGGGCCGTGACCAGGGCAGCGCTGGGGTGGGGTCCGCTTTCTGGAGCACGACGGACCCTGGGGACGGCTCTCCAGGGCTCTCTGGAATGGAAATCTCTTCCACTATGTTTCTGCACCCCCTGCAGTGATCCAGAACTTCTGGGGAGCTCTTCTTACATTAAATCTATGGGCTGTGGGTTTGGAGCTTGCATATGTGCGTCTTTCTACTCCGCCATCTTGACTCTGCTCCCCTCTAGTTTGCATTTCTCTAATTATTTAGAGCATCGTTTTCATATGACAATTGACAGCTTTAACTTCTGAAGACTGCCTGTTCATGTCCTTTGACCATTTATCAAATTTGGGAATGTCTTTCATTCTTACAAATTTGGCTTAGTTTCCTATATAGTTGAGAAATAGGACCTTCATCAGAATAACTTGCCATATAAAGTTTTCCCCCCTATTTTTCTATTTTTCTTCTAATTTTAGCTGTATATCTTTTGTTTCAGGAAAACCTTTTCTATTTTTCACAATTAATATTTATTGCTCTTCCTATGAACCTCTTTATTCTCATTTGGTCATGAACTCTTCCCCTATTCATAGATCTGACAGTTGATTGCTTCCATGCTGTACTAATATGCTTATGATATCACCTTCTATGTCTAACTCATGCAACCATTTTGAACTTTATCTCAGTATATAGCATGAGAGGTTGATCTATGCTTTGTTTCTGTCAGATTCTCAGTCCATTTTAGCAGAAATTGAAATCTTAAGCTAAAAGAATGAAGCTCTCAGGGTGGGATTTTCAATACCGCCCAGAACTTTCTTAGATGAGAACATCTTCAGATTTCACAAGCTGTCCAAGCTCAATCTAGCAGTATTTCATTTTGGCAAAATAGTTCAACATTTTCAGATACATTTCTTCTCCATAAAATAATGTTCTTGTTCTATGTTTTCAATTCAAAAACAATAAAATGAATTTTGAGAGTGGAGAGAATTTTTCTTAAACTGAAGCATCACAATAGGAAAGCTGAGAATCACAAGCTTTAATCACCTAGAACAATTCCCTTTCCTCTAGTGACTCACCCCAAAGTTGCCTTTCACCAGAGTTTGAACACCAAAAAATGAAGGATTGGTGTAACAGTAAACACCCCAACATATACAGGGGTGCTACTATCACAAGTTTTTTGATCTGCATTCATAAAAGAAAAGACAACTTTTGAGGGATAACAATTACTTTAACCAAGCACATATATCATTCACCTATTTCAGGGGAGTCAGCACCCCAAACTTCAGAGAAAATACAAAGAAATTAAAGATAAACAGACATGACTTCCTCTGCCTGAATTCAATATACAATTGAACCCCAACTATCTGACCACAGTTACCAGAGAGGGAAGCACGACATCTGGGTTCTCAAAGCTGCAGGGCTCCTTAGAGGCTTCCCAGAGTCCTTATCTGGCACTCAAACCTTCTTACGAAACTAAGCCCCAGAGTAAAACCTCACCCTCAGAGTCTTTCTACATTTTTAAAGTCAGAAGGCATCACATCCCTAGAAGACTAGTGCCTCATTAACAAAAGATGTGGACCTTCTTACAAATCTTCCCAGGCCCCACAATGGATGGGAAAGCTCCTCCTCAGTCACATTCAAATAGAGGCATCATACTTCTTGATTATACTAAAGCAACAAACTGCAAAGGATTCTATTTTGTTTGCCATTACAGTTGGAACCAGGCCATTTTAAATATCCTAAGATCAGGTAATAGACAATTTAATGCCCAGTGATCTTAGAATTTCTTCCCCAAGGGATGGAGATTGAGAGGATAAGTCACTCCCAGAGATACAAAGCAAGTAAAAAATTATAAATCTGTACTTTTGGAGAAAGAAGGATGCTTCTGAGAGGACTATATATCCTGAAGCAGAGAGAAACTGGGTGCTTTCCTAGATACCAAGAACATGATTGAACTCAATGGTCACAGCTCAGGTAGGAGAACTGAGATCAGAGAATACCAGTTTTTCTTTGTTGCCTGGTATCACTTGGTATAAGGGAGGGAAGATTAATGTGATGAATACATTGTCCTAGAAATGGGTTTTTCTGATAAATCAGAACACACATAAGTCTTGACTTGGAATTACATGAAAAATGGAATTTCTGTCCTTCCTTATGTCCTTTCCACACAAGATTCAGTATTAGGATCATAGATGTAGGGCTGAAAGGGATCTTAGATAGAGAGTATAGATGCTCCTTCCCACTCCACCCTCACCATTTTATAGATTACAAAGGACAATGACCTACTCAGGATCACACATTCAGGGAATGGTACAGCTGAGGTTCTAAACCAGGCTCTTGAACACGAGGTACCCAAGAGCTGCTGTTAGGGAGAACTATTCTCACTTTTGAGAACAGATGGAAATTCTGCATGTCGTTCTCTCACTCCTGCCCAGCTTCCCCTGGCTAGGAACTGATTACCAGAGCCACTCACCAGTGAGAAGAGCAGGGGATGAACCAGTCCAAATACAGTTTGTGGTTTTAGTGGCTACAAAGTCACCTAGGGAGGGAAAGGCTAAGATAACCATTCCCCAGTAACAGAGTAGAATCAGTTCAAAAAAATCGCACCCTCTACTAAGAGGACTGTGTCCTGGGATGCAGAGAAAAGTAGTTGTGCTTCCTCAGGAGCATAGAGTTAAACTGAGCTTTGGATCACTCCCTCCTAGAGAGGGAATGTGAGGTGATGGTGACATCACAAAGCCCAGTTGTCTCTTTTTTATCTCTTATTTTGGGGACCAGCCATTGGGATGGGTGGTTGGGGCTAAGTGATTCAGAGATCTTGGGTCCTTTGCACTGAACACAAGCAGCCCAGTCTGGAAGGTGTACTAAGGTGTAACATTCAATTTCATGTTGATTTTCACCAAATATTCAATACTTCTACCCACCCCAAGCTTCATCTTAACTTTCCACTGACCTGACCATTCTACTGAGTGCTTAGTAATTTCTGGCAAGCACAAAGTTCTAGTCTCAAGAACTTTACTCTTGAGAACAAGTGTCATGAGTGGACAAGAAGAATTTTATAGACATTCAAATGGTTTTTAGAGCAAAGTTATTGAGAGTCTTTAAAGGGGAGGTGGTAGAAGATGAGGTGGTATGAACTGGCCCCATTCAGTGTAACTTTTTTCAGAAAATGTTTTTAAATTATTTTTTTGAAAAATGGCAAAATTTTTGATAGAATAATTTTAGTGAAGCAATAATAGAATACTAATAATAGAAGTTATTATTATCCCTATTACCATCCTCATCATTGTTTCTTATTTCTTGAGGATGTACAATTACAGGACCTTGTCAGCACTTTTTCACAATTCCTTCATTCCTCTTTGGGGTCCACTCTTGACTCTCTGGACTCTGCCTACCATTCTACAGCAGTCTCTTTACCTTGAAATTTCCCTCTGCCCTTGGACATCGTGTACTAGATATAGGTGCCACTCATCCAATCCCTTCCTCTGCTTAGTTATTTCTCCCTATAATCTTCATTTTAAAGAAAGTGCTCATGCCAACCATGTCTTTACTCCTCTCTGGGTTCCGTTCTGGATCCTCCAGGTTTTTCCATTATGCCTCCTACCCCCAGGAATCCTCCCCCCACTTTTCAACTTCCTTTTGTGTGTTGTCCTCTCCCATTAGAATACAAATTCCTTGAAGTTAGAGACTGTCCTTTTGCTCATAAATGCCAATTAGTTGCCCCTAAATGTCCCTAGTATGTACCATACACTATGCTAAGTAAGCACTGGCATAGAAAGAAAGGCCAACAAAAGTCCCTGGCCCCACAAGGAGCTTACAGATTTTTTAATTGTATTACCAGTGCTGGGCATAGTGCCTGGACCATAGTAAGTAAGTAATAAATCCTTGTTGACTTGATTTGTCTTTGAGACAAATGTCAGTACAAATAACACAAGATTCATAACATTTAATATCAATTTATTGACTATAACATTGCCTCAATTAGATGTGCAACATCAATCTTAAAAATAAACCAAAAGTTATTTTTTCATACAGATGAGGAAAACCAAATTGGTTAAGAGCTAGTCAATGTTAAGTCCACAACACCCTTTTCTATAAAGTCGTAGCACTAAAAGTAAAGTTTGCAAGTATTCATTGTCTCTTGGACTTCTTGGAAGCCTGAGCCTAGTCATAAACTCTTTGGATATAGGAGGAATTCATTTTTGTTGAGAATATGTGGCCCTCTTTAGGTTAGAGGAGACTTACAATTACCGTGAGCATCTATTGAGCTCATTACCATGTCCGAAGCTCCAAACCAGAAACTAATGTTTGCTAATTGCTAAGGTAATGACTATAAATATTTGGGTCTGAATTCATCTATGGTCTTCATTTCATGAGGATGATAGATATAATATGAACTGTTAAGGTCAGGACTTGGTGGTAGCTTTAAGAAGAGGTCATTTGCCTTCCAGATGTAATCCAGGAACTTGGTCTCTCTACTTCTGTTGGGCAAGTTTCAGGCAGTGTGTTAAACCAGTGACTATCTAATAAGACTACCTAGAGGATGAAAGAGCAGGGTGGGGCTCTGCAGACCATGGTGAAATGTAGAGTGTTGGGAGATGAAAAGAAGGGGATAGTGAAGATTGACAGGGCGTGTGTGTGTGTGTGTGTGTGATGTTTTGATTGCTTATTCCATTTTTGCACCCTTTCAAGCTCATGAGATCCAAAGATTACATGTGGCTTCAAAGTCCTATCAAAAGGGAAAGTGGTGTGTCTTTTCTTATATCAGCTTTGTTTTTTTTCACCTAAAAGATGCTATTAAGCTCCAGAGAACAAACCATAAATTTCCTCTTATATGCTTTTGACCTGAACAGAAATGTTCTTCACTCAAGAAGTAAAGGAACAGAGACTAAACCTTTGTACTTGGGAGAAAGTTTACTGAGTTCTCTCTCTCATTTTTAAACATTTTATTTTAGACTCAAACACCAGAACATAAATACAGAAAAGAAAAAAATATCATAAACTTAAATACTGGAACTTAAATACAAAGTAAGAAGAGAAAGAAAAGCATGTCATGTGTATAGCAGAACATATGAGAAGATGCAAAGTATGATACATTTTCATTTCAAGAAAGCCTGTATGATAAATACTACATGTTGGATTGAGAGCTGTCCTTTTCTTGGTTCCTTGTAAATTTTCTTTTTGTTCTGTGCTGTGCACTCTTTACTTTGTTCTTTTTTTACCCTTCCTCCTCTCCTCCCCCAAGGCTACAATTAAGTGTGGCTATATTACTATATAAATACATGTATAGACACATACTTTCCCTAACAAATTTTACTCTTGATCTTTCTTTTTGTTTGTGTATCTCTCTCCTGAGTCCTCTCCTTTATTTCTACCCTCCACTTTTACCCTCTACCTTGCCCTCCTATTACTTAATTTACATCCCCCAAGATCTCTCCCTTATCCTCCCATTCCCAAAAATCTAAACACCCTTTTATATGCCCCTTTGACCTATTCCCTTACCCTCCCCTCAAGAGATCACTCCCTTGTCCTTTCCCTCTCCCTATCCTTTACTATTTAATTTCTTCTGAATTTGGAAAACTTTTGTTCTCTTCTAAATATATATGTATTGTTCCCTCTTAAACCCATTCCTGCTGAAAGTATCTTACCGGAAATAGCAGCCCTCTTCTCCCATCTAATTCCTCTGTGTTGATTCTTTGTCTTGCACCTCCTTTGTATAAAATAATTACTCTTTTTAGCTATTCCTAAAAGATTTTACTGTTTAAAGTCATATATTCAGGCCTACCCCAATCTTTCTTAATAACTACTTAATTATTAATGACAATCTTAGACATACATTTTACATATATAAAAAGAAGGTCTGTCCTCTTTGAATCCCTTGTAATCAATATTTGGTATATTTCTCTTAGCTCTTGTATGTCAAGTCTTCTATTAAGTTCAGTTTTTTAAAAAAACAAAATCTTGAAAGTCTGACAGTTGATCAAATATCCATTTTTTTCACTCAGGCTTATGTTTAACTTTGCTAGGTATAATTTTTCTGCAGAGCCCCAGTTCTTTTGCTTTTTGATATATAATGTTCCAAGACCTGCAGTCTTGTAGTATCTCCACTGTTAGATTTTGTGTAATTCTAATTGTAGCACCACCATATTTAAATTGATTTTTTCTTGTTGCTTTTTATATTTTGTCCTTAAGCTGTGAGTTTTGGAATTTGACTGTAATATTCCTATGAGTTTTCCTCATAGGATCTCTTTCAAGTGGTGTCCAATGGATTTTTTCCTCTTTCTACTTTCCCACCTTTTTATAATGCTTCAGGACAATTTTCTTTATTTTTTTTTCCTTATATTATTGGATCGATTCTTTTTTTTTTTTTGATCATAACTTTCAGGTAATTGAATTATTCTTATGATTTCTCTTGATCTGTTTTCCGGTCAGTTGTTTTTCTTATAAGATATTTCACCATCTCTTCAATTTTTTCATTCTTCATATTTTGTTTAATTATTTCTTGATCTTGTCTAATTTCACTGGTTTCACCTTGCCCAGTTCTAATTTTAAAGGTGTCATTTTCTTTCTTAAGATTCTGGATCTCCTTTTCTAATTGGCTGACTTTTCTTTCATAATCTTCTTTTTCTTGGATCATTCTTTTTTTTTTTTTTAGTTTTTCCTCCATCCCTCTCATTTAATTTTTAAAGTCTTTTTTTAAGTTCTTCTATGAATTCTTTTTGGGTAGGTGATGTTACTCTTTGGTGTAGAAGAGGATTACTTTGCTTCAATATCCTCTTTTGAAGATGAACACAGGTCTTCTCCATTCCAATAATAACTTTCTATGGTTGGATTCTCTCTCCTTTGCCTGTGCATTTTTTTGTGGTAATAGCTTAAATTTTGTAATCACGTATAGCCCTGGGATATGGGGGATGGTATCTCTTTTCCCAGACCTTCACTTTTCCCCTTTAGCCTGGAACCAGAGATATCTCCAAGTACTGTAAGTGCCTACAGTCCGGGAGCTTCTGTTGCATTGCTTCTGCACTCACCAGACATGTGCTGGTTTCTTTTCTGGGGGGCCCTCCCCCCAGCACAGCTGGGTCTGGCATTCCTTATTAGCAGAGGTTCCCTTGATCCTTCCTATCCCAGAGATAGGGGATGAGGCAGCCTCTCAACCCAGCTATCGTCAGTGCTTGACACTTTCTGCTAACTAGGACCCTAGCCTGGTGGTGTTTCCCCTTCACTGGGACCCAACTTTGTCCTGAGATTTTTCTTCTGATCTTCTCAAATTGTCCCAGGAAGATGCTGGTTGTGCTCCTATTCTCATTTATTTTTGCCCACACTTTGTTTGCCCTAAAGTGCTATTTTATCTCTTTTGTGGGGAAAATCTTGAAAACTTAGAGTTTTCTGACTCACACCACCATCTTCCCAGAATCCTCTAATGAGCCCTCTTTTAGAAAAGACTAACAGAAAACTGAGAAGTTCCAGCATGTAGGCAAGTAACAAGCATTTATTAAGTGCTTAGGAGCCCCAGGAATTGAGCTCAGCAAGATAGGAAGACAAACATAGAATAAAAAAATGATCCAGATATAAAGACTGATACCATAAAAAAAATTAGGGGAGGAAGGAATAGTGTATTTGTCAGATTTATGGAGAATGGAGAAATCTTTGACCAAACAAGATAGAGAACATTGTGAAGTGCAAAATGGATAATTTTGATTATATTAGATTGAAAAGTTTTTGCACAAACAAAGCCAAAACAACCAAGATTAGGAGGAAAACAGAAAACTGGGAAAGCATTTTTGCAACTAGTGTCTGTAATAAAGGCCTCATTTCTAAAATATATAGAGAACTGAATCAAATGTACGGGAATACAAGTCATTCCTCAGTTGATAAATGGTCAAAAGGAAGATTTCAGAAAGGTCTGGAAGGATTTATATTTTCTCTTCTTGATCTGTTCTCTTGATTAGTTGTTTTTCTTATGAGATGGTTCCCATTCTTTTCTATTTTTTCATTCTTCATATTTCATTATTTCTGGGTCTCTTATAACTTCACCGGTCTCCCCTTCCCCAATTCTAATTTTCAAGGCATTGTTTTCTTCAGATTCTGTATCTCTTTTTCCAGTTGGTTGACTTACTTTTCATAATCTTGTTCTTGTATTGTTCTTACTTTTTCTGTTATTTCTGTTTTCACACAGTAAGATTATGAAGAGTTCATTTGCATATTCAATGGTAAGTAATTTTAAAGAGATTTCAAAGTATTGCATAAGTTAACTTTTTGGAGTGGGCGTTCAGGTTGGGGGGTGATGACCTGATGATCTGATTGCCACAGTCTTGGAGCTTATTGGATTTCCTTAAGGGCTGCTTTCTTGATTACTTCTCAGTCTCCTGGACAGCATAAGCCAGAGTGTATTCTGAATCACTAGCCTCACAGGGGCTCTGATTAATGGCCATGCTACATTTTCCAGTGTCAAGGAGTTCTTTATGTTAGAAACATTTAGCCTGGGAGATAGTCAAGATGACAGCTCATCTTAGTGTCAATATTCTTGAATGTGACCTTTGGTCCCAGAAATTCACAAATGTAGGTAGGGAAATGATATATTGTTTACTGAAGATGTTACTGCCTTTCTACTTATTCCTCCAGTCACTTTTATGATGAGTTCTGGATTCCTGTTGGATTTCCTGTAGTGATTGTGTATCATCTAGGGAGATAGAGAAGTTCCTTTTAGTGTTCTCCCTTGGCATGCTATTGAACTGATGTTTCCCAGGCTTGAAAGTGGAGATCTGGATTTTATTTGCCTACAAGAAAAGGTAACTGGCCTATACATTTATTTGTATACAAAATGCTTCATGCCTACTTATTAAATATGCAAGGCACTGGACTAGGCACTATAATAGATAAAATAATGAAAAAAGCATAGTGCCTGTCTTCACAGATTATGTATAGTAGATTGGACATGAAGAGAGGCAGGATCTCATTCTCCAGGCCATCAAGATGAAGTGTGATATACAGGCATACCTTCAAGATTTTGTGGGTTCAGTTCCAAACCACTGGAATAAAGCAAATATCACAATAAAGTGAGTCATACAATTTTTTTTTGGTTTCCCAGTTCATTTAAAAGTTATGTATATATACCTGTAATTTTATATATACACATATAACATTGTGTATATATATATATGCATGTATGTATGTATATAACTATATATGTATATAAAACTGCAGTTATGTATTGCGTGAAAAGATTCTGGTTGGAATAGGTTTGGACTCACTTTTCCCCATCTATAGGCTAAGGTAGGAAAGACCCTGCACTAAGTGATTTCTAAGATTCCTTCCAGCTCTAAATCTATGATCCTAATACTGAGTCTTGTGTGGAAGAGAAAACTAATGGAGGGACAACTAATCAGTAAAGAAAAATGGGAAATTCTGTTTTTCATATATAGCTCCATGTCCAGGAATTCTGTGTGTATTGTTTACCAGGACAAGATGATCACCGAATTAAGTCTCCCTTACACCAAGTGATGCCAGGTGACAAAGGATAACTGGTGCACTGTGATGTCAGGATGACTTCAGATCCCCTGCCTAGCCTGGGACCACTGGCCTCAAGTCCACCTCTTGGTGTCTGGGGAAGATGTAGTTTTATCTGTACCGCAGGATGTACTTAGTTCTCTCAGAAGGATCTTGATTTTTCCAAAGAGACAAATTTGGGATTTTCTAACTGCATTTGGGGGGGAGGGGGGGAAGGATTTATCCTTTTAATCACCATTTGGGGAAGGTCTTGAGCTTCCAGATTTATTAGGGATTGGACCTGCATAACGTCATGATCTTGGGACATTTCATATAGCTTGGTTTCTATCCTTCTTGTAATTTTAACTGTGAGAGGCAACTTTGGAATGGGGCAGGCAGGTCTGTGTGGGTCATCAGGACTGTGGGTCACCTGAGAAGAAGGGATAAGGAAGAGAGTTCTAGGTGATTGAAGGTAGTGGCTCTTGACTCTTTTTTTTATGATGCTTCATTATGTTTTTAACTTGCAAGAGACTGATATAAAATCCTCCACACTCTCAAGATTCATTTTTTTGACCTAAGATGACAGAACCAAAAAACTCTCTGTTAGAGCAGTAGTGCATCTGAAGTTGTGGTACTATTGTACCAAAATTAATTAGAGCTGTTTTGTGTATTCCATTCTTGTCTAAGAAAGTGCCATGTGAGGTCCCTGAGTGAAAATTGAAATTCCATCCTAAGAGTTTCATTCTTTTAGCTTTTGATTTTTATTTTTGCTCAAATATCCTGAGGAGGATATGTTTTATTCATCTCTCAGTTGATCACATTTCATTCAAATAAGGTGGTTTTTTTAAAAAAGTTCCTTCATTTAGATTAGTTTTTAATAAAAAGTGTAAAGATTGTGCTTTGGAATTGGGGGAGAAGGTAGATGGGGAATGGAGAAATACAAGGACCCAGAGGGCAATGACTGACTAGGAGGTAAGTTCAACAAATTTTCTGGCCCAGAGCTTTAAAAATAGGCAGTCATTGGACTGGTGTCCTTTTTTAAGGAGTCACTAGAACCTAGAATACTTTATACATTTTTACTAACATTATTTTCTCAAGGAAATTCTTCACAGGAACAATGGGGAAAAAACAGAGGTTATTTTCAAAAGGTGAGAACTTTGTTTTTCAAATGGACTGCTCTCTGTGATAATCATTCCCACCTAGGTTGGCACAGTACAAGGAATTAACTGGTCTGGAAATCTAAAGAATTGGGTTCTAGTCCTTCCTATGTCACTTTCCAGTCATATACATACCTTGGGCAAGTCACCTTAATTTCTCAGGTGTGATCCTTGGCTTCATCACTTTTCCTAGTTATATGACCCTTTCCAAGTACACATAAAGACTTGGGAGCTACTTTTCTCATCTATCAAATGGGAATGATCCTGTCTGTCTTCCATGCCTTGGTTCTTCCATGGACTCAGTTGAATAGCAACACATATGGAAACTTTCATATGTGAAACTGTCAAGGTTCCATGCAAATGCAAATGAGACTGTGGTTTGATCTTGATCACTTCTTCTACTACTAGAAATCATGGGATTATAGTAAATTTTGCACTGGAAAAGGACCTCAAAGACCAGTCCCCTTATTTTCTAGTTGAGATAATGACTTTCTCAGAGTTGTACAAGTTGTAGGTGTCAGAGGCAGGATTTGAATCCAAGGAGTCTACACTCCCAAGTCTTTTACTCTGAGTGCTTTCCCAGGCTGTTTCTCAGGGAGCTGCACATACCTTAGTATACCTTAGCTCTTCCCATTCATTCTTTCTGTGTTTTCATTAGCCTCATACATTTTTCCTTTTTCTTTAGCATCCTTGGTGCAGCCCCCTACAAAAGACTTCCAAAACCAGAACAATTCAGTGCTGTTGCCATGTCCACCTCATCGGATAGCACCACCATGGGAAGTGGACTACCTTCCCAGAACTGGAAGTATGATCAGCCCCAATGCCCAGCTCAGCTCCATCCAATTACCACTTCATTCTTCTCACAGGACTGCATCTATGCCATTACCCTTACTTTGGTATAAGAGTCAAGTTACAAATACTGGGCAATTACCTTACCTGAAACACCAGGGAGTGATGAGATCGTTTCTACCTAAAAAATACCACACCAAACCCTTTGGGTTAACCTTTTCTTCCCCTGATTTTAGGACAAAAGTAACTATTGAACACCCACCATCCTCCAAGCAAGTTGTTATACCTCCTCTTGTGCCTGCCCATCAATCAAAGACTTCCATGAAACTCAAGCATCATCATCGGGCTACTTCAGGCACTGACCCACTCCCAAATATCTCACCAGGTCAAGATTATCAGGGTAAACAGAAGTTACCATTCCTCAAACGTCAGCCTCGATCTGTGGCATCCTCTAACCATCCGATTGCAGGGGCTCCACCATCCATAAAAAAAAAGAGCTCCAAGACAATGAATGAACTCTTACCACCTTTTCACTCCCAGACAAATTCCTCATCAATGTCAACAAATGAGAGTCGCAAAGCAACTCATCGCAGTTCTAGGCGCCAGCTCAAGATCGCAACTGCCTTGTTAGGAGGATTGGACCTTTGGCCCAAAGATATTATTGTTGAGCCAACTACTCCTAAAGACGATTCCAACATCACAGAGTCAGAAAAAACATCGGACCAACTTGAACCAATAATCCAACCCCACCCTGAAACCCCCCCAAAATCCTTCCCACTATTAAAATCCCCACTTTCAAAAAAAGAACTACCTATTCTCACACCTTTAGAAACAGTTACATTTTCTCTAAACTCTAACAATAAGTCCAGAGACATGCCTGTACCATCATCATTTGCCAAATTTATCAGTAGAGGCACAAATACATACGTACAATGGCCCCCAAATAAGAGTACATTACCTCCCAGTCACCAGACCAGGCTAAATGCTAGACCCTCACCAGACTTCATGCCCCAGGTTAGAGCAAAATCTGTTCCTTCTCTACGTCTGAAAATCTGGGAGACCTCCATGCCCCACACCATATGGCCTGACTACGTAGCTGAGGCTTCAGCAGGCCCTGACTACAAGGTCAAGGACACATTTGGGCCATCACCACATCCTGTCCATCCAACCATAATACCTCACCCAGAATGTAAACAGAGTGGTGAGATTCCACCAGGCCTAAAAGATCAGGCCACAGATCCCAGGGAACTCTATTATAGGTTTGAAGATTCTAGGGGTCAAGGACACCAGGACTCAAGCTCTATGAGGCAGAGCAATGTGCTTGAGGTAGCATCTGTCTCCAAAACACCAGCTGTAACAGTATTGTCCCTCTTAACAGAGTCCACACCTAGTCCTGGGTTGTTGGATAAATCCTCATTAATAGCTAGTGATCATAGGTCCAGGGATCCATTTGGCTTTGACCAATATATTAAAGAGCCAATATATCCTCATTTCTGGCTCCCCCCATCAATCTTTTCTGAACAACCAGCTGAGTCTATTATTGGGCTAGACTTCCAGGCATTGTTGAAACTGGACAATCAGTCAACACATGAACTAAAACCCGACTTTCATGTCCTACCTCCAAATGACCAGGCCATATCTCTACCCATCCTGGACCACCATTCTGAGCCTGCACCAGATGACAAGGCCCGGGTCACACTTCCTCCTGACTTAGACCATTGGGTTAAGATGTCATTGAGGCCAGATGACCAGGTCTCACATCCACCTAGCTTTAACAAACTGGCTGAGGTTGAGTCAAAGTCCACCACCACCCAAGACTTGCCTCCTATAGATCTGGAGGATCAGATTAAACATATTTTACCTCTATTCAACCCCAAAGAGAGTGTTACTTCTTCATCTGATCCCAGGGACCAAAAGGATAGTTCAACCGGCAATGACTACCACCACCAGGCTAAGGAGGCATTGACCTTTGCCTATCAAGATGAGGCTCAGTCTAGGCTCCAATATCAGAAACCAATTGTACAGAACAAAGAAGTCCCATGGCGTTTGAAGTACATCAAACCATACACCACTGAGGGAGGTACATTGCCTGCCGAAACTGTAAATGCCATCATCAATTCCATTCCTGAGAAGAAAATAAAAAATGACATGTCTAAGCAGATTCTCTTGCGGAGGATGAAGGAAAGTCCCCCTCAGAGACCTGGTCAACCTATGTCATTAAGTTATACAGTCTGCTTAGAATGTGCCTCCTGGATCCCAAATGGCTGTCCTCATGTTGAGGGGATGAATCATCTTTCTGAAACAGAGTTGTTCGCTATACCTATGCCTTTGCCAGATTCTGAAGAAATGGGTGTGAAATTTGTCCTACAAGTGCCCAAGAAAAAGCCTTTCTCCTTTTTCAGTATGTTATTCCCTGAGTATGAGATGTATTGGCCATCACGTCATTCAAAAGATTTACCATCATCCTCAGATGCTGAGCCCTGTGGATATCCCAAAGTCACCCGGATTTACCCTTCATCCTCATCCTTTGACAATGAGCCCAGTAAATGCCCCAAAGTTAGCCAGCTTCCCCCTTCATCCTCATCCTCAGAGACTGAGCCCTGGGAATGCCCCAAAGTCTCCTTATTTGACTTGATTCTTGGCAAAGATTGGCAGCCATCAGAGAAAAAATCACCCAGACATCAACTGCCACCACACATAGATGAGAAACTCATGGAACAAGAAGATGATGCAAAGAAGTTGAAACCACTTGCAAAGGGTTTCAAATCTCTTCTTGAGAAATTTGAAAGTCAAATGAAAAATTGTTAACCATCTTTTTCTTTAAAAGTAACTAGTCCCTTGTGTGCATTTGAAACCACTTGATTTCTTGTCTCACTTAATTGTCTATGTAGTTAAACAGGGAGCATTGAGCCTGTCCTTCTACTTGTGACATAGACCATCAGGAACCCCTTCCTGGGCATGCAGAGGGAAGGCACTCTATCTTCTCTTGACTCTCTCTCATAATCGTGTTCTAGCTTTCAGTTAGATTGCATTCATCCTGGAGAGCCTACATGGGATGGAAAAGCCATGATCTCTCCTTTCTCTTCCTCCCCTACTTCCTCCATAAGGTTTAGTAAAGGGGACACCCTTCCCTCCCCCATTTCTTTATTATGACCTTTTCTTTTCCCAAACCCACTCATAATACCCATCATTTCATATTTTAGTATTTTATAAGATCCATGATATCATCAGTGTTAGCATTTCCTCAAACAACACACTACAAATTGGTAAACTTCAATGGTGGGTGGTTCCCATTGCCTTCTATTTAAGTGAAAAAAAATACCAACAACCCCAAAATGTCTTCTGACTTAGAACTTTCTGATGATGAAGTTATCCAGACACTGAGGAGCTCTTCCTGGCAATATGCCACATCTGTGGGTAAATCACACTGAAAATCTTTCCAGCCTGATGTAGGTCATGCCAGATCAGACATAGTCTCTGAGAACTCTATGCTCATCTCTACCATATAAATAAAATAAAGGAGTTGGACTTAGTGGAAGTATTTTTTAATGGAAGTAGAATATAGAAAGGAATCTTTATTGCTGTATGGATCCTTATTGATGGAATCATTTTCCTTACTGTTTTCTCCCCAAAATGGTGATACAACTACTTCCCTCTCTCAGACCTGGTACCATTAATTCTTATTATATAGAGAAAACCTGTCTACTTCATGAGATGCTACTTCCTGTCTACCTGCAGACCCTTAAAAGTCTAGTCCAGAAGTTCTTTTTAGGATTCTGAAGTCATCTGTAATTGACTGAGTACAACCTAAAAACATTTTTTTATTATCAAACATGGAACACCTCTTAGGTACAGTGTCTAAATGGTTTTCTGAATGGTTTACAGGATGAAGCTAGAGATTATCAGATTTAAATGTGACATTCTTTCTAACTCCTCACCCCTTGGAGAAATCCAACCAAATAAGCAGCAGCTGGGAAAATATGGGATTCTTCAACTATTATGGTCCCAGAACACATAGAGGTTCTTTGTCATCTGGATCTTTGTCCCCCAACTTACGTGAAATTTGTTTTCATGGAAACTTACCCATCACAGAATAAGTAGTGGTGATCTCATGATTTTGGGTGAGAGCAGGACCAAATCCTACTCTTGAGCAGCTAGCAGAGCAATAAAACTAGATGAGTGAGTAGGGAAGGAGATGATTATGACTCAGGCAGATGACAATCAGAGAACAGGTCTCTGGGGAGATGAGGGAAATTGTTTACCCCCTGCCTCATATCACAGATCTCCTTTGATAGAAATGGCAATGTCCTCTATGTAAACTAATGCTTATCTTGTATGGTTTGCTCTGAATGACTTTTATGTGAATTGGATTAAGGTGGATTTTAATTAAATGTCATCTTTGAAATATTTGTGAGGCCTTCTTTTGTATTTGTCCAAAGGCAGAAAGACGTGAAATGGTACCTCAAATGAGGGATGTGGCACTTGTGGAAGAGACGGGACTGCTGAGAGAACTTGGAGCATCAAGGATCAAAAATGAGAATGGTGGAGATTTGGGAAATAGAGAAGTAGCATCATTCTGGACTCAATTCTGTGTCCTAATTCACTCCCTTTTTCTAGTCTATGTTCGGTAGTTTTGCTTTTCCAATCTATGGCTTGAACAGTTTGTGTTAAGCAGATCTTAGAGAGAGAGATCCCTGTGGATAGAGATGCAGTGGTCAAAGACCTAGCTAAGATGAAGGGTTCAGGTACCACTTCTGATACTGACTGAGTCTGTGACTTAGGGAAGTCATTTAAAATACCAATTCTCTATGGCTATACATTGCAGAAAAGGTACAGGTCTGCACTGACAGAAATCACTTTCTCAACTCGAGTTCCCCATACCAGTGAAGTCATAGGTCCAATCTCGATTTTATGGATGCTTAAATCACTTAAGTTGCCATGAGAAAAAGGATGGAATTGAGTTGTTTCTTTGACTTAAAAAGTAGTTGGTTAAACTCGTGGAACAATTACTTTAATAGAGTCTGCCCAACTAAGGAAGGGTATTAAAAATGCTGGGTTAGGTTGTAGTCCTGATCTCTTACGAATTCACCTTTACAGGAGGTCCCAAGAGTTTTAGTGTAGCTGTAAGCTCTAATAACTTAAAATTGCAATTAGACCTTTGGGATGGGGAGAGGATTTTGACAACACAATGATATGAGTATGATTGATGTTTCATTTGTGAATATTTGGGATGGTGGGAATAAGTGTGCACATATTTATGCTTGCTTACGTTTTTCTACAGGACTGATCCTATTGTGGTACAAGTTACTATATGCACCTGTACCATCTCATTTTTAAAATCAGGAAATATGGTTTCATTCATGTAGGGAACTCTTTCCACCGATAAAGACTGGTAAATTCATCTGTAAGGTAGAGTTAATGAGATTATGAGCTCATTATGAACTTTATGAGCTTATCTGGTAGTGAGTGAGTCTTTGGGACTTTGTATCTTCCTGTGGAAGGTGTGCAGAAGTCCATTGACAACTTCCTTGAAAGTACTGGATACATATACAAAGGATTACTTTATAAAACCTCATTGAGGCTGTAGGCATTTAAAGTCTCATCAAAGGAGATTTCCTGCCAGGAGAAAAAGCAGAAGTTCTGGCAAGAAGGTTGCCCACTCTGTTCTCCTCAGAGAGGTGGCACTGGGTTAGAATTCTCTCTGCTCCCTTAAGTATTGTTAATATGGGAGATATGTTTTTCAGGTTCAAGCTAAAATTCTGGGTGCTATTTATTTATGGGGGAAAGAGGGTCCCCAGCTTTATATCCAAAACTCGAATCCCTTTCCATCAAATACCAGTTCCACAATGAATATGCACAGAAAGTAGCAAAAAGCAAATAAACAAAACCCTCATTTACCTAAGTGAATCACCAAACAAAGATCAGATAATGCATGCGTAAGAGATATACACAGAACAATAAAGAGTAAATGAACCCTCCCATTGGGAGAGAGACTTTCCTGGATATCACCAAAGGGGAAACTCCCTAAAGATTCTAGGGTAGCAAGCTAAAGATAGGGACATGATGGAGATTGACATCTGCTCCCATTTTGGCTTCTTCCTAGTCTTTTCCTTCAGTAACCTGAACTGAGGCTGGCATCATCCATCTTCTCTCTTAAAGATGGAAGCCAGAAGTGCCTGAAGCAACTTGAAGAGATTTTAAGCAATTTTAGAGTTTGAAGAGACTGATTCTTCCTTCTCTCCAGCTCTTAGCAATTCCAATAACTCTGCCACTTCTCTCATGCAGGCATGGGGCATTGATTTCTATCAATGAATAGGCTTTGGGACATCAATATATCTGTATCTATAGATCTCTCTAAACAGTGCTCTGCAGCCCACAAGGCATGATATTATTATGTAATGTTAATCAGAGTTAAAGATCTTCCCCACCCATTGATGGACCTGTCCATTAAGAGAGGCTTGATTAAAAGGCCCATACCTTTTGTTAATTTATAATGAGGTATTGATTCTCAAGGGTTGTGATGCCCTCTGGCTCTGAAAAGTGTATATATACTCTGAGGTGAGGTTTTGCTTTGGGGCTTACTCATTGGAAGAGTTTGTCTGGCCAGATGAGACTCTGTGTAGGTGCTAAGGAGCCCCTTGGCTTTGAAAACCCAGATGCTGGTGCTTCTCTCTCTGGTAATTATGTATGTATGGTCAGACAGTTAGATCTGTCTGTTGATCTGTGATGTATGTATTGCTTATAGTCAAACAATTGGAAGCCCTGTCTGTTGATTATTATTTCTTTGTATTTTCTCTGAAGTTCAGGGTGTTGACTTTTTCTCCTGAGCTAAGTGAATGATACATGTGCTTGGTTAAAGTGACTGTTGACCCCTCAAAAGTTGCCTTTCTTTTTAGAAAAAGCAGATCTAAGAACCTGTGATAGCAGGCCATCCTGTGTATGTTGGGGTCCTTGCTTTTACAAAATGTTAGCTTTGTCATCATCATCATCACCATCACCACTGCCAATCATTATTTTCACTCAAAATGACCTAAGAGTTCCTGGAAGTTGAGTTCTTAGTCTACAGAGAGACAGTAGTTTAATCTCTCAGGATTAGAGATGGAAGCCTTGGAGGAGGGAAGCAACTGTTGAGTTGTAGAAGCATCTGAACTTCAGATTTTTATCAGAGTAGTGAGACTTCTTGAACTGAGTACGCATTCATTACTTAGTTTAGAAACACTAATGAGATAATAATAATAGCTAACATTTGTGTTATATTTTGAGGTTTATAAAGTGCTTCACATCTATTATATCATTTGATCCTCATAACATGTGAGGTACGTGTTATTGTCATCCCCATTTTACAGATGAGGAAACTGAGGCTAAAAGTAGTCAAGTAATTTACTGGGAGTCTTACAGCTAGTAACCACTAAATGTCCAGGTATGATTTGAGTTCAGGTTTTCCTGACTTCAAATTCAGCACTCTATAGTATATATACACCACCTAGAAAATAGTCCAATCTTTAAATTAAAAAAAAATTCATGTTTTTTTCTAAGTATGTGTGTATATACGTATGTGAATATGTATATATATGTGTATGCACACATACACACATGGTCCATTTTCTCCTCTTCCCGTTGAAATATACATGTTTCTGGACCTAGGATCTTAGGGTTGTATGTATATGGGTATGCACATGTGTAAAAATGTGTGCGTGTGTGTATAAATACATATGTGTTTTGTGTGTGTGTGTGCCTGTAGAGGCAGAAGGACAGCTCTAGTCCAGGGAGTGTAGGCCAAGGATGATGACGTGTGTAAGAAGGCAAAGGAAAGAGAGATGAAGAGCTTAGCCTGGCCAGATGACTTCTCCGGAACAATTTAGTTATGGACTACTGGGGAGTGAGGGGAGAGGATAAATACTGCTAGCTTAGAAAACACTGTCAAAATATGAGGAAATTTTAGCCAGAAGATCTCCCCAAAGGAAAAAAAATTCAGAAGACAAGCAAGAAAACCCCATACTTTAGTCAGTAAACAAAGCATTCATTTAGATTGCCTTTCAAAAGATGGTGGCTGTTTTGTTTTAACCACTCAAAAAACTACATGGTACAGTTTGTAGGTAGACCAAGGGCCTAACTCTTTCTTCAGCTAGTTCATTCAGTAGTAGTTTGTGCAGTATGGTATATCAGTATTCCAGAAAGAAGTATTTAAAATATTGCTTCCATTCAGTATGTTGGTTTGCTAAATTGAGGGAAAACCTACCATCTAGCCAATGTCTTTTCTTATTAGTAAGCTGTCCTGAAAAGAAGCAAAGGTGGCACTTACAAAAGTGGTCACAATTAAAAGTTCACCTTTACTCCAGTAAGACTTGGGTCTGAAAAGAAAAGAGCAGAATTGTTACACTGAAGGATAGAATTGATAGGGTCATAGGTCTAGACCTGGAAGGGACATCCAAGTCCCCCTATTTTACTGAGGAGGAATGGAGAGGCCTGTTTGACTCAATTTCCTCACCTGTAAAATGAGCTGAAGAAGGAAATGGCAAACCACTCCTGTGTCTTTGCCAAGACAGCCCCAAATGGGGCCATGGAGAGTCAGACATGACTGAAGCAACATGCATATATCCCCACCTGACCCATAGTAGGTGATTAATAAACACTCATTGATTTGTTGAATGGGTTTAAAAAGCAAAAAAAGTGAGATAATGGATTCTTGCTACTTGATTTTCCTTGTCCGTGGAAAGTAAAACATTTTAAACATTTTGGTACAAGGGAATTGGTGGTCTAATGCAGTAAGGGAAACTTTTTTTGCTTTAGTGCGACTAAGTGGCACAACAGACAGCATGCTGGCCCTAGAGTCAGGAATAGCAGAGTTCAAATCTAGTTTCAGACACTTACTAGTTGTGTGATCCTGGGCAAGACATTTAACCCTGTTTGCCTGAATTTCCTCATTTGTCAAATGAACTGGAGAAAAAAAATGGCAAACCACTCCACTTTGCCAAGAAAATTCCCAAATGGGTCAACATCAGACATGTCTGAAGAATGACTTAAAACAACAAAAGAATGAGCAACTTCTTAATTTTGAAAGGAATTTAGAAATACAAATGCACCTGGGGAAGGATCCAGTCTGTCATCAATGGTGGGGAGTGGTAGGTCTGAATCTGTTCTAGGTCTATAATATGTACCAGAAAGATAAGATTGTGAGGTCCTGAATCCAGTGAGACCTCGGAGGAATGGATTTCATCGTCTCAAAGCAGAGGAAATTCTCTTGAGCATATAGACTGTTTCTATGATGGGATGTATGTGTAACTCTGAGATGGGAGCAAAAGTGAAATCCTGTACTGTTTATGAAGGACTTACTTTCTTGACAAGGGTGTTGATCCATATTCTTTCCCTTTCTCGGCCCTTTCCAGAGCCACATTTAAAATTTGAAACTGGTTATCTTTCCTCAAGTAAGCTTCTTGAATTTGGGATGTCGTGTTAACGAATTGAGAATCTGATGGTTGTTTTTTTTTATCTTGAAAGACCTAAAGTGAAATAAAGAATAAAAGCTTTCCAGCTGGCTCCCATTTACATTTCAGATTTTGACTTTAACAATCATATAACCCAGGTATCAACTGTCATGTTCTATGATGGCTGCGTTCCTCTCCAGTGATCCAATCAATGGACTTCATGCTCTTAAACTGGTCCTTTCTGGAGATTTAGATAGCTAATCAATTCCCAGGAGTACATATATGAAAGAATATCCACCAGATGGTGTGAAATTATGGTGACAGAGAGAGTAGTCTAGATGAATGAGCAGTTGGATGGGAGTCAGTAAACCTGGGCTTCAAATACCAGGCCATAAGTATAACTGTGCTGTTAATGTGCCCTAGTCAACAGATAGACTGAGACTTCATCAGAACCTAAGGATAGGCCCCTCAATTTCCCTATAATGATGCTTTAGTCAATGTAACAAAGACACAATTACATCATAACCTTGTCCAGACCACTGACCTGGGGCCACAACAATGATATTAGACCAGTTCAAAGGTAAAGTTTCAAAGGTTTGGGGAAGGGGATGGAGGGGCGGGGACAGGACAGCCTCACTGTCATGATACCCTGACCCCTACAGAAGACCTAGACTGGAATGTCATCACACCCTATTCCTTGAGCCAATGCTACAATGCTAAGGCCACTGTGTTCCAATCTCTAGATTACAGCAAGAACTCTGTGACATCACTGGTCCCCACCATTAGGCCAAGAGAATAGCTCAACAGCATCATTGGTTTACAGCTACAACTGATCTTTTGGATCCCATGATGGAGGCTGCTTTCTGGCTACCTCCCATGTTTCTGTTCACTTAGTTCAGATCCCACTGTGCTTCTATAAAAAGCTAAAAGACATAACTACAACCTAATTACCAAAAGATTCAGAGGATCCTGAATCGTTACCCAAATCAAATAGTATCACTGGGGATAATTTTATTGAAAACTAATCACAGGGAATCAGTCTTCTATCACTTTAACTTAGGGGTCACACTTCAATCATATCTCAACCATCATGCCATCTCAAACTCAAAACTCTCACTGGGTATTGTACACTATCCAACAGGATAAGTCAAATTGCCCTCATCATTGACCACTGTGCAAAGCTACATTGAGTTCCAAGCCTTGAACTGAGGATCCTTTTCCCCTGAGCACAGGACCAATGTTTCATTGGGATTTGACCATTAACCATAACTCCTCTGGAATTGGACTTCTGGTCAGTGGGTGCACCTAGACCCAATCTCCAGAATGAGTCTACACCAAGTCTCAAACGAAGGAAGAAAAATTCATTGAACTTAGACTATGGAATGAAGCACCCAATAAACTCCTGCCTCCAGGAGTAAAACACCTCTCTGACTTCTCTCTCCCTCAGCTGAATAAATCTTATAACATTGGGTTGAGGGCTTGTTAAGTATTCCTTTCCCTCTGTCTTGTGCAATTTGTCACAGGAACTAAATTTGCTAACCAGACCTGTTGTCCTAGAAGACAATGGCCAGCTGGTACACAGAGATGTCAGCATGATCTCAGATTTCTTATCTAAAATGAAACCACCCATCTCACTCCTGCTGTATAAGGTGTCTGAGGAAGCATCTCTAATTTTTCCTATGTTATACATCATAGTTGTTTCAGAAGAAACTGTATCTCAGAAGATAATAATATTTTCATTATATTCTCAGTGGCTTTGTTTCTACTAAGGACTAATTAGTTATTCTCTTAGTCTCCAACCATTAGGGAGATTTTTAAGTTTTCAAGGCCACTGGGAAATGAGTTTGTCCAGTGCCTTGATCTTGAAAATATATGGCACTCTGGCTTTTGTCCTTGTAGTTCTTGCTGACAAGAGAACTTTGGTATGAAGGTGAGCTATAGAGTGTGGGATGACTGGGTGAGAAACAAAGGAGAAAACATTAGGGAAGGGGTTAAAATATGATTAGGCCATCTAGAAACAGGGTTTTTTCTCTACTTTCATTTTTTGATAATGTGAATATTTCCGATTTCTTAAAGGAAGTGATGCAAAAGTATAATATGAAATTAAATTAATTTGTGCTTGAATTAAGACACAAATGAACACATGAACATTTTTTTGGAGAGAAGAGTGATGGGGCTTGGATCTGGGAGCACTTTGTAGAATCAGACAATGTCAGACCTATTCTTTGGCAGCTTGTAGTTCCTAAAGCTTGGGAAGAGACGCTCTTCTCCAAGAAAGTACCTGAAATTTCTTAGTGATTTTTGTAACTCCACCTTTCATTTGCTGAAGTAGGATTCAATTCTGGTGAAAAATGCCGTGGAAGGGTATTTCTATTCTTGATAAAATCTTTAAATAAATGAATCCATATCAGTCACTTTCTTTAGAGTATATTTGAATAAAGGTAAGGGCCAGGATCTGAGGAAATGGGGCAATATGCCATGTTGGTTTTGTTGTGGGTAGGGAAAGCCTAGAGGGCAATGGCTAATTGCATAGACTTTTTTCACTTGTGTTGAGACTGGGTAATGGAAGTGAATAAACATTAATATATCACTTATTATATGCCAGGCACTATGCTAAGTGATCTTGCAAATATTATCTCATTTGGTCTTCATAACAACCCTTCAGGGAAGGTGCTTTTATGATCCCTATTCTACCATTGGGGAAACCGAGGCAGAGCAAAGTAAAATGACTTTCCTGCAGTCATATAGCTAGTGAATATCTGAGGTCAGATTTGAACTCAGACTCCAGGTTCAATCTACTGAGTCACCAAGTATCTCTAACTGGACCTGTTATGTTAGCAAAGGCTTAGAATGGGGACAAGAAATGGGTCTAGAAAGAAATATACCAGATGAGATAGGATGAGTTGTAAGGGCAGGCAGCCATTTGACTAGAGCCTTTTTATGAAAGTTGCTTGCACCTGAAGGTTCTTTGCATTTCTTTATTGACTTAAGCTCTCAAGGACATCTTTGGTAGATAAAAGGGGAAGAGACACAAAAAAATTCAAAATGGTGAGAACTTTTGCTTTCAGTGATCTAAAAAAGATACCATGATACATCTCCTTATGAATCATTTGGGGATGAGGTAGTTCTTGTCTATCTAGGTGAACAATGATTTTATCTAGATGAAATGAAAAACACGCATGGTGTTCTAGTTCTGCTGATGCTGTTTACTAGCCATGTGGCCTTGGTATATCATTGGACATCAATGCATATGTGTTTCCCAAATTTGGATGGGGGGGGTCAGAAAGACTTGAATTCCAAATCTAGCCCCTGAAACTAGTTATGTGATCCTGGGCAAGTCATTTAATCATTATCTGTCTCAGTTTCCTCAATCGTAAAATGGGGATTAATAATACCTACGTCATAGGGCTGTTGTGAAGATGAAATGATATAAATTTGTAAATTTCTTAGTACAGAGCCTGGGACATGCTTCATAAATGCTTTCCTTCCTTCTTTTGTTCCTTCGTTCCTTCCATCCCTCTCTTCTCTCTCTTCCTCCCACTCTTCTTTCTCTCGCTTTATTTCTTTGTTTCTTACTTTTTCTCTCCTTCCCTTTCCCTCCTTCTTTTCCCTTCCCTTCTTTTTCTCCTTCCCTTCCTTCTTGGCCATCACAAAAAGAGTTGCTATAATTATTTTTGTACATATGGTCCTTTCCCATTTGGGATATAGACCTAGAAGTGGGTGGTTGGTTAATTGTTGTCCTTTGTTCTTGAAGAGGACCAAAATGATATCACTATGCTAGATCAAGTTTCAGTGTGTCCGACTATGGCTGATAGACCAGTGCACACTTGGAATGCTCTACCACAAGTTGGGCACAAATAGTAAGTGTGAACATTTGGGGTGGATTCCCTATGTTTGTGTATCTTGTGCTTCCCTTGAGCTGATTTAATTTTGCTTTGCTCATAGAGCACAGCATCTTCTCTGATGTTGACATGCCATGCTAACTGGCCCTGTGCCACTGTCTCCCATGTTGCAAAATTCATTTCCAAAGTTTTTAAGAGAGACTTTGAGAGTATCCTAGTATCACTTCTTCTGACCACCATGTGAACACTTGCCTTTTGTGAATTCTCCAAAAAACAGTCTTTCGGGCAAGTGTACGTTTTACATTCAAACAATATTGCCAGCTTGTCAGAGTTGCACTCTCTGAAGCAGAGTTTGAATGCTTGGCAGTTTAGTTTGAGAAAGGACTTCAGTGTCTGATACCTTATCCTGGTAGATGATCTTCAGGATCTTTCTAAGAAAGTTCTAATGGAAGTGACTCAGATTCCTGGCAAGGTGCTGGTATACTGTTCAGGTTTCACAAGTATACAACAATGAGGTCCATACCTTCAGCTTGGTAGTCAGTCTAATACATCTTCTCTCTAACACTTTCCTTCAGAGTCTCCCAAACACTGAATTAGCTCTGGAAATGTGTGTGTCAACCTCATTACTAATGTGTACATCTCTGGAAAGTACACTAGCAAGGAAAGTGAATTATCCACAGCATTCAGAATTTCTCTACTTGCTATAACCAATGGTTCCATGTATGGATGATGTGGTGGTGGTGGCTAATGGAGCACCTGTTTTCTTGGTGTTAATTATTAGGCCAAAATTAGCACAAACAGCAGAAAAATTGATTCATACTTTGTTGCATCTCAGTTTTAGAGGTCACACTGAGTGAGTATCATCTGCAAACAGAAAATCATGCATTAACACTCTTTCCATTTTGGTCTTGGCTTGTAGACTTTTCAAGTTGAAGAATTTGTCATTGGTGTAATAGCTGACCTTGATCTATGTTCATTCATCCTTGTTGAAAGCATTTAACAGCATGGTTGAATGTAACAAGCTAAAAGGCATGGGAGCAAGCACACAGCCTTGATTCACTCCCTTGGTGACTGGGAAAGCATGAGAGCACTGTCCATAATCCAGAACCTGGGCACACATGCCATCAAGAAATTGATGTACAATGTTGATTAACTTTTCCAGGCAACCAAATTTTGGCGTAATTTTTCATAAGTCCTCATGACTGACAGTATTAAAGGCCTTGGTTGGATCTACAAATATTGTATATAGATGTCGTTGTGCTCCTGACATTTCTCTTGAAATTGTTGGGCAGCAACAACATATTGACTGTTCAGCCCTTTCTGAAGCTACGTTGGCTCTCAGGTATATGACCATCTTCCAGGTGAAGGATCAGTTTCTTAAGCAGAACCCTGGCAAGAATCTTTCCAGTAATGTCTAAGAGAGAGAGACCTCCCCGCTCTGTGATTGTCACAGGATAATCTATTTCCTTTACCTTCATAGAGATGAACAATGGAGATAATCCTTGAATATCTACGAGAATAACTTCCACTTGCCATGTAACCTGGAAATTTCAGTCAGCTTTTGTATGAGCAATGGACCCCTTGCCTTGTAAATCTCAGCTGGAATAGAATCAACATCTGGTGCTTTGCCACACAAAAAAAGAGCCCAATGGCCCTTAAAATCTCTTCTTCAGTTGGAACTTCATCTAGGGAGGGATTGACTTCAACCTGAAGTAAACGGTCAATGGATTCAGCATTGATTGATAATGGTCTGTTGAGAACACTATGAAAGTGTTCAGCTCATCTCTCTAGGATAATATCCTTATCACTAATCAATGTGGCTCCATCAGTAGTTAAGATGCACCATAGGCCTTTGGCCCATGAATTGCCTTCAGGGCATCATAAAATTTCTTTGGATTGTTACTATTAGCCTAAACTGAATTTCACCTGCTTTCTTACTGAGCCAAGACTCCTACATCTCTCTAAGCTTTGCTTGTACTTTACTTTTGATGGAATTAAATGCTTTCTTGGCACTATTAGTAAAGTGTTCTATAAACCTTACAGTATTTTAGAAATATCAGGTATTATTATTTTACAACAAATATATAGGGCTATATATTTTTAACATGCATTAGATTCCTCAGATACTTATTTAGATTTTTGCCTGAAATCATTTGCTCTGTGTTTTTTTTTTTCTTAAAACCATAATTGAACTTCTTGGGGAGAAGGGAAATAGAACTCACAAGAGGGGGTGGGGTATGAGGGATGACTATAACTATCCCTTTCTCTGACTTTATGTTCTTTGGGGCAGAAGTGGAGGTGGGGTGGATAGGGAAGAGGCCCTGTATGGCAGAAGCCAGATTTTTATGGCCCTAGAAAACCCTGAGTAGGGTCCAAACAATCCAGAGAGATTGTTATCAAAGTGAGTTCTTGCACCCTAAATTCATTTGGGCTCTCAGAAATCAGGCTCTGACACGCAGATCATAATAGCTAGATTTTTATTAACAAATCATCTTCTTTTTATGATAAAAGGAATATAGTGTTTGGCACCTCTGAGTCTGCCTGAAAAGACCATAATGCAAGACAGGAGTGGTTTAGCCTTATATCATCCTTTTATCAGCCTTGTATAATCAGCCTGCATGCTGATTTCTCTTTTTTCTTTTCTTTCTTTTTTTTTCCCCTTCTGGTTCTTCCTTTAACTTTTTTTAGAACTCTGACCATTTCCCCTTTGTCCTTCCAGTAATTCCCTCCCTTCTTTATGACCCCAAGCTCCCTCCCTGCCCTTACTTAGCCTAGTCCAATCCCATCACTTCTTTCTCCATATCTATAATTCCTTTCATGGGAGTGAGAAACTGAAACTAGTTCAGGTATTTTTAGCTCTTGGACTCTGATTAAACTTGGGGATATTGGTAAAGTGAGAATCACTGATTGTATGTGAGAGGAAAAATACACGTACCACTGATGAAGACTTCTGGGAAGACTCCTGTTCAATTCTTGTACCTTCCAGTCCTTGTATTTTAGAATGGAATTTGCAAAGTTTAAACCCTTTGTTTAAGAGGAAAAGTAGTTGTGAATCAGATGGTATTTTGAAAAAACTACCCAGTGTGGACTCCTGCTCTGATACCAAGATGTCTTCCTGCTGTCGCAACTGCAACCCCAAGCAAGTGGTGGCAATCATCTGCATGCCCACAATTGTCATTCTTCTCGGGCTGAGCATTTGGAGGCTTGCGATCTTGCTAGGAGGTAATGTTGTCTTCATCTTGCTATACCTTTAAAAAGAGGAAGTTATTTCATACATATATGTATGTAGTATATCTTATATAGGCACTAATGCTATGCCTATATGATCCATTGGACAAAGTAAGAATGAGTCTAGTATTTGTGGAATTATAATGGGATGACTTTTATAATTGAAATGACTTAGGCAGATGAAAATAATAACCCTCTGCCAAGATATAGAGAGGAACAACGCACGCACGCGCACACACACACACACACACACACACACACACACGGACAGATTGACAGACAGACAGACACACACAGATTTTAAGTCAAAGGGGAGTTTGGGGAAATGCCTATTACCCCAAGACTGCCACTTACCATTAGTGAGACCTTGGGCAAATCACTAACCCTCTTTTTCACTGTAAAAGGAGAGGATGGAACTAGAATGATGATCCCCAAGATTGCTTCTGCTTCTAAATCTATGATTCTAAAACATCTCGGGCAAGTCACGACTTTTCTGGGCCTCACTTTCTCGTCAATAAAATGGGAGGCTTGAACTAGATATCGCTCAAGTCCTTTCAGCTCTGATTGTATAATCAAGTTTTCCTCTTGGGAAGGACATCAGGGCCTGACTCGACCTTCACCTAGGGGTTGGGGTTTAGTGGATTTGTAGACCTTTGTCTTAAAGTTAAAGGAAGGTCACTGACCCAATGTCAGAGGCAGATAAGGCAGGGTGTTCGTGTGTTATTCAGTCATTTCGAAAGGGGGGAGAGAATCTATGCTTTTATCATTTAATAATGCTACCTTTCATTTGTATGGTAGCAGCGGAAGACAGGTAGACACAGTATAAGACACGGGAGAGCCGCTAGCACAGGTTCACTCTTGTTCTGGTCAGACGGGAAGACATCTTCAGAGGGGTTAATAATCTTTATTCTGGTCTAGTATTTTCAAGAGGGAGTTGTGGGTAATGGGAGAACCGACTCCTGCAGCATTCCCTAATCCCTTTTCTTGTAGGGGTCAACAAGAAGGGGGGGCAACTATCCATATGCCTTGATGGGGTCGGTCGAGACAGACATAGCTTGTGCACTTCCCTAACAAGCCTCAATGTGGGTCAGTTGAGGCAAACACAGATTTCCCCCAAGCCCTGATAGGAGCTGGTCAAGGCACACACAGCATTCCAGCTTGTAAACTCAACCCTGAGGGCTCCCCATTCACAGACCAGTGCCCACCTGCTTTATAGGAAAACAGACAAAGAAGGCATATTGCTAGCAATAGCCTCACAAGTTTATATTATCTCACCGTTTTATCTCGCTGTGCAGTCGCAGTGGATATTTACAATTCAAGCACAACTGTTTATTTTATTTGTCATTACATATAATGTGTGGTGGAGATGTTCACAAGTCATGAGCCTAGGAAATAGAGATTGTTATGACCATGGATCCTGGGAGACTAAACTTCAAGAAAAAATGACAAAAATCCACCTTATTTACAGGCAGCTAGGTGGTACAGTGGATAAAGTACAGGCCCTCGAATCTGGAGTTTCAATATGGCCTCAGACACTTACCAGCTACATGACCCTGCACAAGTCACTTCACCCTGTTTGCTTCAGTTTCCTCATCTGTAAAATGAACTGGAGAAGAAAATGGCAAACTAATCCAGTATCTTTGTCAAGAAAACCCCCCAAATGAAGTCATGGAAAGTCAGATATGGCTAAAATGAGGACTTGGCGACAAAAAGGACTTTACGAGAGGGGCAATACAGAGATGATTTTTCCCATTTTACAGATGAAGAAAAGGCTCATAGAGATAAAATAACTTGCTCAAGGCCACACAGCAAGTAACTGGACAAAAGTAGGAATAGAGAAAATGTCTTTTGTCTTTTTTTTTTTTTGCATTTCAGTAGTTTTATTGAAAGATCACTTTCTTAGTACTAGGACATAGTGGTTACTTCAGTCAAGTGAAGTTTGCACTGATGAATTAGAAAGGAAACTCTCCAATAAATCAAGTGTTTGGAGTAACTGAAGAGTGCACCTGCAAACGCTTTACAAATGAAGCATAAGACCAACGATGTGGAATACTTCACGAATTGGCACGTCATCCTTACCTCCTCTGTGTGATTCCAGTTTTAGTACATGCTGAAGCATGCATGCAAGCAAATGTCTTTTGACTCCAAGTTCAGGTTTCTCTGTCTGTTCTGTATATTTGCAAAGGTACTTTTGTGCATATGTATATGTATGTATGTGTGTAAGTATGCATACATATAATATATATGTGTATGCACATAATGTTTATGTGTGTGTGTGTGTGTGTGTGTGTATGGGGAACTCCTTTTTTCCTTTGGCCTATAGCTTTTCCTTATTCTTTCCTAGGTAAAATTATACCCAAACCTTAAAATAACCTTTAAACATATACTCCACTCCCACCAAAGTATGGGTATAGATCAGTCAGCTCCCTCAGTGTTTAGGGAACCCAGATTGATGCAAGACATTCAGGGCAAAGAGTGGGCAAGAGGGGGAACCCTTTTCAAGTCTCACTTTGGAGTTCAGAATTTAAACTCTTACCTCTTTGCCTAAACAGATACATAGTGTGAGTAGGTACCAGATGTTCCTTCCTGTTCCTGTGAAGCATTTAGGGAATACTTTTAAGATGACTGTGGTCACAGTATGATCTCTTCTATAAAAAGTGAGACTGCTGGACAAAACTCTTAAAATGGGAGGAAATTGGCCACCTTCGGTGATGGAAAGGATTTTGACTGTTTGCCTTTCTACTTGCTGCTTCCTCATCTTTTCTTGGATCAGGTAACTCTTCTGGGAGTGCTGTATCGAGCCAAGGTGTTGCTTGGGCTGATTTAAAAATTTAAACACCTCCAGCACAACCTTTCAGGGAACCAACAGTACTTCATTTCAATCTAACAAGCATCTGTTACATGCCTGCTTTGTGCCAGGCAAGAGGTAACATGGTGTAGTGGATAGCAAGTCAGCTTATTAGAGCAGAAGTTTAGGAGATTGTACAATCTTGAATTGTAGTATAATTGCTCATCTGAATTGGTAAAGGGATTTTCCTTTCTAGGAATTCCAACATGGCATATTAGCTAGGATACACAGGTTCAAACATCTCCTCCAACACTTCCTACCTGTGTATTTCTCAGGAAGCAACTTAACCTCTCTGTACCTCAGTGTATGAGTGAGTTGTATTTGATGGACTCTGAGGTCTTGTCTACCTCTACTTCGAGGATTATAAATCATAGGTCTAGACAAAAAGTAAGAAAAATATTATGTGAAATATGGCACTTGGAGATTTTGTTCAGCAATTTTAAATTCTTTGTGACTCTTTGTGATTCCATCTGAAGTTTTCTTGGCAAAGATACTGGAGTGGTATCGCAAAGTTTCTATGCAGTTCTAATCTTTTCATCAGGAATTCTTGGAAGGCATCTATTTCTTTAAAAATCCATTTCCCTCCTATAGAATTGAATTCAGTTTTGATGGGTAAACTATTTTTGCTTGTCTTTTTTTTTTCTTTTTAGGTTGTATGGAAGGTCATATTTCAAGATGTCCACTACTTTTTTGACTAACTAATTCTGACTGGATGCTCGGTACTTGAATTTTTTCTTTGTGACTGTTTAAGTATTTATTTTTTTGTTTTTGTCTTTGACATGGAAGTTCTAGATTTTGGCCATAATATTTCTAGTAGTTTTCATTTATGAGAGCAGTTTTCTTTTATTATTTCATGAAATATGTCTAGTTTTTTTTATTTTGATCAGGACTTTCAGGTCATCCAATGAGATTTAAATTATCTTTTCTCTGTTTTTTTTATCTCTATCTGTTTTTAGGTCAGTTGTTTTTGCCATGAGATCCCTGACATTTCTTTGATTTTTTTCAGTCTTTTGACTTAAAAAAATATTTCTTGTTGTTTCAGGAAGTCATTATTTTTTATTTGAACATTCCAAATTTCAGGAAATTTGTTGCTTGGGTCAGAGTTTATACTTCATCAATCAACCCAATTAACCTTTATTAAATGTATACTATATGCCAGGAATTGTGATAAGTTTTGGGGACACAAAAAGAGGGAAAAGATAGTCCCTGCTCCCAAGGAGTTTATAAACTAATGAGGGGGAAAACATATAAATAAATATAGACAAGTCAACCTATCTACGGGATAGATAAGAAATAATTAACAGAGGAAAACACTAGAATTAGAAGAGGTTGAGGAAAGCTTCCTATAGAAGGTAGGATTTGAGTTGGGACACAAGGAAGAAAGCCAGGGAGGTCTGTAGTAAGAGTTGGGGAGGAAGAGGGCAGACAAGTAGCTGACAAGAGGATAGATAAAGAAAATGCCTGGAGCTAAGAGATGGACTGTCTAGTTCGAGGAACAGTCAATAGGCCAATGTCACTGGAATAAAGAATGCATGTTGGGGAGTAAAGTATAAGAAGACTGGAAAGGCAGGTAGAAGCTAGACTATGAAGGGCTTTGAATGCCAAACAGAGCTTTTTGTATTTGCTTCTGAAGGAAATAGAAGGCTACTGGAGTTTATTGAGTAGGGAAATGACACAGTCAGAATTTGCTTTAGGAAAATCACTTTAGTGGCTTAATGGAGGATGGACTGGAGTGAGGAGAGACTTGAGGATGGCAGACCCACCATCAGAGTATTGCAATAATCAAGGCATGAAGGGATGATGGCCTGCATTAGAGTGGTGACCTTGTCAGAGGAAAGAATGGAGAATATTTGAGAGATTGTAGAGGAGAAATGACAGGTCTTGGCAAAAGATTGGAGATGGAGTCAGAAGAGTGGGGAGAGAAAAAGGTGAGAGATAGGAGTCCAGGATGATTCCTAGGTTGTGAACCTGAGGGTCTGGGAAGATGGTGTTGGCCTCTACAGAAATAGGGGAGTGTTTAGGGGGAAAGATAGTGAGTTCTATTTTGGACATAGTGAGTTTAGGATGTCTATTGGACATTCAGTTTGATATATCTGAAAGGCAGTTGGAAAGATAAGCCTAGAGGTCAGCAGAGAGGTTGGGGTAGATATGAGAATTTGTGAAATGAGAATTATAAGCATGGAAATATTAATTAAATCCACAGGAGCCAAGGAGATCACCAAGTGAAGTATTATGGAGGAATGAGAGAAGTCCCAGGATAGAACCCTAAGGCACAACTATAGTTAGAGGGGGTGATCTGGAGGAGTCAGCAAAGGATACAGAGAAGCAGCAGTCAGCTAGGTAGAAAAGAGCCAGGAGAGAGAGTTGTCTTAGCCTAAAGAGAGGAGAATATCAAGGAGGGGAGTGTGATCAAGAACATCAAAGGTTGCAGAGAGATCAAGGAGAATGAGGAGAAAAGGTCGTTGAATTTAGCAAATAAGAGATTACTGGAAACTTTGGAGAGAGGAGTTTTGGTGGAATAGCAAGGGTTAAGAAGAAAGTGAAGGCACCTATTGTAAAGAGCTTTTGGGAGGAATTTAGCTAAAAAAGGCAGAAGAGATATGGAAGCATAGTTCACTGGGGCAGAAAGATTAATGAGGGTTTTCTCAGGATGGGGGAGACATGGACATGTTTGTGGGGTGGTATGAAATGAGACAGTAGATAGGCAGAGATTGACAATATGTATCAAGCAGCTACTTGTATTTCTAATTCTTTATTCTTTGGCAATTATTTCATTTCTAATCATTTTGTCTAGTGCTTTCATTTCATTAAAAAATTTTTTTTAAACTTTTAAAAAATCTCTTGCTTTGGCTCTTTAAGGAACTCTAGTTGAACTTGTGTCCCACCTGTGTTTTCATTTGAGACATTGTTGGTAGATATTTGAACAGCTAGGTGGTCCAGTGGAAAGAGTGCCAGGCCTGGAGTCAGGAAGACCTGAGTTCAAATGTAGCCTTAGACACATGAAGCCTTAGCTGTGTGATCTTAGGCAAGTTACTTAACCCTGTTTTTCTCAGTTTCCTCATCCATAAAATGAGCTGGAAAAGGAAATGGCAAATCACTCCAGTATCTTTGCCAAGACAACCTTAAATGCAATTACAGAGTTGGAAATGGCTGAACAAAAACAACCAATGGTAGATATTTGGCAGTCATTCTCTTCTCGTCTTGTGTCTGGAGCATCCCTATCATCATAATAGCTTTGTATGGTGGGACCATCGGCAACAGATTGATATAGCCCTTGCAGGAAAAACTGCATAGTTGAAATCACAGTTTCAGAATAAGAGGGGAGAAGGAGGTTTAAACAACAACAAGGCTGCTAATGAAGCTATCTGTAAGATGGCCTGGGGGTAGGGAGAAAAGTGAAGCGTTGTTGAAGTCAGCTTGAAATCGTGGGTCAGGTGAGATTATTGCCAGTAAGCACAGAGAGAGAGGTGTGGGGGTTTGGGATGGGGAAGTAAATGGGCAGATTTGCCCATTTGCCCTCCAGAACATGGTTTGTAATTCACGGGGCCAGCATTTTGCGGAGTAGTAATTCACAGTGCTAATTGGTTGATAGAGGGAGCTTCCTCACCTGAGAATTTCCTCTTTCAGGTCAATTTCCTATCCCTTGCCTAAACTGCAAGTGTCTCTCTGTCTTCAGCAGTATTTAGGATATCAAAGTTAGCAACTGAGATTCTGTGTAGTTCAAGCAATGTGCCATTGTAATTTACTTACTTAAGCTAGAATCTGAGATAAATTATCCTTCTCATACTTAAAAAGGGCCCTTGAGGCTATTTGGTCCAATTCCCTTATTTTACAACTGAGGAAATTGAGGCCCAAGTAGGTTAAGTGACTTGTCTCAAGGTCTTAGAGGCAAGATTTTGGAATCATTCATTTATAGCTGAAAGTTGTCTAGTCCAACCTCCTCATAAGGTCCAAATTGGTAAAGTGACTGACTTTCTTGAGGTTTTACAGGTAAGTAGTAGAACTTGGATTTGAATGCAGGTCCTTTGACTCCAAATCCAGTATGTTTTCCATGGGCATCAGGTCCAGGTGCTTAATAAAACTAAGTTAAATTCTAACTCTGGGCAGGTAAGTGTCATGGTGGATAGCATGCCAGGTCTGGAGTCAGGAAGGACTCATCATCTTCATGAGTCCAAATCTGGCCTCAGATACTTACTAGTTGTATGTCTCTAGGCAAGTCACTTACCTCTGTTTGCCTCAGTTTCTTCATTTGTAAAATGAGCTGAAGAAGGAAATGGCAAAGCACTTCAGTATCTTTGTTCCCCACCCCCAAAACAAAGCCCAAATGAGATCATGAAGAGTTGGACACAACTGAACAAAAAAACTCTGTCAGTTCTAATATTTCCAACGTGATATTAAAATACGTTATCAGAGGGAATTTGATGATTATTCTCTAAGAAACTGAAGAGATAGAGTATCTTCAGGCACAACCATTCCCCCCTTTCCCCTGAATTGCAGGTTATAAGATTAAAACTATTTATCTGATCAAGACCTTTGGCTGGATCCTCAAGTTGCCAAGTTCAAACCCTGCAGGTAGTTTAATCATTAAATCAGTTTTATTGGCTCCAGGTAGAAATATTATCAATATTTCTAGCATTCTTTTTACAAATCACAGGGAAACATAACTAAATTTCAAAGTTACCTCTTCCCAACTTTTAACAACTTAAAATTAAGCATATTATCATATATCCTTTGTGTATTAGACAGTTGTGTATGTATTGTATAGAAACACTTTTCATTAGATAAAGCAAACTGTACTATGAATCTCCCTCCACATAAATTCAGTTAATAACTGAATATTAACATTTATTGGGCTCAATTGCTTCATGCTCTCAATATGGCAGAGGAAAAGAATGTAACTACTTTCTAGAAACATGACCAGATGTCAGTCTCTGCCATTAATTTAAAAATGACTAAAATGGAAATGTTCTTGAGGTGACATGCCTGAGATGATGGAGAATCTGCCAAACCACACTTCAATTTGCAAAAATGATTTTTGTTTTGAAACAGAAAACCCATAACTTCAACAGGATTCAATTAAGTCAATAAGGATTTATTACATCCCCACATGTCAGGAACTCAGCTAAACACAGAGGATACAAAGAAAGGCAAAAAACAGTTCCCGCTTAAAGGGCTCACATTCTAACAGGAGAAAAAACATGCAAGCACCTCTGTTTATACAAGACATATACAGGGTAACTGGAAGGTAATCTCAGAAGGAAGGCACTAGTATGGAGGGGGACTGGGAAAGGCTTCTGGCAGAATGTTGTTGCTTGAAAGAAATCAGGGAAGCTAGGAGGATGAATGTGTAGAGCAAGAGTATTCCAGGCAAGGGTGAGTTCCATATTTGTTTTAAATTTAATTTTTTTAAACATGTATAATAATAGGATTACTACACAGAAAGGTTATACTTGATTTTGACATTTATGAAGATCATGAAGAAAGGCATGGATTAGAGCAGGAAGAGACTTGAGGAAGGTCGACCCACCATCAGAGTATGGCAATAAGCCATGAAGGGATGAGGGCTGGCATTAGAGTGGTGACATTGTTAGAGGTGGATGATACATTCAGAAGAAATCCCATTTTGAGAAAGAGAGAGAGAGAGAGAGAGAGAGAGAGAGAGAGAGAGACAGAGAGACTGAGTTAAGTGGAGTGATAACAAATATGTTACCTTAGTATTTTTGAGACATTTTAAGTCTCCATTTTGTGACAAGTATTTATGAAAGTTATTTGTCTGTAATAAGATAAGCACTTGCGTATAGTTTGGCAGGGACATGTGAACATGTCTCCCAAATCTTGTAAACAACCAATAAACACTGGCGAATATCATTAGGAAACAAGCTTTAACTGTTAGTTTCCTTTTGTCTTTAATTTAGGCAATTACCAATCAGAACTTAGATACAACTTGGAATTGCCCTTAGCCAGAAACATAAAAACCACCTGGAGGCCCCAAACTTCAGCCTTCTCCTGAGTTACAACCAGAACAGATTCCTGTTTCCCAGATTCAGAAATCTGAGCATCCTGCATTCCCTTGAGAGCATTTCTGGGGACTTATCAGAACCTTACCTCTGAAGGAGACCAATGGCCTCTGGCTGGAGCTCAGAGAGGCGACCTTGCCAGGAGCACTAAGACAAGCACACCTGGTCGGTATGAAATGGTTAAAAGGAAAATTCTTTGTTCGGTTTACACCCTGATGAATGAGGTAAAACTCAGGACAAAAAGGGAGTTGATTAAATAAGTCCTAGGTAGTAACACATGGAAGGCTGATCCCTGAGGATAAGCAAGGGTTTCAAGATGGGGCCAGCTTTTATAGACAACTTTTGTGATGAGATAAAAGCAATTCAGTTCCATCCACATCAATAAAAGGGGATGGGCCATGGCATCTCAGTTCCTCCTCAAGGTAGCAAGTACATAGCAATTTGCTAGGTACAAGCTGGCCAGGGGGTGACTTGCTCTGTGATGAATATCAGGTGATACAAAGCTGCAGATTGGGTGATAGCCTCCCCTCAATACTGATTGACGAGCAGGTCTGGAAACAACAGAACATTGAATAAATATAACTTTCAATAAGACAAGCTTACCTGGGCCTTTAGGAATCAGGCTGGGGGTTTGAGCCTAGTGAGGCTATGTTTATATTGTTGAGTAGATGAATTGCACATCGATGATTTATGAAGAGTGGTTACACACAAGGAAGAGTCTAAGTCAGATTTACAGTTTTGTCAAGCTAGTTAGTAAATGTGTTTATCATGACACCAGGTATAGGAAATGTGGTTAATTGTGTCAGCCTGAAAGTTTGGTTAAAAGAGGCAAATGGGCTGAATTCATATTGTTTATCCCTTAAAGTTAGCAGTTACATTATCATGGAGCCAGAAGGAAACTTCTGAATGTCTGATACAAGCATGACCAGATTAAAATATGCTTTACCATGAGAAAGGAATTTTCGTAGTTGAATAAGTTGCAAATACAGTGAGACAAGACAATTAACACCATAGTGTCAGTTGGTATTTACCATCTCAGGGTATCTGAGTTTCCACTATATAGCATATGTCTCTGTGAAACAAGATACAAAATCTCACCACTCTGCTTGAAGGAATCCTGTCATAAACAGGTCTTTGAAATTTCTGACACAGGAAAGGGCATTTTTAGAGCAAAGCAAAGCAGTCTGCTTGATTAGTGAAGGTTTTGGCCCTAATTAAAGTCACAAAATGACATGAAACATTATCATGTGTCACAAGCACTCTCCTCATATTTAGTTTTATATATTAATGTGTGTATGTGTCTTAAGGGCATGCTCTGTTTCATTCCACCTTTGTATTTCAAGCATCTGACAAACTGCCTGGCATATGGTAGGAGCTTAACAAATGCTTGTTGGTTGATGAAGGTATTGCAATCTTTTGGTAAGAGCAAATTGCTTCATTTTTCTTGGCCTCCTTTACTTCATTTAAAAATGGACCGGACAGCTTTTATAGATAAATAGCCTAAGATCATCCCTTTTCTGAAGGGGGAAGTTTCCAACAGGCAACAAACATTTCTTAAGTGCTTATTATGGGCCAAACACTGGAAATACAAATGCACATAAATTGAAAGGCAGCTTACAAGGATGAAGGAGCTTAAAAAGTACCAGGAGGTACCTGCTCTGCCAGTGCATAGAGTCAGAAGCACAGCTAGGAGGGAAATGAAATATGGCAGCCTAGGCCTATCCATAAAATGGAAGGCCCAAAGAACACCCACCAATAGGAGAAGGAAGCCGGTATGACCATGGAATGGTGAGATATTCCACGGTGAGAAGGCAACTGAGTTATGATGGCAAATTGTACTGTAGAGTTGTAAATTAATTATGCCTAATTTATACCAAAATAAATTAAGTGAACCCTGGGAATTGTAATTTTGCTGAGGAAAACTAAAGGGTGTGTGTGAGGGAGAGGGTGGGGTAGGGGGAGGTAACCATGGAGGATCAGAGAACAAAGAGGTATTCTTGAATTTTATTACTGAAATATTCTGTACAGGTGGGAAGAGGGAAATAACTGTGAGAGAAGGGGTGGGGCTGACTCTGGCAAGATCTGAAACAGGACAGTCACACTAAGGAGGAACTGAGAGAGAATAGTATCTAGATCCCCATATATTTATGTGTAAACTCCTTGTTATCCAGTAGATTATTGCGACTGTACTTTCCCCACGAATGCCCATATCTCTTCTAGCTACTTCCTCAAAATGTGCAGCAGTCATTCTTTTTTAAAAAACAATGTGGCTATCATTCAGTAGTGTCTGACTCTTCATGACTCCTGTTAGAGTTTTCTTGGTAAAGATACTGGAGAGGTTTGCTGTCTCCTCCAGCTCATTTTACAAATGAAGAAACTGAGGCAAGCTCAGGGTCACACAGCTAGTGTCTGAGGTCAGATTTGAAGATGAGTCTTCCACTATGCAAATGTTAGCTATTATAATTATTTGTTGTTTTCCTTTAGAATGTGACTTTCTGGTAGACAAAGGCCATGCTTTTGATTCTCTTTGTATCCTCAGCATTTAAATTAGTGCCTAGTATGTAGTAAGTGCTTCATAAATGCTCAATGATAGGCTCGATTTCATCCAACCCCTTCATTTTACTGAGGCCCAGAGAGGTGAGTCACTTTCTTAGAAATTAGGAAGCTCGGAAATGGCACAGCTGGGATTTGAACCTTAAGTCCTTGGATTCCAAATTCTGCATGCCAGCCCTCACAACATGTTGTAGGAGGGAAGACAAGGGAGTAGGGAAGTGAAGATGGAGAGCATTTACACAGCACCTACTGTGTGCCTGGCCCTGTGCTAAGCACTTTATAAATATCTCATTTTATCCTTACAGCAGCCCTGTGAGGTAGGTGTGGGGTTGGTTGGCTGGTTTTTTTGTCTTTTCCTGTATTGTTTACTGCTGTCCTGTTTGCCATCTTTCTTGACAAAAATCTTCCAATTACCAAAAGGATTCCCAAGTTCAAGGGTGATTTAGACAATTATGATCAACTTGACATTGGTGCTTCCCACGTTTCAAAATCTAAATCAGTAGTATAATCACTATGTAATATTCACATCACGGTATATACAGACTTGCCCTAATGTCTTTTTTTTTTAACTTGCTGACTTATTTTTATGATTTATTTATTTTTATCATTCTTTCGTTTTTAAATTTTGAGTTCTAGATTCTTTCCCTCCATTCTAGTCCTGTCCCACCCACTGAGAATGCAAACAATAGATCAGTTATACATATGAAACCATGCAAAACATATTCCCATTTTAGTCATATAAAAAAGCAAGAAAATTATACTTCAATTTGCATTTAGAATTCTTTAGTTCTTTGTCTGCAGGTGGATAGCAATTAAAAAACTACTTATTTTGTTCTAAACTTAAGAAATAAAACAAGTATTTCCATAATACAGTAGAATAGAAAAAAAATGATTGTACAGGAAACTACAAATCCATCATGTAGTACTTGCTATTCCTTTAAAATATATAACAAAGTTATCATGTAACTTTTTTCCTTTTTCCCTTTCTTCCCTTAGTCTTGCCCCAGACATGGCTCCTGTTAGACACAAATATGTAAATATAGCAAAATTACTCTATACATACTTGTATTCATGATTTCTTTCTCTAGATGCAGGTAGGCTCTTCCTTCACATATCCTTTGTAGAGTGTGTATAATAGCCACAATGACTTAGTCACTCAAAGTTGTTTTTAAAACAATATTTCTGCTACTGTACACAACACTCTTCTGGTTCTGCTTATTTTGCCCTTCTTTATTTCAGGATCATCAAACTTACCAGTCCTTAGAGCATAGTAATATTCCATCACAATCATACACCACGACTTGCTCAGCCATTCCCCAAGGGATGGGCATCCCTGAAGTTTCCGGTTCTTTGCCACCACAAAGGGAGTTGCTACAAATATTTTAGAACACATGGGTTCTTTTCCTTTTTTGCTAATCATCTTGAGAAACAGACCTTGTAGTGGTATTTCTGGGTCAAATGGTAGAGGCAGTTTAATTGCTCTTTGTGCATGATTCCAGATTGCTCTCTAAAATGTTTAGATCAGTTCACAATTCCACCAGCAGTGATTTAGTGTTTTAATTCTTCCATATCCCCTTCAACATTTTTTGCTTTCCCCTTTTTCCCATTTTAGCCAATCTGATAGGTGTGAAATGATATCTCAAGGTTCTTTTTATTTGCATTTCTCTAATCAGCAATGATTTGGGGCACTTTCTTATAAGATTATAAATTATTTTGATTTTTTTCATCAGGAAGCTGCCTCTTCTTGCCCGTTGACCATTTATCAATTGGGAAATGACTTGTATTCTTATAGGTTTGACAAAGTTCTTTATATATTTGGTATTAGATGTTTATCTGAGAATCTGTCTATACAATCCCCCTCCCCAGTTTTCTGCTTTTGTTCTGATTTTGCTACATTTGTTTTATTTGTATAAACCCTTTTAAATTTAATATAGTTGAAATGACCAATTTTACAACTCACACTGCTCTCTAATTCTCTTGTTTATTAATAAATTGTTCGCCTATCTTCCCATATTCCATATATATTCATATATAGATATATTCATATTGTCTTGTAATATCTCTCTTTATAGCTAGGGCATGTATTCATTTTGATCTTATCTTGGAAAATGGTATAAGATATTAAACTATGCCCACATTTTGCCAGACTTCTTTTCAGTTTTCCCAACAATTTTCACCAAATAATAATTCTTATCACCACAACTAAAGTCTTTAGACTTGTCAAATACAAGGTCACTATATTTATTTGCTGCTATAAATTGTATGTCTTCTCTGTTCCACAGAACTATATGAAAAAAATTATAAAAATATTTTTATAGAGATTTTTTATAGATTTAAATAACTGGAGAAATTTCAATCATCCAGTACTCAATATTAATTGGCAGGCAGGGCCAACATGAAAATAAAAAAAAATGACAATTTTATCTAAACTAATTTACATTTTCAATGCCATCCCAATGAAATTACCAAAAAATTATTTTACTGAATTAGAAAAAAACTATAACAAAATTCATTTGGAAGAAGAAAAAGTCAAAAATAGCAAAGGAACTAATGAAAAGGTCGGTGCTGCTGTTATCCCTGTTTTCTAGTTGAAGAAACTGAGGTATGTGGAGGTGAAATGACTTTCCTCAGGTCACACAGCTTGAAAGTATTGGAGGCAAGGTTTGAACTTGGGTCTTCTTGATGCCAGACTCAGCACTCTATCCACCACACCCCCTAGCAGCCTCATTGAAGAATTTGTTACTGGTGATGCTGCCTATGGCCTGAGTAGGGCCCTAGGGCAACAATCTATTGTGATTACATTCCATTTGATTTTTAATCTGGAGAAATTACTCTGCCCAAAGCGTTAAATAGAGCAGCAAACCAGCTTGTTTGGATGCCACACTTAGACACATTGTTTTTCTAGGCACAGTAACATATCCAACTACCTCTTTGGATTTCTGTAAGAATGGGGGCACCTGGGAGAAGGATGGATGCATTTGCCCAGAGCAATGGAAGGGATGGAGGTGTACTACAGGTAAGTTTCCTTGGGTTGAAGTTTTGGTTTTTACTAGGTCAGGCAGTGAAAAATTGCAGGTCTTCTCCACAGTTCTACAAGAGACCTTGTATGAGGGTAACATCATTAGTCAGTAGTCATCCAGCAAGCGCATGTAAAGCTCCTACTATGTGCTGGGCTCTGTGCTAAAGAGGATCCCCCAAAAGGCAAAAGATAGTCTCTGCTCTCAAGAATTGTACAGTTTAGTAGTTCAGGAAATACTTGTTCCATACCCACCATTTGCTAGACACAGTTGTAGGTGCTAGAGAAATGAAGCAATATCTGCCATCAAGGAATTTATATTCTATTCAGGTGAAAAGTAAATTAAAAAAACCATACTAAGTAATTCCCAAGGAGTGGGCACAGATATAAGATGAAAGACAATTTATTAACAAAGGGCAGGAGTCCCAGAGGGCACAAAGGAAAGGTAGAGAAGAGTAGGATAGATGATGGAATAGTATGAAAAAGTAAAGAACGGTGATCAGGAAGGGGAGCTTCGGCCTAGCCAGCCTATAACACAGAGAAATGTTAAGTAAAGCCATAGGGCAATAGGTTGTCACACCCTTGACAGTAATAACAGTAATCAAGTCATCCTAAACATCCAGTTACCAATATACCCCAGGGTCTTCAAAACTGCATAACCCTTGACTCAGCAATACCACTTCTAGGGCTGTATCCCAAAGCAATAACAAAAATGGGAAAAGGACCCAGACATACAATAATATTTACAGCAGCTCTTTTTGTGGTGGCAAAGAATTGGAAACTGAGGAGATATACTCATCAGTTGGGGAATGGTTGAACAAGTTATGGTATATGAATGTAATGCAATACTATTGATCCATAAGAAATGATGAGCAGGCAGACTTCAGGAAAACCTGAAAAGACATATATGAACTGATGCTGAGTGAAATGAGCAGAACCAGGAGAATATTGTATGTAGTAACAACCACATGGTGGGGTGACTAACTTTGATAGACTTAACTCTTCTCACAAATGCAAGGATCTAATATAACTCCAAATGACTCCCAATGGAGAATGCTATCCACAGTCAGAGAAAGAACTTTGGAGTCTGAATGCAGATGGAAGCAGACTGTTTGCTCTTATTTTCCTTTATTGCTTTGTTTTCTTTATTCTTTCTCATGGTTCCTCCCAATAGCTTTAATTCTTCTTTATACCAGGACTAATGTGACAATATGTTTAATATGAATATATTAGTAGAACTTATCTCAGATTGCATGCGGTCTTGGAGATGGGGGAGGAGGAGGGGAAGGAAATTTGAAACTCAAAATCTTGAGTGAATGTTGAAAACTAAAAATAAATAAATTAATTCTATTAAAACCAAACCAAACAAAAACAGAAAAAAAAATCCATTCAGTTACAAATTTGATAATATAAGTAGATGTTTTTCTTAGGCTACTTTACTGACCATTCCAGAAATATACTTTAGGAGTCAGGAAGACTTGAATTCAAATCTGACCTTAGGTGCTGCCTACCTGTGTGATCTTGGGCAAGTAACTTGATGCTGTTTGTCTCAGTTTTCTCATCTGTAAAAGGAAGTAGGAAATGACAAACCGGTCTAGTATCTTTGCAAGAAAACCCCCAAACACAGAATTTGACTTGGTGTTTTTTTTTGTTTCTGTTTGGATCTATGATATAGGATCTTAGAACTAGAGGTAGTAGTAGAAAGGACCGTAGAGTCCATCAAATCCAACTGTCTCATACACAGAGATACAGAGAGGTTGTCAATTCCCAAGAAACACTCAGGTAGGTAAGTGTTGGAGTAGGTATTTGAATCCAAGTGCCCTATCTAATCTGTGCACAACTGAAATGACTAAACCACAGCAACACGTTAGGAGCCCATCAACTGCATGTGGGAGGCATTGTGTAATCCCATGAGTGTATCATCTGCATAGTCACAGAGTTGACTAAAAAAACAAAACAAAACATGGCAGCAGTCAATGGCTAGAAACACTTGCTTGAACTGTCATGGACAATGTGGGTAGTATAGCCACTCCAACTGCCACTCAGAAAGGGATCAAATTCAGAGGCACTTCCTCACCTAAATATATATTTCACAAGCTTCCTCTGTGTCAGTCCTATGTGGTCTGCCAAGGCTTTCAGATAATTGGCCAATCTATTCAGAGGCAAATGGGAGAGATGCCCCAGATCAAGTGGCCCAGAGCCCAGGGATCCTTTTTATTGGAGTGGCCAATAGTAGCTTCACCCACACTACACACTCCAGACTTTGCCTGGTGAACATAATTAGTTATTCTAAAAAAAACAGAGCAATTTAGACGAGAGAAACATTGAGATGAATGAATGTTCCAGGTACCAAACAGAATAGTGGGGACAGCAGAGAGACAGATCTTCTATTTTTCAAGCAGGAGGAGGAACTTGCTATGATTTGGCAGGGCCAGCATGAGACAAAGTCCTGAATTTTATGAGATTTTTCTCACTGGCCTTCCCTCTTTTTAAATGATGGCCTTCCTCTCTCCTTTCAGCTGCAGTAGTCCCTTTTTTTTTGACTCCTTTCGACCTTCAGCTGATCAGCTTTCCATGGATTATTTCATCTAGAAAGCCCTATCCTACTACTAACACTCTCCGCAGTCCACCTTTGGGCCAACATTCTACGGTGCCCCACATTCGCATGTCACTCTGGGGTTCATCATCCTCTTCTCTGCTCCCATGGCATTGTATTTTATGACTCAATCTCCAAGATATCAAAAAAAATCTAATAAATTAATCTTTGCTCAAATGCTATCGCCTTTCCCTGTCCCCCTTCCAAGTAACATGTACATTTTGCACAGAAACCAGCTGACTTGCTATTGATCTCACTAGAGAATGATGAATGTCAGAAATTTCAGGTTGTTATGAGAAGAAAGAACACCTGCCTTAACAGTTAAACCTTAGTAAATACTTATAGGTTGATTGCCTGGCATATAAAAGCAGTTTATTCAATGCTTTGTTGAATGGACAGTCTGGATATCTATCTATCTACCCCCCCCACATACACACACATATATGTATATATATAAACATATATATGTATGTATATATAAACATTTAAGTGGGAATGACATCAAAGATGATACATTATCATCTGCTTTGCCATTTCAATCTGACTAGTGACTGAAACCTTCTGTCATCTCCCCCTTTAGAATGTGGGGTCCTTGACAGCAGGGACTGTCTTATTTTTTTATTTACATTCCTAGCACTTGGGCAGTGAGGTGGTACAGTGGATAGAGTGCTGGGCCTGAGGTCAGGAATATTTGTCTTCCTAAGTTCAACTCTGGTGTCAGACACTTTACTCCCTGTGTGACCCTGAGCAAGTCACCTAACCCTGTTTGCCTCAGTTTCCTCATTTGTAAAAATCAGCTGGAGAAGGAGGTAGCAAGTCACTCTAGTATCTTTATCAAGAAAACCTCTAACCAGGTCATGAAGACTCAGACACGACTCAACAACAAATTCCCAGAATTTAGCACAGTATTTTGTCTTTAGTAAGTGTTTAGTAACATTTTTTATTCATTCATTCATCCTTGTAATAAGCTTATATTATCATGGGGGAGAAAAATACATATACCCTATGTACACCATAAATATAGATTAATAAACAGCTTTTTCTATGAATTTAACTGTGGAGCAAAGGAGGCGAGACATAGAAAGATAGCAAGGGAAGTGGGGTCTAATGGGGGTGTTAAAAATAGAGAAGACTTGGGCATGTTTGAAGGCAAAAGGAAAGAAAATCGATAGATAGTGAAAGGTTAAAGATTGGGGAGATGGTTTAAGGAGCAATCTGCTCTAGAGGATGGGAGGGGATGGGATTAAAAGTACACTGGGATTAGCCTCGATGGACCTTTCATGATACTCAGCTGACACCACGTGGGCTATACATTTTGACCTCTCAGTAATTTAAAATTTGAAAATATCTGTTGTGTTAATGAACCCTAAATGCATTTTCTTTCCCATTCAGTTAATTTCTGTAAAAATAGCACCTATGACAATTTCCATTTCGGCAACATCACAGTGGGCAAATATGGACCTTCTATAGAAAAATGTGAAAGCCACACCGCAAATGGTATGTATTCTCTTTGTATAACTTAGGTATAAGAACCGTCAGGTTGTGTCAGGTCCAGGTTTCTGACAGAGAACCAGTTTAAATGATAGGAGGACATTTAAGCAATGCAAAAACAAATGATAACCTTCACTGAACCCTGGTAGTCATCTTAAATAGTTTTCTTTCATTTCACTGACAAATTCCTAGAATTATCTATACCAGTGGTTTCTACACTGTTTTGATAATGTGTTTCTCCTATTTAAAAAAAAAAAAAAGAAAAACTGAGCAGTGCCTTCAATGTATGTATATTTGCTTTGACATAAATTTATATGATGTACTACCATGCTAATTTATGTACATTATGGAACTTATGCAACCATAAAAATTTGAAAAGGATGAAAGAAAGAATAAATAATTCTTCACTCTAGAGTCAAAAGGGAACTTCTGGGGTTTTATTGAGTAGGAGAGTAACATGATCAAGCCTCAGCTTTAGGAAAATCAATTTTTAGTTGTGGGGAATGAAATTAGGAGGCTTTTATAATAGGTGATGATAACTAGGGTGATGACTGTGAGAGCAAAGGGAAGGAAATTTATGCGGGAGGTGCTGTGAAGACGGAAACCAAAAAAACTGGACATCTCACAACTAATTATATATGTGGGGTGAAGGAGAGTGAACAGTTGAGGATTCCATCGAGGTTGACAATAGATCTAACTGGAAGGATGGTGGAGTCCTTGAGAGGGGTGGATTTGCAGGAAAAGCTGATGTAATGAGATCTGCATTCTGTTGCAACCCAGTCAAGACTAATCAACCAATGAGACTCACTTTGTTCACCTGAAAATGAAAAGATGGGAAGTAGGATTCTTACTCACTTGTCACTGCTCCAGAGTCAACCCTCTGAGGGGCACTTGTGCTCTGATGGGGGTAAAAGGGGTAGGGGAAATGTACCCTGGAAAGGCAATGATTTTTCTATGGAGATTCTTTGGCGGGTTCCTAAGCAGATACTTTTAGTAAGGAAGGGGGTAGGTTGGGAATTGGCATAGCTCCTCCAGGAGGAAAAGTGTTAGGGTAAACTGTAGGTGTGATTGTATTGGAGACAAGTCTCATGATTGGATTATCTTCTTTATCTTGGATTAGTTGATCATAAACTCCTTCAGGTTAGGCTTCAGCCTCTGCTTTGGAGAATACTGGATTCAAAAGAAAACAATATTAATATTAAGTATATGTAACTCATGTAGGCATTGGCCAGTCCTCTGTTACAGTCCCCTACATCTATATTGTCTCTATTTCCTCATTACTTACTCCTCAAACTCTTGAAATCTGCCTTCTAACTTCACCTTTCTACTGAAATGGCTCCGTCAGAGATTATTAATGATATCTTAAATCAGGGTTCCTTAGTATTTTTTGTGGCATGCTTTGAGAAGTCTGGTGAAGTCTGTGGAACACTTCTCAGAGTAGTATTTTTAAATGTTTAAAATAAAATGCATAGGATTACAAAGGAAATAAAATTATAACAAAATGAAGTTACCAAATTTTTAAAAAAAGTTCACAGATCTCAGGTTAAGAACCCTTGATCCTCTCCCTTGATTATTTCATCAGCTGTCATGGGTTAAATGATCAGTGCTATACCAATGACTCCCATAACTCTCCATCCGGTCTGCCTCTTTTCTCCTATACTCCAGTCTCACAATATCAACTGCTTGTTGGACATTTCCACCTCAATATTCTATAGAAACCTCAAACAGGTTCAAAGCAAAATTCATGCTCTTCCTCCTAAACTCTCCTCTTTTCCTCTAAGCTTCCTTATTTCTAATGAGGGCATAACTATTCTCCCAGGTAGCCAGGTTCATTACCTTGGAGTTATTTTTGACTTTTCCCTTTTCTTCACTATCCACCCCTATTCCCCATATCCATCCAATTTCTTAAGCCCTACGGATTCTACCTTAAAATATCTCCCATGAGTGACCCATTTTATTAGCTCAGATCTCTGCTACATTCGTTCAGATCTGCATCATTTCTTTCCTGAACTATTTATTATATTAGCTTACGTTATATTAAATTTACTTTCCTGCTTCCAGTCTTTCTCTTCTCCAAATCATCCTCCATCCAACTGCCAAAATAATCTTCCCAATGATGGGTGAATTGTCTAAGCTCTTATCACCACCTAAAACAGAAATAAGTTCATCAAATAAGTAAAGAGAGAATGAGAGAGAGAGAGAGAGAGAAGAGGAATATGACAACAGTCAGACTTGTCTCTAAAATAAAAAATGAACCAACTTTGAAGACCTTCAAAGTAGTTTAAAAAAAGTATTTATATAAAAAAACTCAAAAAAACACATAAAAAAGGCCTAGTATCCATATACATAAACCTAAGACTGTGGAAAGAACACATAAAAAAGGCCTAGTATCCATATACATAAGCCTAAGACTGTGGAAAGAAGGACAAAAAAAGACAAATAAGGAAACCTGGCAACTTGGGAGGTTCAATGGAAAATCCTACTTTAACAGTAGGACACCTGAGGAAATAGAATGGCCCAGTTCGAATGCAAAAACTTGGACAAGGTAAAGTGAATAACAATGAATTTTCAAACAAGAAAACAACCCAAATGAAAGAAAACTTGAGATCTCCACAAGCCAAAGTAATGGTTATTTAATACTATAAGAAAGTCTTATTCTTGCCCTCCAAGTTGGGTGGTGCTTTGGACTTCCTTTTAACAAGGCAAAGAAAACTCCAGTGCTTGGAATAATTTATAGTGAGAACCAAATCACCAACATAAAAAAGGGAAAAGGGGAAATTAATAATGAATAGAGAAGAAATCAAAGTAATTAACGAAAGTTACTATGTCTAATCATATATTAACAAAAGAAAACTCAATTGTAATGGATGAATAACTACAAAAATATAAAATGCTCGATTTAATAAAGTAGGCGATAAATAACATAAAAAAACTAACATCAGGAAAAATAAATCAAGTACATCACAAATGAATGTCTTTATTCTTAAAGCTTCAAGTTCAGATTTGCAAGTAATTCTATTATACAGTTACCATTTTACATGAATTGTTTTTCAAAAGTGAGAATGAAGGTTATCACAAAACTCATTCAGTAAGGCAAACATGGTACTGCTGCCCAAACCTACATTGGATAAAGCACAGAAAGAAAACTGCAAAACAAAATCAGTAAGAAATATAGATGCAAATATACTAAATAAAGTACTGGTGAAGGTGGAACAACAATCTATCAAAAAATTCATTAAGAACAAGTTTTTAAATTAAAAAGATTTTGTACAAGTAACTATAAATAAGATCAGAAGGAATGCAGAAAACTGGGGAAAACTTTTATAGACAAATTCTCAGATAAATGCCTCAGATCTCAAATATATAAAGAACTTTGTCAAATCTATAAGGACACAAGTCATTCCCCAGTTGATAAGTGGTCAAAGGACACAAACAAGCAGTTTTCTAAAGAAGCAATTAAAATAACTTATCGTCATATAAAAATGCTCTAAATCTTTATTTATCAGAGAAGTGAAAATTAAAGCAACCTTGAAATATTTACATCTACTTGATTGGCTAAAATGATAGAAGGGGAAAGTGATAAATGTTGAGAGGGATATCGAAAAATTGGGACACTAGTCCATTGTTGGTAAAATTATGCACTGATCCAGCCATTTTGAAGAGCAATATGGAATTATGCCCACAGAGTTATTAAACTAACTATAACCTTTGACCCAGTAATACTGCTACTTGGCCCATTTCCAAAGATAATTAGGGAAAAATGAAAAGAACCTATATTTTCTAAAATGTTTATAATAGTTCTCTTCGTGATGGCAAAGAACTGGAAATTGCAGGGTTGCCCATAAATTAGGGAATGGCTGAGCAAGTTATGGCATATGACTGTGATGAAATACTACTATAAGAAATGAAGAGTTCAATGATTTTAGAAAAAAACCTATTTGATCCTTGGGGCAATAGGAAGCCACTGCAATTGATTGATTAAAGGAGGCACATGGTTAGATATGTGCTTAAGGAAACTCATTTTGGCAACAGCGTATAGGATAGACTGGAGTGAGAAGAGACAGGAAGTCAGGAAGACCAATTCAAAGGCTGTTTCAATAATTTGAGTTAAGGCCTTCAACATCTCTTACTAGATTATTGAAACAACTTTCTAACTGATCTTTCTGATCTCCTTTCTATGTTAGAGCAGCAAGTGATACAGGTGTCCCCATGGATCCTGGTATCTTCACATTTATAGTGGAGCTACCCCTGCGCCAGGCACTTACTACATACTTTATAAGCATTATGTCATTTGATCCTTACAATAGGCCTGGAAGATAGGTATAATTATCTTCTCCATTTTATAGTTGAGGAAACTGGGGTAAACAGAAGTTAAGTGACTTGCCCTGAGTCATACAGGTAGTAAGTGTCCACGACCAAATTTGAATGCAGGACTTCTTAACTCCAGTGCTCTATCCACTGAGCTGTCTCAGAGCGTGCCTCCATGCCCATTCTCTTCAGGTAGCAGCAGCAGCATCCAAGGGCTCATCTCTGTGGGCAGCCCACCTAACTCATGAGGTCTGGAGTCCTTAAAGAAGGCAGCAACACTGACTGAAAGCCTAGCAGGATGTTTGACATAAGAGACTTCAAAGGTGATTGATGAAGTTCTTGGGACTGAGGGACTTCAAGCATCCAGGGGACTTAGAAACTAGTGTAATAATAGCTAGACACTTGCTATTAACTGGTATAACTTATTAGTTTGTGGTTTTATGTGGAGGGGCAATGCCAAGACAGCTGGATTTGGAATAAGAAAACCTGAGTTCAAATGTTGAATCTGTTGTTTAACACCTGTGTGACCTGGGACATCTCCAGGCTTCTCTTTCCTCAACTATAAACTGAAGGAGTCAGACTAGATGCCTTAGAAGGTCCCTTCCATTTCTAAATCTGTCACCCTATGATCTTGCAAGAAAGAAGCATTTGTTCTTCCCAGAGATTTTTGAGGATCAAGGAATCACTTGGCATTAGTGGACCCCATTGGGCCCTACTGAATTTGTTGCAGTCTCTATAAAATAAACCATCTCCTGGTGGCCAGTCTGTTGGTACAAATCCTTTTGAAATTAGCTAGGGTGGCTGGATGTGGTGACACATGCCTACTATCTCAGCAAATGGGAAAGCTGAGGCTGGCAGACCTCCTGAGCTCAAGGAGTTCTGAGCTGTTGTGGGTTATGCTGATCATGTTTCTGTACTTTGGGACATTAATATGGTGAGCCCCATAGGGCAGAGGGATCAAAGTTGCCTATGAAGAGGCACAGTGGCCCAGGTTGGAGACGGAGTGTGTCAAAAGTATTGTGTTGATCAGGCCTGGGCAAGATGGGGAGATAAAGAAAGAAAGAAAGAAAGAAAGAAAGAAAGAAAGAAAGAAAGAAAGAAAGAAAGAAAGAAAGAAAGAAAGAAAGAAAGAAAGAAAGAAAGGAAGGAAAAAGAAAGAATGAAAAAAAGAAAGAAAGGAAGGAAGGAAGGAAGAAAGAAAGAAAGAGAAAGAAAAGAAGGTAGGAAGAAAGAGAAAAGAAGGAAGGAAAAGAAAGGAAGGAAGGAAAAGTAAAGAGAAGATAAGACAGAAGGCAAAAAGTGAAGGAAAGAAAAGAAACAAGAAAGAACGAAAGAAAAAGAGAAAGAGAAAGACAAAAGAAAGAGGGAAGTCAAGTGAGAAGGAAGGTAGACAGTGTAAAAGGAAGGAAGAGAGAAAAAGGAAAGAAGTGAGAAAAAGAAAGGAAGGAAAAAACAGAGAAGATAAGAAAGAAGGCATAAAGAAGGAGGGCAGGAAATAAGAGAAAAAGAAAGAAAAGAGAAATATGAAAAGGAAGAGAGAACTCAAGAAGGAAAGAAGGAAGGAAGAAAGGAAGAAACCAGGCTAGCCCTAATATGACAAGAGTCTCTTAATGGACCCTCTCAAAGCTTGTGCTCTGCAGCAAACATTTCAAGAGTCCATGGTCATTTCCCAACCTGCGTAAGGGATTAGTTTAGGATTTTAATAGGGGACTAATTATATTATTTTCTTTTCATTAAAGCGGGCTTCTCCAAAGCAACTCGGTTTTGCAATGTGACCATTTATGGTGAAATAATCTTAGAAAATGCTACAGAAGTGAACTGTGATCAAAACTTGGAGATGCTGGCGGCTCAGGTACATCTTATGCCATGTCGGATGATACCTTGGAAGACAGTGGAAAGCCACCTCAGGCTCCCAATGAAGACAGTAAAGTTAGGCTACCCTGTCACTGAACCTAGGTCCAGAGAAGGACCTTTGGAATGAACACTTTTTGTTTTCTTTCATGAAGATTTAACAGAAGCCTACTTCAAGGTTGTAGGACTGTGCATCCTCCACAATAGCTCACCCTTTATCATAGCTGAAAATGATGTTATAATGAATTTATCTAAAAATGATGGAATTGTAGATGCAGAGAGCTGGCAGAAACCTTTGGAGGTCCCCTAATCTAACCTCCTACTGCCATCATGTGTGTCTATTAAGGGATAAATAGGCTGACACAATAGGGGTGACTCAGGCTGGCACTTTTTAATTCAGATTTAATGTTGGCACTGGAAAGCAGGCAGAAAACAAGTGTTTATTAAGTGCTTACTGTGTATCAGCCACTGGGCTCAGTGTTGGGATTATAAAGAAAAGGAAAGAACATAGAGCCCCTGTGCCACTTAGCTGCCCCATTTAATGAACTGATTGACTGACCTGTATGAGTATTCCCTCCATCAGTAGAAACCCCAACTTGCTTGTGTTTCCTTGTCCTCTGCTGACATTGTTCTAGTTCTTTCATATGGGGGAGGGGTCCACCAAACATGGAGGAGACTGTCCTTTAGATATTGTTCTATTTCATGAGCACCAGGAGAGGATTTGGGCATTGTGGGGTCCAAAATAATCCAATCCACAATAAAAGAAACGTAGGCAGAGCTCTGAGCCAATAGCACTTAAAGTGCCCATATACCCCTCTAATGAAGTGGATCTCAGACCTTTTCCATGATCTGAGATGCACGCTTTCTTTAAAGTCTTAGTTTTATAGTGCTTGCTACCCAGATGATACAGAAGAGGCAAAGCAAAACATATAATCTCATTGGTTGATAGATCAATTTTTTGATCTTGTAGTGGAACTTTCATTTCAATACTTACAATAAATTACCTGGTAGAGGATATCCAAATATGGTCAGAGCTGATGGTCTTTCGTTGGCCCCACATTGGCAATAGATTGAGGAATACATTTGAAGGCAGCCCCTGCAATGTGAAGATAGGGTCATCCACTGGTCAAGTCCACATAGGATGTGTTGGTGAAGTGCCATGGGGTTTTTTCCCCCGACAAAGGGATAATAAAGGTGAAGGTACAATCCGAAATAGCCAGGGGAATTTCCATGCCACCGAATCAGCTGCACCACGCTGGGCTTGGTCATTTACTCATCAGGCAGTGGTTAAGCAAGTGGATTCACTAGACAAAGTGAGTATCAGTAGACAAGCACAACAGAAATAGTCACTGGCCCTATGGAATCAAATCAACTGAATCATGCTGACATTTCCCATGCCATTCATCAGTTACCAAGCCTATCTCTACAACGTCTCTTGAATTTCCCCCCTTTATCTGTTGGATCTGCCACCCTCCCTAATGCATTCTGCATGGGCAGTTGTTGTTGTTCCGTCATTTTTAGTCACATCCAACTCTTTGTGACTCCATTTGTTTTTTTTTTTTTGTTTTGGCAAAGACACTGGAGTGGTTTGCCATTTCCTTCTCCAGCTCATTTTAAAGATAAGGAAACTGAGGCAAACAGGGTTAAGGGACTTTTCCAGGGTCACAAAAATAGAAAGAGTCTGAGTCTAGATTTGAACTCAGGAAAATGAGTTTTTCTGACTCCAGGCCTGGCAGTCTATCCTCTGTTTCATTTAGCTGCCCCTGCTTGAGCAATTAGAGACCTCTGAAAAGGTTTACCTACTTCCATGCTTTTCAAGACTCTCCACAGTGGTCAGATTTATATGAGTTGGGCATACCACTTATCTACTCAAAATCCCACAGTGGCCCACTATTGCCCACTGAATAAAGTTCAGAATCCTTTGCCTGGCATTCAAAACTTTCCACAATCTGTTAGCACAGTCTCCCATCGAGACATTAGGACACTGTGTTGAGAGAACCAAGATGAATAGATTCCAGCTAGCCACAAGGGTTGCCGTGGTGATTAGAATCTGATAATCTCAGGTATTACCTAGTCTGGCTCCTACTTGAACAGGAAACCTTCTACTACACCCTCAAAAGGCAGCCCTCCAGTATCTCCTAGGGTTGGGAAAATCACCACATCCTAACATAGACGTCCGTCACAGACGGCAGAATGGCCTTTGTGACTGAAAATATCTCCTCCCTCCAGATGTATGCCTTTGGATTAAACATTACCCAATTTTATCTGTGTCTTCCTATAAAATATAAATATGCCTGAAGTATTGAAACATTGCCTCAGAAGAAAGAGCATGTGACCTTTGGTTAGAATACTCAGGTTCCTGTCTCATTTCTATCATTGGTGACCGTGTGAAACTTGCTTCACCTTTCTCATCTTTAAAAATGAAGAGATTAATTCAGACCACAGATTTAGCGCTGGAAGGATCTTAGATCATCTAGTCCAAGGATGGGGATGCTATGACATGTAGGCCACATGTGGCCTTCTAGGTCCCTGGGGACAGCCATTTGACTGAGTCCAAACTTTTCAGAACAAATTCTTTTATTAAGGGGATTTGTTCTGTGAAGTTTGGATTCAGTCAAAGGGTTGCACTTGAGGACCTAGAAGGCCACAGTTTTCCCACCCATGATCTAGTCCAATAATTCATTTTATTAATTGAGGAAATTGAGACCCAGAGAGTGACTGCCCTAAGGTCTCAAAAGTAGTAAGTCATACGCCAGATTTCAAACTTAGGACCCAAATGTAGCATTCTTTTCATTATATCATGAACCCTAACCTTAACCCTAAAGTTAGGTAATCACAGATTTTGAGCTCAGAGGTAGGACTGGTAGTCATAATTCCTAAATTCCAAGACTTGGAGTCACTAACACCTTTAAGTCAAACTTCCAGTCTACACGCATTCACTCAGCACTTACTTTGTGCTCAGCACTGTGGTTAAGTGAAGGGAATGTAAATAAACACTAGCAGAAGGAAAGACCATGTCTGCCCTCCAAGAGTTTCCATTCTAACAGTAAAAGACAAATTAAGAGTACTCTCTGAAGAGGAAGGAAAACATGGTTGACCTGGGCCTCCTCCTTAAAATGGAGCCAGTCAATGAGAGTGAGAGTCCTCAGGAGCAGAGCGGGTTTCCAGGTTGTGAAGTTCCCAGTTGAAATAAGCTTCTAGAATGAAGAGTTTTCAGGCCTATTTAAAAAGACTGGAAGAATCTTGAGTGTAGCCTGGCGAGAAAAGAAGACTTTCGTGCCAGGGAGTTTTATCCCATTTTCTCTTTCAGAGAGAGAGACCAGGGTACTCTGAAAATTCTCCTACAGGTTTCTTTTTCTTGCAGGGAGGGAGTGAGCAGGTGTGTGTAGGTGGTGAGAGATTCTGGTAAAAAGGGGTCAAGGGGAAGAGATTAGGAAGACAAATTTTGCCCATTTAAAATATTCTTAGGGGTGGCTGGGTCAGTGCCCCCTACGCTACCCCCGTCTGTGTAATTGCAACGTAAGAACCCCAATGGTTTCATTTGTTAGGCCTATCTAGGCCTAGAAGCTGTAACCTGGAGGAAAGGAAGGTTGTCCAATCTGGAATTCTGACTTGTTTTTTGAAAATGTGCTGCCATCTAGTCACAATTAAAGAACATGAATGCTTCTGTTCAACTTCCTGCAATAAACTATTGACTTCCTTTTATCTGCAGACCACAGGTTACAGAGCCACAGGGAGCTTTCAAAGGTCTTCAAGTCCATCTCCCACCTTCCAACACTATCCTGCTTCTGGAAAGTCCCCAGATGCTGGGAAAAGCTTCTCATTTGTGTGTGTTTTACTGATTTTGACCTTTGGGAAGCAGTGTGATAGTAGAAAAAGATTGCTGGATTTGGAAAGGATTTAAATCCCAACTTTATCACTTACCAAGTGTAACCTTGGGCAATCTTCACTATTTAGCTTCTCTGAGCCTCAGTTTCCTTCTCTATAATGAAAACATTGAACTAGATCTTTGAGGGTCTTCTCCAACTTGAAAATCTGTTACCCCAGGACCAATCGATCATCCAATAAATATATATTGAACACTTGCTTTGTGTCAGATGAGGCAGTTAGGGGCCACAGTGGATGGAGTTCTGGACCTGGAGTCAGGAGGACCTGAGTTCAAATCCTTACTCAGACACTTCTAAGCTGTGTGATCATGAGTATCACTTAACCTTGTTTGTCTCAGTTTCCTCATCTGTAAAATGAGCTGGAGAAGGAAGTAGCAAACCACTCCAGTATCTTTGCCAAGAAAACCCCAAATGGGCTCACCAGTTGGACATGACAGAAAAACAATTGAGCAACAACATGTGCTAGGCACTGTGAATTGTAGAGACAAAAGATAGTCCTGGCTTCAAGGAGCTCACAATCTAATGGCGGGGGAGGGAAAGGTAACAGATATACACAAACAAGTTACGTAGATAACTGGAAAATAATTAAGAGAGGGGAGATATGAGACTTAAAGGGGGCTGGGAAAGGCTTCCTGTAGAAAATGGGATTTTATCTTGGATTTAAAGAAAGTCAAGGAAACCAATAGGTAGAGAGGAGGAGGGAGAGCATTCCAAGCTTGGAATGAGAGAGAATGAGAGAAAATGCCAGGAGTGGAGGAATGGAGAGTCCGGCTTGTGCCTGGCACATAGCAGCCACTTACTAAGATTGATTGATTAGTGAGTACTGGAGTACTTGGTGGTAAAAGATAGCCTCAAGCAAACCCATTTTTCAAAAGATTGTGTGCTATATATACATAACTGCATGAAATTAAGAAAAATTTTGTTTCATTTTGTTTCAAATAGGTGGAAAATATCACAGAAAATTCTTTGGAGATTTCTTCTGAAACCCAGCGTTTAACATCTGATGCAAACAAGCTGACTGCTCAGAACGTCTCATTTGCTACCATTGTGTTGCAACAGATTTTCAACACTTCCAGGAATGCAACAGTTGATGTAAGACTCCCTCCCCCCCTCCACTCCAGGACTCCATACACAAAAATACAGCCCACACCTTGTTCCATGATCTAGGACTGGGGAAGGTTTATGTCACTGAAGATAACGTTTTTATTTTGCTAAGTATGTGACCCGGCCCACATGTTTTCTCTTTGCCTTAACTATCGGAAAACAAAGCACCAAATATACCGCCCAGATACTGTCATTTCAATTCAGGTACTTAAATGCAGTCCTCTCTCACTTGGCCTCTGGTGTTAGCATTCCCTGCCTTTGAAGCGGCTTTCTCTTAATTACTATTACATGAGTTCGTGTATATACATACATACAGACAGACACATATGCACTCATATATGTATATACACACACTCATATACACACACATAGTCAGTTGGTCAGTCAGTCAATAAGTATTTATTAAGTACATATGCTGGGCACTGTATTAAGAGTTGGGATACAAAGACAGTGCTTGGTCTTGAGCAGCTCACCCTCTAATAGGGGAGATAAAACTCCATCGATTATGTAAAAACAGGCCATATTCAGGACAAATAGGAAATAATCATCAGAGGCAAGGCCCTGGAATTAAGCGGGATCTGAAAATGTTTCCTATCAAAGCTGAGATTTAATATGGAATTGGAAGGAGCCTGGGAAGTCAGGAGGAAGAGGTGAGAAAGAGGGTAAACTAGACACAGGGGACAGCAAATAAACATGTCAGACCTGGGAGGTAGAGTGTCTCATTCAAGGAACAGAAGCTGGGTGGCAGAACATATGGGGGCAGGATAGGATTGTAAAGTATCAGAAAACTGGAAAAGTAAAGATTTAATTTGGTCTAGAGGTGCTAACAAGCCACTGGGCTTCATGTGCTTATACATAGTATGTGTATATATATAGCTAGCTTTTATATAGGACGTTAGGGCTTGCAAAATGCTTTACAAATATCATCTCTTTTCATCCTCAAAACAACTAGGGGAGTTAAGTGCTCTTATTATCTCTATTTTATAGATGAGGAAACTGAGGCAGAGAGAGTTTAAGTGACTTGCCCAGGGTTACACAGCTAGTGAAGTGTCTGAGGCTGGATTTGAACTCCTGTGTCCTTGACTCCAGGTCTAGCTCTCTATGCACTGTGAGACCTAGTTCCCTACACAGAGTTAGAGAGATGATAGTTGATAAATGGCATATATATTTATATTTGTATATGTGAATGTATGTGTATGTATGTCCTTAAATAGTCACCATCCCTCCCTCCCCACCAAACTTACATATATGTCTTCCAAAGGAGTCTATATAAACTATGACTGAAAGCTGACAGAGGTGAAGGGCTCACTGCAGATTAAGAAATATATATATAATCTTAGCCTTCTTTTTCTCTTCTCCATTAAGTAGATTCACCTTTCTTCTTTCTTCTTCAATTAGTTCTGCTTATTAGTTCTTTTAATTTCATTTTTTTCTCCTCTTTCCACAAAGGATTTGTCTCATTGTCTTGATAATTTATCCTCTGTCTGCTTTAGATGCTCATTCTCTGATTGATGACCTCTGTCATTATCTAGTCTCTTTTTAAATTCTGTATTCCTCATGCAATCAAAGCTTTCAAGAGATCCATTCTTAGTTCTCCCTTCACGGCAATTGCTGCCCCTGCCTTATAAAGGTTGATCAGTAGATGACTCTTTTCCATTGCACTTCACTCTCAGAACATCACCAATTACTGTAGGTGTAAGAGAGGACACTGCACCATAGTAGGGTCCCTCCCCCACCACATCCCTGATTAGGCAGCCTACCAATCATCTGTACCCTCCCCATTTGCCTCAAAATCTCCTCTCTGGGTTCATTCTCTCACTTCCCCAGGGGCCAGTTGCCTCCAGGAATTCCAAACAACTTCCTTCTGAGAGAATGAGCAGGTATTTCAAGCATCAAATCCCCCAGGCCCCATCCAGTGCAAGGTCTCCATTTCCCTTTCCAGACCATTTCTTTTCACCCGTAGGCATATTCATCAATTGAATCCCTTTCCACTTCCAAAAGAAAAGAGGTTTCTTATCCTTTCTAACCTCTTTCAAACCCCTCCCCTTCCTCCTTACTCTTGCCCCCATAGGCTCTTCTCTTACTGAGACCACAGGGGTCACCTTCCCCTCAATACTAGTCTTTGATTTAACCCTGGCATATCACAACTTCCCCTGCCTCCCTTTTTTGTATCCTCCCACATTGTGCTATGCCCACAAAAATCATTGATCCACCTGTGAGCAGAGTCTTTCCGGGTTCTGTCCATAAATGCTTCCTCTCTGCCGCTTTACTGTTACTTCTACCGGATTTCTGTATTCACACTCATCTTTTTATATACATTTAGAAAGAAATTTCTTAGTCTCTCTGATGTTCATGGAATGATCAGTTGATTCTCTGAACTTTTGATTTTTTCTCTTTATCAGGCAAAGAAAGTTGCAGTAACCACAGTAAACCAACTTCTAGATGCCAGAGAAGACATTTTACAAAATGCTAGCAGCTTTGGAAGGTAATCATAGTTATAATTTAGAAATAAAAAACAATGGAGCATAACTCACTCATTTATTTATTGCCAATATTAAAACATTAGCAAAGGTTGCTTTATTTCTTCCATAGATTCATGAACTTGGTTGGAGTAGTCAAGTATAGATTAGAAGCCTTGGTTTCCAATTATCTGTTGTATTCAATAGACTTTGTGAGCCAGAGGAGTCAACCTCTTTGCTTATAGAGGCAACCATAGTCCTTGTAGCTCTGGTAGTCTAGAGATTATGTAAATTACTTCTGGTCCTGACCTTGCAACCTCTACTAGACTTGCCCAACTGGAAGGATCAAAGACTGGAGAGGAGTGACCCCACCCCCTTTTTATTCCTCACTTTGTTACCATAACAGCAGCATCATATCTAGATCTGGAAAGTCCTCAGGAAGGACTGCTTATCCAAATCCTGGGTTTTACAGATGTGGAAACTGGTGTCTTCCCCCAGGTGACTTACCCAAGGTCATACATATAGTCAACATCAGGAATGGGGTTTGAACCCAGTTCCTTTGACTCTAGATTCAGTGTTCTTTTCCTTATGCTATGTTGCCTCCTAAACAAATCATTCATTGCAGTGGTGTTGGTTAGTCTGCAAGGTATTCCCCTCCCCGCAACTCCCTCACCTCAAGCTTCAGGACCCTGTGTTGACCTTATGTTAGGGCTGTGTTCAGCACTTGCAAAAATCTCTAGGCTAATATGAAAAGGTATGATTCTTCCCCTATTTCTTCTGGGTACCTATTTAAATTAGTACCTACATAAATTAATAGGTTTTATTAGTCCTGAATACATAGGATTATGGACCTTCAAAATATGTATCAGCTACATAACAAAATATATAACTCCATTTAAAGGATACCCAAAAAATCATAGGATCATAGATATAGAGTTGAAAGAGACCCAGAGCCCCCCTAGTCAAAAACCACAGTAGAATACAGCATGACATTAGGGACTAAGTAGCCAGTAGACAACAAAACTCTAGGGAAATAAAGCAAATATCCATCCACAATTCCAAAGATTCACTTAATAAGTCTGTCTCTGGTTTAAGTATGTGACCTAGCTATATGTGTCCTTACATGGTATATGACATCTCTATACTTTGAGATAGTGTCCAAATTTTAAGCTACATTATGCAGTTCATCACAGAATCTTTATAAGTTTTCATCTTTATTGTTTTCATCTGTTATTGTACTGCCATCCCTTTAAATAATTTGATCACAGTGTTCTATGGTAAAATCCCATTTAAATTGCTCAAGAATACTCAATGCTATTTTGGAAGTTTGAATGAAAAAGTTGGAAAGGAGGAGGAAAATGTTAGGTCTTCTTCTCTTTCCACTGCATCCCACCATCCCTTCCTCAGAGAGGATATGGGTATGAAAGAGCCCAGGAAAATAGGGAGAAAGTGTTGATATGGAGATAAAACTGGCAGATAATACTATCAACCTTAGGTTGACTAAGGTGAAGGGTACATTGCTGATCATGAAGGTTCTAAGTTCAAGAACTGTGGGAACACTTATTGGAGCCACAAAATTGTAGCAAAAAACACTAGGGCAATAAAAAAGGATAAGCAAGGGATACTTTATGCTTCTAACAGGGTGAAGTGATAAAATCTCTGGAGAGGGGTCTGGGTTCCTTTTAGTCATATGAGTTGGATTTGAGTTGATGCCTCATAGACTCAGCCCAGAGCAGTGCTCTCTACAAGAAATTGTATTCTTTGTCTGGAACTGGCAGAACCAAATCTTGCACAACATACATTACCCAATGATTCAGCACTTGGGTACCATACAAAACTGAAAGACAAATAAAGAAATTCTACTGTCCAGCTTGAGACAGAGGGGGAATTTGACAACATGAGAGATCCTTTGTTCAATTGACTTTTCCATATCAAACTCCTCCACAAAATTCCTGTCTCCCACACAATGCCCAACACTAGGGACTGGGAGAGCCTAAGTTTTGGAGTGTGGCACCTCACATTTGGCTTTATCCCAAACGTCCAAAAATCACTTTCCATCATCCAAAATTATGCTCTTGCCACCCCTTGGCTTCAGCACTAGTTCTTAAATGTTCAATTTGGGGAATCAATCTAGTAAGAAGAGAGTCATTTCCAGGCCCGAGGAGATTGTTTGATTGGAGAGTGACTGAGTAGAGGTGAAATGTGATATATTTAATCAGCAGTACTGTACAACTCTTCTATGTTCTGATGAAGCTTGAAATATTAGTAACTAACATTTATGTAGTGTGTTAAGGACTATACATCTATTATTTCATTTCCTCCTTACAGCAGCCCCATGAGGGAGGTGCTATTAATACCTCCATCTTATAGATCAGAAAACTGAGGTATAGAGAGGTTAAATGATCTGCTCAGGGTTACACAGCTTAGGAAGTATCTGAGAGGGAATTTGAACTCAGGAGTTCCCTAACTCCTTTAGTACTCTATAAACTTTAACTGATTTTAATTATTACATAACAGTATGTACTTTATGATTTATATATTAAATTGCTGAATCAATGTTAATATGAACATTAAGATTCTTTCATGGTTAACATTCTTTCAGTATAAGCACAACGACAATAATACGATACCTGGTGTTTTTATATTAAGGTTTGCAAAGCCTTTTACAATGATTATTTTATTTGATCTCCACAACAATCATGTGAGGCAGGCACCATTATTATCCCCATTTTACAAATAAGCAAATTGAGGGAGATAGTGGTCAGATGACTTGCCCTGTGTCACCTATCTAGCAAGGTCTTCCTGCTTCCAGGTCCAGGACTCCATCCACTTTTGAACCTATCTGACTAAAAACCTTGCCATTTCTAATTAGGGGAAGTCTATAAGATTAGCACAAATCTTTCCCCACTTCTTGGAAGAAAATGCCAGGTCTTTCATTCCAAGTTGCCTATACAGCCAGCGATGCTCCTAATGTCTTTCTTCTCTACCACTCTTGCGTCCTCAGAAGTACGCTGGAAATGTCACATCTGCAAGGCACCTTTCAAATCTATACATCTTTCACAGTCTCTTCTCTCTCCTATTTCTGAAGCACCTTGTTCTTTCTACACAAATTTCTTAGAACAGGACCCAGTCTTCCATCAATGGCTTTGATTGATTCGAGGAGATGTACCAGCCCAGTTCACACTCATTTCTGATTGTTTGATTCAATAGAAAAGTGTTCTCACCTAGATGAGGCATCAAAGCTAAAATGGGGGTAGTTCAACATCACTCTTAGAATAGCACTTACAATATCCTATACCTATTGGTACCCTAACCCTAACCCTAACTCCCCCCTTTAGTAAAGAAGAGAGGGCATGTATGCACATTTTGTATCTCTTTTTTTAGGGTCAAACTTGGTCATTATAATTATTCAGTATTCAATTTTTACTCTTTTTTTTTGTTTATTTGATGATTTCTCTCTGCTTTGTGGTTGTCATTGGGTATGTAATTTTCCTAGCTCTGGTCATTGTACTCTTCAACAGGTTACATAAATGTTTCCATGTTTCTCTGAATTTTTCATATTTGTTGTTTCTCACAGTACAATTATATTTTATTATATTCACGTACCACATTTTCTTCAGCTATCGCCCAATCAATGGGCATTGACTGTTTTCTAGTTCTACCATATAAAAGTGATGCTGACAACATTCTGTTTTGTGGAAACTTTCTTTTTTTTTTTCTTTGCACTGGCATATATCTATTTAGCAGAGGGATCTCTGGATCAAAAAGGCTATGGATATATCCCTAATATATTTCTATGGACATAAGAGGAAAAGTCATATGTATAATTTCATGAGGAGATCTAAAGAGTATTCTGTCTTCTGTCAATGCAGCCTCACTACAGAATTGGAGACCTATTCTTTGTCTTTGATGAATGAGTCTCTGTTCCATCCCAACATTGCCATCCAGTCTGTTGACCTGTCTACAGAAGATACTTCACAACCTGAAACTGTTCTTTTTTCTGTCCAAAGAGGTGAATGATTTTTCTTTACTTAACAACACTAACTTGATTTATCAAAATGATTGCCTTACAGCAGTGACTTATTTTCTCTTTATTAAAATTTTTTTTGGGGTGGGATGATTTCTTTCCTTTCCCATAGGAGTGAATGACATTCTGGATTCACAACAAACATATATAGATATAAATGAGAAGGAGCTGAAACCAGAGGACAAAACAGAGCTGCAGATCCTGATCAATAACACACAAAGTAGGTCTTTGACTCTTCCTTTTTTTAAAAAAAAGTTACCTGAATTATGTTGAGAACAAAAAATCTTCTCTTGAGGATGATATGACACTTCTTTGCCCACTGAGTAATTTGTGATTGAACATGACCAAGTTCTGAAATATTTTGGAAATGAGAGTTTTCAAAATCCTGAGGCTCAGAGAAATGATATTCATCAATTTGGCTAACTTTTCAACAATTTCAAAAGTATGACAAGACAAGAAAAAGAAAATATAATAAAGAAATTCAAGTCATAGGATCCAGTCTGCCCTCATCTCAAAAAGTGGCAAGTCCAGGCATAGATAGAGAGATAATGGATAGTACAAAGGAAAGAATGAAGGTAAAAAGGGAGGGAAGGAGGGAGGTAGCAAAGAAGAGAAGGAAGAGGGAAGGAAAAAAGGAGGCAGGGAAGAAGGGAGGAATAAAGGAAGGGAGAGAAGGAATAAGGAAGGAAAGAAAGGAGAAAGAAGAAGGGATAGAGTAAGAGGGAGAGAAAAGGCAGAAGGGAGGGAAGAAAGGAAGGGAAGAAGGAAGAAAGGAAGGAAGGAAGGAGGGAAGGAGGGCAGGAAGGAGGTAGGGTATTTATTTAGCACTTACTGTGTGCCAGGCATCATACTACAAGTTAGGGATACTAAACAAGACCGTCTCTACATTCCAAGAGTTTACATTCTTGTGAGGGACGATGATACATGGAAGAGTTCTGGAAAGTGGGCAGCAGGTGGGGGAGGAAGAAGGGCAACCAACAGTTGTAGATAAATTTTGAAATGATAAATTTGAAATAAAATAATAAATAAATCAATAAAATGATTATTCATAATAAAACAATAATAAAATAAAAGGTCCACCAATGTTCGTTGGCCGACAGTGACAAGACCACTCATTATGCAGGTGGCCTTCAATGCTCTGTTTGGGCTGCCCTCTTTACTTTCGCCCTGCTGAGGGTCCTTTCGCTTCTCGGCTTGATGCCCAAGCCTATTGCTACCTTAGGCTGTTTGTACTTTCCAAAATGTCCAAGGTGACAATTAATTGGCCTGATTAATTAACGTTTTGATATGAAAATAGGAAAGGCCAGAAAAGAAGCCTGTCCAGCAAGCTGGAAACTTTCTTCTCCCCCAGGAAATGTACATTTTAATTGTGTTTTTCTGAAGGTCTCATTTTCTGTCTTTGTTGTACAATCCAAAGAAGTATCCCTAATAGTGGGACTCTTATTTCAGGCTTCAGAAAAGAGGAATGAGCCCAAGGTCTGAGGGTGCACATCTTTACTCAGCATTCCCCATCCATTCACACTGTCAGCCTGGCTCAGGGCAGCCCCCTTCCTACTCTCTTGTCTCCCATCTTCCTTTGGAGGAGGGGAATGCCTCCTCCCCCTCCCCCTTGATCATTGAGGGAAGGGGACACTGGATGTATTTTCAGCCCTTCAGCTACTGTCAGTGAAGGTCTAATAAGTGAGAAAGAAAGGGTGACACACTGAGCACCAGCCCAGGAGGACCTGAGTTCAAATCCAGCCTCAGATGCTTCCTAGCTGTGTAATCCTGGGCAAGTCACTTCACCTCTGTTTGTCTCAGTTTCCTCATCTGTCCAATGGAGATAATGATGGTATGTACCTCCCAGGATGTAAGGACCACATGACATATATTACAATAATTGTAAAGTGCTTCGCAAACCTTAGAGTGCTATATAAATGCTGGCTGTTATCACTGCTCCATGTGGCAGCTCTTCGGGTATTTGGAGGCAGATTTCCCATCCTCCTCTTCCTCCTTTTTCTATCCTTGGTTTCTTTAATTTTCACCTGGCATGTTCTTAAGGCCTTTTACCATTCCGGTGCCCTTCATATGGTTACACTTCAGCTTAGCCATGTTCTTTTACGGCTCAGGTAGAAATGTGCCACGAAAATGTTTCAAGAATTGTCTCAAAGTTTCTGCCCCATTCCACCTGAAAAAGGTCAGGAGTTCATTCCGTGATTTGACTCACAGCAGGATACAACTTACTGACGACATCGTTCTGGAAATGGATGAGCCCCAGCATTGGCAATCCGGCTATCTGTGACCATTCTACTTTATTAAAACATCTTGCATTAACGTAGTGCCTCAATGACCACATGAGCATTTGGAAAAGTGCCTCACTCTTTTCTTATTATCTTTTAGAATCATATATATATATATGTATATGTATATATATATATATAAATACACACACATGTATATATATATGTATATGTGCATATATGTTTAAGTTTACCCATTTCCCATTTTAAGTGTCCACAGATTTTTTTGTTTTGTTTTAAAAAGGCATATTACAGAGTGACTATAATCACATTGTCTTTTCACATTATGCTTTGATTTTGGGGGAGGGGAGAGGCAATGAGGTTGAGGTGACTTGCCCAAAATCACACAGCTACTAATTGTCTGAGGCCAAATTTGAACTCAGATCCTCTGGACTCCAGGGTTGTTGATCTATCCACTGTGCTACCTAGCTACCTGTTTTGACATATTCTTGAAATTTTTAATTTACTTTGACCTTTGCTGTAAGCAATCAATGATCTGGCCACATATATGCAGCTAATTCGGAGGGGAGGGAAAGCTATGCTTATAACTGGTTCTTTTCCTATATGTTGACATAGTTTCTTTTCTGCTTTTTTTTAAAAAAAAAATTAAAATGATGGCATTCAGTGTTTGCATCTGACTTCTGTGCCATTTTTAAAGAGGGTCATCAGGATGTGTAAGTGTGAGGATTCTAAGTAGTCTGTAAATATGGCTGTGGCAGCTTTTATTTCTTTATCCTCCTTCATGTGCATTTTCACATTGATCTCATGTGTATTTTAATTTCTTCTTATCTACAGGCACCAACAGGAAATTTGGCTTTGTCCTGTATCAGAATAGCAAATTTTTCCAGTCAAACACTTTCACCATGAGGTCAAATTTTAGTCAAAGAGTTGTCTCATGCAAAGTTTCTGCTGACGATGCTAGTCATTCAATGGGGAAGGAAATTTCAAACATTTCTGTTGAAATGATCTTTAAACCAAAGGTGAGTTTTCCTGTAAGTCATAATAACAATTTGGGTCACTTGAAATTTTAATCAGGAATAACACATGTAATTAAAATTCAAGGGAAATTTCCTCTTCCAGGTTAAGTAATATGACATAAGGAGCTAAGTTCTTTAATAGGAAGGAAGGAAGGAAGGAAGATAAGGAAGGAAGGAAGGAAGGAAGGAAGGAAGGAAAAAAGGAAGGCTTTTAGGTAGCTAGGTGGAACAGTAGAGAGAAAACCCTGGTCCTGGAATCAGGAGCATGTGGATTCCAATCTAGCTTCAGATACATCCTAGTTGTGTGTCCCTAGATAAGTCACATACCCTCTCTGTGCCTCAGTTTCTTCACTTGTAAAATGGGGCTAATAATCCACCTATGCCAACCCATAAGGTTGTTGTGAAGATAAGATAGGATATTTGTAAATCGCTTTGTATACCTTAAAGCTCTGTAGCTATTATTAATATTAAATAAGAGTTACCACCACTGCTACTGCTGCTACTAGCATTGTTATTCAGTTGTTTCAGTCATGTCTGACTCCATGACCCCATTTAAGATTTTCTTGGCAAAGATAATGGAGTGATTTGCATTTCCTTCTCCAGCTTATTTTACAGATGAGGAAACTGAGGCAAACAGGGTTAAGTGACTTGCCCAGGGTCACACAGCTAGTACATGGCTGAGGCCTGATTTGAACTCAGGAAGATGACTCTTCCTGATTTCAGACCCCACATTCTCTCCACTTTGTCACCTAGTTGTTCCATCATTCTAACAGAGGGAGGTAATATATACAAAGGGAGAAATGACCAGGAAGAGGTGTTTTGATAACATTCACGATTTTTGTTTTTAGACCCTGAGTTGGACAGAGGGAGGGTTTAATGACTGGGGAGTAGGGTCTAGTAGGTCCAAGTCCAGGATAGGTGTGGTGAATGCTCACCAATCAGAAGCCCAGGGTTCCAGAGCTGGAGGTCAGGAGTAACATGGCCAGGAAGAGAAAACGTATTCACAAACACAGAGGTAAATTAATAAGGAAAAATGTATAGAAAATATATAATCGGCCCCCACTGATAAGCAAGCCACGAAAACCTGAGCTGGCAGTCTCCATCATGTTTTCCCAGTCTCATGTGGGCTGACCTCTTCCACCTTGCTTTTGAAGCTAGAAGTCAGAAATATCCAAAGTGACTCACAGTGTGAAGAGTCCAGAAAAGGTCTAAAGAAGCCTGGGTTTGTCTCATTCTCTACCAGCTCTGCTCTACGCCTCACACAGGGCAAGGTATTTGTCTCCATCCATGAGAAGATATTCCCATACCAATCGACCTTGGGACAGGGGTTGCAAACATATTAAAGTTAGAAATATTATTTTAAAATATCATTTAATATTTTATAAATATTATTTGAACCTCACAACAACCTTGTGGAGGTAGATGCTGTTATTAGCCCTATTTTACAGATGTGGGAACTGAGGCAGGTTAAGTGATTTGCCTCGTATCACACAGCTAGCACATATCTACGGCTGGATTTCAATTCAGGTCTTCCTGACATCAAGTGCAACATCACTGTATCACTCATGTGATGAGCTGCCTTTGAAAATCCGTGGATAAATCCCTCAAACTTATTGAAGCTGTTTCTACCTTTTGATTTTCCCTGCCCCCACTTCCCAAAGCCTTTGTCAAACTAGTCAGCAGCAAAACTGATTTAAGCCTCCTCTCTTTTCCTTTCAGTGAAATGTTACTGGGTTGTCCATGCTCCATGTTCATTTAAATTTATATGAAATAATAGATAAAAATAAATTTTTATGAAATGCATAGACAAAAAATTTCCCATGGACTCGAGGTAAAATGCCTTCTACATTCAGAGAAAAACCTATGGAATTGGATCACAGATAGAAACAGACCATTTTTTTTGTATTATGTTTTGTTTTATGGGTTCTCCCCTCATTTTAATTCTTCTATGAAACATGTATTTAATAGGAATGTACGTGTAAAACCTATATAAGATTGTACGCCATCTCAGAGAGGGAGTAGGAAGAAGGGGAGAATGAGGGGGAGGGAGTGGAAAAATATCTAAGATGTATGGAAGTGATTGTCAAACACTGAAAACAAAATAATTCAATTTAAAAAAGAAAAAAATAAATTAGTTTAAAAAAATAAGAGATCTTTTAAAAATTCTTTTATAGAGATGCTCCATTTTGGCCGGTTTATTCTCTCTGTTCCTGATTCAGATTTCCTAATTTCCAAAGGTCATCTTTTGCCATTGTGTTCCCCATTCCATCTGCAGTACGACGAGTCTCAATTCCAGCTGCACTCCTATGCCTGTGTCTTTTGGAATGTTACAAAGGGTGACTGGGATACTTATGGGTGTAAAAAAAAACCCAGCAGCAATTCTCAATTCCTTGGATGTCAGTGCAACCACACCACTAGTTTTGCTGTATTAATGGTAAGAACTCCCCACCACCCCTTTTAAAACTCATATCATAGTCTCCTAATTTTATTCATTGAATATGGTTCACTGCCTTTGTGGGATCCACTTCCTCTTCATAGACTAACTAACATCAAATATATCAGTAAATCGGGGCAGCTAGGTGGCTCAGTGGATGGAGTACTGGCCCTAAAGTGAGAAGTATGCCTCAGAAAAGGCCTCAGATACTACCTGTGTGATCCTGGGTGAGTCACTTAACTCCCTTTGCCTCAGTTTCTTCACCTGTAAAATGCGCTGGAGAAGGAAAGGGCAAACCACTCCAACATCTTTGCCAAGAAAATTCCAAATGGGGTTACAGAGTCCACCGTGAGTGTATGACTGAACAACAGCATCAGTAAATCAAAGAATGGTGTGGCATTTTTTATAGCTAGAAGTCGGGATACCCTGGATTCTTAGGGTCTGACACCCATGTGACCCTGGACATGCCGCTTCTCAGTTTTATGTCTTGGATTGCTCACTAGGTCTTATCTATTAAGTCATAAACAAGGTGCATCTGCTTTGGGGAAAGGGGTATGCACATCTGTGAAATCACAGGTTATGGAAGTACTGAAACAAGTCTCCGTTGTATCCTGGAAAAGTGACTTTGTATAGAATTGAGTAGGGTGAATTTCTGCTTCTCACAGAATGCTGAACTTTCCCCCCACTGAAACCATATATCTAGGGACATGATCTTTTCTAATGCAGAATATCATAGGGTCTTAGCATCATAGAGGTAGAGCTGGAAGCGACTTCACAGTACATCTAGTTCAGCCCCCTCTTTTACATATGAGGAAACTGAGGCCCAGGGAGGCTAAGTGACTTCCCTAAGATGAGCTGTTTTAAGGGTTAAAAAATGGAGTAGCTTCAGAAGTGCTTGTTGAATTGCATCCTTAAATTTGGCAAAGAGAGAATTTGATGCCTTGATAAAGCATCCAGAGTGCTTGAGTTATCCTTCTGACAACTTTGGTCTCTCCCCCTCCAATTGACTGATCAAGAAAGCTGCTTTCAGTTCTCCACTTCAAATTATGTGAATTCCATTAAGGAAGAGGTATCTTATTTTTGTATGTCTATATGTCACAAAATAAAATGGAGATTTTGCAGGTTAATTTGACCTAATAAATAACAAATGTCACTTATAGAAGGTGCCCTCAAAGAGTTTAAAAACCACAGAAAGGCTTTTGTGACACCTTATGTAGCCCTCTTAAGGTCTGTAATTTGCTTTACATATGTTATCTCATTTAGGTCTCTCCAAAAACCTGTGAGTCAGATACTAAGGATATTATTATCTTCATTTACAGATGAGGAAACTGAGGTTCAGAGTTGCTAAGGAACGGGTCAAAAATCACAGTGAGCAGGCATCAGCAGGAGTGACCTTGGTCTTTCTGATTCCAAGTAGTCTGGTCCCTACTGTGCTAGGCAGCCTCATAGTTATCTGGGTTAAACTCAGACTAAAGGTATTTGGACAGAGAAAAGTCTGAATTAGTTACATTGGCTGTCTCCTTGGATCAGAAAAATCAGACAATTGTGGCTTGTAATAAAAACCTATCTTTAGCAGGTGAGAACTTGAGTAATGGTATAGAGACAATAAAAGGAGAAAAGAAAATGGAAATACTAACCATTTATTCACATAAATCAGAGTTAAATGCATTTGAAATTAATTGATTTCTCATAAACACTACTTGGCAAAATTTTTGATGAGATTTTCCAATTGTTTTCCAGAGTTTTGATATCAATTACAATTATCCTGAATCTCTAGATATCATATCTAAAATTGGTTGTGGATTCTCCATTGCTGGTTTGGCTTTTACAATTATATTTCAGATTGTTACCAGGTAAGAGGGAAAAGGGGTTTCTCATAAGAAAATCTCTATTTCCACCTGATTTATTCCGAACATATTCTAATTCTATATGGGTGGGGGGAATATTCCCTCAATATATTTTGGAAATTATTCCAAATTAAATTCTTGAAAACTATGCTCCCCCACCACAGGTATAATGGCAACCACACTGGCATACCTAGGAAGCATGCACTCACAGGTTCTTAGATCTGCTTTACTAGAAAAGATAGCTGTTTAAGGGGTCAGCAATCTGTTTTTTAAAAATGTATACTTATTTATTTTTAGTTTTCAACATTCATTTCCACAAAATTTTGAGTTTCAAATTTTCTCCCCATCTCTCCCCTTCCCCCACCCCAAAACACAATGCATTCTGATTACTCCTTTCCCCAATCTGCCCTCCCTTCTATCACATCCCTCTCTTCCCTTATGCCCATCTTTTCTCTTTTCTTGTAGGGCAAGATAGATTTCTATATCCCATTACCTATATTTCTTATTTCCCAGTTGCATGCAAAAACAGTTCTCAACATTTGTTCCTAAAACTTTGAGTTCCAACTTTTTTCCCTTCATCCCTCCCCACCCATCCCCACTGAGAAGGCAAACAATTCAATATAGGCTATATATGTGTAGTTTTGCAAAAGACTTCCATAATAGTCATGCTGTGTAAGACTAACTATATTTCCCTACATTCTATGTTATCCCTCATTTATTCCATTTTCTCTTATGACCTTGTCCATCCCCAAAAGTGTTTACTTCTAATTACTCCCTCCTCACGTTTGCCTTCCTTTCTATCATTTCCCCACTTAGCCCCTTCTCCCCTACTTTCATGTAGTGTAAAATAGATTTTCATACCAAATTGAGTGTGCAAGTTATTCCCTCCTTAAACCAAATGTGATAAGAGTAAGTAGCATTTTCTCCCTTTCACCTCCCCTCTTTCCCCCTCCATTGAAAAAGCTTTTTCTTGCCTCTTTTATGAGAGATAATTTGCCCCATTCCATTTCTCCCTTTCTCCTCCCAATATATTCCTCTCTCACCCCTTAATTTTATTTTTTTAGATATCATCCCTTCCTATTCAACTCACCTTATGCTCTCTCTCTCTCTTTCTCTCTCTCTCTCTCTCTCTCTCTCTCTCTCTCTCTCTCTCTCTCTCTCTGAGACTATTGCATATTTATTTTGGAGATTTTGGATGCACAAGCCTTGATTTTTAGGTCTTCCTCTGATGGTATGTATTGTTCTTCCTTATCTGAAAGGATGGAAGGAAATACCTGTTCATTAAGAAAGTAACCTTCTATAGTCTTATTTTTTTCCCCTTTTTGGCCATTTTCCCAGTCAGGTACTTGACTTTTGAGTCCTTTGTCTAGAGGAGGGTATACTCTGGGGATGTGTAAGTTCTCAGTTCCTCCAAGGTGGCACAATCAATGGAGAGGAGACCTCTCCTAGTCTGCCCTCTGGTCTGGGAGCAATCACAAGCACCCTCTTCTGCGTAGTATTTGTGAGTAGAATTCCCTCTCCAGAGCCTCCACCAGATCCACCAGGCCAGCCAGAGCTCCTCCTCATCCCAGGGCCACCACTCAGAGCTGAGATCCAGATCAGCCACCCCATTCCACCAGGGGCTGTAGGCTGAAGGCTCCTAAAATGGACACTGTGGCACAACAATCACTGTTGCCCTGGGGCTGCTGGGGCCAGACTGTGTTCCCTTCTCAGTGACAGTTGAAGCTGCCTGTGGTGTTTGTGAGTTGAGGGGATCTGGGAACTGCAACTGCTACCAGTGATTCTGCAGGCCCTGAGGCCTGCTGTAGTTCTGTCCCTGCTGCACTGCGGCCCAGGCCAGGCTGTACTCTGCTCTGAACCTGGTATGATAGACCTTTCCTGTCAGCCTTCCAGGCTTCCTTGGGCTGTCATTTTGTAGCTTCTGCTGCTCTAGAATTTTTTTAGAGTCATTCTTTACAGGTATTTTATGGGATATAGGGGGGAGCTTCTCCAGGTCTGTCCTTCTACTCTGCCATCCTGGCTCTACCCCTTAACAATTTTTTAAAATTACATGCACTAGTTGAGGGAAAAGTCAGCAGCCAGAACTTCAGAAAAACACAAAAAAAGAAAATATAAACAGAGAGATAAAGACCAACAGACAGGGCTCTGCTGTCTGAATCAAAGTAACGTTGCTGCACACTTTACACACATTCCTGGATCAAGAGAGCACATCTGAGAAGTTGGGGAGCTCTGAACTCAGAGTCTTGACCAGGGAATCGCAAAATCCTTCTCATGAGTGAACCCCAAAAGCAAAATACCAACCTCCCAATATATATGACAAAGAGTCAGTAGGCATGAAGCCTACATGACACAGCACAGCTGTGAGCTCTCAGGGTTCAATGGAGATTGTGCTTTCAGATGGTCACGATTTAGCCCAATCCTGGAAAACTGAACTCTGAAAAGAAAACTACAAAGAAATTCCACTTTTCTGTTACACAGGCCTCAGCTTAGGTAGGTTTTTCTGAACTGGAAGCTAAATATAAAAACTATGCAGCTAGGTGGTGCAGTGGACAGAATGTTGGGCCTGGAGTTGGAAGATTTACCTTCCTGAGCTCAAATCAGGCCTCAGAGAGTTGTGAGCTGTGCCACCCTGGGTCAGTCACTTAACCCTGTTTGCCTCGTTTCCTCATCTGTAAAATGAACAGGAGAAGGAAATGGCAAATTGATCCAGTATCTTTGCTTCCTCCCCACAAAAAATCAAATGCAAATGGGGTCCCAAAGAGTTGGGCATCCCTGAAATGGCCGAACAACATTGTTTTTATTGTTTTCTTGCTTCTGCTTACTTCTTCATCGTTTCGTGGATGTCTTTTTCATATTTTTCTGTATTCATCTCATTCATCATTTCTACAAAAGCTAACTGAAGACAACCATTTGTTGCAAATTAGAATTGGGCAAGTGGAAGGTAGTGACTCTATGAGGCAACAAGAATCAAATGAACAAAATATAAAGAGTGAAAAAAATGGAAGAAAACATAAAGTATCTCCTTGGCAAACTGACCTACAAAGTAAATCCAGGAAAGAAAATCTAAAAATTATTCATCTACCAGTGAGCCATGATGAAAACAGGAGCCTAAATGGTATTATCCAAGAAATCATCTAGGAACACTGCCCTGGGGTCCCAGATCCAGAGGGCAAAATAATCACTCAAAGAATCTGCTATTCCTTCCCTGGAGACCCCAAATTGAAAATACCAAGCAATATTGCTGCCAAATTCCAGAATTATCAGGTCAAGGAGAAAATACTTCCAGCAGCCAGAAAGAAACTATTTAAATATCAAGGGACTCTAGTCAAGATCACACAGGACCTTGCAGATCTTACATGAAAAAATCAGAGGGATTGGAATGGGATATTGCATAAGGCAAATGAGGTTGGACTACAAGCAAGGATCAATTACTAAACAAAATTGAGCATAATCTTTCAGAAAATGAGAGAGACATTCAATGAAATAAGGAATTTCAGGGCTCATTAGAAAATTTCATTTTCAAATAAAGACTCAAGAGAGGCATAAAAAGATAAACAGAAAGAGAAAAGAAAACTTGTTATTTAATATGAGCAAAATATTTACATCCCTATATAGATGTTACTTCCCTCTACATGAGCACCTGAAAAAAAAAACACTATAAAAAGGCCAATTGAATTACTATTGAATCCTGGGCCATCTTCACTCATCCTGATGCATTGATGAATATCTGGTCATTGGACCCTGATGGCTCAGGAAGAGAATGTGAGGTTGGTGACCTTGTATAGCCCTCCTTCACTCAAAACAAAGTCAAGTGAAGGTCATGTCACCATTTTTCTGATATCATGATCTTCTTCAAAAACAAAAGAAGGATACAGACAGATAGCAATATTCCATTATATTCATATCCCCAAATTTGTTCACCTATTCTAATCGATGGGCATCTACTTTGCTTCTAATTCTTTGTTATCACAAAAAGTGATGCTATAAATATTTTGGGGTATATGAGGACTTTCTTCTTATCAATAACACCCTTGGGGTCATAAGTCTAGTAATAGTGTCTAGTTCAAAAGATTATATACATTTTAGTTACTTTATATGCACAATTTTAAATTGCTTTCCAAAATGTTTGTACTGTTTCACGGTTCCACCAACAATGTATTAATATGCCTATTATCCCACAACCACTTCCAAATTGGATTGTTTTCATTTTTTGCCATCCTTGACAATTTGCAGGACATGAAGATAAATCCTCAGGGGTTTTTGATTTACATTTCTCTTATTATTAATGATTTGGAGAATTCTTTCATGAGTTTGTGATTATTTTGTAATTCTTATTTTAAGAGCTGTTTATTTATATCTTTTGACCATTTACCTATTGGGGAGTGGCTATTAGTTTTATCTACATCTATAATTTTACCTATATCTGTTCGGATAGAATTGTATATCCACATATTTGTATAAACATATGTGTATTTTTTTATATATCTTGGATACCAAACCCTTATCAGAGAAATTTGATACAAAAGGTTCTTCCCCCCTCATTCAGTCATTTCATTTCTTATCCTATGTGCATTAATTTTGTCTGTCCAGGAGCTTTTCAGTTACAACTAATCAAAGATAATCTATTTTACCTTTTGTAATTATCTCTATCCCTTATTTTGTTAAGAATAACTCTTGCAAACATAATTATGAGCAGTGTATGATCTGTTTCTTTTCTAATTTTTCTATAGTATGATCTCTTATATTAAGGTCATGTATCCATTTAAAATGTATTATGAGATATGGTTTGCATAAGGTGCTATGTTAAGCCCAATTTTCACCAGAAAATTCACTTTCCAGCTAGGTGATGCAGTAGATAGACTGTGAGGTCTACAGGCAGGAAGACTCATCTTTCTTAGTCCAATCTGACCTTATATTAGTATGAGAATGTCAAGTCAAGCATTTATTAAATGCCTTCTATGTGTCAAACAGGGCAGCCAGGTGGCGCAGTGGATAGAGTGCCAACCTTGTGATCAGGAGGAGTTGAGTTCAAATATGACCTCAGATACTTACTGTTGTATGACCCTGGGCAAGTCACTTAACCCTACTTATCTTAATTTCCTCATCTGCAAACTGGAGAAGGAAATGGCAAACTACTCCAACATCTTTGCCAAGAAAACCCCAGACAGAGTTACAATGAGTTAAAAATGACTGAAAAATGGCTAAACAGTTTTCTCAACAATTTTTATCAGATAAAGAGGTTTTTCCTAAGTAATTTATGTTTTCTACTTTATCAAATACTGCGTTATTGAGCTCCATTGTTTCTGATTCTACCCCTTATCTAGTCTGTTCCACTGACCCATCTCTCTATTTTTAGACATATATTAGATGGCTTTGATGAGTGCTGCTTTATAACATAGTTTGAGGCCTAGAAATCTATTCTCTCTGTCTGCATGTCTTTTGGCATTTCCTTTTATATCCCAGATTTTTTCCCCAAATGAATTGTATTATTATTTTGTCAAGTTCTATAAAATCCTCCATTGGTCATTTGATTGGGACAACCTTTTGTTCAGTTTGGTAGTATTGTCATTTTTGGTATAGTGGCATGTCCTAGCAATGAGCACAGAATGTTCCCCAGCTGTCTAAGCTGTTCTTCTTTTCTTTAAGGAACACTTTGTAACTAAATGGGTATGTCACTCATGTGCTTTAGTGGACTGATCTCAAGCATTTTGGACATTTTATAGGTTTTTTGGAATGGAATTTCCCTCTCTAATATTGCTTCTTGCATTTTCTTATTTTTTTAAATTTTATTTTGCCTCAATTACATGTAAAGACTATTTTAACATTCACTTTTAAGTTTTAATTTCCAAATTCTATCCTTCCCTTCTACCTCCCCCCACCCCCGCCAAGATAGTAAGCAATCTGATATAGATCATACATGTGTGATAATATGAAACATTTTCATGTTAGTCATTTTGTGGGAAAAAACTTGAACAGGTGTTTTGTTATTATATAGAAAATGTAGTAGATTTTTGTGGGCTTATTTTGTTATCTGAAACTTCACTGAAGTTATTAATTGTCTCAATTAGCTATTCTTGCTGATTCCCTAGGATTTTCCAAGTATGCCAGCATATCAACCTCAAATAAAGATAGCTTTATCTGCTTTTTGCCTTTTTTATACCCTTAATTTCTTTTTCTCATCTTATTGCTGTTGCTAGCTTTTCCAGAACTATATTGAATAATAGTGCTGAAGGGGAGCATCTTTGCTTTATTCCCATATTTATTGGGAAAGGTTTTAGTGCATTCTACTACACATGATGCTTGCTTTTGGTTGTGGATAGATGCTTTTTTATGTTGTTAAATAAAGGTCTCCCTATGTCTATACTTTGTAGGGTTTTTAGCATGGGTATGTATTGCTGAAGATTTTTTCTGCATCTGTTAATTTAATCATTTGGGTTTTGATGCTTTGTTTTTTAACATGATTAATTATGTTGATTGTTTTCTTAATCCTTGTGTTCCTGACATAAATCCAACTTGGTTACAATGAATGATTTCTCAGATAAATCACTATAACATGGTTGACCGGATTTTGTTTAAAATTTTTAAATCACTAGCTATGAATGATTTTGGCTTACAGTTTTCCTTCTTTGTTTTATCCTTCTCTGGTTTAGGCAGTAGTACTATACTTCTCTCATAAAAGGATTCTGATAGACTGGTTTCTTTTAGAATTTTTTTTTAGAATAATTTGTAAGTATGAGTATTAATTGTTCTTTAAAAATTTGATATAATTTTCATGTGAATATATCAAGACCAGGAGCTTTTACCTCAGGAGTTCCTTTGCAGATAGTTCTATTTCTTTTTCTGACACTGATTTGCTTAAGATTTCTATCTGGTCTTCTGACAGTTTGGGCATTTTATATTTTTGAATGTATTTCTCTGTTTATGGGTTTTTTAAAATAGTTGTTGGTTTTCTTTTTTATAAAGCATATAAACTGCATAAAATGTTCTGATTATTCTTTGTATTTCTTCTGTGTTTTTTTTTTTGCAATTTTACCTTTTTCATTTGCTATTTTATTTTCTGCTTTTTAAAAATAATATTAGCTAAAAATTTATCAATTTTGTTAGTCTTTTCAAAGAACTAGCTTTTAGTTTTACTTATAACTTCTATTATTTTTTGTTTTCCATTTTGGTCAAAGTAACTTTTATAATAGTACTAATGTTTTTGTTTGTAATATAGTAAATATTGATAATATAATTCACATAAATAAAAGCTCTTTGGAGAGGAGGCCCTCAGATTGTTTAAGAATATAAAGGGGTTTGTCCTGAGAGCAAGAAGTTTGAGAATGACTGCTCTAAAGGTTTTAGTCTAACTATCTACATAGAATAAACCAAATGGATAAAGAAAATCCATTGCTCTGACTATGATATGCAGTTGAGTAGGTAAACTACCTTGAACAGACACGGAGTTTGGACAATGAGTTCAGCCCAGAGTTAAATTGGAGAGAGGCAGCTAGATTTATTAGGGAAATCTTAAAGTCTTTTTAATGATCACAAGATCCTCCTTACAACAAATATCTTCTTTTAATTATTTTTCAATTAACAAGCAACTTATTTTCTTACCCCCAGAAAAGTAGCACTTTTGTAACTAATATTCATAGTTAAGCAAAACAAATTCTTGCATTGTCCATGTCCAAAAATCCTTCTCACATTCTGCGAAGTTAGGTCTTAACTTCTTAGTCAAGAGGTGAGTACCATTCTTCATTGTCAATACTCTGGATTCATGGGGAGTCAATTGATCAAAGTTCTTAAACCGTCCACAGCTTTTCATTTCAACAATATTGTTATTTATAGTATAAATTATTCTGGTTCTGCTTTCTTCACTCTGTATCAATTCATACAGTTCTCCACAGGTTTTTCTAGAATCATCCTTTTCATCATTTGTTTTGGTACAAGAATATGTCATTACAGTCATATACCATTCTTTGTTCAGTCATTCCCAACTGATATATATTCTCTTAGCTTCCCAATATTTGCTACTACAAAAAGAGCTGCTATGCATTATTTATATTTATACATACGTGTGTGTGTATGTGTGCGTGTGTGTGTGTGTCTGTTTAGGTACAGTTTAGTAACATTTGCAGTATATTTTCAAACTGCCTTCCTGAAGGGCCAGACCAATTCACAGTTTCACCAACAATGCAATGGTACACTTATTTTCCCATCGTTCCACTATCATTTGTCATTTTCATTTCTTGTCAACTCAGTAATCTGATGAGGATGAGACAGAACATCACAGAGACTTTAATTTACAATTTTTAAATCATTAGTGGAGTATTATTTTTCTTTGGTAATTGATACTTGGATTTCTTCTCTTAAGAGCTCCTTGCTCATTTCCTTTAACCACTGATGAATTGACGAATGGTTCTTTAATATAAATTTGAATCAGTTCCTTATGTATCTTGGAAACAAGACCTTCATTAGAGAAACTTGCTGCAAATGTTTTCCCCAGTTAACCTTTTTTTCCTTTGGTTTTGTGTGTGTATGTGTACATATGCAAAAATGTTTTAGCACATTTTTTCCACAATGGTATTCTTTCAATGATTCTGGAAAATTAAACTTGGAGTCAGTTCTTTCCAAATGGCACCAAAAAGGTGCATTGTGGGCATGAGCAGGCTGCAACATATCATCAGCTAAGAATTATTCAGGACAATTGTCATAAAAACGTTATTTGAGAGATATTTTTACCAGGGAAAAAAGACGAATTAGACATATAGCAAGTTTTTATGCTCTATCCACTGGGACACCTTGCTGCAGACTCAGTCTCCACTCCTCCCCCCCTCAAAAAAACCCAACCTCAGTTTGGAGCTCTTCCTAAGCTTTGTAAGCATAATGCAATTAGAAGAAATCTATGATTAAATGTCTTTTGGAGAGTGAAGAAAAATGCAACATATTTTTTAAGGGAAAGAATCATAGGAAGAAAACAGTTTTCTTATCATGTTTTGTTTCTCCATGATTTTACTGAGGTTCTCTCCCAACAGGAACCAAAGAAAGACTTCAATTACCTGGGTGTTTGTGAGTCTCTGCACATCTATGCTGATTTTCAACATCCTCTTCCTCTTTGGAATAGAAAACTCTAATAAAAATAGCAATATCACTGTGAGCTCTGAAAATGACCTTGGGATCCCTCAGAATGATATTAATACTCCAGAAAATCATACCTGCACCGTGATGGCTGTCTTACTGCATTATTTTCTGTTAGTCACATTGACTTGGACAGCACTCAATGCTGTACAACTCTACTTTCTTCTGCTCAGAGCTATGAAGCCCCTCTCTCGACATTTCACTCTCTTTCTGTCTCTAATGGGATGGGGTAAGTGTTAAGTGCTGGTCAGAAGTTGCTTGTTTATATCATCATAAAAACAACAACCACCCACTAACTTAAAGGATTTCATGTTATCAAGCTGTCTCTGCTAAGTTAAAGTTTTGTTTTATTAAAACAAATCTAGAATTAAAAAAAATCATTCTACCCTGCACTACACTTAAAAGGGACATTTCAAAACCAAACCAAACACAGACACTAAGAAAAATAATTTAAAATATACCAACAATAGAAAATTATTGCATTGATATCTGCATTTAAATTGAACAAAAGGTACATTGAAGGGCATTGTGGATAGAATGCCAGGAAGATTCATCTTCCTAAGTTCAAATCTGGCCTCCGACACTTGTTAGCTGTGTGACTCTGGGCAAGTCATTTAACTCTGCTTGCTTCCATTTCTTCATTTGTAAAATGAACTGGAGAAGGAAATAGCAAACCACTGTAGTATCTTTTACAAGAAAACCCCAACATGGATCAAAAAGAGTCAGTTATGACTGAAACAACTGAACAGCAAAATAACAAGGTATATTGGAACTTATTGAGTATTGACAAATGTGAAGATATGCTGAATTACAAAGAAGTCAAAAGACCTGGACATATCCAAAACAAATATTAGGAAAATCGGGGTGGGGGGGGGAAGGGAGAGTTTAGATGGACAATCTTATAGTATTGTAAGAGCTTTAACTAGAGTGGGATGATAAGGATTTTGCCCAAGGATGTAAACATTTAGAGGAGTTCAGTCATACTTTCCTTTAAAAGGCTGACTAGAAATTGAACTTCGTACCTATTCAGCAACAATTATATTTTAAACATTCAAGACACCAGATAGCAGGCTTCCTCCTCACAGTGGCTATAGAAGAAATGAGTAACTCACTGGCTTGACCCTTCCATTTCTCAACACAGCTTTTCCAGAAGCAGTCTCATAGCTTTAGTGTTCAAAAGTTTCCCTCTTCCTGTACATGAATTTTACTTCGGAGGCAAAAAAAAGGTTATTTGAGGACATATTTTGTGTTATTTTTCTAGGACACCAAAATTACTCATTGTAACACTGGATATTCAGTGCTAGAACAAAGGAGAAAGAGCGATAAATCATATGTTTCCAGTAGAGCATAGAATAAATACTGCGTGTATTCTGGCCACCTGAAAAAGGTTCTGATGGAGTTAAAGAAGGATTTCTTAGGGTGTATATAATTAATTCCTCCTCATATGTAATTAATTAATTCTTAGTATCTCTATCAAACAGGAGTGCCTGCTATAATAGTGTCTTTAACAGTGGGAATTATTTACCCGCTAAAAGGAGAATTAGGATATCGAGAAGAGATAATGTAAGTTGACAACTTACGTTTAATTGATTTTTTGGTGTTGAAATTGAAAGCTTGGGACAAATAATTAATTTGTTTGGAATGGGATTGTATATATCAAATTTTTGAAAATCATTTATTTTAAATTTATGGAGCATGCTTTTTTTTAAAAAAAGAATTCTACAACAATTTTTATATAAATTTGAACTTTTAAAGTAAGAATAAGCCAAGAAAAGCATAAATTCAATAAACTAGCATGAATTTAAAAGGATCGGAAAATAAGCAAATCAGTAATGCTTAAAAAAGTACAAAAGAAGAATTCTTGGAAGTTAGAGAAGAAGGAAAGAAATTTAGAAATAGAGAACACTAATCAATAGATAAAAGAAAAATTGAGAAAAATGGATAAAATAAAAAGATTAACAGAAATCAACAAAACATTTGTCAATTTGATCAGGGAAAAGATATGAAAGTCATATTATCCACCCCCCCCCAATGGGGGAGGGTGCCATGGACAAGATGAATTCACAACAGAGAGGAAATTAAAAAGATATAAGCAATGATATGCCAGAAAATTAAGAATTCAAAGGAAATTGATGTGCATCTATAAAAATATAAAATAGACAAAGTAATAAAAGAAGAAATAATTGATTTCTAAAACCTCAGAGAAACAAATATTAGCAAGCCATAAATGATATGTTATGGAGAGGGGAAAAATTGACCAAATGATTTTAAAAGAGAAAGATGTTAATCCTTTAAATGCAGAAATCCTTGCTTATGTCTGGGATATGTTAATATTGCAAAATGACAATACTATCTAAATTAATTACAGATTCAGTGATACACTAATTCATTTTTCTGATTAAATACCTTATAAAACTAGACAAAATAACAATAAGATTCATTTGGAAGAAAAAATGTTTAGAATATCAAGGAAAACAATGAAAAAAGTATAAACAAGGGGAGCATAGTATTATCAGATCTCAAATAATACTGCGAAGTGCCAGTCATCAAAAGTTATTGATTAAAAAAAAGAAAAATTCTAGATAAGCAAGAAATAGAAGTAATTTAAAATGTAGATCAGCATTTGATAAACCCAAGAACATGATCCACAGGCAGGACTTACTCCTTTTCTGATTAAAAAAAAAAACACTCGAAAAACTGAAGAGCAATTTACCAAATGTTCAGCTAAGATCCACACCTTGCAACATATGTGAACTCAAAGTGGCCATGTGACCTGATTATAAAAGATTGTACAAAAAAAAAAGAGAGAAATGAATGAAATCATGGATCCTCTCTAATGATTGCTAGAGGAAGAACTTTTAATCAAAAAAGGGGTAGAGGAGCTCAACCTGTCAATCAATAAGAATTTTATCCCCACAAATTGGCAGGTGCTGTGCTAGGCACTGGAGATACAAATATAACGAATGAAGCAAGTCCTACTTTCAATGGGCTAGACAAGCACATATGTAAATATATAAAGCATAAATATAAAGTAAAAATATGAAAATGCAGATGAAATAGTTAAATATGTGATAGTTTGGGAACTTTCTGCAGAAGATGATGTTTCAGCTGCATTTTCAGGGAAGAGATGCATTCTATTAGGTAGAGGTATTTGTGTTCTAGGCATTTGGAACAGTGCAATGCAAGGGCATGGAGATGGGAGATTGAGTATTATATATGAGGGAGAGAGAGAAGGCCAGTTTGGCTGGATCTTGAAGTTCTGGAGGAGAGGTAATGCCCAATGAAGTTAGAAAAGTTAATAGAGGAAAAAGAAGGCCCAGGATAGAACTTGAAAGAACATCTAGAGTTAGAGGGTGTGATATAGATAATGACCCAGTAAAGGAAATTGAGAAGAAGCAGCCAGATAGATAGGAAGGGAAGTAGGAGAGATGGGTATTATTAAAACTCAGAAAGAATATACAGGGAGTGGGGAGTGGACAACAGTGTCAAATACAGTAGTGATATGGAGAAGGATGTAGACTGAGAAAAGATCATTAGATTTGGCAAAAAAAAATTACTGACAGCTTTAGAGAGAATAGTTTTAGTTGAATGATACAATACATGAAGTGAATAAGATGCATGACAAATAAAAAAATGAAATAGAATTTTAATAATATAAATAGCATAAAGTTAATTAACTATTTTAAATAAAATCAAATAAGATAAAATTAGATGAGAAATAGAATGTGATGAGATATCAAATATCATTGATACACAAAATATACATCAAATCAATATAAATATATACCAAGAACCATTCTCCAACAACTAGATGGTCAAAGGTATGAACAGTTTTCACAAGATTGGCAAAGTATAGAAGATTAGATGAATATATATTCCATATCACCATTAAAAAGGGAAATTTAAATTAAAATAGATTTGAGGTTCTTACTCCATGTAAATTGGAAAGATGAGAAAAAGGTAGTTTCTTGAAGCATTTGTGATTGTTGATAACTGTTGAATTCACTTTTAAAAATGTGTGCACCCCTCCCCAACCATTCTACCTCTTGCTCTAGAATTCAAATGATATTTCAGTCACCATATGGATTTTCCTATTTATGCTGTCTCCACCCTCCCTCACCCTCATTAATATTCAATTCCTTGAGGGCTTTTATATTTGTATCCCCAGCTCTTAGAACTGTGGTGGAAGCATAGTTACATGTACCATAATTTTAAAAATTAATTAATTCAGTGTTTCCTGTCAGTTTAAAATTTCTATGAGTTTGTTATACTTTGTCCCAAGAATAGATTTGATAGAGGAAGAAGAACTGGTGAGAAGTAGAGGCTAGGGGTACCTAAGACAAACTTTTGCTTATTTCATAATTTTGTCCTGTATTTCACTAGGGGATTCAAAACAATTCTTTTTGGAGAGTAGGGGGCACATCATTGGCTTTTTTGTGATGCAATTCTTTTCATTTGCTAAATAATTAGAATAAGATTGGCCATCAACTTTGTTTCACTGACAAGTCAAACATACTTGGAATGTGATTTCTAGAGATATTCATTATTGCACAATTTTGTGATTTGGATGGAGATCTTATAGAGTCTGTTATAATACTATTTTACTTATGTTTGGAGAAATAATGTGGAAAAGGAGATTGACTATTTTCATCTTTTTTGGATTACTAACTATAGAAAGTCAAATAGCAATGTAAGAATCTTCAGCACCCAGAACAGTACCTGGCAAACAGTAAATGCTCCATAATTACTTGTTGATTGATAAGGTATGAGAATGAGAAGGCATGACTTTTTAAAGGCAAAAGGCAGCAATAAATGTGTCCCTTTGAGTAAAATAATTTCTTTCCTTTAATAGATGTTGGCTTGCAGTTCCAAAAGATGGCAATTATCTGGAGAGCCCATGGTTATGGTCATTCATTTTACCTGTCATTATCATTCTCGTCGGTAATGCTGTTGTGTTTATTTTCATCTCGGTGAAAGTTCTGTGGGGAAGAAATAATAACTTGAAGAGGTAAGAGGTAATGAGGAGAAGTCTTCAGGTATGATTTAATTCAGTGTGTCATAAAACTCAGTGAAATCACCCTCTTTGTGGTAAGAGGTGGGTTCTGCATTCTTAAGGCTATGCCAGGGAAATACAAGTTGTATAGGGCCTACCAAGTAGAAGAAAGAGCCCTATGTGTCTTTCAATCAAAGTACTAGCCTAACTGAAGATGGAAGAATATTACTAGTTTAGCTATAAGCTTTCAGGTTAGAAAATTGTCCACTCAATGGTAGAACAGTTGCTTTCTGTGTCTATGGATGAAACCACTGTGTGGATGAAATTAGGGATCCCTTGAAATTTTGAACTATTCCTGGAACAGACTCTGGGTTGTTGGTTGGTTGTGTAGTATATTTCTTTCACTATAACACTCAGTTATAACACATCAAACTAACAATAGTTTCAGGATAAGATATTTCTCTTTTGTCTGAAAAGCAAAATTCAAGAGAAAAAAAGCCCTTTAAAAATAGTTTAGATATGTATATTATGTATAATATACATTATACATAAATATATGTTTTTATGTTTCATGAGTGTGAGATTTCAGTTAGTTAATAAACATTTATTAAGTGACTGTTATAGGCCAGGATGGGGCAGCTAGGTGCCTCACTGATAAAGAATTGGGCCTGAAGTTAGGAAGACCTGAGCTCAAAGTCAGCCTCAGATACTTACTAGCTACATAACCCTAGGAAAATCATTTAATATTTGTTTACCTTGGAGGGAGTGGATACAGTCCTGGGCCTGGAGTCAGGAAGGATCTGAGTTCAAATCAAAGTGAGTTCAAGCCTCAAACCCAGCCTGGAGCTGTGATATGTTCCACGATTCTTTTTCTCAGTCTTTCTGCAAACTCATGTCATTGTCACCCAAGGGATCAGGAGAGAGAGTATCGAGTGGAATTAGTAATGACCTATTTCCTTCATGCTTTATGGCTTTAAAGGACGTTATGCTTGAAATAGTAAACCCGGGTCTTTCTATGCGCTCGATTCTAAATGCGCTCGATTCTACCTCCATGCAATACAACTATTACTATTACAATTACTATTAATGTAGCTTGTCCACTTGGAAAGACCCAAATATAGTACGAATAAATGAAGAATCCTAAAGGCACTGGGATTTTGTGAAGGTCAGCAGAGTAGTTTAATGGAAATTGCAAACAAGAGATCTGGCTTCATATGCTCCTAGTCCTGCTCCTTGCCAGCCAACTGTGTGACCTCTGGCAAGTCAGTTAAGCTCTCTGGGACTCAGTTTTCTTAATTTGCAAAATGAAGGGGTTGGAATAGATGAAATTAAAGCTCTAAAATTCTAGGATTCATCCTTCAGCCAAACATAACAAGAACCAACTTAAAATTCAAAGTCATTAAGAGATAGTGAAACTTGTCAGATAACTTGCCAATGAGGAATGAGAAAGCATGGGGCTCACCCACCAATAACAGTCAGACAAGGAGTCCATGGCAAAAGGTTAATGAGACAACGAAACGGGGTTATATTAGAAAAAGATGCATCCTGTTTTATTACCAGCAGATACCTTCCCCTTTCTTATTCTTGGTTAATATAAAGATGGGAGGCTGGGAGGAAGTGATGTTCCCAAACTGTTTCTTGCTTAGACACATATAATGGAATCCCCTGAGGCAAATTTTTGTGTTGTCCCCAGGAATGGTGTGAGTTTATTTGACATGCATTACAGAGGCACCTGAAAAAATGTCTTGGTCAACTTCTAGCAATATCAGAGCATCCTGGGACATCCTGGAACTGTTTGTTTCATTACCAAGGCAGAAAGTCAGGTTTTTAATGAAACCTTTTCATTTTCTATTGCCTTGATCTTTGGGAATTCACTCCTAGTACAACTATACCAGCTATGAGTAAATCATGATGCACAAAAACCACAAGATAGATATTTCCAAGTGTGTGTTCCTGTTTTAACCTTGCTTTAGTCAGTGTTGTCAATTTAAGGACTTGAAATTGCCCATAAAGCCCGTAAAAGAAAATGTTTCCTTGCAAAGCAAGGAAACGTAGATTCTTTAGGGTCTATTTGGCTTAATAGGATATGATTCAATTTTCTGCCTCACTCAGACTGGAATGGAGTTTTTGGTTTGATGTATTACTGGTGATAAAAAGCCTGATATTTCTGAGTTGTCTTCCATTGTGCGGCAGACAGAAATCCTGGCAAATTCATTGGCTTCCAGGGCAGGTCACCTAGCAACAGAGAACATTGTTATCATCCAATTTCAAATGATTATCAGTCTGTTGATCCATGTTGCTTTTGACCAAAAGTGTCCATGAGGGCCAAAAAAGAAGCTTTCTAAGATTTTTAATGCAGTCTCTGGAATGCATGCAAATGAACTCAAACTCTTACTACCTGTGTGACTTCAGAGGTCATTTGACCTCTCTGGACCTCATCTGTAAAATTGTATTATCTGTAAAATCAGTGGTTTGGACTAGGTCAACCACTCTCAAACTTTTTGGTTTCAGATCACCTTTGGGGCAGCTAGGTGGTGCAGTGGATAGAGCACCAGTGCAGGAGTCAGGAAGACCTGAGTTCAAATCTCACCTCAGACACTTGACACTCACTAGCTGTGTGACCTTGGCCAAGTCACTTAACCCAAATTGCCTCATCCTGGTCACTTCCAGTCATCCTGATGAATATCTGGTCACTGGATTCTGCTGGCTCTGGAGGAGAAGTGAGACTGGTGACCTGCCCAGTCCTCCATCACTCAAAACAAAGTCAAATGCAAGTCATGTCATCATTTCTCTCATGGCATGGTCTTTGGCAATGAAGGATGAACACACACACATAATATAAAGGTGGGAGGCTGGGAGGAAGTGAAGATGTTCCCAAACCTAGACTACATACACACACACACACAAGTAGTAACAATAGTGAGTTAATGTTTACATAGTACTTTAAAGTTTGTAAAGTGCTTTACATATATTGTCTCAGTTTTATCCTTACAACAACCTTGTGAGGCAAAACCTCTTATTATTCTCATTTTATAGAGGAGAAACTGATTCAAAGGTTAAGTCATGTGCTCAGGGCCACGTTGTTTATCTTTTGTTCTTGAAGAGGACCACGACATCAGGGAGGTGATGTACTGACTTGCAAGTGAATTGGATTTAAATGAGGTAGGGCTGTTCAAAGTCACCAGCCTCACTTTCTCCTTGAGGGCCATCTGGTAAGATATAGATCAGGATGACTTTAAAAGTTAAGAGTCTCTTCCTGACCAATACTCTTATTATATTCACCACAATAAAATTTCATTATAATATTTTTCAAAAAGTAATTCCCAGTAGAATACACTGTAACCACCACTGAGTTATCACAAGTGCAAGGTTAAGCTTAGATCCACAACTGAGGCAGTTAATAAATTTCTACATAGCTCCAATCTCCTTTATAGTGACTTAGTTTATAGAATTATTTATTACACACTCACCCTTGCCTATGATTTTCATAAGGATTAATAGTTTTAATGTTCAATAGAAATATATAATATTTATTTGGCATCTTTTTTGTTTTTACATTGCCTACTTTTCCCCCTTAATCCCTTTCTTTCAACCTCCCAGAAAAGTCACTGTAATGAAGAATTTTTTTGAGAAGAGGAAACAGAAAAAAAATCACCAAAATAGATCAACGCATTAAAAAAAAAATCTATAATAATTTGCAATCTTCCAAACCTGTGGACCCTACACCTCATGTAGTGTAAATAAAAGTAGGCACCCAGGAGTTCACTATTCCGATAAATCACAAGTCCTATTCCTATCCCTATTTATGCCAAGTGATGATGGTAGTGGTGATAATGTTGCTGGTGCAAATGTTAACCATTTTCTCTTTTCTTTATTTTTATTTTTCTCATCTAGTACAAAAAAGAGCTCAGTCATGAAGAAGACTCTTAGCACACTATCCATTGCTGTGGTTTTTGGGCTTACTTGGATTCTGGGTTACCTGATGCTAATAGACGATCACAATATAAAAATCATGTTCAGCTATCTATTTTGCATTTTCAACACAACACAGGTATGTAGAGAGAACAGCCTCAAAAATGACAAAACTATCCCCATCACTGAGACTGAATCATCCTGGATCAAGTAATTATCTTCTATAACTTTGGAACAGGGTTGAGATATTTGAATCTCTCCTAGAAAATTGAGGATTTGTCTGGTAATGTGAAATTACAGAATCCCAGAATCTCCAAATTGGAAAGGACCTCAGAGGTCATACATGCCAATCCATACTTGAACAGGAATCCCTATTTTCAGTAGTGTCAAATTCAAGTAGAAAAAGGGGCACTAAACTGTATTTAAGGATCCCTGTGGGTTCCATATTGAAAACCACATATTATCATTGTGTTCTATTGTATCTTAAATTATTTTGTTAAACACTCTCCAATTAAATCTTAATATGGTTTAGGCAGCTAGCAGCTGTCCTTGTGTTTGACACCTCTGCTGTACAAAATCTGATTTATGCCTTTCTCTCTGTTCGCTTGAATTGAAACACTCATTACTTCTTGTTTTATCTTTGTTGTTCATGTTTAGTTGTTCAGTCATTCTGACCTCTTTGTGACCTTCTTTGGGATTTTTCTTGGCAAAGACAGTGGAGTGGGTTGCCATTTCCTTCTCCAGCTCATTTTATAGTTGAGGAAACTAAGACAAGCAGGGTTAAGTGACTTCATCTAGGATCATACAGCTAGTAAGGGTCTGAGGTCATATTTGAACTCAGATCTTCTTGACTTCAGGGCCAGTACTCTCTCCACTCCACTACCTATCAGCCCCTCTTATATGTTATTCCCAGTCTATAATTGCCATTTTCCTCTCCTGATGGTTACTTTGATCTGCTTTGTATGTGACAAGGAAGATCAAAATCACACCCAGAAGAAAACAACAAAGTCAAATATTCTATATCCAAAGCCTCCAAGAAAAAATATGAATTGGTCTCAGGCCAATGATGAACTCAAAAAGGATTTTGAAAATCAATTAAGAGAGGTAGAGGAAAAATTGGGAAGAGAAATGAGAGTGATGCAAGAAAATCATGAAAGATGAGTCAACAATTTGGTAAAGGAGGCACAAAAAAATACTGAAGAAAATAACACCTTAAAAAGCAGACTAGGTCAAATGGTAAAAGAAGTCCAAAAAGCTAAGGGGGAGAAGAATGTCTTAAAAAACAGAATGGGCTAAATGGAAGGAGAGGTCCAAAAGTTCACTAAAGAAAATAATTCCTTAAAAATTAGAATTGGACAAATTGAAGCTAATGGAAACAATAAAACAAAACCAAAAGGATGAAAAAATAGAAGAGAATCTGAAATATACAGTTGAAAAAAAAAACAACTCACCTGAAAAATAATCCAGGAGAAATCATTTTGAAAGTATTGGAATACCTGAAAGCCATGATCACAAAAAGAGCCAGGACATGATCTTTCAAGAAATTATCAAGGAAAATTGCCCCAACATTCTAGAACCAGAGGGTAAACTAGACATCAAAAGAATCCACTGATTACCTCCTAAAAGAGATCAAAAAATGAAGACTCCCAGGAATATTGTAGCCAATTCCAGAGTTCCCAGGTCAAGGAAAAATATTGCAAGCATTTAGAAAGAAACAATTTAAATATGTTGGAGTCACAGTCAGGATAATACAGGATTTAGCAGCTTCTACATTGAAGGCTTGGAAGGCTTGGAATAGCATATCCAGAGGATTACAGCCAAGAATCACCTACCCAGTAAAATCGAGTATAATTCTTTGGGGGAAAAATGGGTTTTCAACGAGATAGAGAACTTTCAAGCATTCTGGATGAAAATATCAGGAAGTGAATAGAAAATTTGACTTTCAAATATAATACTCAAGAGAAGCATAAAAAGGTAAATAGGAAAGAGAAATCATAAGGGACTTAATAAGATTAAACTGTTTACTTTCCTGCATGGGAGTGAGTGAACCTGACTCTCATCAGAATTGGCTCAAAGAAGGAATAGCATACACTCTCACTTAGGTATAGAAACCTATCTTACCATACAGGAAAGAAGGAGGGGAAGGAGATAATAGAAAAGGGTGGTGGCAGATTGGGGTAGGGGTAGTCAGAAGCAAAACACTTTTGAGGAGGGACAGGGTGAAAGGAGAGAGATAATAAAATAAATGGGGGAGTAGGACAGAGGGAAATATAGCTAGTAATAGTAACTGTGAAAAAAATTTTGAAGCAAGTTTCTCTAATAAAGGCCTCATTTCTCAGACATATAGAGAACTGAATCAAATTTATGAAATAAGAGTCATTCCCCAATTAATATAAGATCAAGAGATATGATCAGATTTTAGATGAAGTAATCAAAGCTATGTGTAACCATATTAAAAATACTCTTACTATTGATTGGAGAAATGCAAATTAAAACAATTCTGTAGTAACTCATACCTATTATATTGGCTAATAGGTATGTTCATCCTTCGTTGCTGAAGAAGACCATGCCATCAGAGAAATGATGACATGACTTACACTAAGTTTCTCTGCTTTTTGAAGGATGGAATTATGATTAAGGGAAGTGAAGAAGCTATTAACTGCTTTGATTTTGTCAGAGAGAAGAGTCCAGTAAATGTCTGGATAATTGAAATCCACCATCACTACTGTTTCATGACTCTGGACCAGGCTTATGAGGCTCCCCAAATTCTACTTCCTCCTTCCACTATAAGTGTCTACCTTGACAAAATCCCTGTTCCTCTCATTGATCTTCATTGATCTCAATGCTCTCCATCATGCTTTCTCTTCTGTTTCCTAGCTATGTTCTCCTAATACTTATCTTCTTAATATACAATGCTCCCCTGTTCCCTTTTACCTATTCTGTCTTTTAAAAATAAGATATATCTAGAGCCATGTTCTAGTAATGATTTTCACCCCACCATGTCTCAGTGATATCCTTGAGATCAAATTTGCTTTTTAGTATTAAGGACTCTTGTTTGTTGTTTAAACAATGAAAATTTTTGAACAGAGATTTGAGACCAGAGGTTTTACTTTTGACTCTTTTTTGGACTTTTGTCTCCTCTAAACTTCAGGGCATTACAAATGCTATTTTTCCTTTATTCTAGATATTCCTTATAGTATCTTGCTTGGTACATATTCATAATCTTCTCCTTATTCCAAAACTTAATTTTGAAGATGTTTCTATTCAATTTTAAGGATATTGGGTAAATATATTCTACTGGTAAGAAGTCTGTCATTTCTATATTTAAAGGCATGGTCTAGAAATCTGAATCCCATTTTTAGAAACCATCTCCTTAACCAGCTGTTTGCTTTTCTTGGGCAGAGTGGCTGTAGACAATATCACATAGTTATTTTAAGAGTTTAGATTTCTAGAGGAATGATTGTGATTATGACTTACAATTTTGTATGCAACTAAAGCTATATGTTCATTTTAAATCCTTTCCAAGTATGAAACCAAACATTTAATGATAAACTTTCAAAACTATCTTTTCAACTAGCATTTCAGACCTTTTCCTACTAAAAGTAACTTAGGGAAAATAAAACAATATTAAGGATTATTATGAACTCTACATTGCAAAGACAGAGATTCAGAGACAGAGAGAAGAGAAAGAGAAAAGACAGAGAGTGAGGCAGAGAGAGAAAGGAGAGGAGAGAACATGATTATTAAAATGGAGAACTGGTAGGGGCAATGAAAATCTAATACAGCAGTTAATCAAACAATAATTTGCGTTTAACTTCAGAAAATGCTTAACATTTAAACATGTTCTGGAAATTTATAACACTTGAAAAGAAAAGAATGATGCCACACTAGGAAGATGTCAGAGCGCATTTAAATGCACTCTCCTTTTTTTTTAAATACTGCACACCTTTTGATTTTTAATTCAAACTAGAAATGCAATGAGGTGTCCTTCTTCTCCTTATATTTAGTTTCTCAACTTCTCTGGCTTGGGAGAAAGATCTTGTTTGAAAACATTTCTGTTTAGATTATAGACTATATGGAGGAATAAGTAAGAGTTAGTGGATTCTGTCAGCAAATGACTTATTATATATGCTATTTATATTAATAAGAAATGAAAAGCAAGATTTGCCAGATGATATGCCTCAAATAATTTCAATTTGATTGTAATAATTAATCATATTGTGATTTTGTCCAAGGAACTACTCTACTCCAGTAATCCTTGGCTCACAAAGGGTGTCCTATATATTATCCTAAAGGAAATGATGCTTCCTGAGGAGTTGTTGACTCAAATGTCTTTAGCCAATAGCAAGATGGTTTTCAAAAGAAAATTTGGAAGGGGATGGGATACTGTTGTCTAATCTGTACTTGCACAATATAATTTCCTCTCATAGGAGAAGATAAGGGGACCTAAATCATCAAGCATCACCACTACCACCACCACCACCACCATCCAGCATGGTGGACTAGAATGAGCACTACATTGAAAGTCAGGAGAACTAGGTTTTGGTCTTAGCTCTTCTATTTTCTTCTTGCGTGACCTTACTCAAGTCATTTTTAATCTCTCTTGACCCAAATTTTCTTGGTTCATTCTTTCCTAGAATTAGAGGGTTAAATGAAAAGATCTCTATGGTCCTTTCTAGCTCTCATATTTTTTTGTTCTAATAAACATGTGTTCTAATAAACATCTACTAAGTAAGGAGCACCGGCTCCTCAGCTGATGCTTATACAAGGAGACTTTCATCATCAATGTACTGAAAGAAAACAAACCTGTAATTCTGGATGACTTTAACTCCAGAGAAGGCACAGACTATCAGACATGGCAGGGAGTCCTTGGGGGAATGGATATGGAAACAACAGTAGCAATGATCACTTACTATTGAAGGCTTGTTTATCTCATGACTTTATCATCAGCAACCCTGTCTTCCATTTACCTAAATACAACAAAACTTCATGGATGCGCCCTCACAGCAAACATTGGCATTCAATAGACTATGTCATTGTAAGGAGACAAGACAGATAGGACATGAGCGTGATGAAGGCTATGTGTGGTGCAGAGTGCTGGATTGATCATAGACTTATCCTCTCCAAGCTAAAAAATGACATCCAATAAATGCAGTAGCTTCAAGGCAAGACAACTATCAGAAGGCATCAATAGATGGGAAGTATTCTAACTTCTCTGTGTGTGGACAATTTGTTACTGACTTAGAGAAAAAGCTGAGCCAACAGCTGTTGGTAATAGTGAAGCAAAAAAGAAGTGGGCTGCTTTCAGAGACTTGGTGTAGAATACTGCAATTACCTATGTGACCAAGAACACTCACAAACTTCAGGATCGGTTTGATGAAAGTGATGGGGAAATTCAAAAACTATTCAGTGAAAAAAAAAGTGAACTCTACAGGGTCTACCAGCAGGATAGTTCATCTGTTTCTAAATAGATGTTTGTTTATAACATTCATCAATCTAACCAGTATCTTTGATATTGTTAGTTATGAGGACCTGTGGAAGATTATGGCAAAATCTGGTTGCTCATAGAAATTCACCAATATCATATACTAATTTTATGATGGCATGTTTGCAGTGGTTTTGGATAATGGAGAATGCTGTCATGTTTCCCAGTCACCAATAGAGTGAAGCTGGGCTGTGTACTTGCTCCCACTTTTTATCACGGTGTTTTCGGTTATATTGTCAGACATCTTCAATAAGGATGAAAATGGCACCAAGGTCAACTACCTTGGTAGTAGGTAGATAGCAAATTATTTAACTAGAAAAGGCTACAAGCCAAGAATAAAATGAAGGGAGAATTGGTGCAAGACATTTTGTTCACAGATGATTCTGTGTTCATTGCAACCTCTGAGACTGAGATGAAACAAAGTATGGATTGATTCTCTGCTGCTTGTGTGTATTTTAAGTAGAGGTTCTCTGCCAGCCAGCACCAGACCATCCATACATGGAACCACTGGTTACAACAAATGGAAAATATTTGAACACTGTGGATAAATTTATTTATTTTGGTAATATGCTTTCCAAGGATGTATACACAGATGATAAGATTGATGCACACATTGCCAGAGCTAGTTCAGTGTTTGGGAGGCTCTGTAGGAAAGTGTGGGAGAGAAGATGTATTAGAAGGCCTACCAAACTGAAGGTCTACAGAGCCATTATGCTGACCTCATTGTTGTATGCCTGTGAAACCTGGATAATACTACCAGAATGACTTCCATTTGAATTGTTGTAGGAAGATTCTGAAGATCACTTGGCAAGATAATGTACTGGACACTGAGGTCTTCTCTCAAGGTGAACTGTCAAGCATTCACTGTCTACTGCAGAGAGTGCAACTCCAATGTGCTGACCACATTATTCAAATGCCAAAAATACATTTCCTGAAAGACTTTTATGGATAACTCACAGGTGCTCACGTGGTGATCAGAAGAAGTGATACAAGGACTCTCAGGGTTTCTCTGAAGAACTTTGGGATCAATAATGAGACATGGGAGACACTGGCACAAGATTGTCTAGAATGGCCTGCTTGCATCAAAAATTGTGCTCTGTGAGCAAAACAGAATTGTGGTAGCTCAAAAGAAATGTGAGATGCACAAATTTAGAGACATCTCCCTCCCAAACGGTCATGCAGACTACTTGGACCCAAGTTGTGATAGAGCTTTTTGGCTCATATTGATATGACCAATCATCAACAGACACAGTGCACACTGACCCTGACATTGTGATGCCATTTTGGCATCTTCAAGCACTAAGGTATGTTTATCCCCCTCTTCCTCCTCACACACAGATATGCACACATACACACACACACACATACACACACACCCCTCATCTATTTATTATACCTCCAGGAGCAACTATTTGTCACTAGTTGAACTTTCATTTTTTTTTTGTCATTTCAAGAGATATATTTCAAGTAGAAGTGCATGTCTGTAAAGACCAAAATTAAAAATACAGCTACCATCCCAGAAGTCCCAAGCATCCCATTTGAAAGTCACAATTCTACAAATGATATTTTATCATCTAATTCCATGGGGGCTATTCTAGGAATCCTATTAGAATTTTTCTGGATTCTTAAAACACTTGATTTAACTATAATGCCCTCTTCAAGTAATCTTTCTAAACTTCTACAAATTACCTAAACACAATCCCCCCAAAATCTCAACATACTAGTTTATTTCTTTATCTGATTGTGGTTTAAATAAACTTTAAAATGTGATGGAGAGTAAATTCCACTCAAAATATGGGAGATAGCTCTTACCGGTGAATACACTTTTCTTTCTTAATAGGAGTAAATACTGCCCAAACTGCTATCAAATTTCACTTTGGGGCAGGGAAAGTGAGTTAAAGGAGGTTTGAGAAACCTATTTATTTTTTTTTCAAATAAAAGTAAGTAATAATAAATGCATAAATAATGAAGTTCATTTTGTAGTTTTCTATTGGGACCCCTAAATTCCTGAATGATTACCTGATTCAGAATCTTTGATTTTACCAATGTAAGGAACTCCTCTTATATAATTCCTTCCTCCCACTGTGAAGATCAACAACTCCTCCATAATTTATAGTCAGAGAATTGCTTGGAGCAGTGTGAAATTAAGTAATTAAATCAGATTAGGAGTTTACCTGTTAGGTAAGTTCATGAATCATAGTTGTAAACATGTAAATGGAAGAGGAAGATATAAGGACTGGAAAGGGTGGATGACTCCACTGAATGCTTCTTGGTTTTTAATCTCTGAACTAATGAATCTATTTTTTCTTTCCATCTGTAGGGATTGCAAATTTTCATCTTCTACACTGCTAGAACAAAAGTCTTCCAGAATAAAGTTTCTGATGTGTTCAAGTCAATATCATCTACAATCGGAAGGATTAAAACGCCTTCTCTGAAAATTTCTCTACATGCACAGATGTATGAACTGGTTAGGTCCATTCCAAGCAGAATAGAACGCTTTAGGTTGCTGGAGCGACGTCCCAATACTGAGGAGACATTCCTTTCTGAAAGTGGCCAAAGTAATTCATGCTACTAAAATGTAAAGATATTACTATAACTTTGGTGATCTATTTTTGATGCATCAGATATGAACTTTAAATGATTTCTCTCCTTCCCCTTAGTATTTAACCTTACCAGGCATCTCCTTTAACAACTTTTATCATAGGAGAAAAAGAGAAAGATATTGTCTCTCATACAGAATCATAGCTAGCATTTTCCATGTTCAGGTCAAGCTTCATACACAGAAAATGGGTTTGGGACAAGGACTGTGAAAAGTGCCTGAAAATCAACTTTTTAAGACAAGTTCAGCTCAGGGGAGGGGTGGAGAGGAGACTAAACCTCCACCATATGGTAGCTCCCTACTTTATTTAATTATTCTTGCTAAATAGGTGTTACCTCAGTTACTTGGCTGTGCTGAAGTGCTGTCACAGCCCTAGGACAGAGCCCTGATCACCCCCATCATAGTTCTTTTCTCATAACAAGAAAAATGTTTAGGGCTTTTTCTATTAGTCAGTCACCATATTGCTATAGGATTCAGATTGAACTATCTAGGATTAAAGATTTATAATATGTATCATATTGCAGGCTAGAAGATCAGTTGTGATTAAAAAATAAAAAATTACTGCATCATATTCTTTAATAGATGTCTTTCTTGACTTTTACTACCATTTCTACTGATATGTAAACACTTAGCTTTGGTTTTATTTACAGTTTTATTTGCAATGAAAAGTTTTATGCCAGGTTGATTTTTATAAACACACACACACAATTTTTTTTTCTGCAAGAGAATCTTATCTTGTAGTTAGGTAAAAAATAACTATTATTATAGTTAGCATATAACTATATAAGAGGTAGAGTCTATAAAACTCTATTAGATTCCTGATTTCAGTAATTATTCAGTCAACTGACAAGAACTTATAACATGCCTACTTCATGCCAGACATTATACTAGATGCTGAAAATATAATTTAAAAAAATTGTCCCTGCTCCTAGAAAACCTATTAGTAGAAACATCATCAACATAGCTACAAAATATTTGCAAAATAAGTATACATTACATTAGTGTAGGGCACTAACAGTTGGGATTATTAGGAAAGCTTTCATGTAAAATGTTTCGGTTGGGTAGAATTTTGAAGGAAATGACATTTTAAGAGACAGAGTGAAGTAGTATAGTCAAGGCATGGGGAACAACTAGTACAAAGAAATGGAGGTGGGAAATGGAGTAGTGTTGTGTGTGAAATATAGTAAGAAGTTTGATTGAAGCATAGAGTGCAGGAAGAAGAATGTTAGGAAGGTAGGTTGAGGCCAGTTTGTGAAGGAATTTTAAAACTAAACAGAGGAGCTTATATTTGATTTGTTAGAATGAAAGCTCCTTGACAGTATAGATTATTTCATTCTTTGTGTCATCAGTGCCTTAGGCTATAGCAGTATTCCAAGTGAGACGTGATGAGCACCTGCACCAGGTGGTGGCTACGTGAACAGAGAGAGGGGGGAGGACACAAAAGATGTTGTGGAGATTGAAACAAGATTTGACAACTGACTGGATATATAATGTGAAGGAGAGTGAGCAGTCAAGAATAACACTAAAATTTTAAAACTGCCTAACTGGAATGGTGTCCTTGATAGATATATGGAAATTTAGAAAAGAGATAGGATTTGGGGAAAAGATAATTAGTCCATTTGGGACATGCTGAGTTTGAGATGCCCATAGAACACAGCATTGAAAATGTACAAGAGGAAATTGGAATGGCAGAGTCAGAGCTTCATAGAGAAACTAGATATAGATATGGCGGTCATCTGCAGAGAGATTATAACTATACTACCTTGGGGATGGGATTAGCAAGTGAAAAAGCATAGTGAGATAATAGAAGAGGATCCAGGATAGTTTCTCAAAGAACATTTACAAGTTAGGGGACATGATATGGAAGATGGACTAGAAAAGGAGACTGAAAAAGCATAGATAGACAGGTAGGAAGAAAATCAAGAGACAATAATGTCATTAAAAACTACCAAGAGTATCTAGGAGGAAAAAGTGATCAATAGACTCAAATGCTTATAAGGTCAAGAAGGCGGAAGGCTGAGAAAAAGTTATTTGATCTGGACATTTAAGAGGTTATTGGTAACTGTGGAGAAAGCACTAACCCTAAATTTATCAGCGTGGTCAGAAACTAACCAATAATGTACCACAAAAGCCCATTGGACTCATTATGCCTGGAGATTTAATATTATGAAATCTTAACCCCTATGCCTAATAGTGTTTTCATGGGGAATAGCAGCAACAGTAGCAACAAGTATTTGTTAATCCCCCATTTTATGTGATTGCCACAAGCTAGACATTGAGATAATACAAAATTTAGAGAAGATACAGTTTTGTGCCCTTGGGAGACTAATGGTCTCCCATAAGACATAGACACAAATAACTGTAAACCTGTGGCTGAGAATCTCAATTCTCAGATTTAACACTAAAGGCCTCTTGAGAAATCATCTTTTTGCCTTATCCCAACCCAGAGTTTCATTCACAATTATTTCATTCATGATTATTTCATGATTATTTCATTCATGATTATTTCCAAGCCTTCCCCTTGAAATGGCACAGTATATTGGATACCAGACAATGTTTCACTCCATAAAAATGGAAAAACAACACTAAGGACTTATGGTAGCAGCCCTCTCTCCACACTCTTAAAAATCTCATTTGATATAATTCTGCATTTTCAAATGAGTCCCACCATTTTGCATCAGGAACCTATATAGATCTTCACACTAACAGCATTACTTTAAAGAATTAGCTCCTCTCAGAAGCAAAATGAACTTGGAGTTGCTGGAGAGGTGGGATCTACATGGGCCTCTATACTTTTATAGTTCTAATTTAAGCCTTCCCTTCCAAGTCTGAAGTTACCCCTATCTTCCATTGATACTCCTAATGCTTTTGCCGCCACTAGACTCTCTTCAAATTTCTCCCTGTCCATCTCCAGAAAAATCTTTCAAACTCCTTCTGTATTAAAAACCTTGTCCTCTCATTTGGATCCTACAACAAGAGTCCTCTCTTCTCAGGCTAAGAAGAAATTTAGGTCCAGGGTCTTTGGTAACTTAGGTCCCCTCCTAGGCAATCTGTCTAGTCTCCTGAAAGGCCATTTGCTGCCTCCTGGGGGTTTGAAATATTGCAGTCCCTTGCAAAATCATCTTCAGTAAATTTGGCATCCAAAACTGTACAGCACAGCATCAGAAGTCGTAGCAATCTCTCAACAGAACAAAGATGGTTATCCATTGTCCCTGGGAATTGTCCCATGAACCATATATGCAATAGAAAGAATGCAATGAAAAGTGTTTCAGTGATTATAGATCCAAATTATATGCAGGATCTATCACATGTGCATGTCACAATAGTACATTTGTAGCCATTTTAACACATGAAAAACATAAAAACAAACAAAATCAGTCAACAAGGAAAGGCAATACATATTTATTAAGCACTTTATTGTATGCAGACACTATTAAGTGCTAGGGATATAAATATTAGCAAAAAAGATAATCCCTGCTTTCTAAAAGGGAAGACAACACCCAGGAGAGAGGGGAAAGTGAGAGAATAGGGAAGGAAGTGGAAGGTTCCTGATGCAAGGGCATGGTGCTGAAATGCAGAAAGTCAAAATCACAGTAAGGAGGAGAATGAAGATTGACTGGCTTGGACCCCTTTCAAAAATGGAGGACCCAGAAGCAATTCTTCAATGAGAGAAGGGGACTCATAACAGGATTATTCCAGGGTGAGAAGGTTACAGGGATGGCTGGAGGTTCCAGGGTATGACTTCCAGTTGAGGCATAGTATTGAAGTCTGGGAACTTAGAAGCACAGCCAGGCAGCAATAATAACTGGTAGATCCAGTAAATAACAAAATAGGCAAAATAACAGCATAGTCACACACTCAATCATAAGCCAACATGCATCATTAACAGATTTTGAAACTTAAATGAATCAATGTACACATGGAATTACATGTAACACACATTATTTGAGTAAACATTTATCATTATTTTCAGGCTGCATTTGCAACCATTTCACTAGTTTTACCTGGGATATTTTAAGTTATTCTGGTTCACAAGTCTGATCACCCCACAACCTCTGACCTTTGCACCCCTATATCTGTGCTAGGGGATGGGGCAGGTTGATCATAATCTTCATCAGAGCTATATCCTGGTCTCCTTAAACCTCAAATTGTGGAGGTCCCAAGGTGTACTGGCAGCATTATTATGTTCTCAGGGTTGTGTCTGTGCTGCAGAAGTCTCTACTATGGAAGGACTTCAGTAAGTCAAGAGCATTGCTCCTGGGGCTAATCTTCCATTATTTTCACTGGTTGTTGAGGTACAGTATATACAGTCCTTTTCACTCTAAATTTCTATTTCAGAACCACCATCTTGATCAGGCATACACTGAAGTCACTGTGGAATTTCCTGAAGAAATTGCATATGTCAATAAGGCAACAGAAACCCTAACCTTGGTATGTCCTGACCAAATACATGTCAGTGGAATGGAGTTCTAATTGGAATTATTTCAGTCTATTCAGAATTCTAGTTAATGCTACAAACAACAAGCTGGCAGTAAATATCTGCACACTTTGAGCATCAATGTAGCTTGTGTAAAAGCATATAAACATAAAATAAAGTTGTGACAGAGAATGTCATAAGAATTTTAGCTTTTCATCTTCAGAGGTGAATTCAAAGAAATATGACTTTGGAGATTTCCCCAACAGTAGGCAAATGGAAGACATTATTTAGGCAGCTACTTTGGCAAGAGGACAAGTATGTTGCTTCTTGTGTGAGTGAAATATGGGATGTGCTTGAAGTGCAGTTCGCAAGATCCAGCTCATTAATATTCCATTATTCTGTAAAGAATCTAGAAATAATGATATTGTAATATAATACAATATCATATACAATTATAAAATAATTTTATATATTTATTATATATTTCTTATAATAAATATATTTTGTATAATTTACATAATAATAATTAGCATTTACATAATGCTTTAAAATTTGCAAAGTATATCACAAATAATATTTTATTTGATTCTTATAACAACTCTGCAAGGTAGGTGCTATTATACCCTCCTTTAAAAGATGAGAAAACTGAGACAGAGACTTTCCCAGGATCACACAGTTACAAAACCAGATTTGAACTCAGCTATTCTGGACTCTAAGTACAGCACTCTATCCTTTGAATCACCTAGCTTCCTCTTTTTGCTTTTGCCTGTGTGAACGATCTGAAAGATAATCTCAAGAATCTATTCATTGTGGCATCATCACAGAGTCCAACAGTCTATGTGAATTACTCATATCAGTGGTACCCAAGAGGAATGGAGGGATATCTGTTTGTGTAGACTGCTGAACTTCAAACAAAAGAACCAAGGTAGAACCCGTATATCGAGTCATTGTAGGTATCATACTTCTTGTGACTATGTTGCCCCAGGGCCCTATGGATTTTTATTTGTACTCAATCACAGGTAATTATTTGACAAGTGATATTGAAAAACTCACTTAATATTTTATCTCTCTCTAAGGTCACATCTTGATACGCTTGTAAGGGTAGATGGGGATAAACAGTAATTTTCCCGAGCTACAGTACACTCCATGGAAATTCTGCCCATTTTCAGAGAAATTTGTGGCTCAACATTGAAGGGCTTGTACTTTGAGATGATGGCGCAAACAAGACAAAGAATTGTGGTCTCTTAGTTCCTCATCCAGTGACAGTTGAAGGGGGAGAGTCTGCATCAAAATCAACAATTCAAGTCAATAAGCATTATTAACCACTTACTATGTTCCAGACATTCTGCTAAATTCTGGAAATTCAAACACAAAAACAAAGACAGTCCTTGCCTTCAAAGAGCTTATATTCAAATGGAGGAAGGCAACGCAGGTACCTGCATGGAGGTGAGTTGGAAAGTCTGAAGAGTTAGGAGTAAAGCCTAGAGAAGAATGAAGATAGAGTTGGCCTGAGCATTTTCCTTAAAGTGGAGATTCCAGGAGGAACTGATCCATCAGAAACAGGTACTGAAGGGGCAACATAAGCTTCCAGGGAGAAAACACCAGGGGGAGAGTGGAACATTAGAGGGGATTGACCTCTAAGCCAAGAGGACCTGACAACTCAATAGACCTTAAAAAAGAACAAGAGCACTCTCTAGCTCCCTCTTCCATCCCCTCCATCTGCTAAGTGAATTGGAACTATTTCAACTGCTTCCTGGTGAGTTTGGGGGTAGAGAGTTGATTCCATTTCCCACCTCTGGCAATGTGGCAGCTGCCAGCATTGGGCAGCCTGGGTTGAGGTTTGGGCTGTCATTTCTGTTTTCTTTCTATCTTGTTTTGTTCTTCTTAAAAAAATTGTTTTCAGTTTTCTACAATCACTTCCCTAAGTCTTAGATGTTCTTCCCCTCCCTCCTAATTCCCTCCCCAAGATAGTGTGCAATCTTATATGGGGTCTACATAAACATTCTTATTAAATATATTTGCACATTAGTCATGTTGCATAGACGAATTGAAATGAATGGGAGAAACCATGAGAAAAACTCAAATAAAACACAACATAACACAAGAGAAAATATTCTGCTTCATTCTGCTTTCCAGTTCCAAAGTTCTTTCTCTGAATGTGGATGACATTTTGCCTCAAGAGTCTGTTGGAAATGTTTTAGGTCCTTGAATTGCTGTGAAGGGCTAAGTTTACCAGAAAAAGTCTTTGTACACTGTGGTTGTTGTGGTGTACAATGATCTCCTTTTTCTGCCCCTTTCACTCAGTATCAGTTCATATAATTCCTTCCAGTCCTCTCTGAAGTCTTCCTATAGCACAATAGCATTCCATTACATTAATATGCCACAATTTATTCAGCCATTCCCCAGTTGATGGGCATCCCCTTGATTTCCAGTTGTTGGCCACCACAGAGAGCTGCTATATATATTTGTACATGTGAGACCTTTTCCTGTTTTTATGATCTCTTTGGGATACAGTCCTAGAAGATATATTACTGTCATAGAGTAAGAACATTTTTGTAGCCCTTTGGGTATAGTCCCAAATTGCTCTCCAGAATGGTTGGATCAGCTTGCAGCTCCACCAACAATGAATTAGTGTTCCAACTCTCCCACATCTTCCCCAACATTCATCATCTTCCAGTTTTGTCATGTTAGCCAATCTGATAGGTGTGATGTGGTACCTGAGAGTTGTTTTGATTTGCATATCTCTAAGCAATAGTGATTCAGAGCATTTTTTCTTACGAATATGGATAGCTTTAATTTCTTCCTCTGAAAACTGCTGGTTCATATCCTTTGACCATTTTTCAATTGGGAAATGACTTGTATTCTTGTACATTTGACTCAGTTCTCTATATGTTTTAGAAATGAGACCATCACAGACACTGGTTATAAAAATTCTTTTCCATTTTTCTGCTTTCCTCCTAATTTTGGTTGTATTGGGTTTGTTTGTGCAAAAGCTTTTCAAAATAATGTAATCAAAATTATCCATTTTGCACTTCAAAGCCCAACAGCAAGAGATAGAAAGAGAAATTACATTTAAAGCTACTGTGGGCATTATAAAATGTTTGGGAGTCTGTCTGCCAAAATGAACCCAGGAAATATAGGAACACTATCACACAACACTTTTCCCACAAATATAATCAAATCTAAACCATTGGAAAAACTATCAGTTGCTTGAGGGTAGCCTGAGCTAATGCAATAAAAATGACAATTCAACCTAAATTAATTTATTTATTCAGTGGCACCCCAATCAACAACCAAAAATTATTTTGAAGAACTAGAAAAAATATCAAAATTCTTTTGGAAATGCAAAAGGTCCAGAATATCAAGTGATGTAATGAGAAGAAATATTAGTGAAGGTGGCCTAGCCATACCAGATCTTAAATTATATTATAAAGCAGCAATCATCAAAATGACTTGGTCCAGTCTAAGAAATAGAGCAGTAGATCAGTGGAGTAGGTTAGGTTCACAAGACATAGTAGTCAATGATTATAACCCTAAAAATCTACTGTTTGATAAACCCAAAGACACCATCTTCTGTGATAAGAACTCATTGTTTGACAAAAACTGCTGGAAAAACTGTAAGGAAACATTTGGACATAGATCAATATGTGACACCATATACCTAAGTGAAGTCCAAAATAGTACCTGATTTAGGTATAAAGGCTGATTGATACTATAAACAAATTAGGGGAGCAAGAAATATTTTATGTGTCAGATCTGTGGAGAATGCAGGACTTTATGACCAAACAAGAGGTAGAGAACATTATGAAATGCAATTGTTTTTCTAGGGGTTTTTTTGGAAATTAAACTCAACAAAACCCCAGTTTCACAAACTGCTAGCTTCTTGACCCATCCTTCTGACGATACTCAGTTTTGGTAGAATGGTGTGAGGAGCTGAAGTGTAGCCTATCCAGGGTGGCCGATTTATAAATCAATGCATTCTAGGTCTCAAGAGCCCTCAGCTCTTGAAGAGAAGACAAACAGAAGTCTGAACTGATGTGGTGTCTTAATTTTGTCCATTCATCTTCATCAGAAACAATGACTCCTGAGCAGGAATGGGAAGATGTCCTTGTAAAACTACCTAATATTCTCATAACGTCCAGTCTGCTGGGACTGTATTTTTCTCCATAGTTACATTGGCTTCATTTGGCTGAGGTTACTGTCACCTCAAGTCAGTTTGAGGTCTAAACCTCAGGTCGTCACAGCCAATGGTGATCCTTCTTATCCCATCTCCGACCAGTCTGCCAAGGGTAGATGGATCCAGGAATCCAAACTAGGAGCTAGCCAAACTATAGCGCCCTACACTACCTATCGCCAATCTTTGTCCATATCTCCCTTTCCTTTCCCTCCTTATGCACTTCCTCCAATTACCCTCTTTTTCCTCTGCTTGTGTGGGATTCCAGGTCCTTCTGGACCCTATGGTGATAGGTCCTCCAACTGCCACTTAGGAACTTCGATGCTTCAGCCAGAGAGAGGGAGACTGGTCCCACTGAAAGAGAAACAATGTGCCTTTGCAAACAGCTGAGAAGGAAAGGTGATGGAAACAAATAAAAAGAAACAACCCTATCATATAGGCACTTTTCTGTTTGAAAGATATAGTAAATAAAATAATTATTTTCCTAAAAACCTTACCAGTACATGTCAGATTTCCTAAATATTCTGTATACTAGATTTTTCTAGCAGCAGACTTAAACATGGCAATGAGTCAGAACAAAAAAGATAATCCAAGTAATTTTTAAATTGTATAAGGGTATTTTGAAACAATTAAATCATTATATTTTTGCTATTTATAGATGTCCAATTATAGGATTTATGTATTTGAAAAATAAAGTAAAAGGTCCAAAATCTGTTTTCTTCTCTGGAGGAAAATAAAGCTAATTCAGATACAGGGTCATTGTTTCAGTACTGGCTGGGTGTTGATGGGGCAGTTCTGTTCCTTTCAATCAAAGCTAGAGTTTTTGAGTTCCCTAGAAGCAGCAGATGGGCAGGTGATGGAGAGGTCCTTTAAGTGACATTCCATCAGTGAGTCCATGAAAACACTGGTTCATCTACTGTGATCTTGTATTCTTGCATTTAGTGTTGAAGACGATCCATTTCTTGCCTTTTAAGAAACAAAAATAGGTCAAAGGAATAAATACCGTGTCAAAAGAACACACTCCAGGAACAGCCATGAAACTGGTAAATTTAACCAAAAGATGCAATGTTGGAGGGATTGTGGAAAAACAAGCATATTAATACACAATTGATGGTATTGGAATTAGTCCGGTTATTTTGTAAAGCCCTAGGGAAATTTGAAATATGTCCCTACATTAACTAAACTGTCCATACTTTTGGACAATTGCTCACTATGTCTATAGTCGTCACTATCACCAGGTGTAATGTTCATAAAGATCAAAGCAAAAGGACACGTGTACAAATATGGTCACAATGCTCTTTTTGTGCAAAAGCACTAGAATTTATGGGACACCCATCAATTGAGGAATTAGTGAATATGTTTTTGGAGGTATACATAGATATGCATAGACAACATATACATAGTAAACAATATATTAAAAATAATTTCTTAAGGAGTCATTATATGGCTGGCACTGTACTAAGTCCAGGGGATAAGAACAACAAACCAAAATAGTCTATACTTTCAAAAAGCTTACATTCAAATAAAGAAGATAATATACAGAAGGGATTTGAAAGGCCCACGAGTGGGGCAGGAAGATATTCACCAGGATAATGGGAGTGAAAAATAAGAGTCAGACTTAGGAGAAGAAAGAAGAATGGTTGGCCCGGTCTCTCCTCAAAGTAGGGGAGGAATTAGCCAATGGTGTGGATGGGAGACAGAAGGAACTTCAAGGATAAGAAGCTTCCAAGGTGAGAGGAACTTTTGAAGTCATAAGATAGATGAGGCATGGTGATGGAATATAGGGAATATAGGACTATAAGAGAAGAAATAATAGTTTTCTTGGGACCCTCCTCAAAATGGAGGTTTCAATGGGAGAAGGGAACTAAAGGGGCAGAGAGAATTTTCAGCGTGAGAAGACCACAGGAAGTAAGAGGACTTAGAGGGTGAAAGGCAGCAGGGGCATGGTGGTCAACTCCAGGGAGGGACAATCAAAATCAAGAAAAGATTGGACAGAGGGCTACCCTGACGCTTCCCAAAATGGAGAATTAGGGAAGGAAATCACCACTTGTAGAAGGGGACCACAGGAGTGGAAACAAGAAAGTCTACAAAGGAAAGTTAACAAGCCATTTTGATATAAATGAAGATTATATGAAGGGGGACAAAATGAAACAAGATAGGAAAGGGAATTGAAGAATGACTGTAGACATATTCAGAGACTAAAGAGAGATGAGTGAATTTTTTTTATAGGTATTAGAAGGCAGTAAATATTTTTGAACAAAGAAGGTTCATGAATTGGAGAAGGAAAAGACTTGAGTGGGGAGATCCTTTGGAAAGCTAATGAAATGCTCTCCTTATCTCAATCAAGAGGTGAAGGACTCAGGATACAGAAAGGAATGTACATTTATGAACATGGTCATTTGTGGGAACTTATCTTGTATGATTATGCATATTTGGTACAAGGGGTTTGTTTTCATTTTGTTCAATGAGAGGAGGAGGATGAAGGGGGAAAATGAAAAAAAATAGTTAAAACAGCTGTTTGAGTATTCTGTGTGAAGACAATGAGGCTTTAAACTAAAGGCAGTAGTTTAGAGAAAAGGAAGTTCTTTCTCTCTCCTCTTTCCTTTTACATGTGCAGAAATACATAAAATATTTATTGGCATATCCATCCATGCATCAAACATTTAAGATCTTTTGAGGACCAACTATTGTTAAGAGCTTCTTACATGGGAAATCAAATACACACAAATATGCATAAAGCAAACCTTGGTATTGTAACAGACTAGAAGCCCTTTACTCCCTGATTCTATATGTAATCCTGGCTGATGAGGATTTCCCTGATGTAATTCGGCATCCTGCTCAGTTACACCAGTTCATTTTATGTGTTTCTATAAGAACGCTTATCTTAATTAGAATCCTTGGGGACAGGGATGGTTCCCCTGTGTTCCTCCTTCAGTGCTTAGCTCAGTTCCTGGTACATAAGCTGATACTTTAAAAATGTTTATTAACTAGTTTATTAATAGTGATTATTTGATTGATTCCCAATGCTGATTTAGAAAAGTACCTTTAAAGCACCTTCAGGAAGTTGGGTTTGATAATCCTGACACCACAGGTCTCCCTCCTGTCACTGAATGGTCATCTATGGCGAGACTGATCAGCAAGGACTCACAAGTTCCCAGGTACTGCTATGCTCTTTGTAGGAAGAAAAGACCTCATTCTACCCTAGCAGCAGATAAGCATCCTCTAACTAGGATGACCCTATAAAACTCCAAGCAGAGGAGAGGAATGAAACCTGAACCTGTCCCTTGATGTTAAACTTGGCTCCCATTTACTAGAAGCAGGTAAAGCTTGAGTTGATTGATCATGGGTGCAGGGAGTAAACAGACAGGCTGATGATTCTTGGGGCTATTATTCCAAATGGAATCTCTAGAATCTCACAATATCATATGCAGAGGTAGCCACTGCTAGGCCTATACCCCACAAAAATCAATAGAAGGGCAAGGACTTATATCTACAATAACATCTGTGGTTGTTTATTTCATGGTAGCCTAAATTGGTATCTAATGTAGTATTATCTCTATTGGGGAATAGCCAAAGAAATTGTAGCATAATATTGTAATGGAATATTCGTATGCAAAAAGAATTGGCAAAAGGTACAATTTCAGAGGACATTGAGAAGACCTCAATGAAATGAGGAAACAGATGAAAGGAAACAGAATCAGATCCATTTCCATAATGATAAAACCATTATAGAGAGAATCGTTTTGAAAGACTTTGCATCTCTAGTCAAATCAGTGAGCAACCACACATCCAGAAGACTGAAAATGAAACATGGCACTCACCTCTTATCAAAGAGGTGAGGAATTTTAAATGCAGTAAGAAAAAAATATTTTTAGACATACCAGTATGGGAATTTCTTTAGCTAGACGATGCATTTCAGTATTTAAGGCGTTGGTTTTCAGGGTTGGAAAACAATTTGCTCATTGGTAGTGAGGTTCATGGTAGGTATAGATAAAAGAAAAATGAACAAAATGTTGCAGTCCGGAGACAGTGAGGTCTAGAGTGGAGGGATTTTATGATAATAAACAAAATATAAAAATAAAAAATTTCAAAGAAATGGTTCCTAAGAAACCTTATACAACTTTATACATAAGAATTCCATGTAAAACAACCCTAACAATCTGTCAGTCACACGTAGATTGAAAACCTTTTGGGACAGGAATCCTACCAGCTTATGAAGCAAATAGATAGACATTGTTTGCATATATAACCACAGCATTCGACCAGAAAACTTCTTTTGGGATTCCCAACGCCTTATTACCCCAGGTGCCACCCGACTCTGTAATTGTATGCTCCAACCCACTGGAGCAGGAAGTGCCAAGGTTTCCAAAGTTCTTGGGGCGGGCAGCCTTCCGTTTCTCAACTTCACCTCTCCAGCGGATGGCTACACTCGCTATCTCTTCAGTCTAGGTGCTAGATAGATGAGGTGGATTACTCATCCAAATTAACTCACTAGTTCAAACTCACTGATCATTTGCGCCTCCCACCTGAACATTCTGTATTTGTTAAGTAAGGGAGAGACACGCTGAAGTGCCCCCCTCAACCCGGGGACTCTCCCCCCAGTCTGGATTGGCTGCCCTGTCCTCCTCTAGACTCCGGTTCTCTCCTCAGAGAGACTCCGTGTCTGCGGTGTCTGCAGCCAAGTGCAGTATCCCCTCTCCCCCGATCTTGGAACGCTCTCCCCAAAGATACCCATGGTTTCAGGTGCCTACACAGGACCCCCTCAAACTCCTGGGATGCCCTCTTCCCAGAGAGGAGAACCCAGGGATCTGAGGCACCTGGAGCCGAGTGCAGTTCCCCCCTCGACGCCCGGGTCCTCTGTCCATAGAAGGATCCCCGGGTTGCCCTCTCGCATAGCTCCTTCACTATATCTAGTCTTTCACCTATACACCCACAGAACTGGAAATTTTTAATGACTTCTTCATGACAAGTGCCAATATACCTGGTATTCAAAGCAGGATGTCAGAACTTCCACGTTAAAATGAAATGTAGTGCATCCTGCAGATATAGAAATGTAGTATTCTTTCCCAGCCTGCTTTCCTACAGATGTACTCAGCTCAGTATCCGGATGGGAGATGGATGCTCTGTCTACAGAGGACCCGTAAATCTGAAAGGTCTGGCTCCATGCAGAGAGGGGAAGCGGTCCCTCTTCCTTCCTTCATCTTTCTCTATCCTTTTTAGATCTGGCTCTCATTGCTGTCGTTGCATCTGCAAGGCAAACATATGCCAATGAATGTAAGAGGAAAACACATTTCTGTTATGGCAGACCGCAGAGGGGTACTGTCAAATATGGGGATTGGAGCAAACGACCTCTCAGACCTCTTCCCCCTCGGACGTTCTGGGCATTTTGACATCTGCTTCTTTCATGTTGTGTCCTTATATCCCCAGCACTCAACCCAGTACTTGGCGTATAGCACACCTTGCTGCTTATTGCTGAGGTTGTAATGCATCATGTTAGCGACATCATCTATCTACAGGGTGCTTTTACAACCAGAGGCTCGGGACAGAGGCCGATTGCGGAAATATTAGCACTTTTCTTCCCAGAAGTGCAAATCCTGCCCGAAACTCAAGATCCAAAACATTGACAGCCCCACACGCAGCGAACAAAGTTGACCAGGCTCAAATCCTCAATGGAGGGGCTCTGGACCAGGGTCCTGGGCAGCCCAAGTTACTCTGGCTCAGAAACTGGAGGTTCTGGGCCCAGCTGTGCGAAACTTGTAAGACTTTAGCTTTCGTGGCCCGTGGCACTTTGCGTTAGGGGAGAGATACGGCAGCTGAATGAGCACACCTCCAGTAAGGTGAGGCTGACAACCAACATCACTGAGCAGCGATAGAGCCTCGATTTGGCTATCTAATCAATGGGGGTAACAGTGTCTATGTTATCTGCCCATGGCCCGGAACGTGACCAACACCAGCAACACCAGGGTGCCCAGTGGGACTCCCTAGTCCAGATGTGATAGCCTGGGCTCTGAGCAGCCAGACTTCCCATAGAATCTGTTCCAAAGGAAATGCGGTAACAGCCTTTTGTATCATGGAGGACGATGCTTACCACTGATCACATGTCAGATCTATCCATTTCAAGAGTGGCGTGGGCATGAGAACATCAAACTGACCAAGGAGGTTTGTGGGAGAATGCTACAATCTCGATGGAGTGAATGCTTTCATCAGGGGGTCTCTTCAGCCACAGAAAGGGCCTGATTTAGATGCAGAGCCCATTGACCAAGAGTCGTGTAGTTTTACAGCACACATACATGGGCTTGGTAGCTATAGACCCTGCAAATACCGAGTTCTTTAAATAAAGCAACAAGACCCAGTGAGACTGCCAGATCACCCAGGTGATGGTGGTAATGATTGAGGCACAGGATCTGTAGCTCCATTCAATCTATTCGTGGGAGATCCACCCCTCAAGGGCCTCAGCACCATAGGGGTGTAAATAACCAATGGTCTGGGGATGTCCAATATAATGGCAGCTCAAGCTTCATGCTAGCAGCCCCACAACTTCGGTGATCTCCCACTATTCCTAACATGGAGACAAACCAGTAATTACCTCCCATTGACGCCTAAGTATTGCTATAAAAATGATTACTGACTTTGCTGCCATGTCTGCAAGTCAAAAAATCCCAAGGGGATGATGGAGGAAGACAAAGGGAGCTGGACCAGCAACCCTACAGAACAAAAGCATCTGGGTCCCTTGAGGATTGCAGGATCAGAGGATATTCCAGGCTCTACATTCAGTCTCCCTTTCAGGGGTTACTGGTTTCCAGCTGAGGGTTGGGGAAGAGACAGAGTGAAGGTGACATCTCATCAGATAAGGAAACAAATGAGTTTGACAAACAAAACTATAGAACAAAAGTGAACTGTCAAATGTGGAGCTTGGCCCACATTGCTTGTGGCTTGTGGATCACTCAGGACCCTTTTAGCTCTGTCATTCTGGGATTCCAGGGTCAAAGATATTACCAGGCTTTAAATGTGTTCTCTCTTTTTTGACTCTGCAATTTCCAGGTTACAGTCAAGTATACCAGCAAAGAATTTCCACTTGTATGATGGAAAAAGTGAGTTTGACACATGAGATGACAGAATTCTCTAAGGTGCTAATGGAGGGGCTCACTGGGTCATCTCAGCAGCTCTCATGGATATAATGACCTTCCTATACTGATAATACTCAGACTCTCTGCTGACCTCCAACCTTACCTCAACAATTGCCTTTCATTTCTCTCAAACTGGATGTCCAGGAGATATCTTAAGCTCAACACAATCCAAACAGAGCTCATGATCATTCCTAAACCCTTCCTACCTTCTCCATTACTGTCCAGGGCAAAACCATCTTCTCAGTCCCTAAGGATCCCAATCTAGGGTACTATCCAAGGTGCTGCTGGAACTTGCTGAGTTCACCTTTGTAACATCTCTAGAATTTACTCCCTTCTCTCCTCTGTTAGTGCCACCAGCTTGGTGCAGACTCATATCCCCTCAAACCTGGACTATTGCAACAGCCTGCTGGTGGGTATGCCTGGATCATGTTTCTTCCTACTCTACTTAGTCCTCCATTCTGCCACCCAAGTGCAAATCTGACTATGTCAGTTCCCTCCTCAGCAAACTTCTATGACTCCTCATCTCTTCCAGGATCAAATACAAAGTCATTCAAAGTCTTTTATAACCTGGCCCCTTTCTACCTTTCTAGTCTTCTCACATCTTACATCCCCACCCCTCCCACCCCTTGACCCACTACCCTTAAATGTAGTGAAGCTGGCCTCCTGGCTGTCTAACAAACAAGACATTCCATTTCTCAGCTCCAGGCATTTCCTCTGGCCCTCTCCCATGGCTGGAATGCCTGCCATCCTTTGCTTCTTTTAAGTCCCAGCTAAAATCCCACCTTCTACAAGAAGCCTTTCCTAACACCTCTTAATTCCAGGGTTCTTCCTCTTTTGCTGTTCTGGTTCAGTTGTTTCAGTCGTGTCTGACTCTCCATGGCCCCATTGGGGGTTTTCTTGGCAAAGATACTGGAATGGTTTGCCATGTCCTTCTCCAGCTCATTCTACAGATTAGGAAACTGAGGCAAACAAGGGGAAGTGACTTACCCAGACTTACATACCTACTAAGTGTCTGAAGCCAGATTTGAACTCAGATCTCCTTGGCTCCAGTTCCAGTGTGCTCTCTCCACTAGCTGGACCACCTAAGTGACTTTTCCATTTTTCAGTGATTCCCTAATTATCCTGTACATTCCATTGCTTTGTATTATTTGTCTGCATGTTGTCTCCCCCATTAGATGGTAAGCCCCTTGAGGGTAAAGACTGTCCTTTGTCCCTTTTTGTGTCCCCACAGTGAAATCTTCTGGCTTTGTGGGGGAGGAGGTTATCCCCCTTAGGCAGTTTGCATCCAGAAAAGGGGGGACTTACATTCATTGACTTGATAATACAACAACTAGAAAGAAGCTCATTGAAGCAACCCTAAATGCCCTCTTCCCCCGTGACATTTTTCAAATGGTTGAAAAGAATGATGATGTTGCATCTCAGTGTTCTTAGTCTTCTTTATCCTGGCCAGCTTCCATTGAATGAACCACCACCACCCCCATTCCAGCTTTCTTTGTGAGGTCTTTTTGACTCAGGATTGTTTAACTCAACATGTCAATGATCTGTTCTTTTTTTAGGGATAGGGTTAGGATTTGTTTTTTTTTTTAAAAAAATTAATTCATTTAATGTTAGTTTTCAACATTCATTTCCACAAGATTTTGAGTTTCAAATTTTCTCCCCATCTCTCCCCTCTTCCCACCCCAAAACCCTGTGCATTCCCCCAATCTGTCCTCCCTTCTGTCACACCCCTCCCTTCCCTTGTCCCCACCTTCCCTCTTTTCTTGTAGGGCAAGATTGATTTCTATACCATGTTACCTGTATTTCTTATTTCCCAGTTGCATGTAAAAACAATTCTCAACATTTGTTCCTAAAACTTTGAGGTCTTACTTCTCTCCCTTCCTCTCTCCCCACTCATCCACCCTGAGAAGGAAAGCAATTCAATATAGGCTATATAACCCTAACCCCTAAATCTTATTTTTTAGATATCATTTATTTATTCTTTTATATATCATCCCTTCCTATTCAACTCACCCTGTGCCTTCTCTCTCTCTCTCTCTCTCTCTCTGTGTGTGTGTAATCCCTCCAACTACTCAAATACTGAGAAAAGTTTCAAGAGTTACAAATATTATCTTTCCATGTAGGAATGTAAATAATTCAACGTCAGTAAGTCCCTTATGATTTCTCTTTCTTATTTACCTTTCCAGGCTTCTTTTGATTCTTGTGTCTGAAAGTCAAATTTAATTTTCAGCTCTCGTCTTTTCATCAAAAATGCTTGAAAGTCCTCTGTTTCATTGAATGATCATTTTTCCCCTGAAGTATTATACTCAGTTTTGTTGGGTTGGTGATTCTTGGTTTTAATTCTAGTTCCTTTGACTTCTAAAATATCATAGTCCAAGCCCTGCAATCCTTTAATGTAGAAGCTGCTTTCCTGACTGTATTTCTATGATACTCAAATTGTTTCCTTCTGGATGCTTGCAATATTTTTTCCTTGACCTGGGAACTCTGAAATTTGGCTACAGTATTCCTTTCCTGATCTGGCCACTTCCAGATAGTCACTAGATAAGAAAACCTTCTATGTACTTGTCCAGGGAATATGGATCACTACAACTCAAAGTTGTGTATCAACCCAACATAAGTACTCCTGTTGCAAAAGAGTTATTGGGTAGAAGGTCATTTTCAATAATGGTTTTCTACTTCACAACACTGAAGAATTACAAGATTATAACCACTCTTTTCATGGAGAGCACTGGGTGTAAAAGGCAAAGTGAAGCAGAAGATAGTAATTTGTGTCCTCAAACTTCTTTACCAAGTTCATTCCATGTGGGCAGGTTCTTACCAATCCACAAAATTAGGTTGTTAGTCTTTTCCTGAAATTTCTACCAGTCATGAAGAATTCCAAAATAGTCTGATTTGTCCAAGCTAACTATCCGAACTTCAGCATTAAGAAATTGAATATGATTCCTTAGTCAGATTGAGAAATATCTAATCATCTGCTTACCATGGCCACCTAAAATCAGTCTTCTGAGAGATCAAACCAGCCCAATTAAGACCATGTTCCTGAATTCTGTTAATTAAGTTATCCAGTGATGGAAGGCTGCAGGCCTTTTGTGAAAGGACTCTGCAAGTTCTCAAGCCCTGTCTTCTTCCCAAAGGGAAAGCAGGTCTCTTTTCCTCCACTGATCACAAAGTAGGTCTGGTTTGGTTTCCTCTGCCCATCTTCCTCCATGCCCAAAACTTTCAAGGGAGTTTCAAGTTGTCATGCTCCCACAACCCACCTCCATAACTCAGAAAAGTCAATTCTTTATTTGGGAATTTGAACAGTTCATTTGATAGTTCCTTTACAACTCCATCTATTTCCTTTTCTGAGACCGGATTAAAGAAGATCTCTATTTGGTCTTCTGAGAGTCTGGGTATTTTATTTTGTGGAAAGTATTCCTCTGTTTCTTTGAGTTCTTATTTTTGTTAGCATGTAACTACTGTGCATGATTTGTTCTGTTGATTATTCTGATTTTTTTCTGGTTTTGCTGTGATTTCATCTTTTTACTCCTTTACAATTCTACTGATATGATCTTCTACTCTCTTCTTTTTAATCAGATTGGCTAAGGGTTTGTCATTTTGATTAATCTTGTCAAAGAACCAGATTTTCATTTCATTCATTATTTCTATGTTTTCTTTAGGAATTTGGATTTTAAGGCATTCGGAGCACATACATTTATGACTAATATTGGCTAGTTACTGTGTCTGGTTTCAGCATAATACAATTTCTTTATTTACCCCTTTTTCTTTTTGGAATGCCTATTTCTGCTTTATCTGATAGCACCATGTTAATTCTCACTTTTTTGAATTCACTTGATGCAGAGTAAAGCTTTTATCTCCCATCTCTTCATTTAAATTCTGTGTATATCTTTGTTTTTTAATTGTGTTTCTTATAAGCAATAGATTGTAGGGCTCTTTTTTTTACTTTTCAAATTTCTTTTTTAAAATGTTTATTTATTTTTAGTTTTCAACATTCATTTCCACAAAGTTTTGAGTTTCAAATTTTCTCCCCATCTCTCCTCTCTGCCCACCTCAAAATGCCATGCATTCTGATTACCCCTTCCTCCAATCTGCCCTCCTTTTTATCACACCCCTTCCCTCCCTTATCCCCATTTTCTCTTTTGTCTTATAGGGCAAGATAAATTTTTATACCCCATTACCTGCATTTCTTATTTCCCAGTTGTGTGCAAAAACAATTCTCAACATTGATTCCTAAAACTTTGGGTTTAAATTTCTCTCCCTTCCTCCCTCCTGGCCCATTCCTACTAAGAAGGCAAGTAATTCAGTATAGGCTATATATGTGTAGTTTTGCAAATGACTTCCATAATAGTCATGTTGTGTAAGACTAAATATATTTCCCTCCATCCTATCCTGCTCCCCCATTTATTCTATTCTCTTTTGACCTTGTCCCTCCTCAAAAGTATTTACTTCTTATTGCTCCCTCCTCCCATTTGCTCTCCCTTGTATCACCTCCTCACACCCCACTTAACCCTTTCTCCCCTACTTTCCTGTAGCGTAAGATAGATTTTCATACCAAATTGAGTGAGCATGTTATTCCCTCTGTAAGAAGAAAGTAAGTTTCACTTTTTCCCTCTCACCTCCTCCCTTTGATCCTCCATTGGAAAAGCTGTTTCTTTCCTCTTGTATGAGAGATAATTTGCCCCATTCCATTTCTCCCTTTCTCCTCCCAATATATTCCTCTCTCACTCCTTAATTTAATTTTTTTATATATCATCACTTCTTATTCAACTCACCCTGTACTCTGTGTGTGTGTGTGTGTGTAATCCCTCAACTACCCAAATTTACCTAAGAGCTTAGGTAAATAGTTGCTCTCACTCTCCTATCTTGGCTCTGTGCTCCCCATAACATTAATTTTGAATGGATTTAAACAATATAATTTAAAAAGTGACAATGGATAAGAAAACAAAAGCCTGGGGGATGGAGCCAAGATGACAGAGTAGAAAGATACATATACTCTAGCTCTTTCCCCACAGCCCATAAAATACCTGTAAAAATGACTTTAAACAGATTCTAGAGCAGCAGAAGCCACAAAATGATAGAGTAAAAGACATTTCCAGCCCAAGGGAGCCTGGAAGGCTGACAGGAAATGTCTATCACATGGGACATGGAATGGAGTGCAGCCCATGGAGCCCAGCCTGGCACCAGAAGGAACAGGACCAGAACAGTCCATGAGGGTGGAATCCCCAGCAGCAGAGACAGTCCTCAGATCCTTCAACTCACAAACTCCAAAGAAAGCTTCAAAGGTCAGTGGGAAAGCTTTTTCACCTAAGTGAGAAGGGAGAAGGGTACTTCCCTAGCTCTGGCCCAAGGAGTAGTGGGCAGGAGCAGTGGCAGCAGAGTTCATTTTTGGAGTCATCCACCTAAAGCCTCTGGGGAAATCAAGCCCCTGATCTGGGTCTCAGCCCTGAGTGGTGGCCTGGGGGTGAGGAAGAGTGCTGGCTGGCATGGTGGAGCTGGTGGAGGCTCTGGAAAGGGAATTCTATTTACAGATTCTGGGCAGAAAAGTGCTGGTAGCTCCCAAACCAGAACACTGGAAACTATCTTTCCATGTAGGAATGTAAAGTTCAACTTGAAGAAGTCCCTTATGATTTCTCATTCCTGCTTACCTTTTCATGTTTCTCTTGATTCTTGTGTTTGAAAGTCAAATTTCGTATTCATTTCTGCTCTTTTCATCAAGAATGTTTGAAAGTCCGCCATTTCATTGAATGACCATTTTTTCCTATTATATCAGTTTTTCTGGATAGGTGATTCTTGGTTTTAATCCTATTTCCTTTGGCTTCTGAAGTATCATGTTGTAAGGTCTTCAATCCCTTAATGTGGAAGCTTTTCCACATTAGATCTTTGTTATCCTGACTGCATTTCCATAACACTCCAATTGTTTCTTTCTAGCTGCTTGCAATATTTTCTCCTTGATGTGGGAACTCTGGAATTTGATTACAGTATTCCTAGGAATTTCTCTTTCAGGATCTCTTTTAGGAGGTGTTCTATGAATTCCTTCAATATTTATTTTGACCTGTGGTTTTAGAATTTCAGGGCAGTTTTCCTTGATAATTTCATGAAAGATGATGTCTAGGCTCTTTTTCTGATCATGACTTTCAGGTAGTCCCATAATTTTTAAATTGTCTCTGCTGGATCTATTTTCCAGGTCAGTTGTTTTTCCTATGAGATATTTCATTATCTTTCATTTTTTCATTCTTTTGGCTTTGTTTTGTATTTTTTTGATTTTTCATAAAGTCATTAGCTTCCATCTGCTCCATTCTAATTTTTAAAGAACTATTTTCTCCAATGAGCTTTTGAATCCCCTTTTCCATTTGGCTATTTCTGCTTTTTAAAACATTCTTCTCCTCGTTGACTTTTTGGACCTCTTTTGCCAATTGAGTTAGCCTATTTTGGGGGGTTTCCTTTCTCAGGCTGTTGATTTGCTTTTTATGATTTTCTTGCATCACTCTCATTTCTCTTGCCAATTTTTCCTCCATCTCTCTTACTTGATTTTCAAAATTCTTTGTGAGGTCTTCCGTGGTCTGAGGCCATTGCATATTCATTTTGGAGGCCTCTCCAAAAGGATGGAAGAGAATATCTGTTCACCAAGAAAATAACCTTCTATAGTCTTATTTCCTCCCCCCACTTTTTTTTTTTGCATTTTTCCCAGCCAGTTACTTGACTTTTGAGTCCTTTGTGAAGAGGAGGATATACTCTGGGGACCTGTAAGTTCTCAGTTCCTCCAAGGTTGTGCAATCAAGGGAGAGGAATTTATTCCTCTCCTTGACTGCGCTGTGGTCTGGGAGCTACCAGCACTTTTCTGCCCAGAATCTGTAAATAGAATTCCCTTTCCAGAGCCTCCACCAGCTCCACCATGCCAGCCAGCACTCTTCCTCACCCCCAGGCCACCACTCAGGGCTGAGACCCAGATCAGGGGCTTGATTTCCCCAGAGGCTTTAGGTGGATGACTCCAAAAATGAACTCTGCTGCCACTGCTCCTGCCCACTACTCCTTGGGCCAGAGCTAGGGAAGTACCCTTCTCCCTTCTCACTTAGGTGAAAAAGCTTTCCCACTGACCTTTGAAGCTTTCTTTGGAGTTTGTGAGTTGAAGGATCTGAGGACTGTCTCTGCTGCTGGGGATTCCACCCTCATGGACTGTTCTGGTCCTGTTCCTTCTGGTGCCAGGCTGGGCTCCATGGGCTGCACTCCATTCCATGTCCCATGTGATAGACATTTCCTGTCAGCCTTCCAGGCTCCCTTGGGCTGGAAATGTCTTTTACTCTATCATTTTGTGGCTTCTGCTGCTCTAGAATCTGTTTAAAGTCATTTTTACAGGTATTTTATGGGCTGTGGGGAAAGAGCTAGAGTATATGTATCTTTCTACTCTGTCATCTTGGCTCCATCCCCCAGGCTTTTGTTTTCTTATCCATTGTCACTTTTTAAATTATATTGTTTAAATCCATTCAAAATTAATGTTATGGGGAGCACAGAGCCAAGATAGGAGAGTGAGAGCAACTATTTACCTAAGCTCTTAGACTGTAGATACCTCTAAAAAGAAAATCTGATCAAATTTTGGAGGTGCAGAATCCAATGAGAGACAGACCGTGGCAGATTCAGAGACCAGGGCAGACTGGAAGGTCGACAGGAAGGATTTGTTTCTCAGGGGTGGAGGACTACACAATACACAGCGCAGTGCATCTCGCTGTGGCAAGGGTGAGCAGGAAAGTCCTGAGACAGTCTGAGGCAGCAGCAACACGGCAGAATAGCAGCCCAGAGCAGGAGTCCAGTGGAGCCGACTGAGTGAGAAGCCTTGGATGGAGTCCCAGGTATCAGATGTAGCTGCTCCTGAGACTACCAGCCCGCAGATTAAATGTCTGTAAGTCATCTATTTGACTTTTGGGATTCAAAATGGTGGACTGATTGCTAAATGCTCTGCCTCTTCCCCTTGTTGACCTTGCAAGAACTATAGAATATTTCCCCCCCAAAAATCCTGAAACAGTGGAATCAGCAGAAGGGGCAAATAGTCTCATAGCACATGAGGCTGGGAAAAATCACTAAAGAGGCTCCCTCTTACTGTAGATGGAGGACTGGAGCTGTCCTGGACAGCCCCACCTCAGAGAACCAGGAGGAGATTCAGAGCTCCACAGGGGCTGGAGCCTTGCAACAACCAACACCAGAACCCCAGACATGTCTCAGCACTCCAGGGGAAATGGGAAGACACCAGGGCAGCTGGGATCACCAACTGCTGAGCTTCCCTTTGCTCCAGATCAGTTGAGGAGACCTCCCATGACCAGACCACCCCTTTCCCACACTTAACAAGGTAGCTCCAGGGCTAATCTGGTGAAACACAAAAAGGATTTCACCTGGTCCCTCCTTGCCCACGTACAGCCAGCTCAGCACCAGGTTCTCTAGCTTCTAGTTGAAAGAACCAGAGGCCCCAATAGACAAAGCATCAACATCATGAGTCAGAAACAAAGCAGGAAGGAAAAGAACATAGAATCTTTCTTTGGGGACAAGGAACAAAACACGGACACCAAAGAGGTAAGTATTGAGACTGTACTACCACCTGAAACTTCAGAAGGGACTATGAACTGCACAAAGAGCACTCTTGGAAGAGCTGAAGAAGGAAATAGAAGAAAAACTGGCCAATGATTTTAAAAGTGTGAAAAAAGAATTACACAAAGAGAATAGCTCTTTAAAATGGAAAATTGAACAAATTGAAAAGGAAGTACAAAAACTAACAGGAGAAAATAATTTCTAAAAAGCAATAATTGTACAGATGGAAAGGGAGAGGCAAAAGTTAACTGAAGAAAATAATTTGATAAAAATTAGAATTGGGCAAGTAGAAGCTAATGACCCTATAAGACATCAAGGATCAGTCAAACAAAATGTAAAGAATGAAAGGATAGAAGAAAATGTAAAATATCTAATTGGAAGAACAACTGAGCTGGAAAATAGATCCAGGAGAGAAAATTTAGGAATTATTGGCCTACCAGAAAGCCTGGATAATATCTTCCAAGAAATCATCAAGGAAAAGGGCCCAGAAGTGCTAGATCCAGAGGGCAAAATAGTCATTGAAAGAGTCCAGCATTCACCTCCCGGAAGGTTTCCCAAACTAAAAACACCAAGAAATTATTGTTGCCAAATTCCAGAACTATTAAGAAAAGGAGAAAATACTACAGGCATCCAGAAATAAACTGTTCAAATTTCAAGGAGCTACAGTCAGGATCACAGAGGACCTTGTAGCTTCTACGTTAAAAGACTGAAGAAATTGGAATATGGGATTCAATAAGGCAAAGGAACTGAGACTACAAGTAAGGATAAATTACCCAGCAAAGTTCAGCATGTCATTTAAAGAGATGGACATTCAATGAAATAAGGGATTTCCAGATCTTCCTGATAAACAAGCCAGAACGCAATAGAAAACTTGATCTTCAAACTCAGATCTAAAGAGAGGCAAAAAAAGGTAAACATGGGAAAAGAAAAAATTGTTACACAGTATGGGCAAACTGTTTACCTCCCTGTAAGGGAAGATGATATTTGTTGATCTTAAGAATTGCATATCTATTATGAAATATAAAGGAGATACATATAGATAGAGGGAGTGGGTATAAAGTAAATGATGTGATGATAAAAATGTGATGTAAGCATTTGAAGGAATTGTAACAGGAGATGTGAAAAGGAGGAAGTAGAAAATGGTAAATTACATCACCAGAAAGGAGTACAAAATCATATTACAGTAGAGGGAAAGAGGGGAGGGAGATGAGCATTGTTTGAGAGGTACTGTCATCTGATTTGGTTCAAGGAGGGAAAAACAAATTTATTTAAACATATAAATCTAAGTAGCTCTATAGGCAGTAGGAGGAGAAGGGAGAAAGAAAGGAAAGGTGAGGCTAAAAGGGAGGGAAGAAGTAGTAAGGGTAAAGGGGACAAAAAGGGAGGGGGGCTGAAAGAAGGAAGGGAGGACTGCATAGGTGGTGGTCAAAACTTAAAACTATTGTGGAGGGGAAAGGAGATGGGAGAACTAAAAGGAAAAACCATGGGAAAGAGGATGGAGAGAAAGACACAGATAGCAATCACTACTGTGAATGTGAACGGGATGAATTCTCCCATAAAACAGAGATGGATAGCAAAATGGATTAAAAGCCATAATCGAACAATATGTTGTTTACACAAAACCCATGTTTTTCGGGGATACATACAGGGTAAAGGTAAAAAGTTGGAGCAGAATATACTGTGCTCTAGATGATGTAAGAAAAGCAGGGGTGGTAATCCTAATCTCAGACAAAGTAGAAACAGAAATAGATCTAATCAAAAGAGATAAGGAAGGAAACTATATCCTGGGAAAAGGCACCATAAACAATGAAGAAATATCATGGCTAAACATATATGCTACAAGTGTCATAGCATCTAAATTCTTAGAGAAGAAGTTAAAGGAGTTATAGGAAGAAATAGACAACAAAGCTATACTTGTAGGGGACCTCAACCTCTCCCTCTCTGAACCTGATAAATCTAATCTTAAAATAACCAAGAAAGAAGTTAAGGAGGTTAACCAAAACTCTGGATAATGTAGATATGATAGATCTCTGGAAAAAACTGAATGGGAATAGAAATGAATATACCTTTTCTCAGAGATACATGGCACATATACAAAAATTGACCATATACTAGGGCATAAAACCCTCACAATCCAGTACAGGAAGGCAGAGATAGTCAATGAATCCTTCTCAGATCATAAGGCAGTAAAAATTATATGTAATAAAAGGCTATGGAAAGATAGACCAAAAATTAATTGGAAACTAAATAATCTAATCCTAAAGAAGGAGTGGATTAAACAAATCATAGAAACAATCAACAACTTCATACAAGAAAATGACAATAATGAGACAACCTTCCAAATCTTATGGGATACTGCAAAAGCAGTTCTTAGGGGAAGGTTTCCCTTGACTAAGGAGATTGGGGATGAAAAGACCCTGCTTAGAGATGGTTTGCAGAGTAGACCAGAAGGGAAGGAGCTTTTCCTTGGTGGGGGACCTGGTGAATAACATGGGTGGCCAAAATCTGGGGAGAGAACTGCCACCTCAGTTATATCCTTAGTGGATGGATTGTCCAGGGCATCAGGTATCCCTGCAAAAGCCTAGGTTGAGGAACAGCTACACTGGAGAACAACATCTGGTGAAGGCAGTGGAGGCCAGAGCAGACAACTGGCTGTAGAGAGTCGTGTTTGACTGGCAGCGGTTACTGCAGAGGAGAAGAGGGAGATTTGTCAGAGCAACTTTACAACACAGAAACCCAAGTCTGTTCTTCTAGAATGGGACATATGTGTTCCTAAAAATCACTGGCTACACAAAACCACACAGTAAAAGTCACATAGGTGATGGGAAAATGGGGGCACGATCACAACACTCAATCTGTAACAGTGCGACAGATGGAACCAAAGGAAGATGGCAGTGTAGTCATGAATTTAAATGACTAAGAAATGCTCAAATACTCCTGGTATTGAGTTGTTTGGGGTGAGCTGGTGGTCTCAGTGGACTACTGCTCCAGGCCATGGTGAAAGGTGGGTAAAGGGGACAGGCAGATCAACCTTCCTGAGCCATCAGCTGCAAATGACTCAAAGATTCTATGATAAATGTGGTGCTTTGCCCTAACAAAGTCTCGAAGTTTGCTGCAGCTTGGGAGTTACTGGAACATGGTTCTATCTTCTTGTTTCTCCAAAATGAAAGTGCCCACATAAGCAAAGACAACATTTGAGTGTGTTCAGTCATTCTTTTTCAGTCACACTGGAACAAATTCACATCCAACAGAATTGACTATGCCCCTTTCTCCCCTATGGTGTCTCAGTCACTTGGTTTAACATGATCAGGTTTCCTGTCCAGAATCCTCATGAATGTTCACTTTTCCACTGCTTACAGTGTGTGTATGTAAGAAAGTGTGTTGAGGCTCATGGGGATGGGTGATGGGATGACTTCATTTGTCTCAGTATTTCATTTAAATGTCTTCTCTTTGATCTAAGCCTGTTCAGCTGTGGACTGGTCAAAGTAAAACACGTGGGTAAAGGCTGAAGACATAGGGTTTGGAGAGGATTCTGACCTGCCCTGCGCTTGTAGTCTGAAGTGGTCTACTGAAGGTCAGGGAGTGTGTGTGTGTGTGTGTGTGTGTGTGTGTGCACGCACATGCATACACATATGTGTCATGACCTACAGATGCCTTTGGTTTAACTTCTCTATATATGTATAGACACACACACACACACACACACACACACACACACACACACACAGTATTGTCCTTTACAAATCAAGTGGCATTCCATCATTTCCTGGAAGGTCTGGTGGGGAAAGAATCTGACAACAGAACAGCAATCCCATTTGAATGGATCAAAGGAGGGACTCCAGAGGGCAGGGGATGAGAGATGCTCCCCATTTCCTGATGGAGATGAAATATTCAGAGTGCAGAATTTTATACTTATATACAGATTATATATATATAATATATATATATATTTTATGCATATATACATATATTTTTGTTTTTTAGAGGGGAGGGGTCACATGAACAATGCTAGAATGCTGCCCTTGAGTATACAAGTTTATAGCAGAGGTTTTGTTTTCCTTTATCTCTCAATTTAAGAAGGCTGAACAGGGTAAGTGGAGGTTTTTTAAAAATTTTTTTATATTATTTTATTTATTTTTTTAATGGTCTACAATTACTACCATGAAACTTAGATTTTTTTACCCCCCTACATTTACCTCCCACCATCCCCTTCCATCCCCAAGACAGCATGCAACTCTATATAGCATCTACATATACTTTCCTATTGAATATGTTTTCACTAGTCACGCTATGTAGACAAACTAAAATAAATGGAAGAAATCATATAACAAATCAAAACATAATACACACACTCACACAAACACAGACATGATCTGCTACATTCTGCAAATGAATTCCCTATTTCAGTGTGGAAGGCATTTTGCCTTAGAAAACCATTGGAAATTTTTTTTTAAGTTCTTGTATTATTACGAAGTTCCAAGTCTACCAGAAAAACTCTCACACACTGTGGTTGTTGCTGTGCACAAAGTTATCCTGGTTCTGCTCCTTTTGCTCAGCATCAGATCATAGAAGTCTTTCCAGGCCTCTCTGAAGTCTTCTTGTTCATCATTTCTTATAGCACAACAGTATTCCATTACATTCATAGAACATAATTTATTCAGCCATTCCCCAGTTGATGGGCATCCCCTTGATTTCCAGTTTTGGGCCAATAAAAAGAGTGCTGCAATTAATATTTTTATACATGTGGAACCCTTTCCCATTTTTATGCTTTCTTGGTGACACAGTCCTAGAAGCAATGTTGCTGGGTCAAAGGGCATGCATATTTTTGTAGCCCCTTGGGCATAGTTTCAAACTGCCCTCCAGAATGGTTGGATCAGCTCACAGCTCTACCAACAATGAATTAGTGTTCCAACTCTCCCACATCTTCTCCAACACTTATCATCTTCCTATTCAGTCATGTTAGCCAATCTGATAGGTGTGATGTGGTACCTCAGCACTGTTTTGATTTGCATCTCTCTAATCAATAGTGATTTAGAGCATTTTTTTCATATGACTAGATATCTTTAATTTCTTCCTCTGAAAACTGCCTGTTCATATCCTATGACCATTAATCAATTGGGGAATGACTTGTATTTTTATACAGCTGACTCAGTTCTCTATATGTTATAGAAAAGAGGCCTTTATCACAGCCACTAGCTGCAAAAATTGTTTCCTAGTTTTCTGCATCCCTTCAAATCTTGGTTGTATTAGTTTTGGTTGTGCAAGAACTTTTCAGGTTAATGTAATCAAAATTATCCATTTTGCACTTCATGAATGCTAGCTGTCCCTTCTTTAGTCAAAAATTCTTCCCTTCTCCATAAATCTGATAAACACTCTATTCCTTGCTCCACCAATTTGTCCATGGTATCAATTTTTATACATAGATCATGTACCCATTTGGACTCTATTCTTGTGTACTGTGTCAGGCATTGGTTTAGACCTAGTTTTTGCAACACTGTTATCCAGTTTTCCAAGCAATTTTTGTCAGACAGTGAATTCTTATCCCAGAAGCTGGGGTCTTTGGGTTTATCAAACAGGACATTGCTATTCATTGTCTACTGTGTCTTGAGTACCTACCATATTCCACTTGTCTGCACTTCTGTTTCTTAGCCAGTACCAAGTGGTTTGGATACTTGCTGCTTTATAATACAATTTGAGATCTGGTAGTGCTAGGCCAACTTCCCAAGCATTTCTTTTTGTTAATCCCCTTGACATTCTGGACCTCTTGTTCTTCCAGATGAATTATGATATTATTTTTCCAGCTCCAGATAATAATTTCCTGATGGTTTGATTGGTATGGTACTAAATAAGAAAATTAATTTAGCTTGAATTGTCATTTTTATTATATTGGCTTGGCCAAACCACAAGCAACTGATGTTTTTCCATTTACTTAGATGTGACTTCATTTGTGGGAGAAGTATCTTGTAGTTGTGTTCACATAGTCCGTGGGTTTGTTTTGGCAAGTGGACTCCCAAATATTTTATAGTGTCTACCCTACTTTTCAATGGACTTTCTCTTTCTATCTCTCGCTGTTGGGCTTTGTTACTAATACATAGAAATGCGGAAGATTTGTGTGGATTAATTTTGTAATTGGCAACTTTGCAACAGTTTATAATTTCAAGTAGTTTTTTACTTGAATCTCTGGGATTCTCTAAGTATATCATCATATCATTTGCAAAGAGTGCTAACTGAGTTTCTTCTTTGCATGTTCTAATTCTTTCAATTTCTTTATGTTCTCTAATTACTACTTCTAGTACCATATTGATTAACAGTGGTGATAACGGACATCCTTGTTTCACCCCTGATCTTATTGGAAATGCATCTAGCTTATCTGCATAGCACATAATATTTGTTGAAAGTTTTAGGTGGATATTGCTTATTATTTTATGGAAAGTTCCCTTTATTCCTATGCTCTGCAGTGTTTTAAAAAGGAATGGGTGTTGTATTTTGTCAAAACCTTTTTCTGCATCTATTGAGATAACATGGTTTCTGGTAGTTTTGTTGTTGATATGATCAAAAATGTTAATAGTTTTCCTAACACTGAAACAGCCCTGCATTCCTGGTATGAATCCTACCTGATCATAATGTATTATTCTCTCAACAAGTTGCTGTATTCTTTTTGCTAAAATGTTATTTAAAATTTTTGCATCTATATTCATTAGAGAAATTGATCTATAATTTCCTTTCTCTGTTTTGTCTCTTCCTGGTTTATGTATCAAAACTATATTTGTATCATAAAAAGAATTTGGGAGTACTCCTTCTTCCCTAATTTTCCCAAATAGTCTATATAATATTGGAATTAACTGTTCTTTAAATGTTTGATAGAATTCACTTGTAAATCCATCTGGCCCTGGAGATTTTTTCCTAGGGAGTTCATTGATGGCTTGTTCAATTTCTTTTTCTGAGATGGGGTTGTTTAAGTATTCAACTCTATCTTCTGTTCATCTGGGCAGCCTAAATGTTTTAAAATACTCATCCATCTCATTTAGATTGTCGAATTTATGGGCATAAAGTTGGGCAAAGTAATTTCTAATTATTGTTTTAATTTCCTCCTCATTGGAGGGGAGTTCACCTCTTTCATTTTTGACATTGGTAATTTGGTTTTCTTCTCTTTTTTTTTATCAAATTGTCCAAAGGTTTATCAATTTTATTAGTTTTTTTTTTATTAAATCAGCTATTAGTTTTATGTATTAATTAAATAGTTTTCACAATTTCAATTTTATTGCTGTCTCCTTTGGTTTTCAGTATTTCTAATTTGGTATTTACTTGGGGATTTTTAATTTGTTCCTTTTTCTAACTTTTTCAGCTAGCTGCATGCCCACATCATTCATCTCCTCTTTCCCCATTTTATTCGTGTATGCATTCAAAGATATAAAACTTCCCCTAAGAACTGCTTTTGCAGTATCCCATAAGATTTGGTAGGTTGTCTCATTATTGTCATTCTCTTGAATGAAGTTGTTGATTGTTTCTATGATTTCTTGTTTAACTCACTCCTGCTTTAGGATCAATTATTTAGTTTCCATTTAACTTTTTCTTTCTATATTTATATTTATCTTTCTAAAGCCTTTTATTACATATAATTTTTATTACATTAATCTGGTTGTGAAACAGTTTTTTAGTATATGTTAGAAACATTTTAAACAGAGTTTTTGAAATATATGGTACAATCCTCCCAGAATCCTAGTCTGGGGACAAAAGATAGGGTATACCCCCAGAATAAAGAAAGTTAGAAAGTTTTGGTGCAGCATTACAAACTCAGCTTCATACTGGAAATGTTGCACACGACTGTTTCCAATATACATATTTTTTATAATATTTTAATGAGAGGGCCAGCACTGATATTTTCTCCTAAGATCCAAATTAAAATTTCAGGAAACACCATTTGGAAAACATTGGTTTACCACATAATTTGTGAACTCCTTGGACTGACATTCACAGCTCTTCGCAACTTTTCAGCCTTATCTCATATTCATCTTCTTGATGCAATTTCCATTCTATTCAAACTTAGCTATTAATTGTTCCCATTTTCATTTTGCTTTCTTCTATCTCATTGCCTTTATTCCTCTCCAGTCTTGAAATCTTTTCCATCTTTCAAGGTCTAAGACAGATGTTACCTCCTGCATGATACCTTTCTATACTCCCCAAGCTCAGGGCATATTATCGTCCTTGATTTCTTCATAGCTTTATTTGTATCTTTCCAATACATTTATCATATTCTAATCAATCTTAGTCTATGACTTTGTGTGATTAATCTAACTATGATCCTTGAAGGCAGGGAACTATTATGTTCACCAGTGCCAAGCACCATGAATTTATGTTGAGTCTACTGATACAAAACTCTGTCTTTACTCTACATGCATCTGCATGTATAAAACTAATGGTAAAAATATGTAGGAGGGATATAGTTTTATTTTTCTTTATTTTTTTCCTCTGGTTTTCTTTCACATTGTGCCTCTTAAAACCTGCCTCTTTTTTATCTACATCACAAATTTCTCATTCAATAGTCTACGAGGCAGGATAGTATAGTGGATAGAGCACTGTAGCTAAAGTCAGGAAGCCCTGAGTTCAAATCCTGCCCCAGTCACTGATTAGTTAATGTGACCCTAAGGAAGTCACTGAAAAAAAAAATCTCTTCCTGCCTCAGTTTCCAAATCTGTAAAATGAGGAAGTTGTACTAGAGGGCCTCTAGGATCCCTTCTAACTCTAAATATTTCTATATTCCTTCTGCCTCAGGAATTTTTGTTAACTTTGAGTTTTCCTAAGAATAAAGGAGGACTCAAGAACTTTAAAAAGTCAAAGTTTTTTTTCTGTATTTGTACTTACAGATTTAAAGTCGGAGACCTCAAATATTCCATGATGCCTAGAAATTACTCCAGCAACAGAGTTAAAAAGGGAAACTGAATCCAATCTTCCGATCTGACTTTCATGCTGCTAGCAGAGTGAGAATAGTGGTTAAGAGAGGGAAATACAACTTGACCAGACAGTATGATGAAATCTCTGGCTTGAAGTACTGGCAGATTCTTTTTCCCTATGTCTAGTAGGGAGAGAGAGAAAGAGAGAGTGAGTGAGAGAGAGAGAGAGAGAGAGAGAGAGAGAGAGGAAGAGAGAGAGAGAGAGAGAGAGAGTGTGTATGTGTGTCTGTGTGTGTGTGTGTGTGTGTGAGAGAGAGAGAGAGAGAGAGAGAGAGAGAGAGAGAGAGAGAGAGAGAGAGAGAGAGAGAGAGAGAGAGACTTCTTTTTTTCTGTAGAGCAGATATGGGACAGATGGGAGTTTCCTGGCATTCCTTCTATGGACAGGAAATCCTCATCTGAATGAAGAGCAGATACAGTTACCAGATACTTAACTGAGAATAGTGGTTAGTGGAGTCAACAAAATGTGTCCCTGAAGGCTTTCCTATTTCTCATTTGTTAGAGAAGGGTAGCAAAAACCATGACTGGTCCTCATAGCTACATGAACCATTTCAGCTACATATGTGCCCACCTATGAAGACTACTCATTTCCTCCCCGAATCAAGTTTGTGTTTTATAGCTTTGTTAAAAACAACCCTGATTTTTTTTCTAGAGTGATTCAGACAGTTACTAATGGTTGTATCAAAAAATCATGGACCAAGGCAGCTGTCATCAACACAGACTTTCATGGAAAAAAAGAAAAAAAAAGAAATTTCATCTTTCTGATAGTTCAAGAACCTTTTTAGTCACACTTTTGTAAATACATAATAATCATCATCACTTGATCTTAGCCAAAAGGTTAAGAAGTAGTGATTATGATCTTCTCTAGGAATTTCTTTTCATGTGTCACACGTTTGTCAAGACCAAATGCCTGAGCTAGCTAATTTCTGGCAATGATTAGCATATTTGCTATCGTTTTTTTCTCAGTGGATAGTTTATCTTTTTTCATATTTTCATCTTAAACTCTGTCTATTTATGCAACTTAGGTCTAGTATCTTTATTAAGGGTCCGTAGGACTGCATAACAAATGGTATTTATAGAGCTGGAAAAAAATGAGAAATAGAATAAAACATATAACTGCGTTACTGTTTTTGACGGACTCTCTGAGTTGGGGAAGATCTGGGACAGACTTTCCAAGCCGATTGGGAATGGTTTGCTTTTTAATAGGGGATAGCGATTTTATAGGTAAAAGGAACTCTCAGATGAGGAAACTCCCTTTATTAATGCAGGTTAGTACCTTCTTTGGCACCTATAGTTTTAGAGAGTGGCCTGAGAAGTTAAGAGTTTGGACAAGGTTATTGAGCTAGCATGTGTATCAGAAGTAGTACTAAAATGTGCCTCTGAAGGCAGTCCACCATCTACTAAGTAGATCTAAGCTGTCCCTCTCCACTTTCTTTTGTACCCAGCATAGTTGGGGTGAAGGTGTTATTTCACCATGTTTTGGATTTCTAAATGTCTCTGAGAACAGTTAGATAAATGAATCATTAAATTAGAAAGCTAGCAATTAATAGAGGTGAATTGAATAATTTGATAATCATCAGATGGTAGTTTTGTGCATTTCTGACCATAGTATACATGAAGTTTTCAAGTGACTAATAAAGCTTAAAACTGCTCTAAGATTTGAGAAATGCTCTATTTTTCAGTGATAAAGAAAATACTGGATTGTGTCCATGTTTTTCTAGACCTAATTTTTTGTCTTTAAAAAGTAGGTAGTGGCTAAAACTTGGAAATTAAGGGAATGCCCATCAATAGGAGAATGGCTGAACAAATTGTGGTACGTAATTTTAATACAAGATTATTATGTTATAAGAAATGATGAGCAAGATGATTTCAGAAAAAACCTGGAAAGATGTACATGAACTGATGCAGAGCAAAATGACCAAAACTAGGAGACCATTGTACACAGTAACAGCAACATTATACAATGAACAACTGTGAGTGACTTAACTATTCTCAGCAGTAGAATGTACCAAGACAATCCCAAAGGAATAAGGCTGAAAATGCTATCTACCTCCAGAATAAAGAACTGATGAAGTCTGAATACAGACCTAAGCATACTGTCTTTCTTTGTTTCTTCTTTCCTTCCTTCTTCATTTTCTTGAGTTTTCTTCAGTGAGAAGACTAAGATGTAAATAAGTTTTACATGATTTCACATGTGTAACCCATATCAGGTTGCTTATGGACTTGGAGGGGTGAAGAGGAGGGAGAGAATTTGGAACTCAAAACTTAAAATAAATGTTAAAAATCAGGTGAAAGATAAAATATTATTTTTATTTTTAAAAGTCATTAGTCCTTCAAGAAATTGTTGGCACATCTTAGTGTATCATCTGATAGGTGTTTTCTTTTTTGGAATCTTGAAGTTTATTAGGAATTAGAATTTACAGACTACAAATAGAGCAACTCCATTGCTCATTTGTCTCCAACTAATTCTGAGCAATTAAACTTTGCTAAAATAAATCCAAACTTGCACTATCTTGGTCAACGCATAACTAAAACTGTTGTAGCTATTTTTCACTTATCAAGGTGCTTCTATCAACAAAATGCCTTGTCAAGCACAAAAAAGCATATTCCTTTACTGAAAAATGTAACCTTATTTGTGCAACACTTTTCATGCACTTACTCATGCACTTGATTTATATTTCTTACTTTCTCTCTAAGCCACTCTCCACATGAAAAAACTGGAACTATTTATAATTTAGAGGAAATGTGACTTTTGTCAATTTAACTGCCACTGAAGGCAGCTTGATGGATGAACTTGGAGTCATAAAGGTCTGCCTAAGACTCTTCCCCTAACTATGTGACCCTGGGCAAGTTACTTAACCACTCTCAGCTTTAGTTTTCTCCTTTATAAAGTGGTTATAGTAATAGTACCTATCTTCATAGCAACCTACTATTATTATTCCCATTTTTATAGATGAGGAAACTGAGACAACCAGGCTGAGTGACATGCCCAGGATCACACAGTTAGTAAGTGCTGAGGCTACATTTGAACTGAGGTCTTCTTGACTCCAGGCTTCATGCCACTTAGCTACCTTATTTTTCTTGGATCTGCTGCTGTGAGGTCCTAGGGTCACTGTCAGTGGGTGAGTATCCTACCAAGAAGCAGTCCTATCTTATTCCATCAGAGGAAGTCAAGGTTTCAAGCTTCTCTGACTTTTATTGGTTCTGCCACTCCAAAATTCGATTTAAGGAGATATTTTAAAGTTGTTTCGAGAAGAGTGTTGGGAGAGTTCAGTTCGGTGGCTGCTTATTCTCTGCCTTCTTAGCTCTGCCTCCCTGCCATCATATTTAAATACATCTTTATTAACCAAAGCACATTACATAAATAACCTCTTTTAATCCTAACAGAAACCTTATAAAGTAAGTATTCCATACCATTTTGTAGGGATGAGGGGGGACTTGCAACCCAAATAAGCAAATGATCTCTTCCAGGTCAGATGACTGGCAATTGGTAAAATAGGGACTTAAACCCAAGTTGTCCTTTTCTAAATCTCTTCCTCTTTCTAATCTTTTAAGGGTTGTCTCTAAGGTAAGGAGATAAGCTACTCTGCTCTTCTCTACCAGTCAGTCAAAATCTGCCTCTTCTGGGGAACCTAGATGGAATTGTGTAACTCTGGTCTCTATTTACCTTAGAAATCTCAAAAGCCTTCATGCCTCATAGCCCCCTGATCAGAAAGTACCAGCTTGCTTTTTTCTTTCTTGTTTCTATCCTCTCCTGTACTATAATAACCCTGTCTTTTCGCGGATTCTTTCACAGTTTATAGGTTCTTAAGGGTTGGACCCCATTTTCAATTAGTAAAAAGCAGGTTGAGAAAAGGGAGGAGAGATGGGGAAGGAGAGACTTTGACTGCAAACCCTCTAAGGGCAGGACCATATCTTATATTTTAAAATGTAGACATGCATTTTAGAGCTCTCTGAGCCTAAATATGGCTGGAAAAATCCAGAAAGAGATTCTTCTAACTTCGTTTTCTAAATTCTTGGCTCCTTGTTTTTATCTGAAAA